>LR738710.1:546987078-547049408 GCA_902687465.1 Secale cereale | reverse complement strand
CCCTTTATAAGGGAGGGGTGGCAGCGATTGCTTGGAGAAGGGGCAGGGAGGAGGCAGCAACGGAGGAGTCCCGCCTGGACACGACAACGCCGGCGAGTCGTGCGGCAGCCGGTTTCCAGCGAGAGGTCGGGGAAGACCGCGGGGCTGGGCTAGGCCTGCGGCTTGGCAAAGCTGGGCCGGCCCAGGTTCGGCGAAGGATCTATAATTTTTTAAACACATTTTTTTTAACACACAACGAAAACGAATAAAAGCAAAATAAAGAAAAAATATCCTATAGGCATATAATATATCAAAATTTGCAGGAAAATAAGCCCTACAACATGAACATTTTACTACTATCAAATAAAATGCCCACAAATTCTAATAAATCAAAAGGTCCTACTGATGCAGTAAAAATCAATAAAAATCATTCTTAAAATACCAAAAAGAATTCAAATATATTTCTCTCCAATTTTCTGTTGTAGGGAATCATGTTACCCTATTTTCCATGTAGTTTATTTTTGGAGAAAAATAATTTGAATAAAAACCAAATAACTCAACATTTGAAATTGAGTTGCAGAAATTCAGAAAAACCTCCAACTCATATTTCCTATAATTTTGAAGAAGTCATTTTATCTTCTCTTGGGAAAATCATTGAGTTGCTTAAAGTTTCTGAATTGAAAAATATTGCGAGGATGAAATTCAAAATCCTTTCAAGCCCTTTATCATTTAAAATAAATGGAAGAAGTCATATTATCTTTACTCTAGGGTTTTTATGTTGAAAAGAATTTGAATTCCCTCAAAGATCAAAAAGCAAAGTGAAAGTTTTGGGAAAGTCATTTTATTCCCTCTCATTTAACTTTAAAAAGTTTCAAATTTCACTCAATTTCACTCAGCACAACAACAAGCAATCAATTCTATCTGTTTATTATAACATTCCAAAATTTAGAATTTTGGGATGTTACAATCTTGAAAAGAATGCTTTATGTGATAGCTATATTGTTGAATTCATTCATGATGCTAATGAAAATTACTATAAGAGAGGAACATATGCAATTACATATCTGAATAATATCAAGTTTAGTCTCTTTATGTTGAATATCTTGAAGTCATGTTGTTTTGCCTTCCTACGCTAGTTGATTCTTGCTCCCATAAATTGTTTGCTCACAAAATACCTATGCATAGGAAGTGGGTTAGACTTAAATGTGTTTGCCATGTGATTCATGATGCTCCCGTTATGTTCCAATTCTTTACTTTTATGTGAGCATCAATGAAATAATCATGCCTAGCTAAAAAGGCATTAAAGAAAAGCGCTTGTTGGGAGACAACCCAAAATTTACCCTTAATTTTTTAGTGTGTTTACATGATTATTTTACTGTTGTAATCATGTTTTATAGCTTTTGTTTCAATAAAGTACCAAGTAATGCCTTTGGGATAGTGTGGATGATAGTTGACTTGATTCTGTGCAAAAACAGAAACTTTTGCGCCAGTGCTGGAATTTCTGTGGTTCACTAGAATGTGATAAAACTCCGAGTTTTTTTACAGATGATTTACATACAAATTTTCTACTCTTTCCTAATTTTGCAGAATTTTGTGAGTTTCCTACATATGAGATCAGTTCAGATCTTTACATACTGTTATGTTTTTGACAGATTCTGTTTTCAATGCATAGTTTGCTTGTTTTCTAGTTTCTGTGGCTTATATTGGTCAATATAATTTGTTGAAATGATATGGTACAGTAGGCCTTGTGTGAGAACAATTATGAATCTTGTCTTTGACAGTTCCCAAAGTGAATGATTTGTTTTATCATGCTAACCCATCCCATGAAGTTTCGTTAAATTTTGTGTGATTGAAGTTTTCAAGTTTTGGGTGTGATGTCCATATGAGGAGAATAAGGAGTGTCAAGATCCTAAGCTTGGGGATGCACAAGGCACCCAAAGGTAATATTCAAGGAAGACCCAAGCAACTAAGCTTGGGGATGGCCCGGAAGGCACCCCCTCTTTCGTCTCCAACATTATCGGTAACATCACTTGAAGCTATATTTTTATTCGTCACATGATATGAGTTTTGCTTGGAGCATCATTTTATTTTGTTTTGATTTTCTTGCTGGTATTTAGAATAATGTTTTGTATCTTTTATTTCAATAAAAGTGTCAAGGATAGCCTTTACCATGCTTATTTTGCAAGACTATATGTTACCGTTTGAAAACTAAAAGTTTTCTATGATTGTCCGAATTCTTACGGATAGTCAGAATATGATAAAATCTTGAAATTTTACACAGTGAGAATTAATAATTTCTCTGTGACGTGGTAATTTTTCAGAATTTTTGGAGCTAGGTAAGTATTAGGAAAATTGCACTCTTTATAGACTGTCCTGTTTAGATAGATTGATGTTATGTTTGCATTGTTTGCATATGTTTGCGTGTTTAATGATTCTATTTGAGGATAGGAGTATTAAATATGCAGAGATATTTAGTATGAAATGTTAAATTATAATTTTAGTGATTTGCTACAGTAGAGAATGATAAGGTTAGGCATTTATTTATACTAACTTATCTCATGAGTTCTTGTTGAGTTTTGTGTGGATGAAGTTTTTAAGATTTAGGAAACCGTGATATGAGAGGAATTAAGGAGACACAAAGGCTCAAGCTTGAGGATGCCCAATTAATCCCAAGATAATATTTCAAGAAGTCTCAAGCATTTAAGCTTGGGGATGTCCCGGTAGGCATCCTATCTTTCTTCATCAACAATTATCGGTTAGTATCGGTTGAGCCTCAGTTTTTGCTTCTTCACATGATGTGTGATATTCTTGAAATGTCATTTTATTTCGTTTTGCTTGCTGTTTGAATAAAATACTTAGATCTGAAAGTTTTTAAATAAGAGAGAGTCCTCAATAGCTACACATTTACTTAACTACTCATTTGATCTTCACTTATATCTTCTTGGAGTAGTTTGTCCAACACTCTCATGCTTCACTTAGATTATTTTGAGAGAAATACAATTATATGCTCATGTTCTTCACTTAGATTTGTTTGATCCTATCAAAAGTAATGCATGAAAATAGTCCCAAAGTGATAGATATTCAAGAGGATGTAATAAAAAATCATGAAGATCATTGGACAAAATAAACTTGATTCTTTGTAATAGTTTTGAGATATGATGATAGGGATATGCGAGTCATGTTAATGAGTAATTATGTTTTAGTAAGAATATTGATGTTTAAGGTTTGTGATTCCCTATGCAAGCACGGAAGTCAATAGTTGTGCAATGAAATTGCATCCTACTTGTGGTGCATTATTCGGTGTTAGTTATGCTCAAAGCTCGCTTATGTGATTTTTCGTTTCTTAGTTGGTCGCTTCTCAATCTATTTGCTAGCCTCCACTTGTACTAAGTAGAAGTACTACTTGTGCATCCAAAATCCTTAAACCTAGTTTTGCCATATGAGTCCACCATACCTACCTATATGCGGTATTCCCTTGCCGTTCTAAGAAAATTTGTATGTGTCATCTCTAAATTTCAAAATAAAATCCTGTTTTGTGTGCCCGTACTGCTCATGAGGTGGTGAGGGGTGGCCGATATGTTTCCATGCTAGATGTGTTATTCTTAAGATGAGTGTTTATTCACTTGTCATTGCACGAGAGTACGGCAAAGGTATTATGGATGCCTAGTCCTGAAATGAAAAAAATGAATTTACTTTATGTTTTCAAATAATAAATTCCTTGGAAACTGTTGGTATGGAGGGCACCCGTGGATACGGTTAGCCATGGATTGTGAAAGAATGGACGAAAAAGGAATAAACTTTATTTTTCTGTTTGGGAACCGCCTATGATGTATCTAGCATGGAAAGTATTGGAAACTCTAAGTCATTTTCGTTGACGGGAATAGTATGCTTCCCAAAATTATTTTTATCTCTCAATTTAAGCTTTGAGCTCTGGCACCTCTACAAATCCATACTTCCCTCCATGAAGGGCCTTTCTATTTACTTTATGCAATTTTACTTTTATTTCAGTCTCCATCTTCTCTTATAAAGCACCAACTAAGGGGCACTATGATCGTACTTGAGCATTGGTTGTAGCTAATATGCGAGTGTGTTTCATGAAGAGATCAATGATTGAGCATGATGGGCTAAGGATAACTTGCTTTAATATTGATATTTTGAAAGGCATAGTTGCTTCTTGGTATGCTTGATTATTAAAGTCTTCATGTCAAAACTAGAGTTATGCTTTGAACCATATAAAAGTCCAATTGTCCACTATAAAGAAAAGAATATGTGATGACCATGATAGGCAACATTCCACATAAAAAATTATGTATTTATCATTTACCTACTTGAGGACGAGCATGAATTAAACTTGGGGATGCGGGTACGTCTCCAACGTATCTATAATTTTTGATTGTTCCATGTTGTTATATTATCATTCTTGGATGTTTTACAATCATTTTATAGCAACTTTATATCATTTTTTGGGACTAATCTATTGACATAGTGCCCAATGCCAGTTGCTGTTTTTTCTTGTTTTTTACATAATAGAAAATAAATATCAAACGGAGTCCAAATGCAGCGAAACGTTTTGGAGATTTTTGGACTAGATGACATCCAGTGGGCTAGAGAAGCACCTGAGGGGTGCCCCGAGGGGGCACAACCCAGGGGCGCCCAGGTGGGTTGTGCCCACCTCGGTGACCTCCTGCACCGCCTCTTCGCTCTATAAATGCCCAAATATTCCAAAAACCCTAGGGGAGTCGACCAAATTTTGTTCCAGCCATCGTCAGTTCCAGAACCACGAGATCCAATCTAGAGCCCTTCTCCAGCACTCCGCCGAAGGGGGAAATCATCATCGATGGCCATCTTCATCATCCCGGCAGCCACCATGATGAGGAGGGAGTAGTTCACCCTCGGGGCTAAGGGTTTGTACCAGTAGCTATGTGTTTAATCTCTCTCTCTCTCTCTCTCTCTCTCTCTCTCTCTCTCGTGTTCTTGAGATGCACAATCTTGATGTATCACAGGCTTTCTTAATATAGTCGAATCATATGGGGTTTTCCCCTCTCTATCTTGTTGTGATGAATTGAGTTTTCCCTTCGAGATTTCTTTGGACTGAATACTTTTATGAATTTGAGAACACTTGATGCATGTCTTGCTATGAATTCCCATGGTGACAATGGGGTATCATATTGATTCACTTGATATGTGTTTGGGCACTCAACTTGCGGATTCCTGAAGTAACATTGGGGTAATCTATGCATATGGGTCGATGCATGTTCTTCTCTTTGTTTCTGCGGTAGAAATCTTGGGGCACTCTTTGAGGTTCTTTTGTGTTGGATTGAGTATTATGAATCTGAAATTGTTTGATGCATATCGTATAATTAACTCACGGATACTCACGATGACATTGGAGTATCTAGGTGACATTAGAGTTGATTGATGTGTATCATTTGGTGTTATTTTAGTACAAACTCTTGATAGGTCGATCAGAAAGGATAACTTGATGTTATTTTAGTATAAACTCTTGATAGATCGACCGGAAAGAATAACTTTGAGGTGGTTTCGTACCCTACAAACAATTTCTTCTTATGTTCTATGCTAGATAGGAACTTTGGAGTGATTCGTCATCACACGTTGATGGATGGCTATGTGATCCAATTATATTAGCATTGTTGAGAGATTGCACCAGCAAAAGTACGGACCGTAGGCCTTGTTTTGAAACATCGGAATACCGTTTGTGCTCTGTTTTATCACTTGCTACCTTGCTGTTTTTTATTGTTCCTATTACAAAAATCAATATCTACTACCCATATTACACTTGTATTACCATCTCTTCGCCAAACTATTGCACCTATACAATTTACCATTGTATTTGGTGTGTTGGGGACACAAGAGACTCTTTGTTATTTGGTTACAGGGTTGTTTGAGAGAGACCATCTTCATCCTACACCTCCCACGGATTGATAAATCTTAGTTCATCCACTTGAGGGAAAATTGCTATTGTCCTACAACACTTTGCGCTTGGAGGCCCAACACGAGTCTATAAGAATAAAGTGCATAGTAGACATCACGCCCCCGTCCATCGTTTACACCCTCGGTCATATTTTCGTAGTGCTTAGGCGAAGCCCTACAGAGATCACTTCACCATCACTGTTACCACGCCGTAGTGCTGCCGGAAATCATCTACTACTTCACCCGTCTTGCTGGATCAAGAAGGCGAGGACGTCACTGAGCTGAACGTGGAGGTGCCGTACGTTCGGTACTCGATCGGTTGGATCGCGAAGAAGTTCGATTACATCAACCGTGTTATCTAACGCTTTCGCTTATGGTCTACGAGGGTACGTAGACACACTCTCCCCTCGTTGCTATGCATCTCCATGGATAGATCTTTGCATGTGCGTAGATTTTTTTGTTTTCCATGCAACATTTCTGAACTATGGTATCAGAGCCAGGTCTATGCGTAGATGATATGCACGAGTAGAACACAAAGAGTTGTGGGCAGTGATCGTCATACGGATTACCACCAACGTCTTATTTTGATTCGGCGATATTGTAAGATGAAGCGGTCCGGACCAACCTTACATGTCCACGTACATGAAGCCGGTTCCACCGACAAACATGCAACTTGTTTTGCATAAAGGTGGCTGGTGGGTGTCTATTTCTCCTAGTTTAGTTGAATCGAATTTGACTACAGCCGGTCCTTGTTGATGGTTAAAACAGCAAACTTGATTAATCATCGTTGTTGTTTTGTGTCGTAGGTAAGATCAGTTCATGCTAGAAGCCCGTAGCAGCCACGTAAATCTTGCAAGAACAAAGTAGAGGACGTCTAACTTGTTTTTGCAGGGCACGTTGTGATGTGATATGGTCAAGACGTGATGAGTTATACGTTATTGTATGAGATGATCATGTTTTGTAATATCGACAACCGGCAGGAGCCTTATGGTTGTCTCTTAATTATTGTATGAAATGCAATCGCCATGTAATTGCTTTACTTTATCGCTATGAGTTAGCAATAGTTGTAGAAACAATAGTATGCGAGACGAGCACGACGCAACGATGGAGATCAAGGTGTCGAGCCGGTAACGATGGAGATCATGACGATGCTTTGGAGATGGAGATCAAAAGCACAAGATGATGATGGCCATATCATGTCACACATTTTGATTGCATGTGATGTTTATCCTTTATGCATCTTATTTTGCTTAGAACGGCGATAGCATTATAAGATGACCCCTTCACTAAATTTCAAGATAAAGTGTTCTCCCTGAGTATGCACCATTGCTAAAGTTCGTCGTTTCGAAGCACCTCGTGATGATCGGGTGTGATAGACTCTACGTTCACTTACAACGGGTGTAAGCCAATTTTACACATGTAGAATACTTGGGTTAAACTTGACGAACCTAGCATGTACAGACATGGTCTCGGAACACTTGAGACCGAAAGGTCGAACATGAGTCATATAGCAGATATGATCAACATAGAGATGTTCACCATTGATGACTTCCCCATCTCGCGTGATGATCGGACATGGGTTAGTTGATTTGGATCATGTATCACTTAGTTAACTTGAGGATGTTAATTTAAGTGGGAATTCATTAGTAATTTGATTAATTGAACTTAAATTTATCATGAACTTGGTCAAAATGTCTTTGCATATTATGTTGTAAATCAATAGCTCGTGACGTGGCTCCCCTGTTTTTGATACAGTCCTAGAGAAAACTAAGTTGAAAGATGATGGTAGCAATATTGCAGACTCTATCCGTGATCCGAGGATTATCCTCATTGCTGCACAGAAGAATTAGGTCCTTGATGCACCGCTAGGTGAAAGACATGTTGTAAAAGCTAATGCACGCGTTATGAACGTCCGACAAGCTCGATGACTACTTAATAGTTTAGTGTGCCATGCTTTACGTGTTAGAATTGGGGCTCAAAAGACATTTTGAACGCGATGGAACATATGAGATGTTCCAAGAACTGAAATTGGTATTTCAGACTCATGCCCATGTTGAGAGGTATGTGATCTCTGACAAATACTTTGCCTACAAGATGGAGGAGAATAGCTCAGCTAGTGAGCATGTGCTCAGAATGTCTGGGTACCACAATCGCTTGAATCAAGTGGGAGTTAATCTTCCAGATAAGATAGTGATTGCCAGAGTTCTCTAATCACTATCACCAAGCTACTAGAACTCAGTGATAAACTATAACAATGCAAGGGATGACGAAAACGACTCCCAAAGCTCTTCGCGATGTTGAAATCGGTGGAGGTAGAAATCAAGAAAGAACATCAAGTGTTGATGGTTAACCGAGACCACCAGTTTCAAGAAAATGGCGAGGGAAAGAAAGGGAACTTCACGAAGAAGGGCAAGCAAGTTGTCACTCCTGTGAAGAAGCCCAAAGCTGGACCTAAGCCTGAAACTTAGTGCTTCTACTGCAAAGCAAATGGTCACTAGAAGTGGAACTACCCCAAATACTTGGCAGATAAGAAGGATGGCAAAGTGAACAAAGGTATATTTGATATACATGTAATTGATGTGTACCTTACTAGTATTCGTAATATCCCCTGGATACTTGATACCATTAAGTTGCTAAGATTAGTAACTCAAAACAAGAGTTACAAAATAAACGGAGACTAGTTAAGGGTGAGGTGACGATGTGTTTTGGAAGTGGTTCCAAGATTGATACGATCATCATCGCACATTCGCAATACTTTCGGGATTAGTGTTGAACGTAAATAAATGTTATTTGGTGTTTTTGTTGAGAATGAACATGATTGGATCGTGTTTATTGCAATACGGTTATTCATTTAAGCCAAAGAATAATTGTTGTTCTGTTTACATGAATAAAGCCTTATATGGCCATACACCCAATCTAGATGGTTTATTGAATCTCGATCGTAGTGATACACATATTCATAATGTTGATGCCAAAATATGCAAAGTTGATAATGATAGTGCAACATACTTGTGGCACTGCTGTTTAGGTCATATTGGTGTAAAGCACATGAAGAAACTCCATGCAGACAGACTTTTGGAACAACTTGATTATGAATCATTTGATGCTTGCGAACCATGCCTCATGGGCAAGATGACTAAAACTCCGTTCTCCGGAACAATGGAGCGAGCTAATGACTTATTGGAAATAATACATATCGATGTATGCGGTCCGATGAGTGTTGAAGCACATCGGGTATTGTTATTTTCTCACCTTCACAGATGATTAGAGTAGGTATGGGTATATATACTTGATAAAACACAAGTCTGAAACATTTGAAAAGTTCAAAGAATTTCAGAGTGAAGTAGAGAATCATCGTAATAATAAAATAAAGTTTCTACGATCTGATCGTGGAGGTGAATATTTGAGTTACGAGTTTGGCCTTCCTTTAAAACAATGTGGAATAGTTTCACAACTCACGCCACCTGGAACACCACAGTGTAATGGTGTGTCCAAACGTCGTAACCATACTTTATTAGATATGGTGCGTTCTATGATGTCTCTTACCGATTTGCCTTCATCATTTTGGGTTATGCATTAGAGACAAATGCATTCACATTAAATAGGGCATCGTCTAAATCCGTTGAGACGGCATCGTATGAACTATGGTTTGGCAAGAAACCAAAGCTGTCATTTCTTAAAGTTTGGGGTTGCGACACTTATTTCAAAAGGCTTTAGCCTAAGCTCGAACCCAAATCGGAGAAGTGCGTCTTCATAGGATACCCAAAAGAAACTATTGGGTACACCTTCTACCACAATTACGAAGGCAAGATCTTTGTTGATAAAGATGGGTCCTTTCTAGAGAAGGAGTTTGTGTCGAAAGAGGTGAGTGGGAGGATGGTGGGGAACATAGTATTTCAAAAAAAATTCCTACGATCACGCAAGATCTATCTACTAGATGCATAGCAACGAGAGGGGAGAGTGTGTCTACGTACCCTCGTAGACCGAAAGCAGAAGCGTCTGATACGTCCATTTTGCATCATGCTTATAAGTAGATATTTATTACACTATGGGATGTTATTACATGTTTTGTCACAATACGTATGCCTTTTCTCTCTTATTTTGCAAGGTTTACATGAAGAGGGAGAATGCCGGCAGCCGAAATTCTGGGCTGAAAAAGGAGCAAACTCTAGAAACCTATTCTGCACAACTCCAAAAGCCCTGAAACTCCACAGAACATCGTTTCGGAAAATATAAAAAATATCTCGCGAAAGAAAACCACGAGAGGGGCCACCGGCTGGCCTCGAGGGTGGGGGGCGCCCCCCCTTCCCAGGGCGCGCCCCCCTGCCTCGAGGGCCAGCCGACAGGCCCATGGTGCCCACCTTCTCCTATATGAAGCATTTTGACCTGGAAAAATCGGAGGGAGGCTTTCGGGACCAGACGCCGCCGTCTCGTGGCGGAAACCAATCTAGGGCTCCGGCAGAGCTGTTCTGCCGGGGATACTTCCCTCTGGGAGTGGGAAATCGTCACCGCCGTCATCACCAACAACTCTCCCATCTTGGGGAGGGCTATCTTCATCAACATCTTCACCAGCACCATCTCCTCTCAAACCCTAGTTCATCTCTTGTATCCAATCTTTGTACCCAAACCTCAGATTGGTACATGTGGGTTGCTAGTAGTGTTGATTACTCCTTGTAGTTGATGCTAGTTGGTTTATTTGGTGGAAGATCATATGTTCAGATCCATTACGCATATTAATACCCCTCTGATCATGAAAAATATTATGTCTTGTGAGTAGTTACTTTTGTTCCTGAGGACATGGGAGAAGTCTTGCTATTAGTAGTCATGTGAATTTGGTCTTCGTTCGATATTTTGATGAGATGTATGTTGTGTTTCCTCTAGTGGTATCATGTGAACGTCGAGTACATGACACTTCACCATTATTTGGGCCTAGAGGAAGGCATTGGGAAGTAATAAGTAGATGATGGGTTGCTAGAGTGACAGAAGCTTAAACCCTAGTTTATGCGTTGCTTCGTAAGGGGCTGATTTGGATCCATATGTTTCAGGCTACGGTTAGGTTTACCTTAATACTTCTTTTGTAGTTGGGGATGCTTGCATTAGAGGTTAATCATAAGTGGGAAGCTTGTCCAAGTAAGGGCAGCACCCAAGCACCGGTCCACCCACATACCAAATTATCAAAGTACCGAACGCGAATTAGATGATCGTGATGAAAACTAGCTCGACGATAATTCCCATATGTCCTCGGGAGCGCTTTACCTTGCATAAGAGTTTGTCCAGGCTTGTCCTTGCTACAAAAAGGATTGGGCCACCTTGCTGCACCTTATTTACTTTTACCTTTTATCACTTGCTACCAATTATGTTCTCACAAAACTATCTGTTACCTATACTTTCAGTGCTTGCAGAAAATACCTTACTGAAAACTGCCTATCATTTCTTTTTGCTCCCCGTTGGGTTCGACACTCTTACTTATCTAAAGGACTACGATGGATCCCCTACACTTGCGGGTCATCAAGACTCTTTTCTGGCGCCGTTGCCGGGGAGTGAAGCGCCTTTGGTAAGTGGAATTTGGTAAGGAAAAAATTATATAGTGTGCTGAAATTTATTGTCACTTTTATACTATGGCTCAAAATCTTTTGTGGGGCTTGTTCGGGGTATCTTCACCCCGAGCTGAAGAGCAAAGAGTTGCTCCACAACCTACTGCACTGATACGTCTCCGTCGTATCTATAATTTTTGATTGTTCCATGCCAATATTCTACAACTTTCATATACTTTTGGCAACTTTTTATACTATTTTTTGGGACTAACATATTGATCCAGTGCCTAGTGCCAGTTCCTGTTTGTTGCATGTTTTTTGTTTCTCAGAATATCCATATCAAACGGAATAAAAACGAATGGAGATTTTTTTGGAATATATGTGAATTTTGGGAAGCGAAACTAACACGAGACGATGCTCGAGTGGGCCTCGAGGGTGGGGGGCGCGCCCCCTGCCCAGGGTGCGCCTTGGGCCCTCAATCCCACACCGTATGGCCGTTGACACCCTTCCTTTGCCTCAAGAAAGCTAATTTCCAGATAAAAATCATGTCAAAAGATGAGCCCAATCGGAGTTACGGATCACAGGTAATTTAAGAAACGGTGAAGGGCAAGAATCTGGGAACGCAGAAACAGAGAGAGATAGAGAGATAGATCCAATCTCGGAGGGGATCTCGCCCTCCGCCGCCATGGAGGCCATGGACCAGAGGGGAAACCCTTCTCCCATCTAGGGAGAAGGTCAAGGAAGAAGAAGAAGGAGGGGAGCTCTCTCCCCCTCGCTTCCCGTGGCACCGGAGTGCCACCGGGGCCATCATCGTGTGACGGCGTTCTACACCAACACCTCCGTCATCTTCACCAACATCTCCATCACCTTCCCCTATCAATCTACATCGGTCCACTCTCCCACAACCCGCTGTACCCTCTACTTGAACATGGTGCTTTATGCTTCATATTATTATCCAATGATGTGTTGCCATCCTATGATGTCTGAGTAGATTATCGTTGTCCTATCGGTGATTGGTGAATTGCTATGATTGATTTAATTTGATTGTGGTTATGTCGCTGTCCTTTGGTGCCCATCATATGAGCGCGCGCGTGGATCACACCATAGGGTTAGTTGTATGTCGATAGGACTACGTATTGGAGGGCAAGAGTGACAGAAGCTTTAACCTAGCGTAGAAATTGATGCATACGATATTGAAGGGGGACCAATATATCTTAATGCTATGGTTGGGTTTTACCTTAATGAACGTTAGTAGTTGCGGATGCTTGCTAATAGTTCCAATCATAAGTGCATAGAATTCCAAGTAAGGGATGACATGCTAGCAGTGGCCTCTCCCACATAAAACTTGCTATCGGTCTAGTAACGTAGTCAATTGCTTAGGGGCAATTTTGCAACTCCTACCACCACTTTTCCACACTCACTATATTAACTTTATCGCTTCTTTATCTTAACAGCCCCTAGTTTATATTTACGCGCTCTTTATTCTTGCAAACCTATCCAATAAAATTACAAAGTACTTCTAGTTTCATACTTGTTCTAGGTGAAGTAAACGTCAAGCGTGCGTAGAGTTGTATCGGTGGTCGATAGAACTTGAGGGAATATTTGTTCTGCCTTTAGCTCCTCGTTGGGTTCGACACTCTTACTTATCGAAAGAGGCTACAACTGATGCCCTACACTTGTGGGTTATCAAGACCTTTTTCTGGCGCCGTTGCCGGGGAGCAATAGCATGGGGTGAATATTCTCGTGTGTGCTTGTTTGCTTTATCACTAAGTAGATTTTATTTGCTGTTCTAAGTTGTTCTCTATCTTTAGTTATGGATATGGAACACGAAATACCAAAAAACTTAGGTGTACTTGCTACTCATGGAGATGGGGAACCTCCTAAAACCCTCGATGCAAATTATGTGAAAGATATTATGTACTACTTTGATAATCCTGAGAAAACCCCATTCAACTATGTAATGGGAGTAACGTTGGATCAACGTGAATACTTTAGGGATTATCGCTTGACACAAAAAGGGAAACTGTTATGGGATCAAATTCATTTGTTGCATTGGTATGCTGTAATGCCCAGGATGGGACTATACCTCCTACGTGTTGAGGCACGACTTAAAGGTATAAGCCCATCCTAGAATGATCTAAAGTTTGGTATCTTTGCACGACTCATGTAAAAGAGGGATTAAATTGCAAAAGAAGATAGTTGGCTTACACTCGCCACTTCACACAATACATTACATAAGCAAAACATCATTCAAATCATCACAACCCGACTACGGGCGAAGATCAAAAGAAAGATACCAAAATAACATAAAGCCACAGGTCAGGATCGAATCCTAGTAGAAACCACTACTGATCGTAGAGAACGTAACAAGCATACGGCCAAACTCTTCATCGAGCTCCCAGAAGTTCTGATCCATCTCCTGCATCAAAACTCGGCTGAACCTGCATCTGGTGTGGTGAAGTAACTGTGAGCCACAGAGGACTCAGCAATCCCGTTCCCGGGTAACATGACTATTTAAGCCTTGGGTGAGGATAAGGCTGAAGAAAGAACAAGAGGTGAAGGAACAACAAGAGTTTGCAGCAGCAACTAGCACTAGCTTACGTAATAGAGAGCGAGAAGAGAAGTGCCTCGGTCGAGAGATGATCACGAAGTGATCCTAACTAAATCACAACAAACATAACCCCACCGTGTTCAACTCCCGAATCCCTATTCGGAAATTGACAGTCACGGTACACACGCTGGTAGTGTATTGGAACATGGTGTCAAGTTATCTACAACCGGATATTAACAAGCTCCCATCTGCCACATAACCGCGGGCACGGCTTTCGAAAGTTCATAACCCTGCAGGGGTGTTCCAACTTGGCCCATTACAAGCCCACGATCCGCGGAGTCGCAACTCCAAGGTGGGAAGACCCGAGTATTCTCGGAATCCCGTGCTCAAGATACTCCGAACTAAGGTAAGGCTAATCCAGCAAATCCTCCCGGCGTGTCGACACCCTGATAGGTAGCCGCGCGTATCTAGTCTCAGGACACGACCGGATGGGCGATTCTACAGGTTTTTACCAAACCTTGAGTTTTCTCATGGTGGCCCCGCAGAACCCCCATTTCGGACCAACACTCATGTGGAGCACTGGCCCGGGGTTGTTGAATTAAAATAAAAGGGATAGCTAGTCCCTATGCAAGTTTTATTAGTTATTAGGCGAATAGTACCAATGTTGGGACTTGCTGGAAAAGACTTAGCACTTAGCGGTTTATCGAGGGGGTCCCATACACCCCAACCGTGTGAGGAACACATAATCAAGGAACATAACACCGGTTTATACGGTTCCTAACGGCATGAGTGGAACAAATCACCAAGCAAAAGGCTTAGCCTTCCACCCTTGCCAATATATAGATGATTTCATTTTAAGCATTTATATAGTGTGATATAACCCAACAAACTTCAACATGAAGCAAGCATCTTCAATCTTCACCTGCAACTAACAATGCTATAAGAGGGGCTGAGCGAAGCGTACTTAGCCATTCAACGGTTTGCATAGGTAGGGTGGTTAAACATGGTCATGGTTACAAGTAGGAGGCTGACAAGAAAGACATGGGCATCGAGGCAAAACTATAGAGCGGAACTACTAGCAATAGGCAAAGATAGTAATGGTATCCGGGTTCGGCCATCTTGCCTGGAATTCCACAAGGGAGAAGAATGGATCCATGAAGACAGAGGAACATAGACGAGCGAATCCTCACAACTCCGGAACGAAACCGAAGCTAACAAGAGAAGCAACCGGAAAGAAAGAAACAACACGGTAAACACACAAGCATAAACATGGCATACGATGCACATCCAAGTATGATGCATGACAGGTTTAAATATGCAAGTCATGGCAAAGTGCACAAACAAGTACTACAAGTTAAGTGGAGCTCAATATGCAACGAGTTGCATATTGACGAAACACCACATTTTAATTATTTAATTGACTCTCGTTATTAACAAGACAAGATTAAATGTTTTTAACATAGCAAGAGGTGAAGCATAATAAAACTACACTATCTAGGCAATTTAAATGAGGCCGGAGAATAACAACAACATATCCGGAAAATCCGCATATGCATGTTTAGTGATCTTAAGCAAACAACAATTCACACATATAATGTTGTTAACATGATGCGGATGACATGATTAAGTTTATGCAAATTTATTAAAAGGTTGACATGAAGAAGATAAGAAGCATTTGTCACCGTGGTGGAAGGAAAGGGTGCCACGGCAATGATCCGAAAATGATGCAACGCAACATCTCGGTTCCGGTAACTCATTGAGAGACCGGTGAAGGAAAAGTGGCGTGAGCGAGCGAAACAAGATGAAAGGTGGGTTGATCCCGTCACCGGGTTCCCATGAGTCGGCGACGAGGCAACCGAGGAACATGAAAAAAATATGAAACGGGCACGATGCACACACGGGAAACATTTCATACAACCACAACATCACACGGGTCATCGTCTCGGGGTTATACCTTCGAAACACTCGTTTCGGGGCGGTTCGAGATCGTCGAGGGACATAGTTGTTCACGAGGTCGTCAATGAAGTAGTCGTTCCGTAGAGGGAAGTAGTGGTACACGGGGCGACGGTAGACGTTCGGGCGTCGAGTTCGTAGATGTACTTGGCGCATCCATCGTTTCTGGGCGACGGTAGTGGTACATGCCGTAGAGGGAAGTAGTTGTTCTCGTTCATCGGTAGGGGTACTTGTCGCGGCATCAGACGTAGTGGTACTTGACGCATCGCTGATCGTAGTGGTACTTGCCGATCTTGCCGGTCTCGGACTCGCGTAGTTGTACACGGGTCTTGTGTAGAGGTACTCGTTTCTTCACCGAAGGTAGCCGTACACGGGTCTTCTGTCAAATCAACAGTACAAGGCAACACAACAAAATAAACACAGTTGTTCAACAGCGAGGACTTGAGACGTGGCGAGAACGGACGAGGCAGGGGCCTGGGCGCACGGAGGAAGCAGGCCGGCGGCGGGACTTCAGCGGCGGAGGTTGGCCTCTCGTTCATCTGCCCGCAGCAGAGGCGGAACGAGGGCGCAGG
The DNA here is from genome assembly GCA_902687465.1 of Secale cereale. NCBI lineage: Eukaryota > Viridiplantae > Streptophyta > Magnoliopsida > Poales > Poaceae > Secale > Secale cereale. The sequence continues at coordinate 547,032,888 of LR738710.1, read as the reverse complement.
CTCGGCTTCGGCCGATGCGCTTGGGGCGCGGGCGCCAAGGCTCCTGGCGCGGCGGGGCGCTCGTGGCCCGGGGCCAGAGGCGAGGCGGCTGCTTGGTGCGCCGAGACTGGAGACGGAGGGAGCGGGCCTGGCGCGGCAAGGATGGAAGGGGCGGCCGGAGGGATCCCCGCGACGGCCGGCGGTGGCCGGGCGACGGGAGGGCGGCGCGGCCACCTGGAGAAGGGAGGCCGGGGAACGGTCGCTGCGGCCTGGGGCGACCTTGGCGAGGCGCTCGGCAGGAGGGGCTCGCTCGGGGCCGGAGCAGGGAGGCTGGGGCGCTCACGGTGAGGGAGGCCACGGGAGATCGGGCTCGAGGCCAGAGGGGACGGGGAGAGAAGCGATCGGGATCGGACGAAGGGGCGGAGGGCTCGTGACTCCTGACTCGAGGCTCGATGGGAGGGTCGAGGGGTGGCGGCGGCCAGTGAGGGAGAGATCGAGAGGATGGGAGGAGATGCAGTCGGCTAGGGTTCGGGAGCGCTGGAGGCTGGGCCTCGGGAGCAGGAGGGCCTAGAAGGGAGGAGGGCACGCCGGGCTGATGGGCCGGCTGGGAATGGCAGTTGGGCCGAAGGAGAGGGAGGCTGCGGAATGCCTTGGGCCAAAAGGATGGCTGGGATAGAAGATAAAAGGGGTCTGCTGCTTTTCTAAATTAAAATAGAAAACAACAACAAGAAAGAAAAGAAGGGAGGTACTAGGAATAGGCTTAGGACAAGAGGTTATTTTTCTCGGGCTCATAACAATAAGCGCGGTCCGAGAAAAATAGAAAAGACAAGACCGAGATATAACTCAAACATATTTGAATTTAATTCAAATGGGTTTGAACTAAGACTTGATTATTGAAGTGACCAAAAATGTTCGAATTTTTGGAGGAACCTCGATAAACGGGAAAAGAATACAGGGAGGGTTTAAGGCAAGGAATTGAGAAGAAAAGGCATGGGGAAAAATATGCAAGTGTGTTGGGTTATTCCGAAGCAATGGAATATTATTATAATAGCTCCCTAAAATATTGGGAGTATATGTCATAAAGAGAAGACATTCTTCCCTCGATTTAAATGGACCGAAGGTCCACACGATTTATTTAAGGTTGAGATGCAAAGATTAATATGACATGATGGCATGATGATATGATGCAATGCAAAAATAAATAAAGCAAGCACAACCGAAACACACGAGAGAACCCGGAACATCTGGAATCTTCTGGAATCTTCTGGGATCTTCTGGGACGTCGGTCTTCGGACGTCACAACTCTCCCACACTAACAGAGGATCTCGACCCGAGATCCTAGAGATAGCACCGGGTAAAAACGGAAGAGGAAGGGGTAAAACAGAGTTGCTTCTTTGACAGACGAGTGAAACCACGAACCTCGAGAGGTTAAACAAGTTGAACAAGAATACAATGGAGATGAACGAAGATGAAAACACTCCGTTAGAAAGAGTAACAAGGAAACATTATGAGAACCTTGTAGGTTGAAAGACATGAAGCAAGAGCTCACGGATGACAGAAGAATTTCAAAACCACTCCGGTTAACCAAGATTGAGAAGGAATAAGAACGAAATAATTTGGACAACACTCCGTCTGAAAATGGAAGGAATTAACATGAACTTGAGGAGATGGGATGATACTTGATGAAACAACAACATACAACCTCCGGAACATGAAAGAATGGCACAAGGGGTAAGAAAGATTCAGACAGCACTCCGGTTGAAAAGAGAGGCAAAACTAGATAAGATGACGGAACTAGAATGGAGGACACAACACTCCGGTTAAATAGACAAGCAAGAGAGAATATGATCTTGATAAAAACGAGATGATGGTTAAAGAGAGCAATATCACTAAGCCTCCGGAATGACAGAATAGCATATAACTCAATGAAAGACTTGAACGGAGAAGAAAATGACAACATCTCTCAAAATTGAATTTGAAAGAGCATCCTTACGAAGAAGGGTTGAACAGAGTTGTTGGAATTCAACAATGAAAAGAATAAGCTTGATGTGGGCTTATGGAATTTATCTCAAAATTAAGAGGTGACAACCAGCCACTAACGGAAAACAATTAATTGCATTGAGATCAACAAGGAGACGAAAAACTTATTCACCGGGAGGATAAATGAAAAACTTGGGTCATTTATAAGCACCACAATAACAACAATCCTTAGGGAAAGCTTTTAGGTGAAATACAACCCAAGATAACTCCAACGAATAGCTTGAAGGGTTGGAAAGATCTCCTGAACAAAGAAAATGATGGTTTTAAATATCTCATTCCTGACAACTTGTGAATCATGAAACATGAATGGAATTGTCGAGAATGACATAACACCATCTGCAAAGATAAAGTAGAAAGAATTGCACTTCAAAATGCAAGAAGAAGAAATATTTGAGCTCCTCCAACAAGAATCTTGATGAAGGCTTCGAGGATGAATTAAATGATGATGAACCACCATGAAGAACTCCGGTAATGAAAGCATGAGAAGTGAAAAATGAAAAGAATAAGATTCAAAGCCTGCGATGAATTAGATTGAGCTTTGAAATGATATAATTGGAATAACTTGGAGCTCCGGAAAAACAAGATGAACAACTTGGAACCGAGGATATGGCATGCTGAACAAGCTCCGGACAAAAGGAATTAAATCGCCTTGAAGGAATAAGAATAAGAATTATGTCATGCATCTCCTTCACCAATTTAAATTGATGACAACCAAAGGATTTGGCATACTACTTATTCTCGTTGTAAAGGAATAAGAGAGATCTCGCACAAGCTTGGGTAAATGTTCAACGAAGCATCGATAGGATTGTGAAAAGAACAAATGAATTAAAACGATAACAACGGAAGGGTAATCTTGAATGAACCACCGTAAGAATATGGAGACGAACGAAGAGGCATCGATGAAGAATATTTGGAGGACGAAGTTGAAAGCTGAGAACGAAGAATCTTCTGAAATGATGGCCTTCGGAGGATCACAAAGAAAAGAATTCATGAAATGCTTCGGATGGGTATAAAAAGAATTCCTCACAATCTGAACAATAATGAGGATGGCATGAAGCTAGAACCACGAATCTTGAGAGAACGGCCAAGATTTAAGAGAAACACTTCTCCAGTCTTCAAAATCTGAGAAGACGATGAGATACACCACCATGAATTGTAGAGCACTCCGGAATGAAGAATTAAAAGGTTGAACCAATGATGAAAAAGAATTTGAAAGCGGTCCTGGAGAAGGACTGTGACTGATGGGATTCATACTTACGTCACACTATGAAAAGAATTCTCCGGAAAAAATAGAAGAGTCAGGTAAGATCCTGGAAAAGACCTGTGGGTTAGGGCCCACTCAAAGAAATCACCGTTAGAAAAGATTGCTTAAGAGATATAGCACCGGTTGAATTAAATGGCTTGAATGAGATAACAATCTCAAAATAGATTGAACAAATTGAGAATGGAAATGTGAATCTTCAACACTCCGGATATGAATAACAAGAGGAGAATGATTAATTGAAGCACCGGAATAAGAAAGCATTGTGAAATGAGGAAAAGGATAAGATCAACATCGAAATCTTGAATTACATCCACCGACAGAATTTGAGAACAAAAGAATGATGAACTTGAAGCTCTTGAGCATCTTCACGATAATGCGCCGGATAAGAACATTGAAGGAAAAGAATGAAGAAATATCACATGAATAAAATGGATACTTCATTTAAGAATTGCTGGCTCCAAGAAGAAAAGGGTGGGAGGGTGGGGAAACAAACACAACTTGGGATGAATGAAACAATACACCGTCAGATTTCTCAACGGTGTCCGTATGGAATAACTTGAAGAGAAGGCACACCGGTTGAAAAGGATTAACATGACCAACTTGATTATTAAGAAGGACTAGCACTCCCACAGAAATATGAGAATACCAATTAGGAAAGGTATGGAATCAACATTTGACATCGAAGCAACTCGAATACCAGAATCAAAACAAGAACAAAGGATAGATATGTTTATGAAGAAGATTATGTTGCAACATATCTATCCGAACAGAGAATTGAACGAATGAATTCCGTAGGTACATCAACTTGTCGAGAAGCCACTTGGAGAACAAAAGATAAATAAAAAGGAACAAGGAGCAGATGGAACAAATACAAGATAGAAGCTTCGTTCGACATCTTCGTGCTGAAAGCTCATGGAACGTGTTACAAAAGGGTTTTGCAATCCCCGGATCAGCATAGCCAAGGACCCTTTAAGATGCAACTCCCGATCGGAACAAGCCCATAAAACCACTTCACTCAATGTAGAACCCCGAACTTCATATCATGCACTCGTTGGAAGAATGGCTAGAACTACTAGATGAACCCACCTATTAATTTCCGAAAGTTTCCAGTTATGCAATCAGGTGTTGGGGATATAGGGGAAGCACCGCGCACTCAACTCTAAACCTACATCCAGCTGTATCCATCCTTCAACACATAACCAGTCTTTCTCGGAAACCGTTTACCTCGGACCTTCAAAACACATCTACTATACAAGCTATGGCAATACTCCCGAACTACCTCCCCACTACTGGGTGATGTCGGGGTTATCTTGCCACTAACCGCATAGGAGAGTTTTCGATGTCAGCCGTCTTAAGTATTCTAGTACTGCCGCGATGGATTTGTGACGACAACACCTCGGAGCTCAACTCCCCGGGACACTGCCCTAATGACAGGAGGCATCGAGAACAATGTTCTCGTCACAAAGACATCGAAACAATCCAAACAATACTCGCGAGATCCTAAAAAAAATTTGGTGCAATTTTTTGAAAGTAGAAGAGGCAAGAGTAGTCGTCAGGAGTCCTCACCAGAATGAAAAGAGATGAGAAGCAAAAGAAATCCTACTCTCCGATATATATATAGGACTCAAAACATTTTCAGTGTGTGCCTAGACTCAACCGTCAACGATTCGATCAATCAGTGGGGGCTTCTAGGTCGGAGAAGGCTATGAATACCAACTTGTAATGCCCAGGATGGGACTATACCTCCTACGTTTTGAGGCACGACTTAAATGTATAAGCCCATCCTAGAATGATCTCAAGTTTGGTATCTTTGCATGACTCATGTAAAAGAGGGATTAAATTGCAAAAGAAGATAGTTGGCTTACACTCGCCACTTCACACAATACATTACATAAGCAAAACATCATTCAAATCATCACAACCCGACTACGGGCGAAGATCAAAAGAAAGATACCAAAATAACATAAAGCCACAGGTCAGGATCGAATCCTAGTAGAAACCACTACTGATCGTAGAAAACGTAACAAGCATACGACCAAACTCTTCATCGAGCTCCCAGAAGTTCTGATCCATCTCCTGCATCAAAACTCGGCTGAACCTGCATCTGGTGTGGTGAAGTAACTGTGAGCCACAGAGGACTCAGCAATCCCGTTCCCGGGTAACATGACTATTTAAGCCTTGGGTGAGGATAAGGCTGAAGAAATAACAAGAGGTGAAGGAACAACAAGAGTCTGCAGCAGCAACTAGCACTAGCTTACGTAATAGAGAGCGAGAAGAGAAGTGCCTCGGTCGAGAGATGATCATGAAGTGATCCTAACTAAAGCACAACAAACATAACCCCACCGTGTTCAACTCCCGAATCCCTATTCGGAAATTGACAGTCACGGTACACACGCTGGTAGTGTATTGGAACATGGTGTCAAGTTATCTACAACCGGATATTAACAAGCTCCCATCTGCCACATAACCGCGGGCACGGCTTTCGAAAGTTCATAACCCTGCAGGGGTGTTCCAACTTGGCCCATTACAAGCCCACGATCCGCGGAGTCGCAACTCCAAGGTGGGAAGACCCGAGTATTCTCGGAATCCCGTGCTCAAGATACTCCGAACTAAGGTAAGGCTAATCCAGCAAATCCTCCCGGCGTGTCGACACCCTGATAGGTAGCCGCGCGTATCTAGTCTCAGGACACGACCGGATGGGCGATTCTATAGGTTTTTACCAAACCTCGAGTTTCCTCGTGGTGGCCCCGCAGAACCCCCGTTTCGGACCAACACTCATGTGGAGAACTGGCCCGGGGTTGTTGAATTAAAATAAAAGGGATAGCTAGTCCCTATGCAAGTTTTATTAGTTATTAGGCGAATAGTACCAATGTTGGGACTTGCTGGAAAAGACTTAGCACTTAGCGGTTTATCGAGGGGGTCCCATACACCCCAACCGTGTGAGGAACGCATAATCAAGGAACATAACACCGGTTTATACGGTTCCTAACGGCATGAGTGGAACAAATCACCAAGCAAAAGGCTTAGCCTTCCACCCTTGCCAATATATAGATGATTTCATTTTAAGCATTTATATAGTGTGATATAACCCAACAAACTTCAACATGAAGCAAGCATCTTCAATCTTCACCTGCAACTAACAATGCTATAAGAGGGGCTGAGCGAAGCGTACTTAGCCATTCAACGGTTTGCATAGGTAGGGTGGTTAAACATGGTCATGGTTACAAGTAGGAGGCTGACAAGAAAGACATGGGCATCGAGGCAAAACTATAGAGCGGAACTACTAGCAATAGGCAAAGATAGTAATGGTATCCGGGTTCGGTCATCTTGCCTGGAATTTCACAAGGGAGAAGAATGGATCCATGAAGACGGAGGAACATAGACGAGCGAATCCTCACAACTCCGGAATGAAACCGAAGCTAACAAGAGAAGCAACCGGAAAGAAAGAAACAACACGGTAAACACACAAGCATAAACATGGCATACGATGCACATCCAAGTATGATGCATGACAGGTTTAAATATGCAAGTCATGGCAAAGTGCACAAACAAGTACTACAAGTTAAGTGGAGCTCAATATGCAACGAGTTGCATATTGACGAAACACCACATTTTAATTATTTAATTGACTCTCGTTATTAACAAGACAAGATTAAATGTTTTTAACATAGCAAGAGGTGAAGCATAATAAAACTACACTATCTAGGCAATTTAAATGAGGCCGGAGAATAACAACAACATATCCGGAAAATCCCCATATGCATGTTTAGTGATCTTAAGCAAACAACAATTCACACATATAATGTTGTTAACATGATGCGGATGACATGATCAAGTTTATGCAAATTTATTAAAAGGTTGACATGAAGAAGATAAGAAGCATTTGTCACCGTGGTGGAAGGAAAGGGTGCCACGGCAATGATCCGAAAATGATGCAACGCAACATCTTGGTTCCGGTAACTCGTTGAGAGACCGGTGAAGGAAAAGTGGCGTGAGCGAGCGAAACAAGATGAAAGGTGGGTTGATCCCGTCACCGGGTTCCCACGAGTCGGCGAAGAGGCAACTGAGGAACATGACAAAAGATGAAACGGGCACGATGCACACACGGGAAACATTTCATACAACCACAACATCACACGGGTCATCGTCTCGGGGTTATACCTTCGAAACACTCGTTTCGGGGCGGTTCGAGATCGTCGAGGGACGTAGTTGTTCACGAGGTCGTCAACGAAGTAGTCGTTCCGTAGAGGGAAGTAGTGGTACACGGGGCGACGGTAGACGTTCGGGCATCGAGTTCGTAGATGTACTTGGCGCATCCATCATTTCCGGGCGACGGTAGTGGTACATGCCGTAGAGGGAAGTAGTTGTTCTCGTTCATCGGTAGGGGTACTTGTCGCGGCATCGGACGTAGTGGTACTTGACGCATCGCTGATCGTAGTGGTACTTGCCGATCTTGCCGGTCTCGGACTCGCGTATTCGTACACAGGTCTTGTGTAGAGGTACTCGTTTCTTCACCGAAGGTAGCCGTACACGTGTCTTCTGTCAAATCAACAGTACAAGGCAACACAACAAAAAAAACACAGTTGTTCAACAGCGAGGACTTGAGACGTGGCGAGAACGGACGAGGCAGGGGCCTGGGCGCACGGAGGCAGCAGGCCGGCGGCGGGACTTCAGCGGCGGAGGTTGGCCTCTCGTTCATCCGCCCGCAGCAGAGGCGGAACGAGGGCGCAGGCTCGGCTTCGGCCGATGCGCTTGGGGCGCGGGCGCCAAGGCTCCTGGCGCGGCGGGGCGCTCGTGGCCCGGGGCCAGAGGCGAGGCGGCTGCTTGGCGCACCAAGACTAGAGACGGAGGGAGCGGGCCTGGCGCGGCAAGGACGGAAGGGGCGGCCGGAGGGGATCCCCGCGGCGGCCGGCGGTGGCCGGGCGACGGGAGGGCGGCGCGGCCACCTGGAGAAGGGAGGCCGGGGAACGGTCGCTGCAGCCTGGGGCGACCTTGGCGAGGCGAGGGCCTGACGAGGCGCTCGGCAGGAGGGGCTCGCTCGGGGCCGGAGCAGGGAGGCTGGGGCGCTCGCGGTGAGGGAGGCCACGGGAGATCGGGCTCGAGGCCAGAGGGGACGGGGAGAGAAGCGATCGGGATCGGACGAAGGGGCGGAGGGCTCGGGACTCCTGACTCGAGGCTCGATGGGAGGGTCGAGGGGTGGCGGCGGCCAGTGAGGGAGAGATCGAGAGGATGGGAGGAGATGCGGTCGGCTAGGGTTCGGGAGCGCTGGAGGCTGGGCCTCGGGTGCAGGAGGGCCTAGAAGGGTGGAGGGCGTGCCGGGCTGATGGGCCGGCTGGGAATGGCAGTTGGGCCGAAGGAGAGGGAGGCTGCGGAATGCCTTGGGCCAAAAGGATGGCTGGGATAGAAGATAAAAGGGGTCTGCTGCTTTTCTAAATTAAAACAGAAAACAACAACAAGAAAGAAAAGAAGGGAGGTGCTAGGAATAGGCTTAGGATAAGAGGTTATTTTTCTCGGGCTCATAACAATAAGCGCGGTCCGAGAAAAATAGAAAAGACAAGACCGGGATATAATTCAAACATATTTGAATTTAATTCAAATGGGTTTGAACTAAGACTTGATTATTGAAGTGACCAAAAATGTTCGAATTTTTGGAGGAACCTCGATAAACGGGAAAAGAATACAGGGAGGGTTTAAGGCAAGGAATTGAGAAGAAAAGGCATGGGGAAAAATATGCAAGTGTGTTGGGTTATTCCGAAGCAATGGAATATTATTATAATAGCTCCCTAAAATATTGGGAGTATATGTTATAAAGAGAAGACATTCTTCCCTCGATTTAAATGGACCGAAGGTCCACACGATTTATTTAAGGTTGAGATGCAAAGATTAATATGACATGATGGCATGATGATATGATGCAATGCAAAAATAAATAAAGCAAGCACAACCAAAACACACGGGAGAACCCGGAACATTTGGAATCTTCTGGGACGTCGGTCTTCGGGCGTCACATATGCTCCGCAACTATGCTTGAGATATGATTATACTAGTTGCTCGAGGATGAAGGCTCCACACCTTCCCTTTTCATGCAAATTTAATGATAATGAAACCTTAGCTTCTTATGCTAATGGTATATATGATTATTATGATGTGGAACAAATAGAAGAATTCGTTGCTTTTAAGGGTGCTTATGAAATTGAATCTCTGTTTAGAAAGAATGATGCTTTTGATGATGATGTTTCTAGGCCTGAAAATCTTGCTATATTGAAATATTGCTCTTTGAATTATGAATATAAATCCAATATCTGTAGCGACCACGATCCGAATGGACCGAAGTCTCTGTGTTCTGTGTCATCCCTGGATCGGTATGCTGACACACACAGTACTCGAGGATTTATAATAGAGGTAAATCACATGTATTAAGTAACGTAAATACTATTACCTCAATCCAATATAGCGGAAGCAACAAGGTTGTGGATTCCCATCAACACCAACGACAAAGTTGAGTGTAGAAATCGTAACCCCTAACGTATCACTTACTCGTCGTAAGATAATCCTGCAACATGAGACGTTGCAGCCACAGAGGGTTAGTACAATGAATGTACTGGCAAATTCACACCGTAATGATAATGATGAACAAATCCTACAACTACATGCATATTTGGCTGGTGGAGGCTGTAAGGTTAAAGTTTTTGCATAAAGCCAATTTTTCCCTACAACAAAAGGAATGCATTTTATTTATCTACTTTGTTAAATTTAAATCATGAACAATTGAGAATGGTTCCTCCATCTCAATCCCAAATTAAAGTAATCATTAACCCAACAAATTAAATTATAGAGTGATGAGATCAACAAATAATCCACTTCTAGATACTCAAAGATGTCCATAACCGGGGACACGGCTACTCATGAATAGTTTGTACACTCTGCAGAGGTTTGTGCACTTTCCCCACAAGACTCGATCGCCTCCGTTTGGTTTCTCGCACTGCATGGTGTTTGAGAAACGGATGACCGAGACACAGTCTTTCCGAAGAGGTCCCCTTAACCAGATAGATAGGCTGTACCACCTACAATCCCCCTGCATCTGCTAGCCCATCATGGAAAGGTTTCCCACAACTTACTCAACTATGCCAGAGCCCATATTGGCATGTGGCTGCACATGGAAGTTTCTAGGCATGAAAATATTATATGATCCCTTTGAGCCTGGGTGGCATTCCAATAGGACAATCACACGGAACCCCGAGATTTCCTAGGACAACACTAGCATCACCAGGTGTCCGGGCAAGTCCACTGGTTCCCTCCCAGGGTGCCCCAACCAATCCACCTAGATGTGTATTCAAGTAGCCACCTTAAGTTGAACCATTAATTAACAACTCACATCCGTCATGGATTTCACTCAAACCCAAACCACGTCTACGAGCATAGCATGGCAACCTAAGCAAACGTAGAAGTAACTCCCAAGGGTTTGAAGAATAATGCAGGTAATAGGTTCTACCTCAATCTACTTCCCAGTCCCACAAGTTAAAAGATCCTATTGATGCAATGTATTTGAGGATATAACTAATGCAATGAAAACTGGGTATTGGAAAATATGATCAAAGTGTGAACTTGCCTGCAATGTTGATGAAGATGATTCGCACTCAAAAACTCTTGATATCTCTACTCGTCACACTCCGGTCAATCTATCGTAAGCAAGCAATAGTAACCACACATAAGCAATCACTCAGAAAGATCGGACAGAACGAATAAACACTTCGGAAAACTTCGAAAACAAACGAATGGCTCTTGAAACACAAAACAATTTCCAACACTACCAAAATTATGTGAATTTGGCCTTATCAGAAAGTTTAGGTCAAGAGTTTTGATTTGCAAAAAGAATCAACTCAAACGGAGTTACGAAACTCAAAATTATGATCAAAGCAAGTTTGAATCTATAACTAGTTGAATTCAAATTTTAAAATTTTCAAAAACATGTTTGAGTTGCATTACTGGATAGAGGGGAACGTAACGAACACGTGGGCATTGGTTTCATCGGATTTGGACCAACGAGCAAAAAGTTAAGGCCGTTTGAACTTTAGGGACTAAACTGTAAAAGAAGATACTATAACTAGGTCCCTGACTACTAAACAGAAAAGGAAAAACTAAACAATGAACATTCACTACTGAATCCTATACAGCGAACGACCTCTAATTAACAAAAAAAACCAGTTCTAGGGTTTTAACAGAAAAACCTAAACAGAGAGCCGGGCGGTTTATTACCGTTTCGGCCGGTTCGAAGAAAACCGGCGGTTCGGGCGAACCAAACCGGATCGGGCGTTCGGGCTCAGACTCGGCCGGCGGTGAGCTCCGGCCAGCGAGGCGGGGCAAGCGGCGGCGGGATGCGGCACGGGGCAGGGCGGCGAGTGAGGCGAAGGGCGAGGCGCGGCTGCGGCGGTGAGCAAGGGCAGCGGCGGAGGTGCAGGCAGCGGCGACAGCAGCAGCTTTGCGGCGGCGGCGGGTGAGATGTGCGGCGGCGGTGCGATGAGAGGCGAGGAGAGGAACGGGGCGGCGGCGGTGCGTTATATAGGCGGAGGGGGTCGGGGCCTAGCTTGGGGAAGGGGCTAGGCAGAGAGGCCGGGGCGACCACGGCTCCTATGGCGGCGGCGGCGCTGCCGTGCGGAAGGGGAAGTCCCGATGGGGACGAGGACGAGCTGGGCCGGCCCAGGTTCGGCGGGAGAAACATTTTTTTAACAGACAAGAAAACGAATAAAAGCAAAATAAATAAAAATATCCTATAGGCATATAATATACCAAAATTTGCAGAAAAATAAGCCCTACAACATGAACATTTTACTGCTGCCAAATAAAATGCCCACAAATTCTAATAAATCAAAAGGTCCTACTAATGCAAATAAAACCCAATAAAATCTTTCTTAAAATACCAAAATGTCTTCAAATTTATTTTTCTCCAATTTTTCTGCTGTAGGGAATCATGTTACCCTATTTTCCATGTAATTTCTTTTTGGAGAAAAATAATTTGAATAAAAACCAAATAACTCAATATTGAAATTGAGTTTCCAGGAAATTTCACAAAAACTTCCAACTGATGTTTCCTATAATTTGAAGAAGTCATTTTATCTTCTCTCGGGAAAATCATTGAGTTGCTTAAAGTTTCTAAATTGAGAATATTTCGAGATTGAAATTCAAAATCCTCTCAAACCCCTTTATCATTTAAAATAAATGGAAGAAGTCATATTATCTTCACTCTAGGGTTTTGTGTTGAAAAGAATTGAATTTCCCTCGGAGATCAAAAGCAAAGTGAAAGTTTGGGAAAGTCATTTCATTCCCTCTCATTTAACTTTCAAAAGTTTCAAATTTCACTCAATTTCACTCAGCACATCAAACAACAATCGAATCTATATATTTTATTATAACATTCCAAAATTTAGAATTTTGGGATGTTACAAACCTACCACACTTAAAATGAATCTCGTCCTCGAGATTCAGAGAGGCTAGCAAGAAATACGTTAGGGTTTGGGGGTCTCCTAACAAATCAACTGATTGATATGGTCTGGTGTGCTACCACACTTAGAAACGTGGTTTTGGTTCCATCAAAATGCAGGTACTCCATCCTTAGTTGACTGTGTCGATTCTTCTCAGATCTTCAGGGTAACTCTTTCTCGGTAGTGCCAAACTCTTTGTCCTCAGTTCTTGTGTCATTTATCCTCTTAAGGTTCTTTATGTGACTAGCTCTTCTTAGCTGACAGGTCTAGCGCCAATACTAAACAAATATCGTTCTCTCATGGTGGTCATCAACCAAATTAATTGGGTCCCTGCAGAAAACGGGTCTGGGCTTCATCCTCTCCGTATATCCTACGGTTGGCAACGACATGCCGTGTACGGGGAAAAATTTCTATACCACTCTAAGGTTTAAACAAGGTTTTGACATCGTCGTCTCTCTACTATAGGTAAGTCACTCAGATTTACCATCCCGTATAACAGATGCGAATAATAAGAGTAAGTCGGTATGGTGATCAATCCATCCCGCACCCAAATCATTAACTTGTATATGGTTTAGTGAATCTCGAATTCTAACACTCGGTCATCCTCACAAGCATTGCAGAATTTCATCTTGTTGACGAACTGAGTTCGAACATATCCATTTATTCTGCAAGCCAAACAACCATCTATCATGTTCACAACCCTCGGGTTTAGCGCAAAACCTATAAGATCGTCTATTGACAAAGGTCGTAACTTCTTCCAGAGGTTTTCCTTTAGCAAGAGTGTGCTTGCTTTCCTGACATGTCCTGGGGCCTGTGGGTTATGGCTCATCTCATCACTAGCAACACTTGGTCTCATCCTCAGGTTGCAACTGATCATTCTTCCAACATCCAGCTTCCTTGGCTTTCTTAAATCCATCCAATTATATCTTACTTCTCTATGGGTAAAACTACGATGTAATTACTCAGACTCATCTTTGGGCAGTCCATTCCAAGTCTGACGTAACCAACTACTAACTAGTGTATTCGGGTAACGATGTTGGATTCTACCACACTTAACATGAATAACACTAGTTTTCTTCAAAATCTTATTCCATGCATCATGTCTTCACTCATCACTATAGAGTAACAACTCATAGAATCCAAATCAATACCCTGATGCCAACTGTATTGATTCTCAACTTACTACGATCTACTACACTTCCATTGCATGCTCCAACTCCAATACTTAACACAAAACTCCTTCTTCTTGGTACAATCTATAGCAAAATGCACTACTTTACTACAGCAGGTGCACATAACTATTGACAAGTCTCGTGGTTCCCTTGTGATTATGTAGCCTCCTTAGGTCCTCGGCTAAAGGGTCCACGTCAGAACTTGTATATCCATAACTCAATCCTTGGGGTCACTATAGTTCCATACTCTAGTCTTACACCCTCTTAAAAATCCAATTGTACTTCTTTCCTTCATACTTGGGGTAAGCATCATATCAAAATGAACTCCAACTTATTTGTACAAACTCTACTCCTTGGAGCAACACTTTCCTTTCTATTGGTCCAGGGTTCACTCCGTAAGGTTCAACTAAACAAAATGCACTGGTTCATCCATAATCCATATTCTCCTCATATCAAATCTTGTATTACTACTTGAACCAGTATTCAACACTCCAGTTACAAAGATGCTTCACTACAAATGTTGCCATCCACATAGTGGGGTATGGTCAAACATTCCTCCCATCTTTATTCCTTTGTCCTAGCTAAGGACGCTTCAATCCCACCGGAATTGTGCAACGTGATTCTTAAAATCATCAATCTTTTGCTTCATCCTATTGGTCGTGTGCTTCATCTCCACCATCTCTGCATGCATCATACTCAGGCATCCCTGGGTATAACGAAGTCTTGCTTCGAGTATTTCTCCAATCTGACGTATGGCCTGCATAGCAGCTTCACGAACAGAATCGAAGAATGTTGGTCGTGGTACTCGAGAGATGAAAAAGTATTGACCCATAGTCTTTGGGAAAACTCCTTTCACACAGTGGAGGTATACCTCCACGTACGAAAGTTCAACTCCATTCTCCATGAAGGGATAACCCTTGTAAACTGCATCTCCTTCCAGGTGAATATGCTTCATCATGTCCTTCAGGATCTTGGGATAATCCTGATCACTAGTCAGGGTCATGATGGTTTCCGGGCCTTTGAGAAAAGACTCGAAAAGGGTTGTCATCTGTAGGCATAAGACAGAAAGGGTTTTCAGGACGACATACGGACATCCTTGGGTAAAACGAGGTCTTTTGTCCGAGAAAGGTTTGGGGTCAACTTCTCCATGGGTCCTAGGTTTTGGTCTGGGTGAGATAGCAAGAGAGGCACTCACAATCATCCAACAACTCATAACATTTCCTTCTTAGATTCCAAAATATCAATTTCTATTGCTTCACGAATAGTTACCATGTTCTTTCCATAACTCAACTCAACATTGTAATAAAATGTATTCCATATAGCTACATGCTTGATCCTAATATTACGATCTCAACTACTCTACTCCATTTTCCTCTGCTCTGAACATTCTCTTGGCGAAATGCTCTTCTTCCTTGTAGTGTAAACTAATGTCATAAGACAGATCTAAGGACTTCATGGTGACTATCCTGGTTCACTGGGTTCTCCGTTTCTTGGTTGGGCAGTTGATAGCATAATGACCTAAATCCTTGCACCGATAACATGTGATGTCACTCAGGTCCTTTTTCGCAGAAATTGGGTTGTTCTGGGGACACATGCTCTTTCTCTTCCTCGACTTCTTCTTCCCTATCAATATTTTTATATTCTGTGGATTAAACTCCACTTCTTCTGTCGGGAAGTCTCCCAGATACTCATGGCTTTCCTTCGTGCAATACCGTGAAAGATGTCCCTTTTCTCCACATGAATAGCAAGCACGAGAGTAATATCTGTCTAGTCCTTCTCCATCAGGGTCGTCAATATCTTCCTCCATCACGGATTCCCTTAGGGTTTCCTCGAGGGCTTCTTTCATTGCTTCTTTCTTCTGCTGGACAGTTCGTTGTACCATGGCGTAAATGTGGCACTGAGCAGGGTAATGGGTAGTCCCTTCACACAAGAAACAAGTAATCTGCCTAGTTGGGCATTCTTCAGCTAGGTGACTTCCTTCACAATTAGGGCATTCATCCTTGTGCTCCTCCTGGGTGTGTCCTTTTTCTCCACAAATCCTACAGGCACAACATTTCTTCTTCGGGTTGTCACCACGCTTTCGGATGAGACGGGATCTTGACAGGGTCTTCTTGATTTCCTTCCAATTTCCTGCTCCATTACATCCTTGTATGGCTTGATGCATCTTCCACCATGCTGTAGCACTTTTTGTAAGGTACTGGAGAGCGTATTGAACCTCATACTTCCTTTCAACTAAATTCTCTCTGTAGTGATCCTCCATGTTTTGTATCCATAACTCTGCCTCCGGCTGGGTCATTGGTCCAGAGACTTCAAGTCTATCTTCAGTCATCCTCTATTGGGTCCATGGGTTTTGGGTGAGATAAGAGAGATGGAGAGAGAGATACACAAACAAAAGTTTTGAAAAGACGGTTTTAGTTTGTGGCCGTCAGAAAACATCAAACAAAGGACGGCTCACAATCGTCGTATCTAACGTAAGTACATAACAGGGGTTTGGTCTTCTAAAGGTCAACATCTCCTCAAAATTGTCAACTCTTCAAACTTCGGAGTATCCATTGTTGTAGCTTTAACACTTCCAATGCATAGTGAAATCCTCTTTACTCCGAAGTGGTCCAAATGGTAAAGGGTATTGTCTAACTATTTAAGGTCAAGGGAAGGTTTGACAAAACTCAGAAGAGAAGAGAGATAAATCTTTTGAAAAAGATAGTTTCTAGAGAAATCCTTTCCTATGGTCTTGCTAGTTTCTAGGGTCACGTCCTACAGTCAACATGTGCTCTGATACCATCTAGTAGCGACCACGATCCGAATGGACCGAAGTCTCTGTGTTCTGTGTCATCCCTGGATCGGTATGTTGACACACACAGTACTCGAGGATTTATAACAGATGTAAATCACATGTATTAAGTAACGTAAATACTATTACCTCAATCCAAAGTAGCGGAAGCAACAAGGTTGTGGATTCCCATCAACACCAACGGCAAAGTTGAGTGTAGAAATCGTAACCCCTAACGTATCACTTACTCGTCGTAAGATAATCCTGCAACATGAGACGTTGCAGCCACAGAGGGTCAGTACATTGAATGTACTGGCAAATTCACACTGTAATGATAATGATGAACAAAGCCTACAACTACATGCATATTTGGCTGGTGGAGGCTGTAAGGTTAAAGTTTTTGCGTAAAGACAATTTTTCCCTACAACAAAAGGAATGCATTTTATTTATCTACTTTGTTAAATTTAAATCATGAACAATTGAGAATGGTTCCTCCATCTCAATCCCAAATTAAAGTAATCATTAACCCAATAAATTAAATTATAGAGTGATGAGATCAACAAATAATCCACTTCTAGATACTCAAAGATGTCCATAACCGGGGACACGGCTACTCATGAATAGTTTGTACACTCTGCAGAGGTTTGTGCACTTTCCCCACAAGACTCGATCGCCTCCGTTTGGTTTCTCGCACTGCATGGTGTTTGAGAAACGGATGACTGAGACATAGTCTTTCCGAAGAGGTCCCTTTAACCAGATAGATAGGCCGTACCACCTACAATCCCCCTAAATCTGCTAGCCCATCATGGAAAGGTTTCCCACAACTTACTCAACTATGCCAGAGCCCATATTGGCATGTGGCTGCACATGGAAGTTTCTAGGCATGAAAATATTATATGATCCCTTTGAGCCTGGGTGGCATTCCAATAGGACAATCACACGGAACCCCGGGATTTCCTAGGATAACACTGGCATCACCAGGTGTTCGGGCAAGTCCACTGGTTCACTCCCAGGGTGCCCAACCAATCTACCCAGATGTGTATTCAAGTAGCCACCTTAAGTTGAACCATTAATTAACAACTCACATCTGTCATGGATTTCACTCAAACCCAAACCACGTCTACGAGCATAGCATGGCAACCTAAGCAAACGTAGAAGTAACTCCCAAGGGTTTGAAGAATAATGCAGGTAATAGGTTCTACCTCAATCTACTTCCCAGTCCCACAAGTTAAAAGATCCTACTGATGCAATGTGTTTGAGGATATAACTAATGCAATGAAAACTGGGTATTGGAAAATATGATCAAAGTGCAAACTTGCCTGCAATGTTGATGAAGATGATTCGCACTCAAAAACTCTTGATATCTCTACTCGTCACACTCCGGTCAATCTTTCGTAAGCAAGCAATAGTAACCACACATAAGCAATCACTCAGAAAGATCGGACATAATGAATAAACACTTCGGAAAACTTCGAAAACAAATGAATGGCTCTTGAAACACAAAACAATTTCCAACAGTACCAAAATTATGTGAATTTAGCCTTATCAGAAAGTTTAGGTCAAGAGCTTTGATTTGCAAAAAGAATCAACTCAAACGGAGTTACGAAACTCAAATTATGTTCAAAGCAAGTTTGAATCAAAAACTAGCTGAATTCAAATTTTAAAATTTTCAAAAACATGTTTGAGTTGTATTACTGGATAGAGGGGAACGTAACGAACACGTGGGCGTTGGTTTCGTCGGATTTGGACCAACGAGCAAAAAGTTAAGGCCGTTTGAACTTTAGGGACTAAACTATAAAAGAAGATACTACAACTAGGTCCCTGACTACTAAACAGAAAAGGAAAAACTAAGGAATGAACGTTCACTACTAAATCCTATACAGCGAACGACCTCTAATTAACAAAAAAACAAAACCAGTTCTAGGGTTTTAACAGAAAAACCTAAACAGAGAGCCGGGCAGTTTATTACCGTTCCGGCCGGTTCGAAGAAAACGGCGGTTCGAGCGAACCAAACCGGATCGGGCGGGTCGGGCTCAGACCCGGCCGACGGTGAGCTTCGGCCGGCGAGGCGGGGCAAGCGGCGGCGGGATACGGCACGGGGCAGGGCGGCGAGCGAGGCGAAGGGCGAGGCGCGGCTGCGGCGGTGAGCAAGGGCAGCGGCGGAGGCGCAGGCACCGGCGGCAACAGCAGCTTTGCGGCGGCGGCGGGCGAGATGTGCTGCGGCGGTGCGATGAGAGGCGAGGGGAGGAACGGGGCGACGGCGGTGCGTTATATAGGCGGAGGGGGTCGGGGCCTGGCTTGGTGAAGGGCTAGGCAGAGAGGTCGGGGCGACGACGGCTCCTATGGCGGCGGCGGCGCTGCCGTGCGGAAGGGGAAGTCCCGACGGGGACGAGGACGAGCTGGGCCGCGGCCTGGCGGAGCTGGGCCGGACCAGGTTCGGCGGGAGAAACATTTTTTTAACAAACAAGAAAACGAATAAAAGCAAAATAAATAAAAATATCCTATAGGCATATAATATACCAAAATTTGCAGAAAAAATAAGCCCTACAACAGGAACATTTTACTAGTGCCAAATAAAATGCCCACAAATTCTAATAAATCAAAAGGTCCTACTAATGCAAATAAAACCCAATAAAATCTTTCTTAAAATACCAAAATGTCTTCAAATTTATTTTTCTCCAATTTTTCTGCTGTAGGGAATCATGTTACCCTATTTTCCATGTAATTTCTTTTTGGAGAAAAATAATTTGAATAAAAACCAAATAACTCAATATTGAAATTGAGTTTCCAGGAAATTTCAGAAAAACTTCCCACTCATATTTTCTATAATTTGAAGAAGTCATTTTATCTTCTCTCGGGAAAATCATTGAGTTGCTTAAAGTTTCTGAATTGAGAATATTTCGAGATTGAAATTCAAAATCCTCTCAAACCCCTTTATCATTTAAAATAAATGGAAGAAGTCATATTATCTTCACTCTAGGGTTTTGTGTTGAAAAGAATTTGAATTTCCCTCGGAGATCGAAAGCAAAGTGAAAGTTTGGGAAAGTCATTTCATTCCCTCTCACTTAACTTTCAAAAGTTTCAAATTTCACTCAATTTCACTCAGCACATCAAACAACAATAGAATCTATCTATTTTATTATAACATTCCAAAATTTAGAATTTTGGGATGTTACAATATCGATGCGTTTATTGAGAAAGTCTTCGCTGTCCAAGAAGAGACTAATATTTTGTAGGAAACTATGGAAGAAGAAACTGATGGCATTGTGAGCTCATTAGATGAAAAAGATGAGAAGGAGAGCGAAGAACAAAAGGAGGAAGAGCGGATTAGCTACCCGTGCCCACCTTGTAATGAGAGTAACTCTTCAACTCATACATTGTTTAATTTCCCTTTGTGCTTACCGAAGGATGATTTCTATGATGATTGTTATGATCCCGTGGATTCTTTTGAAATATCCCTTTTTGATGATTCTTGCTATGCTTGTGGCCAAGATGCCAATATGAATTATGCTTATGGAGATGAACATGCTATAGTTCCTTATGTTAAACATGAGATTGTTGCTATTGCACCCACGCAATGGGTTGCGTTCTACTACTACACATGATTATTTTGATGAATATAATATGCATGTGCTTGCTGCTCCTACTTGCAATTATTATGAGAGAGGAACTACATCTCCGCCTCTCTATGTTTCCAAGCCGATAAAATTGCAAGAAACTGTTTATACTATGCATTGGCCTTTACTTGATGTGCATGAATTGTTCTTGTATGACATGCCTATGCATAGGAAGAGAGTTAGACTTCGTTGTTTCATGACACATATCACTTTGTGCTTACTACTAAATGCCAAATCATTGTTAATTAAAATTGGCTTTGATATACCTTGGGATCCGGGTGGATCCATCACTTGAGCACTATATGCCTAGCTTAATGGATTTAAAGAAAGCGCTGCCAGGGAGACAACCTGGAAGTTTTAGAGAGTCATTTATTTCTGTTGCGTGCTTTTATAAAGTTTTAAAAAATAAAAATAAAGAGGGGGAACCTAAAACTTTTTCAAAAAGAAAAGTGAAAGTGATATAGACGAGCATTGTGAAAGTGGGGGACGTCCTTGAACTTTGTTCATGCCCATGGAAACTTTGTGAATCTTAATTACAGAAACTTTTCAACAAAAATAATTATCCCCTTGTACAATTCCTTTGTATTATAAAAATAATGTGCCATGGTTTGCCTTTATGATGTTTACAATGCTTGTTGGTTTGTGCGGTGCAGGACATAAACTTTGGCTGTAGTGCGCGATTTTACAATTTTTTCTGGAACTTCAAATGATTCTGAAACTTTTTGCACTGACTTTCTATACAAAGTTTTGATTTTTCCTAATTTTGGCAGAATTTTGCAAGTAACAGAAGTATGGTGAATGTTCAGATTATTACAGACTGTTCTGTTTTAGATAGATTCTATTTTTGATGCATAGTTAGCTTGTTTTGATGAAACTATCAATTTCTATTAGTGGATTAAGCCATGGAAAGGTTATATTACAGTAGCTACAATGCAAAAAAAATATGAATTTTTTTGTAACAGTACTTAGAGTAGTGATTTGCTTTATTTAACTAACGGATCTTACCGAGTTTTCTGTTGAAGTTTTGTGTGGATGAAGTGTTCGAAGATCAAGGAGGTCTCGATGTGAGGAGAAGAAGGAGAGGCAAGAGGTCAAGCTTGGGGATTCCCAAGGCACCTTAAGTAAATATTCATGGAGACTCAAGCGCCTAAGCTTGGGGATGCCTCGAAAGGCATCCCCTCTTTCTTCAACAAGTATCGGTATGTTTTCGGATTCGTTTCATTCATGTGATATGTGCAACTATTGGAGCGTCGTGTGCTTTCTTTTTTTCCTTTTAATAAATGCACCATGCTGGTAGATAGTCCTTGGTTGATTTACAGAATGCTCTTTGCACTTCACTTATATCTTTTGAGTATGGCTTTATAGAATACTTCATGTGCTTCACTTACATCATTTGAAGTTTGGATTGCCTATTTCTCTTCACATAGAAAACCGCCATTTGTAGAATGCTCTTTTGCTTCACTTATAATTTTTAGAGCGTGGGCATAACTTTTGTAGAAAGAATTAAAACTCTCTTGCTTCACTTATATCTATTTAGAGAGTTGACAGGAATTGGTCATTCACATGGTTAGTCATAAAATCCTACATAAACTTGTAGATCGCTGAATATGATATGTTTGATTCCTTGCAATAGTTTCGCGATATAAAGATGGTGATATTAGAGTCATGCTAGTGGCTGGTTGTGGATTACAGAAATACTTGTGTTGAGGTTTGTGATTCCCGTAGCATGCACGTATGGTGAACCGT
This sequence comes from Secale cereale, assembly GCA_902687465.1. Classification (NCBI taxonomy): domain Eukaryota; kingdom Viridiplantae; phylum Streptophyta; class Magnoliopsida; order Poales; family Poaceae; genus Secale; species Secale cereale. The sequence continues at coordinate 547,010,821 of LR738710.1, read as the reverse complement.
TATGTGACGAAGTTGGAGCATGATTTATTTATTGAGTGTCATCCTTTGTGTGGAGGTCGGGCGCGCGCGATGGTTAACTCCTACCAACCTCCCCCTAGGAGCATGCGTGTTGTACATGGTTTCGATGGCTAATAAATTTTTGCAATAAGTATGTGAGTTATTTATGACTAATGCTGAGTCCATGGATTATACGCACTCTCACCCTTCCACCATTGCTAGCCTCTCTTGTACCGCGCAACTTTCGCTGGTACCATACACCCACCATGTACCTTCCTCAAAACAGCCACCATACCTACCTATTATGGCATTTCCATAGCCATTCTGAGATATATTGCCATGTAACTCCACCGTTTCGTTTATTATGACACGTACCATCATTGTCATATTGCCTTGCATGATCGTAAGATAGCTAGCATGCTGTTTCCATGGCTTGTCCATTTTATGATGTCATTGCTATGCTAGATCATTGCACATCCCGGTACACCGCCGGAGGCATAAACATAGAGTCATATTTTGTTCTAGCTTCGAGTTGTAATCTTTGAGTTGTAAGTAAATGAAAGTGTGATGATCTTTATTATTAGAGCATTGTCCCATGTGAGGAAAGGCCAAATAAAAAAAGATGGCAAAAAATAGAGAGGGGCTAAAAAAAGAGAGAAAGCCCCTCCAAAAAAATGAGAGAAAAGAGAGAAGGGACAATGCTACTATCCTTTTCCACACTTGTGCTTCAAAGTAGCACCATGATCTTCATAATAGAGTCTCTTGTTTTGTCACTTCCATATACTAGTGGGAATTTTCATTATAGAACTTGGCTTGTATATTCCAACGACGGGCTTCCTCAAATGCCCTAGGTCTTCATGAGCAAGCAAGTTGATGCACACCCACTAGTTTTCTTTTTGAGCTTTCATACACTTATAGCTCTAGTGCATCCGTTACATGGCAATCCCTACTCACTCACATTGATATCGATCGATGGACATCTCCATAGTCCATTGATTTACCTAGTCGATGTGAGACTTTCTCCCTCCTTTTGTCTATCACCACCTTCTATTCCACCCATAGTGCTATGTCCATGGCTTACGCTCATGTATTGCATGAAAGTTGAAAAAGTTTGAGAATACTAAAGTATGAAACAATTGCTTGGCTAAAACTGGGGTTGTGCATGATTTAAATACTTTGTGTGGTGAAGATGGAGCATAGCCAGACCATATGATTTTGTAGGGATAACTTTCTTTGGCCATGTTATTTTGAAAAGACATGATTGCTTTATTAGTATGCTTGAAGTATTATTGTCTTAATGTCAAATGATAGACTATTGCTTTGAATCACTCGTGTCTTAATATTCATGCCATGATTAGATTACATGATCAAGATTATGCTAGGCAGCATTCCACATAAAAAAATATCTTTTTTATCATTTACCTACTCGAGGACGAGCAGGAATTAAGCTTGGGATGCTGATACGTCTTCGTCGTATCTATAATTTTTGATTGTTCCATGCCAATATTCTACAACTTTCATATACTTTTGACAACTTTTATACTATTTTTTGGGACTAACATATTGATCCAGTGCCCAGTGCCAGTTCCTGTTTGTTACATGTTCTTTGTTTCGCAGAATATCCATATCAAACGGAGTCCAAACGGAATAAAAATGCACGGATATTTTTTTTGGAATATATGTGAATTTTGGGAAGCGAAACTAACACGAGACGATGCTCGAGTGGGCCTCGAGGGTGGGGGGCGCGCCCCCCCTGCCCAGGGCGCGCCCTGGGCCCTCGAGCCTACACCGTAAGGTGGTTGATGCCCTTCTTTCGCCGCAAGAGAGCTAATTTCCGGATAAAAATCGTGTCAAAAGATGAGCCCAACCGAAGTTACGGATCTCCGGGAATTTAAGAAACGGTGAAGGGCCAGAATCTGGGAATACAGAAACAGAGAGAGACAGAGAGACATATCCAATCTCGGAGGGGATCTCGCCCCTCCGCCGCCATGGAGGCCATGGACCAAAGGGGAAACCCTTCTCCCATCTAGGGAGAAGGTCATGGAAGAAGAAGAAGGAGGGGGGCTCTCTCCCCCTCGCTTCCGGTGGCACCGGAGTGCCACCGGGGCCATCACCGTGTGACGGCGATCTACACCAACACCTCCGTCATCTTCACCAACATCTCCATCACCTTCCCCCATCTATCTACAGCGGTCCACTCTCCCGCAACCCGCTGTACCCTCTACTTGAACATGGTGCTTTATGCTTCATATTATTATCCAATGATATGTTGCCATCCTATGATGTCTAAGTAGATTATCATTGTCCTATCAGTGATTGGTGAATTGCTATGATTGATTTAAATTGCTTGTGGTTATGTTGCTGTCCTTTGATGCCCATCATATGAGCGCGCACGTGGATCACACCATAGGGTTAGTGGTATGTTGATAGGACTACGTATTGGAGGGCAAGAGTGACAGAAGCTTCAACCTAGCGTAGAAATTGATGCATAGGGGATTGAAGGGGGGCCAATATATCTTAATGCTATGGTTGGGTTTTACCTTAATGAACATTATTTGTTGCAGATGCTTGCTAATAGTTCCAATCATAAGTGCATAGAATTCCAAGTAAGGGATGACATGCTAGCCGTGGCCTCTCCCACATAAAACTTGCTATCGGTCTAGTAACGTAGTCAATTGCTTAGGGGCAATTTCGCAACTCCTGCCACCACTTTTCCACACTCGCTATATTAACTTTATCGCTTCTTTATCTTAAGAGCCCCTAGTTTATATTTACGCGCTCTTTATTCTTGCAAACCTATCCAACAAAAACTACAAAGTACTTCTAGTTTCATACTTGTTCTAGGTGAAATAAACGTCAAGCGTGCGTAGAGTTGTATCGGTGGTCGATAGAACTTGAGGGAATATTTGTTCTTCCTTTAGCTCCTCGTTGGGTTCGACACTCTTACTTATCGAAAGAGGCTACAACTGATCCCCTACACTTGTGGGTTATCATGCACCTATTGAAAATGTTTGCTTTGAGATTCCTTCCGGTATGATAGAGAAACTGCTTGAAAATCCTTACACAGGAGACGGAACACTTCACCCCGATTTACATCTAATATATGTGGATGAAGTTTGTGGATTGTTTAAGCTTGCAGGTATGCCCGAGGATGTTATCAAGAAGAAGGTCTTCCCTTTATCTTTGAAGGGAGATACATTGACATGGTTTAGGCTATGCGATGATATGGAGTCATGGAACTATAATCGTCTGAAGTTGGAATTTCATCAGAAGTTCTACCCTATGCACCAGGTTCATCGTGATCGTAATTATATTTATAATTTCTGGCCTCGCGAAGGGGAAAGCATCGCTCAAGCTTGGGGGAGGCTTAAGTCAATGTTATATTCATGCCCCAATCATGAGCTCTCGGCTTTCTCATAATAATCGCTCCATGCTCGATACTTCTTGTTCTGGCTCTTATATGATGAAGACTATTAATTTAAAATGGGATTTATTGGAAAGAATTAAACGCAACTCTGAAGATTGGGATCTCAACGAAGGTAAGGAGTCAGGTATGACCCCTAAGTTTGATTGTGTTAAAGCTTTTATGGATACCGATGTTTTCCGTGAGTTTAGCACTAAATATGGACTTGACTCCGAGATAGTAGCTTCTTTCTGTGAATCTTTTGCTAGTCATGTTGATCTCCCCAAGGAGAAGTGGTTTAAATACCATCCCCCCATTGAAGTAAAAGTAGTTGAACCTATTAAAGTTGAAGAAAAGACTATCACTTATAATGTTGATCCTGTTATTCCTACCGCTTATATTGAGAAACCACCTTTCCCTGTTAGGATAAAGGATCATGCTCAAGCTTCAACTGTAGTTCGTAAGAGTAACACTAGAACACCTACACCCTCTGAGCAAATTAAAGTTGAACCTAGTGTTGCTATGGTTAAAGATCTCTTGGTAGAAGATTTAGATGAACATGTTATTTACCTCCAGGAAGAGTCTGCTAGAATAGCCAAACCCAATGCTAGAAATAGACATAAACCTGTAGTAGGATTACCTGTTATCTCTGTCAAGATAGGAGATCATTGCTATCATGGTTTTGTTGGGGAACGTAGTATTTTCAAAATTTTCCTACGATCACGCAAGATCTATCTACTAGATGCATAGCAACGAGAGGAGAGAGTGTGTCTACGTACCCTCGTAGACCGAAAGCGGAAGCGTTTATCAACGCGATTGATGTAGTCGTGCACCTTCACGATCCGTCTCGATCTAGTACCGAACGTACGGCACCTCCGCGTTCAGCACACGTTCAGCTCGATGACGTCCTCGCCTTCTTGATCCAGCAAGACGGGCGAAGTAGTAGATGAGTTCCGGCAGCACGACGGCGTGGTGACGGTTGTTGATGAAGAACAATCTCTGCAGGGCTTCGCCAAGCACTACAGAAACTAGACGGAGGATAAACTAGAGGGTCGGGGTAGCCGGCACATGGCTTGGTGTATCTTGATGTGTCTTGGGTGCTAGCCCTACCCCTCTATTTATATGTTGAGCCTTGGGGTCGAAACTTGGAGTAAAAGCCTTCACAAAGTCGGTTTCACCCGAAAGGCAAGAGTCCTTCTCGGGCTCCAGGGCCAGACACCAAGGACCCTGGCGTCTGGCCCCTGGACTCCGCAAAACTTCCTTTTGCGCCTTCCAAAAACCTTGTGTGCTTTCCCTTTTGGCCCAAATAAAGTGTTCTCGTACCCAAACACTTCGGGAAACATCCGGAACCCCTTCCGGAGGTCAAACACTATTATCTCATATATTAATCTTTATCTCCGGACCATTCTGGAGTTCCTCGTCATGTCCGTGATCATATCCGGGACTCCGAATAACATTCGGTCACCAACATACATAACTCATTCAATACTATATCGTCAACGAAACGTTAAGCGCGCGGACCCTACGGGTTCGAGAACTATGTAGACATGACCAAGACACTTCTCTGGTCAATAACCAATAGCGGAACCTGGATGCCCATATTGGCTCCTACATATTCTATGAAGATCTTTATCGGTCGAACCGCATAACAACATACGTTGTTCCCTTTGTCATCGGTATGTTACTTGCCCGAGATTCGATCGTCGGTATCATCATACCTAGTTCAATCTCGTTACCGGCAAGTCTCTTTACTCGTTCCGTAATACATCATCTCGTGACTAACTCATTAGTCATTTGCTTGCAAGGCTTATTATGATGTGCATTACCGAGAGGGCCCAGAGATACCTCTCCGACAATCGGAGTGACAAATCCTAATCTCGAAATACGCCAACCCAACAAGTACCTTCGGAGACACCTGTAGAGCACCTGTATAATCACCCAGTTACGTTGTGACGTTTGGTAGCACACAAAGTGTTCCTCCGGTAAACGGGAGTTGCATAATCTCATAGTCATAGGAACATGTATAAGTCATGAAGAAAGCAATAGCAACATACTAAACGATCAAGTAGCTAAGCTAACGGATGGGTCTTGTCCATCACATCATTCTCCTAATGATGTGATCCCATTGATCAAATGACAACTCATGTCTATGGTTAGGAAACATAACCATCTTTGATCAATGAGCTAGTCTAGTAGAGGCATACTAGGGACACTCTGTTTTGTCTATGTATTCACACATGTACTAAGTTTCCGATTAATACAATTCTAGCATGAATAAAAGACATTTATCATGATATAAGGAAATATAAAATAACAACTTTATTATTGCCTCTAGGGCATATTTCCTTCAGTCTCCCACTTGCACTAGAGTCAATAATCTAGTTCACATCGCCATGTGATTTAACACCGATAGTTCACATCGTCATGTGATTAACACCCATAGTTCACATCGCCATGTGACCAACACCCAAAGGGTTTACGAGAGTCAATAATCTAGTTCACATCTCTATGTGATTAACACCCAAAGAGTACTAAGGTGTGATCATGTTTTGCTTCGTGTGAGAAGTTTAGTCAACGGGTCTGTCACATTCAGATCCGTATGTATTTCGCAAATTTCTATGTCTACAATGCTCTGCATAGAGCTACTCTAGCTAATTGCTCCCACTTTCAATACGCATCCAGATTGATACTTAGAGTCATCTGGATTTAGTGTCAAAGCTTGCATCGGCGTAACCCTTTACGACGAACTCTTTATCACTTCCATAATCGAGAAACATTTCCTTAGTCATCCAGTTACTAAGGATAATTTTGACCGCTGTACAGTGATCTACTCCTGGATCACTATTGTACCCCCTTGACAAACTCATGGCAAGGTACACAACATGTTTGGTACACAGCATGGCATACTTTATAGAACCTATGGCTGAGGCATAGGGAATGACTTTCATTCTCTCTATATTTTTCTGCCGTGGTCTGGCTTTGAGTCTTACTCAACTTCACACCTTACAAGTCAGGGAAGAACTCCTTCTTTGACTGATCCATTTTGAACTACTTCAAAATCTTATCAAGGTATGTACTCATCGAAAGTCTTATCAAGCGTCTTGATCTATCTCTATAGATCTTGATGCTCAATTTGTAAGCAGCTTCACCAAGGTCTTTCTTTGAAAAACTCCTTTCAAACACTCCTTCATGCTTTCCAGAAAATTCTACATCATTTCTGATCGACAATATGTCATTCACATATACTTATCAGAAAGGTTGTAGTGCTCCCACTCACTTCTTGTAAATACAGGCTTCACCGCAAGTCTGTATAAATCTATATGCTTTGATCAACTTATCAAAGCGTATATTCCAACTCCGAGATGCTTGCACCAGTCCATAGATGGATCGCTGGAGCTTGCACAATTTGCTAGCACCTTTAGGATTGACAAAACCTTTCTGGTTGCATCATATACAACTCTTCTTTAATAAATCCATTAAAGAACGCAGTTTCGTTATCCATTTTCCAGATTTCATAAAATGTGGCAATTGCTAACATGATTCGGACAGACTTAAGCATCGCTACGAGTGAGAAAATCTCATCGTAGTCAACACCTTGAACTTGTCGAAAACCTTTCGCAACAAGTCGAGCTTAGAAGACAGTAACATTACCGTCTGCGTCGGTCTTCCTCTTAAAGATCCATTTATTTTCGATGGCCTGCCGATCATCGGGCAAGTCAACCAAAGTCCATACTTTGTTCTCATACATGGATCCCATCTCAGATTTCATGGCCCAAGCCATTTTGCGGAATCTGGGATCATCATCGCTTCCTCATAGTTCGTAGGTTCATCATGGTCCAGTAACATGACTTCCAGAACCGGGTTGCCGTACCACTCTGGTGCGGAACGAACTCTGGTTGATCTACGAAGTTCAGCAGAAACTTGATCTGAAGTTTCATGATCATCATCATTAGCTTCCTCACTAATTGGTGTAGGAATCACTGGAACTAGTTTCTGTGATGTTCCACTTTCCAATTCGGGAGAAGGTACAATTACCTCATCAAGTTCTACTTTCCTCCCACTCACTTCTTTCGAGAGAAACTCCTTCTCTAGAAAGGATCCACTCTTAGCAACAAAGACCTTGCCTTCGGATCTGTGATAGAAGGTGTACCCAACAGTTTCTTTTGGGTATCCTATGAAGATTTACTTCTCCGATTTGGGTTCGAGCTTATCATGTTGAAACTTTTTCACATAAGCATTGCAGTCCCAAACTTAAAGAAATTACAACTTAGGTTTCTCGTCAAACCATAGTTCATACGGTGTCATCTCCACGGATTTAGATGATGCCCTATTTAACGTGAATGTAGCTGTCTTTAATGCATAACCCCAAAAGCGATAGTGGTAGATCGGTAAGAGACATCATCGATCGCACCATATCTAATAAAGTACGGTTATGACGTTCGGACACACCATTACACTGTGGTGTTCCAGGTGGCGTGAGTAGTGAAATTATTTCACATTGTTTTTACTGAAGGCCAAACTCGCTAACTCAAATATTTTACCTCTACGATCATATCGTAGAAACTCTTATTTTCTGTTACGATGATTCTCCACTTCACTCTGAAATTCTTTGAACTTTTCAAATGTTTCAGACTTGTGCTTCATTAAGTAGATATACCCATATCTGCTCAAATCATCAATGAAGGTCAGAAAATAACGATACCCGCCGCGAGCTTCAACACTCATTGGTCCGCATACATCAGTATGTATGATTTCCAACAGCTCTGTTGCTCGCTCCACAGTTCCGGAGAACAGAGTTTTAGTCATCTTGCCCATGAGGCATGGTTTGCAAGCACCAAGTGATTCATAATCAACTTATTCCAAAAGTCCATCACTATGGAGTTTCTTTATGCGCTTTACACCAATATGACCTAAACGCCAGTGCCACAAATAAGTTGCACTATCATTATTAACCTTGCATCTTTTGGCTTCAATATTATGAATATGTGTATCACACGATCGAGATCCAACAAACCATTTTCATTGGGTGTATGACCATAGAAGGTTTTATTCATGTAAACAGAACAACAATTATTCTCTAACTTACATGAATAACCGTATTGCAATAAACATGATCAAATCATATTCATGCTCAACACAAACACCAAATAACACTTATTTAGGTTCAACACTAATCCCGAAAGTATAGGGAGTGTGCGATGATGATCATATCAATCTTGGAACCACTTCCAACACACATCGTCACTTCACCTTTAACTAGTTTCTGTTCATTATGCAACTCTGATTTCGAGTTACTACTCTTTAGCAACTGAACCAGTATCAAATACTGAGGGGTTGCTATGAACACTAGTAAAATACACATCAATAATCTGTATATCAAATATACCTTTGTTCACTTTGCCATCCTTCTTATCCGCCAAATATCTAGGGCAGTTCCACTTCCAATGACCATTTCCTTTGCAGTAGAAGCACTTAGTTTCAGGCTTGAGTTTAGCTTTGGGTTTCTTCATGGGAGTGACAACTTGCTTGTCATTCTTCTTGAAGTTCCCCTTCTATCCCCTTGCCCTTTACTTGAAACAAGTGGTCTTGTTAACCATCAACACTTGATGCTCTTTCTTGATTTCTACCTTCGCCGATTTCAGGATCGCGAAGAGCTCGGGAATTACCTTCGTCATCCCTTGCATATTATAGTTCATCAAGAAGTTCTACTAACTTGGTGATAGTGACTAGAGAACTTTGTCAATTACTATCTTATCTGGAAGAATAACTCCCACTTGATTCAAATAATTGTAGTACCCAGACAATCTGAGCACATGCTCACTGGTTGAGCTATTCTCCTCCATCTTGTAGGCAAAGTACTGTCAGAGGTCTCATACCTCTCGACACGGGCATGAGTATGAAATACTAATTTCAACTCTTGGAACATCTTATATGCTCCGTGGCGTTTAAAATGTTTTTGAAGTCCCGGTTCTAAGCCGTAAAGCATGGTGCACTTAAACTATCAAGTAGTCATCATACCGAGCTTTTGTCAAAACGTTCATAACGTCTACATCTGATCCTGCAATAGGTCTGTTACCTAGCGGTGCATAAGGACATAATTCTTTTGTGCAGCAATGAGGATAACCCTCAGATCACGGAACAATTCCGCATCATTGCTACTAACATCTTTCAACTTAGTTTTCTCTAGGAACATATAAAAAATAAATGGGGAGCAACATCGCGAGCTATTGATCTACAACATAGATATGCTAATACTACCAGGACTAAGTTCATAATAAATTAAAGTTCAATTTAATCATATTACATAAGAACTCCCACTTAGATAGACATCCCTCTAGTCATCTAAATGATCATGTGATCCAAATCAACTAAACCATGTCCGATCATCACGTGAGATGGAGTAGTTTTCAATGGTGAACATCTTATGTTGATCATATCTACTATATGATTCACGCTCGACCTTTCGGTCTCCAGTGTTCCGAGGCCATATCTGCATATGCTAGGCTCGTCAAGTTTAACCCGAGTATTCTGCGTGTGCAAAACTGTCTTACACCCGTTGTATTTGAACGTAGAGCTTATCACACCCGATCATCACGTGGTGTCTCGGCACGACGAACTTTCGCAACGGTGCATACTCAGGGAGAACACTTATACCTTGAAATTTAGTAAGGGATCATCTTATAATGCTACCGTCGTTCTAAGCAAAATAAGAAGCATAATAAGATAAACATCATATGCAATCATAATATGTGACATGATATGGCCATCATCATCTTGTGCTTTTGATCTCCTTCTCCAAAGCACCGTCATGATCACCTTCGTCACCGGCGCGACACCTTGATCTCTATCATAGCATCGTTGTCATCTCGCCAACTATTGCTTCTACGACTATCGCTACCGCTTAGTGATAAAGTAAAGCAATTACATGGCGATTGCATTTCATACAATAAAGCGACAACCATATGGCTCATGCCAGTTGCCGATAACATTACAAAACATGATCATCTCATACAAAACCGTATAACTCATCATGTCTTGACCATATCACATCACAACATGCCCTGCAAAAACAAGTTAGACGTCCTCTACTTTGTTGTTGCAAGTTTTACGTGGCTGCTACGGGCTTAGCAAGAACCGTTCTTACCTACGCATACAAAACCACAACGATGTTTCGTCAAGTATGTGCTGTTTTAACCTTCACAAGGACCGGGCGTAGCCACACTTGATTCAGCTAAAGTGAGAGAGACAGACACCCGCCAGTCACCTTTAAGCAACGAGTGCTCGTAACGGTGAAACCAGTCTCGCGTAAGCGTACGCGTAATGTCGGTCCGGGCCGCTTCATCTCACAATACCGCCGAAGTAAAGTATGACATGCTGGTAAGCAGTATGACTAGTATCGCCCACAACTCATTGTGTTCTACTCGTGCATATCATCTACGCATAGACCTGGCTCATGATGCCACTGTTGGGGAACGTAGTATTTTCAAAATTTTCCTACGATCACGCAAGATCTATCTACTAGATGCATAGCAACGAGAGGAGAGAGTGTGTCTACGTACCCTCGTAGACCGAAAGCGGAAGCGTTTATCAACGCGGTTGATGTAGTCGTGCACCTTCACGATCTGTCCCGATCTAGTACCGAACGTACGACACCTCCGTGTTCAGCACACGTTCAGCTCGATGACGTCCTCGCCTTCTTGATCCAGCAAGACGGGCGAAGTAGTAGATGAGTTCCGGCAGCACGACGACGTGGTGACGGTTGTTGATGAAGAACAATCTCTGCAGGGCTTCGCCAAGCACTACAGAAACTAGACGGAGGATAAACTAGAGGGTCGGGGTAGCCGGCACACGGCTTGGTGTATCTTGATGTGTCTTGGGTGCTAGCCCTACCCCTCTATTTATATGTTGAGCCTTGGGGTCGAAACTTGGAGTAAAAGCCTTCACAAAGTCGGTTTCACCCGAAAGGCAAGAGTCCTTCTCGGACTCCAGGGCCAGACGCTAGGGTTCCCGGCGTCTGGACCCAGACGCCAGGGACCCTGGCGTCTGGCCCCTGGACTCCGCAAAACTTCCTTTTGCGCCTTCCAAAAACCTTGTGTGCTTTCCCTTTTGGCCCAAATAAAGTGTTCTCGTACCCAAACACTTTGGGAAACATCCGGAAGCCCTTCCGGTGAATTCCGGAACCCTTCCGGAGGTCAAACACTATTATCTCATATATTAATCTTTATCTCCGGACCATTCCGGAGTTCCTCGTCATGTCCGTGATCATATCCGGGACTCCGAATAACATTCGGTCACCAACATACATAACTCATTCAATACTATATCGTCAACGAAACGTTAAGCGTGCGGACCCTACGGGTTCGAGAACTATGTAGACATGACCGAGACACTTCTCTGGTCAATAACCAATAGCGGAACCTGGATGCCCATATTGGCTCCTACATATTCTACGAAGATCTTTATCGGTCGAACCGCATAACAACATACGTTGTTCCCTTTGTCATCGGTATGTTACTTGCCCGAGATTCGATCGTCGGTATCATCATACCTAGTTCAATCTCGTTACCGGCAAGTCTCTTTACTCGTTCCGTAATACATCATCTCGTGACTAACTCATTAGTCATTTTCTTGCAAGGCTTATTATGATGTGCATTACCGAGAGGGCCCAGAGATACCTCTCCGACAATCGGAGTGACAAATCCTAATCTCGAAATATGCCAACCCAACAAGTACCTTCGGAGACACCTGTAGAGCACCTTTATAATCACCCAGTTACGTTGTGACGTTTGGTAGCACACAAAGTGTTCCTCCGGTAAACGGGAGTTGCATAATCTCATAGTCATAGGAACATGTATAAGTCATGAAGAAAGCAATAGCAACATACTAAACGATCAAGTTGCTAAGCTAACGGATGGGTCTTGTCCATCACATCATTCTCCTAATGATGTGATCCCATTGATCAAATGACAACTCATGTCTATGGTTAGGAAACATAACCATCTTTGATCAATGAGCTAGTCTAGTAGAGGCATACTAGGGACACTCTGTTTTGTCTATGTATTCACACATGTACTAAGTTTCCGGTTAATACAATTCTAGCATGAATAAAAGACATTTATCATGATATAAGGAAATATAAAATAACAACTTTATTATTGCCTCTAGGGCATATTTCCTTCAGGTTTATGTGATGTAGGTGCTAGTGCGAGTATCATCCCTCTTGATTTGTATAACGAAATCATGCATGATATTGCACCTGTTGAGTTAGAAGGGATTGACGTTACTATTAAGCTTGCTAATAGAGATACTATTTCGCCAGTTGGGATTGTTAGAGATATTGAAATCTTGTGGGAAGGTTAAATACCCTGCTGATTTTCTTGTTCTTAGTTCCCTATAAGATGCATTCTGTCCCATTATATTTGGTAGACCCTTCTTGAATACTGTTAATGCCAAGATAGACTGCGTGAAAGATATTATCACTGTTGGATTAGGGGATATGTCTCATGATTTTAACTTTGCTAAATTCCGTAGGCAACCCCTTGAAAAAGCACCATCTAGTAAGGATGAAATTATTGGTCTTGCTTCTATTGCTGTGCCACCTAATGACACTTTAGAACAGTACTTGCTAGACCATGAAAATGATATGCATATGAATGAGAGAAGGGAGATAGATGAAATATTCCTTACACATGGACCCGTATTGAAAAACAACTTGCCTGTTGAAATCCTTGGGGATCCTCCTCCACCCAAGGGTGATCCCGTGTTTGAACTTAAACCTTTACATGATAATCTTAAGTATGTTTATCTTGATGAAAAGAAGATATATCCTGTTATTATTTGTGCTAACCTTTCAGAGCAGGAAGAAGAAAGATTATTGAAAACTCTGAAGAAGCACCGAGCCGCTATTGGATATATTCTGGATGATCTTAAGGGCATTAGTCCCACTATATGTCAACACAAGATAAAATTGGAAGAAAATGCTAAACCAGTTATTGTTCATCAGCGATGGTTAAATCCTAAGATGAAAGAAGTGGTAAGGAAGGAAATACTAAAGCTCCTAGAAGCAGGTATTATCTATCCAGTTGCTGTTAGTCAGTGGGTAAGTCCTGTCCATTGTGTTCCTAAGAAAGGAGGTATGACTGTTGTCCCTAATGATAAAGATGAATTGATCCCGCAAAGAATAGTTACATGTTATAGGATGGTAATTGATTTCCGTAAGTTAAATAAAGCTACTAAGAAAGATCATTACCCCTTGCCATTTATTGATCAAATGCTAGAAAGGTTATCCAAACATACTCATTTCTGCTTTCTAGATGGTTATTCTGGTTTCTCTCAAATACCTGTGTCAAAAGGGGATAAAAAAAGACCACCTTTACTTGTCCTTTCAGTACCTTTGCTTATAGACGTATGCCTTTTGGTTTATGTAATGCACCTGCTACCTTTCAAAGATGCATGATGGCTATGTTCTCTAATTTTTGTGAAAAGATTGTTAGGGTTTTCATGGATGATTTCTCCGTTTACGGAACTTCTTGTGATGACTGCTTAAGCAACCTTGATCGAGTTTTGCAGAGATGTGAAGACACTAACCTTGTCTTGAATTGGGAGAAGTGCCACTTTATGGTTAATGAAGGCATTGTCTTGGGACATAAATTTTCTGAAAGAGGTATTGAAGTTGACAAAGCTAAAGTTGATGCTATTGAAAAGATGCCATGCCCTAAGGATATCAAAGGTATACGAAGTTTCCTTGGTCATGCCGGGTTTTATAGGAGGTTCATTAAGGACTTCTCCGAAATCTCCAGGACTCTGACTAATCTCTTACAAAAAGATATTCCTTTTGTCTTTGATGATGATTGTCTAGAAGCATTTGAAATACTTAAGAAAGCATTGATCTCTGCACCTATTGTCCAGCCTCCTGACTGGAATTTACCCTTTGAGATTATGTGCGATGCTAGTGATTATGCTGTAGGAGCTGTTTTAGGGCAAAGAGTTGATAAGAAATTGAATGTTATCCAGTATGGTAGTAAAACTCTAGATAGTGCCCAAAGAAATTATGCTACCACTGAGAAAGAATTTTTAGCAGTTGTGTTTGCTTGTGATAAGTTTAGACCCTACATCGTAGATTCTAAAGTAACTATTCACACTAATCATGCTGCTATCAAATACCTTATGGAAAAGAAAGATGCTAAGCCTAGACTTATTAGATGGGTTCTCTTGCTGCAAGAATTTGACTTGCATATTATTGATAGAAAGGGAGCTGAGAACCCCGTAGCAGATAACTTGTCTAGGTTAGAGAATATACTTGATGACCCACAACCTATTGATGATAGCTTCCCTGACGAACAACTAGCTGTCATAAGTACTTCTCGTACTGCTCCATGGTATGCTGATTATGCTAATTACATTGTTGCTAAGTTTATACCACCTAGCTTCACATACCAGCAAAAGAAAAAGTTCTTCTATGATTTGAGGCACTACTTTTGGGATGACCCACATCTTTATAAAGAAGGAGTAGATGGTATTATTAGACGTTGTGTACCTGAGCATGAACAGGAACAGATTCTACGCAAGTGCCACTCCGAAGCTTATGGAGGACACCATGCGGGAGACAGAACTGCACACAAGGTATTGTAATCCGGTTTTTACTGGCCTACTCTTTTCAAGGATGCCCGTAAGTTTGTCTTATCTTGTGATGAATGTAAAAGAATTGGTAATATTAGTAGACATCAAGAAATGCCTATGAATTATTCACTTGTTATTGAACCATTTGATGTTTGGGGCTTTGATTATATGGGACCTTTTCCGGCCTCTAATGGGTACACACATATATTAGTTGCTGTTGATTACGTTACTAAGTGCGTAGAAGCTATTCCAACTAGTAGTGCTGATCATAACACCTCTATTAAGATGCTTAAAGAAGTTATATTTCCGAGGTTTGGAGTCCCTAGATATCTGATGACTGATGGTGGTTCACACTTTATTCATGGTGCTTTTCGTAAGATACTTGCTAAATATAATGTTAACCATAGAATTGCATCACCTTATCACCCACAGACTAGTGGTCAAGTAGAACTAAGTAATAGGGAGTTGAAATTAATCTTGCAAAAGACAGTTAATAGGTCTAGAAAGAATTGGTCCAAGAAACTAGATGGTGCATTACGGGCCTATAGAACTGCATACAAAAATCCTATGGGTATGTCTCCATATAAGATGGTATATGGAAAAGCATGTCACTTACCTATTGAGCTAGATCATAAGGCACATTGGGCTGTTAAAGAGCTCAATTATGATTTCAAACTTGCCGGTGAAAAGAGGTTATTTGACATTAGCTGTCTCGATGAATTGAGAACCCAAGCCTATGAGAATGCCAAGCTATTTAAAGAAAAAGTTAAGAGATTGCATGACAAAAGGATACAAAAGCGTGAGTTTAACGTAGGTGATTATGTCTTTCTATTCAACTCTCGCTTAAGATTTTTTACGGGAAAACTTCTCTCCAAGTGGGAAGGACCTTACGTTATCGAGGAGGTCTATCATTCCGGTGCCATAAAAATCAACAACTTCGAAGGCACAAATCCGAAGGTGGTGAATGGTCAAAGGATCAAACATTATATCTCAGGTATTCCTATAAATGTTGAAACCAATATTATTGAAACCATAACCCCGGAGGAATACATAAGGGACACTTTCCAGAACGATTCAGCCTCCGAAGAGGAAAATGTATGTGATACGGTAAGTAAACCGACTCCAAAACAGTTCTAAAGGTAATTTTCTCCGTTTTGGAATATTTCGAAAAATAGAAAAATAAACCACAGTCCGGAGGAGACACGGGGCCTCCTCGAGGGTAGGGGGCGCGCCCCCTTCCCAGGGCGCGCCCCTGCCTCGAGGGCACCCCGTGTGTCCCCTGGACTCCGTTTTCTTGTGGGTTACTCCTTTTGTTCGGGAAAAATTTATTATATATACTCCCGAAGGTTTTGACCTCTGTATCACGCATAATTCCTCTGTTTTCGTTTCGAGCTGATGTTTTTGACAGATCTAGTTAATCATGGCGTCCTCCAACTCCCCAAGGACAAGTTCTTCGAGAAGGTCATCAACCCCTACCTTGCGGAGGTGGTGCACCACCCCAAAACCATGGAGTTGCACGAGGGGGTGCTGCACATCCGTGACGTTGAGGGGCCGAGAAGGACCAGAAGAGTGGAGACAAGACTCGAAGCAATGGAGCAACAAGTTTTCAAGTGCCAAGGTATGGTGGAACGAGGACTCGACGCCAACCACATGATGATCTCGGAGCTTGCCAACAACCTCAAGATGGACTCAAGGATCTTCGGGGAAGCCATCTCCAATCTTCAAGAGAAGATCGATCACCTCCAAGCCCAGATCTATGACCTGAAAAACCAAAACTGTGAGTATGAATACAGATTCAAGAACATGAGTTTGGCTACAGATTTGAGTATCCCGGAGACTTGATCATCCTTCTCCGATGGTGAGCCCATGCCTTGGAAGAACAACAAGCCTACATCAGCAACAACCCCATCATCACCAACCCCGAAGAAGGAGACATAATCATATGGGCACGGGCACTCCCCTTGGCAACTGCCAAGCTTGGGGGAGTGACCCTGGTATCATATCACCATCACTCCTATCTTTACCGTTTTACTTAAATCGATCCTTTTGGTAGTATCTGGATCTAGTAGAATAAAGTTAGCATGATCTAGTCGTGAGCTTTTGCCTTGTGAGCTTTATCCTTTGTAATCGAGTCCGTGAGCTATATAATAAAGATTAGTGTTGAGTCAAGGGCTTGATTTCCTCACTTGGGTCATGATAAAAAGAAAGAAAACATAAAGAGTACCAAATAGATCATATCGATCTTATGGGAAGTAATGACTTCACATACAAGAGTATGATAAATAGAAGTTGCTGGGAGGTGACAAACATAGTTTTGGTCATCGTTGAAATTAAGAGGAAGTAATAAAATAAGAGATGCTTCACATACAAATACACTGTCTTGGACATCTTTTATGATTGTGAGCACTCATTAAAGTATGACATGCTAAAGAGTTGATGTTGGACAAGGAAGACAACATAATGGGTTATGTCTTCTTATATCCGAAATAAAGTATATTGTCATGGATCATCCAACATGTTGACCTTGCCATTCCCCCTCATGCTATCCAAAACTCCTCACACTAAGTAGAGATACTACTTGTGCTTCCATATATCCTTAAACCCAGTTTTGCATGAGAGTCCACCATACCTACCTATGGATTGAGAAAGATCCTTCCAAGTAAGTTGTCATGTTGTAAACCCGCTAAAATATGTATGACTTATTAGTGTGGGAGAAATTAGCTTTATACGAGCTTGTGATATGGAAGTAATCAAAGCGACGGACTGCATAATAAAGGTCCTTATCACAAGTGGCAATATAAAGCGAAGTTCTTCTATGCTAAGACTTTGTGCATCCAACCATAAAAACACATGCCAACCTCTGCTTCCCTCTGCGAAGGGCCTATCATTTATTCTTGTCTTATAAGTGTCAAGGTGAAACCCACCTTTCCCTTTTACAATTTATCCTTTGGCAAGCACATTGTGTTGGAAAGATCATAACATATATACCCACTTGGATGTAAGTTTTCATGATGTATTACTGTTGACGTTACCCTTGAGGTAAAAGGTTGGGAGGAAACACCATAAGCTCCTATCTTTCTCTGTGTCCGATTAAAACTCCATAAACATAAGTATTGCGTGAGTGTGAGCAATTGTGAAAGACTATATGATAGTTGAGTATGTAGGCTTGCTGAAAAGCTCTTATATTGACTTTTTTCGATCTTACGATATAGTGCAATTGCTTCAATGACCGAGACCAAAGTTTGTTAGTTTCCAATGAAGTTTATGATGCATGCTTGATATTGTGGATGAATTGTTACTTTAGCATGAGAATCATATGACTATATTTATATAAGTTGCTGTTACGAGAATGATCATGATGCCCTCATGTCCTTATTCTATTTTTATCGACACCTCTATCTCTAAACATGTGGACTTATTTTTTTGATATCGACTTTCGCTTGAGGACAAGCGAGGTCTTAGCTTGGGGGAGTTGATACGTCCATTTTGTAGCATGCTTATAAGTTGATATTTATTGCAATATGGGCTGTTATTACATGTTTTGTCACAATACTTATGCCTTTTCTCTCTTATTTTGCAAGGTTTACATGAAGAGGGAGAATGCCGGCAGCCGGAATTCTGGGCTGGAAAAGGAGCAAACTCTGGAAACCTATTCTGCACAACTCCAAAAGCCCTGAAACTCCACAGAACATCGTTTCAGAAAATATAAAAAATATCTGGCGAAAGAAACCCATGAGAGGGGCCACTGGCTGGCCTCGAGGGTGGGGGGCGCGCCCCCCTGCCTCAAGGGCCAGCCGGCAGGCCCACGGTGCCCATCTTCTCCTATATGAAGCGTTTTGACATGGAAAAAAAATAGAAGGAGGCTTTCGGGACCAGACGCCGCCGTCTCGTGGCGGAACCGAGGCGGAAACCAATCTAGGGCTCCGTCAGAGCTGTTCTGCCGCGGATACTTCCCTCCGGGAGGGGGAAATCGTCACCGCCGTCATCAGCAACAACTCTCCCATCTTGGGGAGGGCTATCTTAATCAACATCTTCACCAACACCATCTCCTCTCAAACCCTAGTTCTTCTCTTGTATCCAATCTTTGTACCCAAACCTCAGATTGGTACCTGTGGGTTGCTAGTAGTGTTGATTACTCCTTGTAGTTGATGCTAGTTGGTTTATTTGGTGGAAGATCATATGTTCAAATCCATTACACATATTATTACCCCTCTGATCATGAACAATATTATGTCTTGTGAGTAGTTACTTTTGTTCCTGAGGACATGGGAGAAGTCTTGCTATTAGTAGTCATGTGAATTTGGTCTTCGTTCGATATTTTGATGAGATGTATGTTGTCTTTCCTCTAGTGGTTTCATGTGAACGTCGACTACATGACACTTCACCATTATTTGGGCATAGAGGAAGGCATTGGGAAGTAATAAGTAGACGATGGGTTGCTAGAGTGACAGAAGCTTAAACCCTAGTTTATGCGTTGCTTCGTAAGGGGCTGATTTGGATCCATATGTTTCATGCTATGGTTAGGTTTACCTTAATACTTCTTTTGTAGTTGCGGATGCTTGCATTAGAGGTTAATCATAAGTGGGAGGCTTGTCCAAGTAAGGGCAGCACCCAAACACCGGTCCACCCACATACCAAATTATCAAAGTACCGAACGCGAATCAGATGATCGTGATGAAAACTAGCTCGACGATAATTCCCGTATGTCCTCGGGAGCGCTTTACCTTGCATAAGAGTTTGTCCAGACTTGTCCTTTGCTACAAAAAGGATTGGGCCACCTTGCTGCACCTTATTTACTTTTACCTTTTATCACTTGCTACCAATTATCTTATCACAAAACTATCTGTTACCTATAATTTCAGTGCTTGCAGAAAATACCTTATTGAAAACTGCCTATCATTTCCTTCTGCTCCTCGTTGGGTTGGACACTCTTACTTATCGAAAGGACTATGATAGATCCCCTATACTTGTGGGTTATCAACGTCTAGTGACGCGGTTGATATAGTCGAACGTCTTCACGATCCAACCGATCAAGCACCGAACGTACGACACCTCCGTGTTCAGCACACGTTCAGCTCGATGATGTCCCACAAGCTCTTGATCCAGTTGAGCTTCACGGGAGAGTTTTGTCAGAACGACGACGTGGTGCGGAGATGATGAAGCTACTGGCGCAGGGCTTCGCCTAAGCGCTGCAACGGTATGACCGATGTGTGTTTCTATGGAGGGGGCACCGCACACGGCAAGAAAAATGTTTCTTGTGTGTCTTTGGGTGCCTCCTGGCCCCGTATATAAAGGAGCAAGGGGGGAGGTGCAGCTGGCCAAGAGGGCGCGCCAAGGAGTAGGATTCCTACTCCTAGTAGGAATAGGAACCCCCCTTTCCTATTCCTACTAGGAGTAGGAAAGGAAGGGGGAGAGGAGAAGGAAAGGAGAGGTGGCACATTCCCCCCTTTCCTAGTCCAACTAGGAACCCTAGGGGGGTGCGGCCAGCCCTATGGGCCGCCCCTCTCTTTCCCTCATTGGCCCACTATGGCCCATTCTCCCTCGGGGGGGGGGGGTCCGGTAACCCCCTCTGGCACACCGATTTTACCCGATAACACCTGGAACACTTCCGTTCTCCGAATATAGTCGTCCAATATATTAACCTTTATGTCTCACACATTCCGAGACTCCTCGTCATGTTCGTGATCTCATCCGGGACTCCGAACTACCTTCGGTACATCAAAACTCATAAACTCATAATACCGATCGTCATCAAACATTAAGCGTGCGGACCCTACAGGTTCGAGAACTATGTAGACATGACCGAGACTCATCTCTAGTCAATAACCAATAGCGGAACCTGGATGCTCATATTGGCTCCTACATATTCTACGAAGATCTTTATCGGTCAAACCGCATAACAACATACGTTGTTCCCTTTGTCATCGGTATGTTACTTGCCCGAGATTCGATCGTCGGTATCTCAATACCTAGTTCAATCTCGTTACCGGCAAGTCTCTTTACTCGTTCCGTAATACATCATCTCGTGACTAACTCATTAGTCATTTGCTTGCAAGGCTTATTATGATGTGTATTACCGAGAGGGCCCAGAGATACCTCTCCGACACTCGGGGCGACAAATCCTATTCTTGATCTATGCCAACACCATGAATACCTTCGGAGACACCTGTAGAGCATCTTTATACACTACAAAAAAATACACTTTCGTGATGATACGTGTTTGTCACAGTAGGTCACGTTTTCTGTCATGCATGTACATCCATGACAATTTTATGACAGAATCAAGATAGTCATACCTGTGCTGTCGTAGAAGTGTTCCATGACATTACCAAAATTATCATCACGGAAGTGTCCACTTCCATGACGATAAATCGCGCGTCACAGAAGTGCTTTCGTCAAGGGTGACCGACATGTGGCATCCACCGTAACGGAACGCCATTAAGCTATCGGGTCCGGTTTTGGATCCGATAACCTGTTAACAACCCGGACCAATGGGGATTTTCCATGTGTAAAATTCTGATTGGTTGACGGAAACACGTGTCAGCTCCGCGTTGGCACAGGTGTCACTCATCCAATGGGCGAGATGCACCTATGATATGTTGACACGTGGACTGGCCCAAAAGTGGCCCATAAAGTTAAATGGACCGGCCCAAAAGTGGCCCAACTAAAGGCCCGCAAGATTTCGCGGACCATAATGGGTCGGCCCAGCTGAAGGCCCACGATATTTTCCGGACCATAATGGGCCGGCCCAGCTAAAGGCCCACGAGATTTTGCGGGCCATAATGGGCTGGCCCTGGTAAAGGCCCACAAGATTTTTGCGGGCCATAATGGGCCGACCCAGGTGAAGGCCTACAAGATTTTTGTGGACCATAATGGGCCAGCCCAGCTAAAGGCCCACGAGATTTCGCCAACATTAATGGGCCGAACCAGCTGTAGGCCCACAAGATTTTGAGGACCCTAGTAGGCCGGCCCATTAACTGGCTGCCATGTTTTGGGCCAAATGCCGGCCCATATTTGATCCGGTCCATTAATGGCCGACCACGTTCCGGGCCTAACAATGGCTCATATGAGATCCGGCCTATTAAAAGCCTACCACGTTCTGGGCCAAATTATGGCCCAGATCAGGTCCGACCCTTTAAGAGGCTTTGGGCTAAATTATGGCCCATATCAGATTCGGCCCGTCAACTTGACGCTATGCTTTTGGGACCACTTGCTAAAGGCCCATTTAGTAATTCGGCCTGATATTAGGTTCGACCCGTTAAGGGCCCATTTAACATTTCGGCCTGTTAAAAGCCTGTCATATAGTTGGGCCTAACTACGGCCCGGTTTGCATCTGGCCTGCTCGCAGCCTATAATCGGATTGGGCCAAACAAGGACAGAGACAATTTTGGCCTGTTAAAAGCCCGTGATTTGATTGGTACAATCATGGGACGGGGTTCATTTCGGGCTTCTGCCAGCCCGTGAGCTGTTCGGCATGTTTCAGGCCCAACCTATTTCTCAGCCTCCTAAAAGCCCATTGAGTTTTCTTGCGAAAAGAGGGACGACGGTTTACTCGGCCTATTAAAGGCCCGACTCTACTAGTAGCCCAGTTTACATTTAGACCTTCTAACGGACCAAGATGATGGGGCCCATGATGCAGATCATACATCGTGATTGCATGACGGCCCGATTATGTACCGTAATTTTACGGTTTGGCCGGTTTACTGTGTAGACATGATATATATACACTAAAATAACTGCAGCATCGTGAATAAGAAAAAACCTAGACTATACAATAAAGAAATTATGGCATATTACATCCACTTGGCATCAAAGTTCGCCACTATGATAATAAAGCACAATCAGACAACAGATTACATACACGGGGCATCAAAGATTGCCACCGGTGCAACTAAACACACCGACAAAATAATATACAAAACCGACAGCACTTCAATAGAGTTCAAGAAAGGTTAGCCCTGATGGGGAGCTGCAGCGCAAGCATCTGAGCAAGCTGATGAGACTGCGCTTGTTTAACACTTATATCCTCCTCACTCTGAAAGATAAACAAGCAGACAGATGACAGGCTTTGCACATAAAAGTATCAGTGCTAACAATTCATCACATTTCCTATTAATGAATAAAGTGACACAGTTTAAAATTGCATTAACACAATATGGTATTGTTCAGGTCAAGACATGGCTGGAAATGACATTGTGAAGGAGTTGGCAGCTTCACGACACCACTCGATTACAGATCAAGAACTCATAAGTATCAATGGTTAGTGTGCTGTCAATTTATCCCATTTCAGATTGGCAAATAAAGAGACGGTTTAAATAATAGTAGAATGATATGCCATTGTTCATAGTTAAGACATTGCAGAATATGACATTGTGCTGTAGTGGGTAGGTTCACCACACCACTGGATTACAGATCAAGAACAGAAGCATACATGAAGTGCAAAAGAAGATCACTTGCTCTGTATAGTTTCATTTACATGGTATGAAGAAGGAACTTGGTTGTACAACTGAAAACTTAAATTGAGAAGGACAAACTTTTGTTTATGAACTACATAATAAACTTTAAGCATGCAATTTAATGCAAACACAAAAAATAAACAACTGTTGCAGTCATGCCTAACCAAATATACACAACAAAGTTTGAAGGCTTGAGAAGGACAAACTTACATTATTGGTGAAGGCAGGCTCTATAAAGCCCTTGTCCATGCTGATCGGGGGGGGGGGG
>LR738710.1:546972346-546986992 GCA_902687465.1 Secale cereale | reverse complement strand
TTTACCACATAATCTTCTCACAAGCATTGCCTTTATTCTACATTTTGTTAAGAGTAAATATAGATGTGACAATATAAGAAAAAATGGAGAATATTTAAGATAAGATGAAGAGTGATGCTACATAACCAAGTAGCTATAAATGTAAGTACAACGATACAGGCAAAAGGTACAACCAAGAGCAATGCAGAGCTAAACTTCTTCAGTACCATCGGTGTTATCCAACCTTATGGTAAGAGTAAATATAGATCTTATGTGTAGAAAATGGAGGGCAGAGGAAAATAAGCTGCAGAGTGATGGTAGATGAACAACTACCTTTCAATATAATTACACTGATAAAGGACAACAGG
Source organism: Secale cereale (assembly GCA_902687465.1). NCBI lineage: Eukaryota > Viridiplantae > Streptophyta > Magnoliopsida > Poales > Poaceae > Secale > Secale cereale. The sequence continues at coordinate 546,986,645 of LR738710.1, read as the reverse complement.
TACTTACAAGAACAATGCAGAGCTAAAAAAATTCATTGGCATTGGATATATTCTACACTAATGTAACCATTCATACATATCAGATAATTTGGAGCGAACAATTGATAAGCAAGCTATCATGCATACTGCTCTCACATAATGAACTAGGTATGTATGCAAGTACAGTGATACAGGACAACATGTACTAACAAGAGCAAAGCAGCGGGCAACATATTTGTGATATCCTGTCGTTCTTTTCAAACCGGAATTCTTTTTCGAGCAGATTTCCTACAAAAAAAGATCCGTAAGGCACATGCAGAAAAGTAGAAGTTCAAATTGTCATGCGATATGATAGACAGTACCTCATCCTCGGAACGAGACCAGTGCATAACAAGGTTTTTCCATTCAATTTCTTCTAAATTTAGCACATGAGACTTCACCAGAAATTCGTTTATAGACTTGCCATCAAAGTGTGATTTCCTCAGGTAACACCAATACTGCTGCAATGCTTCCTCGAAAAGCACAAGCAAGCTTTACTCATCATGACTATCCAGATTGACCCTTGCCTACTTACAACAATGTAATGTAAGTCATTGATGTGTTCAATCAACATAAAACAGGAAAATAATCACCATGAATAATAGCACTTACACGTAAGTGGGACAGGAAGATGTGAAAATGGTGTTTGTCTTCACTATAATCTTCCCATGATGGGAATATATGCACATAGTCCCTAACAACATTGAAAGCATTGTCTTTTAAACTGGTAATAACTGGAATGGGGTTCCAATATGCAGGAATTGGCCATCTCTGCAGTTGGGATAGGTCTCCGGCCGATGGACTCGCTGTACTTTTTGCTGGAGTGGGATTTTTCTATGGTACGGCTGGTGCTATCGCAACTGAAATCAGCATACCTTTTGCTGGAGTGCAGGTCCTGTGTGGTGCGACTAGTGGTGTGGCCAGTGAAGTATGGGTACAGTATGCTGGAGTCAGTCCTACGTTTAGTGTCACTAGTTGTACAACCAATATAAGTGGGGTGATGTCTGATTTCTCTGGCACAACCACATTTTTCAATGACTTTGCTGGTGCTCCTTCAGGTTCGGCAATCACCCTCTTCCTTTTTGAAGTCCGATGCACAAGAACAACATTTGAGTGGAAAAACATGGTATGATGACAGATGGAATATGTATTGATTATGGATGGGCATGGCATCTCGACATATATGATGAGTAAACTAAGCAGATGGCAGTGCAAGAAAGTAGAAGAAATGCAAGACAACATATGCAAGATACGCGCAATCAATAAAACCTTGCGAAATTAGAACACGCACCTTGATGGGTGAACAGGACAGACCATCTGCCTTTGACTCCTCGAGGTTAGAATAGTCATTAGGATCATATTCTGAACAAGAATCAACAGGTGGGGAGTGTATGAGTTTCATTGCATCCAGAATGGCACTCAATGCCAATTTTGTAAGTCATTGCAGTGTTTAGCTTCAAGAGTGGACTGCTGCTAGTGCGACACAAAGCAGCTACACATATCATAGTGTAGATATAACGGGAAATTCGTAAGCATCAGAGTAAAATCAGCAAAGTGGAACTTGCTGTAATATATGTGCTAGTATTGCCGGTACGGCTAGAAAGGCTTCGGATACCAGCTCTCTTCAACTGAAGGTGCGGTACTGTTACTATCAGTGTAACTCTCAAAGGCGACACAACTCCCTGCATTTCCTTGCTATTCTTATAGGATTCAAGTGGGTAGGCCACTACAAATCCTATTCCCATGTTTACAAAATCCTATGAATCAAAGAGACCCGAAGAGTTCAAAGTGTCCATACCAATGATACGTCTCCAACGTATCTATAATTTTTGATTGTTCCATGCTATTATATTATACTTCTAGGATGTTTTATGGGCTTATATATACACTTTTATATGATTTTTGGGACTAACCTATAAACCCAGAGCCCAGTGCCAGTTTATGTTTTTCTTCCGTTTTAGGGTTCCGCACAAAAGGAATATCAAACGGAGCCCAATTGACCTGAAAATCAATGGAGCTTATTTTCGGACCAGAAGAAGCCCAAGAAGTGCCGGAGGGGGACCAAAAGGTCCATGGGCTGCCCATGAGGGTGGGGGCGCGTGCCCCCCTGCCTCGTGGACAGCCCCTAGACCTCCTTTGCTTGGCCCCGACTCCAACACCTCCTATATATACAGAAACCTTTGGAAATTAACCTAGATCGGGAGTTTCGCCGCCGAAAGCCTCTTTAGCCACCGAAAACCAATCTAGACCCCCTTCCGGCACCCTGCCGGAGGTGGGAACCCTCACCGGTGGCCATCTTCATCATCCCGGCGCTCTCCATGACGAGGAGGGAGTAGTCCACCCTCGGGGCTGATGGTATGTATCATTAGCTATGTGTTTGATCTCTCTCTCTCTCTCTCTCTCTCTCTCTCTCTCTCTCTCTCTCTCTCTCTCTTCTCGTGTTCTTGAGATGGCACGATCTTGATGTATCGCGAGCTTTGCTATTATAGTTGGATCTTATGATGCTTCTCCCCATCTACTCTCTTGTTATGGATTGAGTTTTCCCTTTGAAGTTATCTTATCAGATTGAGTCTTTAAGGATTTGAGAACACTTGATGTATGTCTTGCATGGGATACCTGTGGTGACAATGGGGTATTCTGTTGATCTACTTGATGTATGTTTTGGTGATCAACTTGCGGGTTCCGTGACCTTGGGAATCTATGCATAGGGGCTGACACATGTTTTCGTCTTGACTTTCCGGTAGAAACTTTGGGGCACTCTTTGAAGTTCTATGTGTTGGTTGAATAGATGAATCTGAGATTGTGTGATGCATATTGTATAATCATGCCCACAGATACTTGAGGTGACAATGGAGTATCTAGGTGACATTAGGGTTTTGGTTGATTTGTATCTTAAGGTGTTATTCTAGTACGAACTCTACGATAGATTGAACGTTACTACGAACTCTTGAATAGATCGATTAGAAAGAATAACTTTGAGGTGGTTTCGTACCCTACCATAATCGCTTCGTTTGTTCTCTGCTATTAGGGACTTTGGAGTGAATCTTTGTTGCATGTTGAGGGCTAGTAATATGATCCAATTATGTTATCCTTGTTGAGAGAACTTGCACAAGTGAAAGTATGCACCCTAGGCCTTGTTTCCTAGCATTGCACTACCGTTTATGCTCACGCTTACCACTTGCTACCTTGCTGCTTTTATATTTTCAGTTTACAAAAACCTATATCTACCATCCATATTGCACTTGTATCACCATCTCTTCGCCGAACTAGTGCACCTATACAATTTACCATTGGATTGGGTGTGTTGGGGACACAAGAGACTCTTTGTTATTTGGTTGCAGGGTTGTTTGAGAGAGACCATCTTCATCCTACGCCTCCCACGGATTGATAAACCTTAGGTCATCCACTTGAGGGAAATTTGCTACTGACCTACAAACCTCTGCACTTGGAGGCCCAACAACGTCTACAAGAAGAAGGTTGCGTAGTAGACATCAAGCTCTTTTCTGGCGCCGTTGCCGGGGAGGTTAGTGCTTGAAGGTATATCTTCAGATCTTGCAATCGAATCTTTTACTTTCTTGTTTTTTCACTAGTTTAGTTTATAAAATAAAACTACAAAAAAGGAATTAAGGTTGCCTCATATGCTTCATCTTTTTAATATCTTTCTTGAAAATGGTGGGAAGGAAAATTGTGCTCAAGTACTAGAAGAAGAATTACATAGAATGCTTGGCTCTAAAAACTTGAATGCTGAGCATCATTGCAATGTGGTTAGTATGATTTCTTTGAATAACCATGATGCTAATGATATGCAAAGCCAAAAGCTTGGGGATGCTATGTTTGATGAAGATGATATGTTTAGCCCCCCAAGTTTTGATGAGGAAATTTATTATGATGAGAGCATGCCTCCTATTTATGATGATTATTGTGATGACTTGTATGCTATTAAGAATAATGATAACCATGAAACCTGTCATCATGATTTTAATTTTCAATTGGATTATTCTTCACATGATAGTTATTTTGTTGAGTTTGCTCCCACTACTATTGATGAGAATAAATTTGCTTATGTGGAGAGTAGTAAAATTTCTATGCAAGTAGATCATGAAAAGAATGCTTTATGTGCTGGTTATATGGTTGAATTCATTCATGATTGTACTGAAAATTATTATGAGAGAGGATCATATGCTTGTAGGAATTGCAATAATATCAAGTTTCCTCTCTATGTGCTTGAAGTTTTGAAGCTATGCTTGTTTTGCTTTCCTATGCTAGTTGATTATTGTTCCCATAAGTTGTTTGCTCACAAAATCCCTATGCATAGAAAGTGGGTTAGACTTAAATGTGCTAGTCATATTCTTCATGATGCTCTCCTTATGTTTAATTCTTATCTTTTATGTGAGCATCATTGAAATCATTGTGCCTAGCTAGGGGCGTTAAACGACAGCGCTTGTTGGGAGACAACCCAACTTCATTTTAGTTTCTTTGTTTTTGCTTCTGTTTAGGAATAAATGTTGCATCTACCTTCTATTTAGATGTGGTTTTGTGTTTTAATTAGTGTTTGTGCCAAGTAGAACCTTTGGGAAGACTTGTGTCAAGTCTGTATGATCATGCTGTGAAAAACAGAATCATTAGCGCTCACTAGAATAGTCACCAGATTTTACTGGAGTGTGCTATTTAGTTGATTCTTTTTGCAGATGATTAATAGACAAATTTCTCACCTTTACCAATTTATTTCAATTTTTTTTGGAGTTACAGAAGTATGTGAAACTTACAGATTACTACAGACTGTTCTGTTTTTGACAGATTCCGTTTTCCGAGTGTTGTCTGCTTATTTTACTGAATCTATGAGTAGTATCGGAGGGTGTAAACCATAGAGAAGTTGGAATACAGTAGATATTACACCAATATGAATTTAGAATGAGTTCACAACACTACATTTGAGTGGTGGTTTGTTATACTAACGGAGCTCACGAGATTTTTGTCTAAGTTTTGTGTTGTGAAGTTTTCAAGTTTTGAGTATTGCTTTGATGGACTATGGAACAAAGAGTGGCAAGAGCCTAAGCTTGGGGATGCCCAAGGCACCCCAAGGTAAAATTCAAGGACAACCAAAAGCCTAAGCTTGGGGATGCCCCGGGAAGGCATCCCCTCTTTCGTCTTCATCTATCGGTAACTATACTCAGAGCTATATTTTTAGTCACCACATGATATGTGTTTTGCTTGGAGCGTGAATTTATTTTATTTTGTTTTTCTTGCTGTTTGAATAATATCCCAAGATATTAAGTTCTTAAATGTTAGAGAGTCTTTACATATTTACATAATTATTCAACTACTCATTGATCTTCACTTATATCTTTCGGAGTAGTTTGTTATTGCTCTAGTGCTTCACTTATGTCTTTTAGAGAACGGTGGTGATTATATTTTGTAGAAATTGTTGATCTCTCATGCTACATTTATATCCTGTTGAGAGTCTATTAAAACAGCATGGTAATGTCCTTTAGCTATAAAACTAGCCTTCACATGATTGGCATCCAAGATCATTGTAGTCAAAACTTTCATACTAAGTGCATTGAATATGATGAGAAGTTGGATGCTTGATAATTGTTTTGAGATATGAGAATAGTGATATTAGAGTCATGCTAGTGGAGTTATTACGAAATTGAGAAATACTTGTGTTAAAGTTAGTGATTCCCGTAGCATGCACGTATGGTGAACCGCTATGTGACGAAGTTAGAGCACGAGGTATTTGTATAGTGTCATCCTTTGTGTGGAGGTCAAGGGCGCGCGATGGTTAACTCCTACCAACCTCCCCCCTAGGAGCATGCGTTGATTGCTTTGTTTTGATGACTCGTAAATTTTTGCAATAAGTATATGGGTTCTTATGACTAATGTTGAGTCCATGGATTATACGCACTCTCACCCTTCCACCATTGCCAGCCTCTCTTGTACCACGCAACTTTCGCCGGTACCATACACCCACTATATACCTTCCTCAAAACAGCCACTGTATATCTTCCTCAAAACAGCCACCATACCTACCTATCATGGCATTTCCATAGCCATTCCGAGATATATTTCCATGCAACTTTCCACCATTCCGTTCATATGACACACTTCATCATTGTCATATTGCCATGCATGATCATGTAATTGACATCGTATTTGTGGCAAAGCCACCATGCATAATTTTTCATACATGTCACTCTTGATTCATTGCACATCCCGGTACACTGCCGGAGGCATCCATATAGAGTCATACTTTGTTCTAGTATCGAGTTGTAAATCAATATAAGTGTGATGATCATCATTATTAGAGCATTGTCCCATGTGAGGAAAGGCTAAATAAATAAAGCCCCTCCAAAAAAGGAAAGGTCAAAGAAAAAAAAAGAAAAAAAGAAAAAAAAAGAAAAGAAAAGAAAAGGGACAATGCTACTATCTTTTTCCACACTTGTGCTTCAAAGTAGCACCATGTTCTTCATGATAGAGAGTCTCATGTTTAGTCACTTTCATATACTAGTGGGAATTTTCATTATAGAACTTGGCTTGTATATTCCAACGATGGGCTTCCTAAAATGCCCAAGGTCTTCGTGAGCAAGAAAGTTGGATGCACACTGTCGGTGTACTAAAGTAGGGGTACCTTAGTATCCCAACTTGTGCACGGGCAGTAGCAGCGTCTCGTGGCAGGGCTTGCCACGTGACCGCCAAGGCCCACTAAGATCCATTTAAGGCCATTCAAGAACAAAGTATTCAAGTTAAAGAACAAGACCCCGGCAAGAGGAGCTTGCCGGGAAGGCCGCTCCAGGCTCAAGACCACCCTTTTAGCACAAGACCCTGGCAAGAGGAGCTTGCCAGGAAGGCCAAAACATGGCATTTCAGGAGACTTGCCGTGACGCATCGCGCGCCCCGGCAAGGCCCGGAGAGCAACAAGCTTCCGGGCGCGGCAAGGTAGGGACCGTGGCAAGGCGCTTGCCGGGACAAGCTTCCACTGTGTGCCCGCGCTCCAGCTCATCCGGCCACGCGTCGCCCTGGGGCCCTTCCAGGGGCACGTGGCGGAAGGCTGTGCAGCCTAGGGTACACGGTGGCAAGCCACGATGACGAGGCCACCATCGCGGCGAACGGAGACACCCTGACGGACGCTTTTTTGCACTGTTTGGGGGCGACGGCGACGGGCATTCAATGCCTTTGTCCCCCACCATCAGGGTTAGGTACAGAGCACTGTACATGCACTGTTACAACTACCACCATTTTTACATTTTTACCCTCATCTGCATTGCCACCTGTCGGTGACCCCTTTGACCTATAAAAGGAGGCCCATGCGCGACGTAGAGGGGGTTCGGATCTTCGAACACTCTCACGCTCGGTGTTGCTAGCGACAAGCACTGTAGCCTTCCTTGCTCCCGAGCTAAGAACACAATACAAACCAAGGCAGGAGTCGGGTTTTACGCATCCGTGCGGCCCGAACCTGGGTAAACTGCTTGCGTGCACGCTTCGATCCGCTCTTTGTGCATCCTCCGCTCCCTTGCCATACCGAAAAGGGGCTCCGGTCCCATAGGTGTTCGTGGGCGATCAGTTTCCCCGACATCTTTGGCGCGCCAGGTAGGGGGACGTCGAGGTTGTGTGAACCTGATCTGGCGTTCACGCGGGCGAAAATCTTCAGCAACTTCATCGACATGCCGCCGAAGAAGAAGGCTTCGGAGGTAGCAGGCCCGTCCGCGTCAATCCAGCCGCCACCGGAGCCAATGGTCGGTGGGGTAGACGCTGGCGGAAGGACAGACGCCGGCGAGGAAACTCATGGCGCCGCCAAGTCCAAGGACAAGACGGACGACCGGGCGCATTCCAAGACCTCGGCGTCCGTGCACGCACCGCGCCCCTCTTAGGAGGTGCCGGACCGGCAGCGACGTGGTACACAAGATACCATCCGCTTGCTGGGCCAAGGTCAAGTTGGCGGGTCGCGGGACGCTCAAGGCCAACGCGTTGGCACGAGCAAGGCGCGGTCGCCGGGACGAGACGTTGCTCCTTCTAATGCTGTTAGAAGTCCGAGCATATCTCGCTCCTCGCACCGCTCGCCACCACTCCCCTCCACTCCAGCAGAAGCTCTAGCTAGAGCTCAGCTACTCCTCGACTTCCCTCCAGCGGCAGACAAGGCCGAAGACTGGAGGGCCACCATCCAGAGCCTCATCGCCTTCGCCAACAACGACACGCCGCAGCAGCCGACGACGTCGCGGCCGCGGCAAGTCAGCCAGGCGCGGGCTGATGGAGACAAGACCGCCGGGGGTGCAACTACCGTGCACTCCCCGCCCCGAAGGCCGAAATCGCCGACTCGTCGGATCAACATCGACGACGACTCCACGGCGTCGTTGGATCCACGAGCTCGCCGCGATCAACGCCAAGTCCTCGACGATAGACGACAAGAAGATGCTCGGACTCGCATCGAGCGTCGAAGAGAAGCGCGACGACAGTCCGACCAGCGCGCTGGGCCCGCTATCGACATGCACGCGCCCGGAGAACCAGGCGACTTGCCGTACGCGGCAGGTTGCCCTGCGTTCACCCGTGAGCTGCGGCAAGTCCAGTGGCCCAGCATGAAGAACTTCAAGCCCGACGTACCCGAGAAGTACGACGGCAAGACTCATTCGTCAGAGTTCCTTAGCATCTACACCATCGTGGTGCAGGCTGCCGGGGGACGCGACGAGAAGATACTGGCGAACTACTTCCCGCTCGTGCTCAAGCCAAATGTCAGATCTTGGCTCATGCACTTGCCGGAGAACTCTATTTCTTCTTGGGCCGACCTGTGCCACCAGTTTGTTGGCGCCTTCACGGGCGGCCACAAGCCCCATGGCCAGGAAAGTGATCTTCACATACTTGCCCAGAAGGAAGGAGAGTCCCTGCGAAAGTACATCCAGAGATTCAGCCGCGTCCAGCACAACATCCCAGATGTCCACCCTGCCGCGGTTATTAGCGCGTTCCACCAGAACGTGCGTAACCGCAGGATGAGGGAGGAAATGGCGATGTGCAAGATCCAAGATGTCAGTGAGCTCTATGCCCTGGCCGACATGTGCGCACGCGCTGAAGAGGGGAGGAGACTCCCCCGGGGAGGATACTGGAGCAGGAGGAACGGATAGTGAGGATGCCGCCCCGGCAAGGAAGAACCGGCGGCGGAACAACAACAAGAAGAAGAAGAACAAGGAAGTACTGGTCGTTGAGCAGTCCGGCAAGGAGGCTGGCGCCAAGAAAGCTCAGGCTGGTGGCTTGGGCAAGGAAGCTGCCACTGTAGCGGCCGCCGACAAGCAGGACGGCTCCGACAAGCAGTACTGCAAGATCCACCGCACCAAGGGCCATGATCTCCAGAACTGCAAAAGGGTCGAGTACCTCGTCGAGCAGCAGAAGGCTGAGTACGAGCGACGTGACAAGGAGAAGGCCCAAGGAGGTGGTGGGGTGTCCGGCAAGAAGCGGCCGTTCAATGGCCGGGGAGGACGCCGTGGCAAGGCCAAGCAGCGGCAAGGAGATAGACCTCCCCGTGGCCGCGACAAGGACGAAGACGAAGACGACGATGAAGACATAGATGACGGAGACAACAGCGAGCAGGAGTTCCAGAAGGCCACAGAAGTTCTATCCGTCGATGGAGGTGCCTCTCTGCATACTTCCCACCGCCAACTCAAACAATTGGTGCGGGAAGTTAATGCGGCAGAGCCACCCGTCGAGTCGCGCAAACTCCTGAAGTGGTCCAGCACGCCCATCATCTTTGACATTGAGGACCACCCTGACCGCACAACTGCGGTCGGGTGTTTGCCGATGTTGGTTTCGCCAACCATCCGCAACCTCAAGGTCACCAAGATGCTGGTTGACGGCGAGGCCCGCCTGAACCTGATCTCCTCTGATGTGGTCTGAAAGCTACAGATCCCCGACAGCGAGCTCGAGGAAACCGGCATATTCCAAGGGATCAACCCGGGAAGGAGCAAGCCAAAAGGGAAGATCACACTGCCAGTGACTTTTGGCGGAGAGCTGAACTTCAGGACCGAGAGGATCACATTTGACGTCGCCGATATCCCATTTCCTTACAATGGGATACTTGGCCGTCCAGCGCTCGCCAAGTTCATGGCAGCCTCTCATTACGCCTACAACATGCTCAAGATGCCAGGCCCGATAAGCGTCATCTCTGTCCCCAGCGACAAGAAGGACGCGCTTATCTGTGCCGACAAGATTTACCGGGACGCAGCAGCCGCAACGGACAGCGAGACACTTGCCGCTGAAGCTCCCGGGGGGAAGAACAAGACCAAGTCTAGCAAGAGCTCTGGGGCCCACTCCGGCAAACGCACCTCCTCGGAGTGCTGCGCTGCCGTCGAGGACACACCATCGAGCTCCACCGGCAAGTGTAAGAAGGGAATGGCAGCTCCGCCTGCAACCAAGAAGGTGTCCGCCAAGGAGGACGGCACTGGTGGTACTTTCACCAACAGCGCCACGCTCGATCCTAAATAGAAAAGCACGCTCATTACTTTCTTGCGGGCGAATGTCGACGTGTTTGCATGGCAATCGTCTGACATCCCCGGTGTTCCCAGGAAAGTGATTGAGCACAAGCTTGCCATTTGTCCTCACGCGCGGCCCGTCAAGCAGAAGGTCAGAAAGCAAGCGGTGGAGCGCCAAGAGTTTATCGCGGAAGAAATCAAGAAGCTGGAAGCGGCAGGCCTTGTCAGAGGTGTACTTCATCCCACGTGGCTGGCCAACCCTGTTGTCGTGCGCAAAGCAAATGGGAAGTGGAGGCTTTGTATAGACTTCACCGATGTGAATAAAGCTTGTCCCAAAGATCCATTTCCATTGCCGCATATTGACCAGATCGTTGACTCCACGGCTGGATGTGAGTTGCTTTTGTTTCTTGATGCATACTCCGGATACCACCAGATATTTATGGCTGAAGAAGACGAAGAGAAGACCGCGTTCGTTACTCCATGTGGCACTTACTGCTTCATACACATGCCCTTTGGATTGAAGAATGCAGGTTCAACGTTTGCGAGGGTAGTCCACACTGCTTTTGAGCCACAGATACACAGGAATGTAGAAGCTTACATGGATGATATAGTGGTCAAGAGCAAGGACAAAGATACCCTGATTCAAGATCTAGATGAAACTTTTGCGAATCTGCGCAAGATACAACTCAAGCTTAACCCCGAGAAGTGCGTGCTCGGAGTCCCCTCCGGCAAGCTTCTCGGGTTCTTTGTGTCCCAAAGGGGGATTGAAGCCAATCCCGACAAGATCAAAGCCATCGAGCAGATCGAAGCTCCGAAGCGCGTCAAGGATGTACGAAGGCTTGCCAGCTGCGTGGCTGCTCTCAGCAGGTTCATTTCTAAGTCTTCAGAACGCGCCCTGCCGTTTTTCAAAATCTTGAAAAAGGCGGGTCCAATGAAATGGACTCCGGAAGCGGAGGCAGTGCTGCAAGACTTGAAAGGGTACCTATCCTCCACTCCAATACTTGTCGCACCTAGACCACAAGAGAAGTTGCTGCTGTACTTAGCAGCAACCAATCAAGTGGTTAGTGCTGCGTTAGTAGCGGAAAGGGAGGCAGATGAGGAGCCTACAGCCCCAGCAAGAACATCCAGCGACAAGCTGGGGGCTTCCCCGACAAGCTCTGGCCCCGACAAGGATGAGTCTGCGCAGATGCAAGAAGAGGTGCGGAAGAAGATGGTGCAGCGCCCAGTTTATTTTGTTAGCTCCCTCTTGCAGGGGGCTAGGTCAAGATACTCTGGGGTGCAGAAGCTGCTTTTCGGTCTCCTTATGGCCTCGAGAAAGCTGCGCCATTACTTCCAAGCACACGAGATAACAGTGGTCACTCGCTTTCCGCTGAAGAGGATATTGCAAAATCCAGAAGGAACATGCAGGATTGTCGAGTGGGCACTGGAGCTGTCAAGCTTTGGCCTCAAGTTTGAAAGTACTTCAACCATTCAGAGCAGAGCCTTGGCAGAATTCATAGCAGAATGGACACCAACGCCAGACGAAGAGATTCCAGAGACAAGCATCCCCGTCAAAGAAGCGAGCAAAGAATGGATAATGTACTTCGATGGTGCCTTTTCGCTGCAAGGCGCCGGCGTCGGCGTGCTGCTTGTCGCGCCCACCGGAGAGCACCTCAAGTACGTTGTCCAGATGCATTTTCCCAAGGAGCAAGCAACGAACAATACTGCAGAGTATGAAGGTTTGCTTGCCGGCCTCAGAATCGCAGCGGAACTTGGGATCAAGAAGCTCATTGTGCAGGGTGATTCGCAGTTGGTTGTCCGACAAGTGGACAAGAGCTACCAGAGTCCGTTGATGGAAGCATACGTCGACGAAGTGAGGAAACTTGAAGAACACTTTGAAGGCGTGCAGATGGAACACGTTACAAGAGCTCAAAATGACATCGCAGACGGCCTGTCAAAGTGTGCTGCACTAAAGCTACCTGTGGAACCAGGGATCTTTGAGCTCAAGTTAACTCAACCATCCGTTACGCCATCAGCTGGACAAAGTAAGAAGAGAAAGTTGGTTTCTGGTGACTACTTACCGGCAGAGCTTCCCGAAGCCGCCGCCAACAAGGTCCCCAAGATCAACGACAAAATTGCTGAGGAACAGTCTGCTCCTGCAGACCCAAGGGTTTGTATAGTTGAAGCAGGCGTTCCCGACAAGTCTTGCCCCGGCAAGCTTGCCGGGGAACGTCCAGCTCCGGCCGAGCCACGGGTTCTTGTCGTAGAAGCCGACGTTCCCGTAGCAGCATTAATGCCTTTAGTCCTTGCTGTTGAGCCTCAGTCTCCAGCATGGGCACAGTAGATTGTCCGTTTCCTTCAAACTGGAGAACTCCCCGAAGAGCCAGAAGAAGCAGAAAGAATAACCCGGCAGTCAAGTATGTATCAGTTCGTCGGCAACGAACTGTACAGAAGAAGACTCAACAGTGTTAGACTGAAGTGCATTCCCCGGGAAGATGGGCAAAAGCTGTTGGCAGAGATACATGGAGGCATATGTAGTCACCACATTGGCGCAAGAGCACTTGCCGGCAAGGCGTTCCGGCAAGGTTTCTTTTGGCCAGAAGCCCTCCAGGATGCGACTGCACAAGTAACCAAGTGCGAAGCGTGCCAGTTCCATGCCAAGCAAATACATCAACCAGCTCAAGATCTCCGGACGATCCCTTTGTCCTGGCCATTTTCGGTCTGGGGGCTCGACATCCTCGGCCCCTTTCCCTGCGCAGCCGGGGGCTTTGAGTACTTGTACGTCGCCATCGACAAGTTCACAAAGTGGCCGGAAGTGGAACCAGTGAGAAAGGTGACCGCACAGTCAGCAGTCAAGTTCTTCAGGTCAATTGTTTGCCGTTTCGGAATCCCTAACAGGATCATCACCGACAACGGCACACAATTCACAAATCGCACCTTCATGCAATACGTCCAAGACCTTGGCGCCAAGGTCTGCTTCGCTTCTGTTGCTCACCCGAGGAGCAATGGTCAAGCGGAGAGGGCAAACGCTGAAGTTCTGCGCGGACTCAAGACGAGAACTTTTGACAGGCTGCACAAATGCGGAAGAAACTGGATTGAGGAGTTGCCGGCGGCTCTTTGGTCAATCATGACGGCACCAAATCGAGCCACTGGACAGACACCCTTTGCTCTTATCTATGGAGCAGAGGCAATTCTCCCCACGGAACTCGTATACGGATCGCCTCGAGTGCTCGCTTACGATGAGCTCGAGCAAGAGCAGCTGCGACAAGATGACGCACTGCTCCTTGAGGAGGACCGTCTCCAGGCTACTGTACGAGCTGCTCGATACCAGCAAGCTTTGCGCCGCTACCATAGCCGCAAAGTTAGGGCCAGGAGTCTCGAGGAAGGCGACCTTGTTCTTCGGCGCGTTCAGTCCGCCAAGAATTCCCACAAGTTGACGCCGAAGTGGGAAGGCCCTTATCGGGTAAGAAAGTCACAAGGCCTGGCGCTGTCCGCCTTGAGACCGAAGAGGGCTTACCGGTGAGCAACTCCTGGAACATCGAGCACCTTCGCAAGTTTTACCCATAAGGCGCGGTTGCCGTGATCCGCTCCGGCAACCACCTTTTGTACAAGTCTTGCCGCTGTTGCATGTAAACCTTTGTACAAAGCCGGGCGCAGACCCCGAGCATCAGTAAAACTTTTATGCCACGCACGACTTGTCGACTCCATGCCTTTTCGCTTTTCTTGCATGTATTATCTGACATTTTGTGCAGCACGCACCCCCGGTAAGCAATAACGAGCCGCAAGGCTCCATATCTATGTTTCCTCCCTTTTCCTTTTTCTCTCAAGCAGAAAGAAGCTTTTCCTCGCGC
>LR738710.1:546901305-546965378 GCA_902687465.1 Secale cereale | reverse complement strand
ACCTATTAACCCAGAGCCCAGTGCCAGTTTCTGTTTTTCTCCTGTTTTAGGGTTTCACAGAAAAGGAATATCAAACGGAGCCCAATTGACCTGACAATCAACGGAGCTTATTTTTGGACCAGAAGAAGCCCAGGAAGTGCCGGAGGCGGACCAGAAGGTCCACGGGCTGCCCACGAGGGTGGGGGGGGGGGCGCGTGCCCCCCCAGGGCGTGCCCCCTGCCTCGTGGACAGCCCGTAGACCTCCTTTGCTTGGCCCCGACTCCAACACCTCCTATATATACAGAAACCTTCGGAAATTAACCTAGATCGGGAGTTCCGCCGCCGAAAGCCTTTGCAGCCACCGAAAACCAATCTAGACCCCGTTCCGGCACCCTGCCGGAGGGGGGAACCCTCACCGGTGGCCATCTTCATCATCCCGGCGCTCTCCATGACGAGGAGGGAGTAGTCCACCCTCGGGGCTGAGGGTATGTATCAGTAGCTATGTGTTTGATCTCTCTCTCTATCTCTCGTGTTCTTGAGATGGAACGATCTTGATGTATCGCGAGTTTGCTATTATAGTTGGATCTTATGATGCTTATCCCCCTCTAGTCTCCTGTAATGGATTGAGTTTTCCCTTTGAAGTTATCTTATCGGATTGAGTCTTTAAGGATTTGAGAACACTTGATGTATGTCTTGCATGTGCTTATCTGTGGTGACAATGGGGTATTCTATTGATCTACTTGATGTATGTTTTGGTGATCAACTTGCGAGTTCCATGACCTTGGGAATCTATGCATATGGGTTGGCACATGTTTTCGTCTTGACTTTCCGGTAGAAACTTTGGGGCACTCTTTGAAGTTCTATGTGTTGGTTGAATAGATGAATATGAGATTCTGTGATGCATATCATATAATCATGCCCACGGATACTTGAGGTGACAATGGAGTATCTCGGTGACATTAGTGTTTTGGTTGATTTGTATCTGAAGGTGTTATCCTAGTACGAACTCTATGATAGATTGAATGTTACTACGGACTCTTGAATAGATCGATTAGAAAGAATAACATTGAGGTGGTTTCGTACCCTACCATAATCTCTTCGTTTGTTCTTCGCTATTAGTGACTTTGGAGTGACTCTTTGTTGCATGTTGAGGGCTAGTAATATGATCCAATTATGCTCTTAATAATTTTCAGTAGCATCATGAATGAATTCAAAAATATAACTATCACATAAAGCATTCTTGTCATGATCCCCAAGCATATAAATTTTATTACTCTCCACATAAGCAAAATTCTTCTCTTTCGGAATAGTGGGAGTATCATAAGAGACTTGGATACTATAGATTGTTTCCACATTAAAAGAGTAATGTTGAGAAAAGGGGTAATCATAATCGTGACAAGTTTGATAAATATAATCATCACTACTTTTTATAGCATAAGTGTTATCACAATAATCATCATAAATAGGAGGCACACTTTCATCATAATAACCTTGCTCATCAAAATTTGTGAGGCTAAAAATATCATCTTCATCAAATGTAGCCTCCACAAGCTTTGGACAAACTTTAATTGCAGCAAATAAATTCTCAAATATATCATTCTCATCAAACATAGCATCCCCAAGCTTGGGCCTTTGCATATCATAAGCATAATCACTGTCATCATTAATAGTATGGATATCACCGATAGTATAGCAATTATCATCATCACAATGAGTAATAGAAGCAAAATCATTTGGAAGGGGTACCTTTTTATCTTTGCTTCTCCGTCTTTTCTTTTTCTTCTTCACATTATGTGTGGGTTTAATCTTCTTTCCGGAGCTCTTTATTAATGAGATTGGTTGAATAGAAGGCTCCTCCTCGTTACCTGATTCATCCTAAGAAATAATAGGAGGATATTGGGAAATCTCTTCCCTTTCATTAGTATTTTCTTCATCTCCTATTTGTTTTCCTGTCTTAAGGTAATTGGCAATATAAGGATTTTCAATGCAATTCACCGCACAATACATATATATTTCCTCTAGATCAAAGTCAAGAAGTTTATGAAGGGAAAATCCTGGAAGATGCTTAGTTCTACATTTGACTTCTTCATAACCCAAAAGCAAGCTAAGTTCATTATGATGTGCAAGGGAAATCAAGTCGTCACAATTTCTGGACACGATTCGATCATGAAACAAATTGCATTGGAGAATGAAATGACGACGTTCATTGCAAAGTTCACAAGTACGACTAAGAAATTTTAAATTTTCAGCACAATCATCTAGGCTTTCTAGCAACCATTTAGTTTCTAAATACTTATGCCTCTTGCAAAATCTATCTTCCCTATTTGGTATGTACTTGCAAACTCTATGCACTCCTGCTACCTCTTGAGCTTGCATTGTATTCCCTCGAAGAGGAAAGGGAGATGCAGCACAGTAGCGTAAGTATTTCCCTCAGTTTTTTAGAACCAAGGTATCAATCCAGTAGGATACCACGCGCGATTCCCTCGCACCTGCACAAACAAATAAGAACTTTGCAGCAACGCGATAAGGGGTTGTCAATCCCTTTATGGTCACTTACGAGAGTGAGATCTGATAGAGATGATAATTATATTTTTGGTATTTTTAGTTTAATAAAACAGCAAATAAAAGCAGTAAAAGTAAAGTGGATGTAGATTGATATGTTGAGAATAGACCCGGGGGGCATAGTTTTCTCTAGTGGCTTCTCTCATGATAGCGATATTCTACGGTGGGTAAACAAACTACTGTCGAGCAATTGATAGAAAAGCGAATAATTATGAGACTATCTAGGCATGATCATTGTATATAGGCATCACGTCCGAGACAAGTAGACCGACTCCTGCCTGCATCTACTACTATTACTCCACACATCGACCGCTATCCAACATGCATCTAGTGTATTGAGTTCATACAAACAGAGTAACGCCTTAAGCAAGATGACATGATGTAGAGGGATAAACTCAAGCAATATGATGTAAACAATACAATATGTGCCTTGCTGCCCCTACTGTCACTGGGAAAGGACACCGCAAGATTGAACCCAAAGCCAAGCACTTCTCCCATTGCAAGAACTACAGATCTAGTAGGCCAAACCAAACCAATAATTCGAAGAGACTTGCAAGGATATTATGAGCACACATAAAAACTTCAGAGAAGAACCAAATATCTTTCATAGATAACCTTGATCATAAACTCACAATTCATCGGATCTCGACAAACACACCGCAAAAAGAGATTACATCGAATAGATCTCCTCGAAGACCGAGGAGAACTTTGTATTGAGATCCAGAGAGAGAGAAGAAGCCATCTAGATACTAGCTATGGACCCAAAGGTCTGTGGTAAACTACTCACAACTCATGGTGAGGGCGATGATGATGATGATGATGATGATGATGAAGGCCTCCGTGATGGATCCCCCTCCCGGAACAGGCTCCAAGATGGGATCTCCACGGGAACAGAAGCTACGGCGGTGGAATTAGGGTTTTCTCTCTGCGTATGGAGTTTCTGGGGGTACGTAGGTATATATAGGAAGAAGGAGGGCACCGGGGGCCGTCTGGGCCAGCCTCGAGGCAGTGGGGCGTGCCCCCACCCTCGAGGGCAGGCCCTCTGCCCCCTGACTTGGTCCTGACGTTTCCCGAGCGTGATTTCCTCCAAAAATATCTCTCCTGAAGGTTTCATTTCGTTTGGACTCTGTTTGATATTCCTTTTATGCAAAACCCTGAAATAGGCAAAAAAACGCAATCTGGACTGGGCCTTTGGGTTAGTAGGTTAGTCCAAAAAATGATATAAAAGTGAATGATAAATCCCATTAAACATCCAAGACTTCATAAATAATTGCATGGAACAATAAAAAATTATAGATACGTTGGAGACGTATCAAGCATCCCCAAGCTTAATTCCTGCTCGTCCTCGAGTAGGTAAATGATAAAAACAGAATTTTTGATGTGGAATGCTAACCAATATAGTTTTTCAATGTAATTCTCTTAGTTGTGGCATGAATGTTCAGATCTGAAAGATTCAATACAAAAGTCTATATTGACATAAGAAATAACAATACTTCAAGCAATACTAACAAAGCAATCATGTCTTCTCAAAATACTATGGCTAAAGAAAGTTATCCCTACAAAATCATATAGTGTTGGCTATGGTCCCTTGTTATCACACAAAATATTCATAACATGCACAACCCCGATTTCAGCCAAGCATTTGTTTTCATGCTCTATCTTTTCAAACCTTTCAACTTTCATGCAATACATGAGCGTGAGCCATGGATATAGCACTATGGGTGGAATATAGGTGGTTGAGGAGAAGACAAAAATAGGGAGATAGTCTCACATCGACTAGGCGTATCAACGGGCTATGGAGATGCCCATCAATAGATATCAATGTGAGTGAGTAGGGATTGCCATGCAACGGATGCACTAGAGCTAAATATGAATGAAAGCTCAACAAAAGAAACTAGTGGGTGTGCATCCAACTTGCTTGCTCACGAAGACCTAGGGCATTTGAGGAAGCCCATCGTTGGAATATACAAGCCAAGTTCTATAACGAAAATTCTCACTAGTATATGAAAGTGACTAAGCATGAGACTCTCTACAATGAAGATCATGGTGCTATTTTGAAGCACAAGTGTGGAAAAATATACTAGCAATTGTCCCTTTTTCTTTTCCTTTTTTTCTCTTTTTTTTTCTTTTTTGGGCCTTTCTTTTTTTCTTTGGCCTTTCTCTTTTTTTGCGGAGGGGCTTTATAGATTTAGCCTTTCCTCACATGGGACAATGCTCTAATAATGATGATCATCACACTTTCATTACAACATGAAATTACAACTCGATACTACAACAACAAAGTATGACTCTATGTGAATGCCTCTGGCGGTGTACCGGTATGTGCAATGAAACAAGAGTGACATGTATGAAAAGATTATGCATGGTGGACTTGCCACGAATACGATGTCAACTACATGATCATGCATGGCAATATGACAATATGATGCGTGTCATATAAACGGAACGGTGGAAACTTGCATGACAATATATCTCGGAATGGCTATGGAAATGCCATGATAGGTAGGTATGGTGGCTGTTTTGAGGAACAATATGGTGGCTGTTTTGAGGAAGGATATAGAGTGGGTTTATGTCACTAGCAAAAGTTGCGCGGTACAAGAGAGGCTAGCAATGGTGGAAGGGTGAGAGTGCATATAATCCATGGACTCAACATTAGTCATAAGAACTCATATACTTATTGCAAAAATTTACGGGTCATCAAAACAAAGCAATCAACGCATGCCCCTAGGGGGGAGGTTGGTAGGAGTTAACCATCGCGTGCCCCCGACCTCCACACAAAGGTTGACACTCTACAAATACCTCATGCTTTAACTTAGTCACACAATGGTTCACCGTACGTGCATGCTACGGGAATCACTAACCTTAACACAAGTATTTCTCAATTTCATAATAACTCTACTAGCATGACTCTTATATCACTATCCTCATGTCTCAAAACAATTATCAAGCATCCAACATCTCTTTCTATTCAATGCACTTTGATGTGATTTTTGTTACTACATTGACATTGGATGTTTATCATGTGAAGACTAGTTTCTTTAGTCTAAACGCTTTACCATGCTGTTTTAATAGACTCTCAAATAGAAATAAGTGAAGCATGAGAGTTCAACAATTTCTACAAAGTATTACCACCACCATGCTCTAAAAGATATACGTGAAGCACTAGAGCAAAAACTATTCAACTCAAAAGATATAAGTGAAGCACATAGAGTGTTCTAACAATTTCTAGGCCATATTTAACTCTATCAAATAGGTGTGTCCAGCAAGGATGATTGTGGAAAACTAACAAGCAAATACTCAAATTTTACAAGACGCTCCAAGCAAAACACATATCATGTTGCGAATAAAAATATAGCTCCAAGTATAGTTACTGATGGATGAAGACGAAAGAGGGGATGCCTTCCCCGGGCATCCCCAAGCTTAGGCTTTTGATTATCTTGAATTTACTTGGGGTGCCATGGGCATCCCCAAGCTTAGGACTTTGCTACTCCTTGTTCCATAGTCCATCAAAGCAATACTCAAAATTTGAAAATTTCACAACACAAAACTTAGACAAAAATTCTCGTGAGCTCCGTTAGTAAGAGAAAGCAAACCACTACTCAAAGTTACAGCAAGGAATTCATTCGTTGTTTTTATTGGTATTAAACCTAATGTACTCCAAGTTCTCTATGGTGCATATCCTCCAATATTACTCATAGATGCATCGGAATAAGCAAACAACACACGAAAAACAGAATCTGTCAAAGACAGAACAGTCTGTAGTAATCTGTCGGGTTCGCCTACTTATGGAACTCCAAAAAATTCAAACTAAATTGGTAAATTTGCGCAATTTGTCTACCAATCAGCAGAAAAAATAATCAACTAAAAATCGCTCTCCAGTAAAATCCCATGACTACTTTAGTGAGCGCTAACGATTTTGTTTTTCACATCTAGATCATATAAACTTCACACAAGTCTTACCAAAGGTTCTACTTGGCTCAAACACTAAACAAAACATGAAACCACATCTAATCAGAGTCTAGATGAAATATTTATTACCTAACAGCAACAAAAGTAAAAAAACTTAAAATTGGGTTGCCTCCCAACAAGCGCTATCGTTTTACGCCCCTAGCTTGGCACGATTTTTCAATGATGCTCACATGAAAGACAAGGATTGAAGCATAAAGAGAGCATCATAAGACATGTGATAAACACATCTAAGTCTAACATACTTCCTATGCATAGGAATATTATAGAAAAACAAATTACCAAGACAAGCAAGATCAAGCATATGCAAGGAAGGAGAAAGAAACAATATCAATCTCAACATAACGAGAGGTAATTTAGTAACATGAAAATTTCTACAACCATATTTCCCTCTCTCATAATAATTGCATGTAGGACCATGATCAAATTCAACAAAATAGCTATCACATAACATATTCTCAACATGATCCACATGCATGCAAAGTTGACACTTTTCCAAAATAGTGGGATTAACATTAACTAAAGTCATGACCTCTCCAAACCCACTTTTATCAAAAGTTTCATAAGATTGAACATTCTCCAAGTATGTGGGATCTAAAGTTGACACTCTTCCCAACCCACTTTCAATATTAATGCAAACATTATTATCAATCTTATATTCATCATGGAGATTAAATAAATTTTCAAGATCATATGAAGAATCACCCCAATCATGATCATTGTAACAAGTAGTAGACATAACAAAACTAGCATCCCCAAGCTTAGGGTTTTGCATATTATTAGCACAATTGATATCAATAGAATTTATAGTAACATCATTGCAATCATGCTTTTTATTTAAGGAGCTAACATGAATCACTTTTTCTTTTAACAATTCCTCACAATTTTCAGATTCATAAATTTCGAGCAAAACCTCATAAAGATAATCTAGTGCACGTAGCTCACTAGCAATAGGTTCAACATAATTGGATCTCTTAAAGAGATTAGCAAGTGCATGAGGATCCATAATTTAGCAAGCGAAGATGCAAGCTAGTTGAGGGCACATAGCACACAAGCAAAAAAGAGACAAGCAGACGATAAACACACGACAGAAGAAAGGCAAATAAAACGGCAAGGGTGAAGTGGGGGAGAGGAAAACAAGAGGCAAATAAATGTAATGCGAAGGATAAGGGTTTGCGATAGGTACTTGGTATATGACTTTTGCGCAAGCCTCCCCGGGAACGACGCCAGAAATTCTTCTTGCTACCTCTTGAGCTTGCGTTGTATTCCCTCGAAGAGGAAAGGGAGATGCAACACAGTAGCGTAAGTATTTCCCTCAGTTTTTGAGAACCAAGGTATCAATCCAGTAGGAGACCACGCGCGAGTCCCTCGCACCTGCACAAACAAATAAGAACTTCGCAGCTGATACGTCAAAAACGTATCTATAATTTCTGCTTGCTCCATGCCTATTTTGGGTGATATTGCTATGATATTTAAACACTTCCATACACTTTTGAACATATTTGGACTAACCTATTAACTTAGTGCACCCCAGTGCCAGTTTCTGTTTTCTGCTGTTTTTGTATTTCAGGTTTTCACGTTACAAGAACTGCCAGAAAAATCCCGGAAAAATTATATAAAAAATCAGCATTCCAGAAGCTTCCCAGCTGCCAAAGGACAGCCGGAGGGGGGCCACCAAGGCTCCAGGCGCCCTGGTGGCGCGACCCCCCTGGCCGCGCCGGGGGGGCGCCTGGGCCCCCCGAGCCTCCGCTGATGCCCCCCTTTGGCATATATTTATATCGCGTCCTGAAACCCTCTAGACGGGAACCCTTTTTCGCGATCTCATCTTTGTTCCGCCGCCGCCGCCGCTTCCAAGATCGGGAGCACCAGGAGAACTCTTCCCGGCACCCTACCGGAGGGGCGGATCACCACCGGGAGCCTCTCCACCACCATGGACGCCTCCCGGATGAGTTGTGAGTAGTCTCCCTTGGACCATGGGTCCATGACCAGTAGCTATGTGATGTTCTCCTCCCGTTATTGTGCTTCACTAATTAGTCCTTGTGAGCTGCCCTACATGATCGAGGCACATATGTAATCCTTATGCTGTTGCTATGATGAGTTTGCTGGGATCCGATGGATTGTGAGATTATGTTAAGATTGTGTTTTAGTAATATATTTGATCTACCTCTTTTATATTTATGTTCGTAAGTAATTCTTGCATGTTCCCCGTTGTTATTTATTGCTTTGGCCAAGTAGTAGGTAGTGACTCCAAGAGGGAACGTTATGCTTGATTGTGGGTTCATGCCCCTCGATGACTAGCTTGAGTGACAGAAACATGAGTCTAGGGGATGTGCTGTTGCCACAAGGGGGAAAACAACGGTGCTTGTGCCCGCGGGTGCAAGGATTGTTTACTTTACGCAAAGTTCTTTTAATGCAGTTGTTTGTTGCTTTGAGTTTACACTATGGGTGGGACTCGCAACTTAATACCGGTGAGATGTTCTGGATAGATATCTCAAGGTGGATGATTAGTAGTAGATGCAGATGGATTTCGGTCTACTTTCCTTGGCGTACCGCCCATGCTTTGAACCTCTACCTTTCTTGTAACATAGTTAGCATTGGTTTGCGCACATAATTCTGTCAATTGCCCAGCTGTAATTCGTTTACCTCACATAGCTGTTTTATCGTCTTTTGGGAGAGAGACATCACTAGTGAACATCATGGGACCCCGGTCCATATTACCATCATTGATCACATCCGCTATTTACTTTACGCTTTTTACTTACTATTGCATCATTACCTATCACTATTATCACTTGCGTTTGATCCTTTGTAAACTACAAGGCCGGAGAGATTGACAACCTCTCTGTACTCGTTGGGAGCAAAGCTATTTGTATCTGTGTGCAGGTCCACGTTGATTGCTAAATATCTGGCGCCGTTAGCAGTTGACACCTTCTTGTTGAAACTGGGAGTCTCAGGGGAAATCGATCCTTGATATCTTTGCCAAGGGAAAACTTCCGCTACACTGCATCTCAAACCTTCCACTTGGGGTAACCAACGAGGGGCGAGAAGCCATCAAGCAAAGTTTTCTGGCGCCGTTGCCGGGGACTCCACTCTTCAGGATAGGGGAGTTGCACGCTATCTTTTACCTTTGCTTTTAGTCTTGTTAGTTTACCTTTCAGTTTTTGCTTTAGTATCTTTTATCAAAAATCACCAAAAAAAATTATTTCCTTTTCTGTAAGTAGCCCTTTATGTTTAGTCAAGCATGTTAGGATTTGGTGCTTTGAGGGAATCAGAAGTTCTAGATTTCCATCAAAGGGCTGGAGAAAATATGAAGAAGGCATGGGACAGAATTTCTGATGCACATAGGAGAATTATGCCTTGGATACCTATAAAAATTGTGCTTAGAAATTTTTACCATGGTCTTTTTAAATGGTGTAAACACTCTCTTGATATTATAGCTGAAGGAGATTTCCTAGAGTGTGATGAAGCTAGAGCTCTTGAAATTATACATGGTCTATCTAGTTACTTTGTTTATGATCATAGTTTTGATACTGTCATAGATAGACTTGCCACTATTGTGAAAAGAATGGATGCTCTAGACTTGATGAAGGTAGAGAAACCCAAACCCAATAAGAAAGACATTTTGGAAATAGACAATGATTGGGAGCCTTTTGTTAGAATTAGCATCTCTAATCAAGACTTCCTTGCTTATTGTGATATTGGATCTATGGTTTCTACTATACCAAAAATTGTTCATGATTCTTTAAAAGTTAACATGGATAGATTACCATCTTATCATGAACACACTAATGGAGATATTTCTGAAATCCAGGGAAGAATAAAAGACGTGCCAGTTAAATTCCTTAAAGGGATTACAATGGTTGATTTCTTCATCATGGAGCCAAACCAAGGAAATATAGTGCTTGGAAGGGACTTCCTCCGAGCAGTTAAAGGCTTCATCGATATAGGTAAGGGACAAATCCGCTTACGCGGGAAGGCAAAAGGTGTGTACCCCTTTCCTAGAAGGAACAAGTGTGAACTTGTTGAGGAACCATTTGAAGCAATTTATAGCTCCGATCATTATGATGGTTATTGATTCCTCTTTGCATTATGCCTAGCTTAAAGGCATAAAAAAAAGCGCTTTTGGGAGGCAGCCCACATGAATAAAATTTTATTTTGCTTTTGTTGTGTCTTGATGTTGTTTACTACAGAAGCATCATCATTGTATCTTTTCTTTTCAACTTTGTGCCAAGTGTAGCCTCTGATTGCAAGAAAGTTCAAAAGTTGTGACGTGCTGTCCAGAAAACAGATTCTGTCCTTGGATAAAAAAATTCGTATAAAATCACCAGATCATCTTTTTGGTCTGAGTTTTTTCGACAGCATGCTCTATATAATTGTCTTTCGTGCGTCTGTTTTGAGTTTTTTGATTAGAGTTGCAGAAGTGCCCTGAAAAAATCATTTACTACCTGCTGTTCTGTTTTTCACAGATTCTGTCCTGTTTTGCCTTTCCTTCATTTTGCAAACCTAGAGCTTGCTTTTTCTTTGCAAAAACCTTTTGGAAATATTGGGAAACAGTAGATCTTCAAGAATATCCTTATTTCCAGCAAGGAACAATTATTTTATTATGGGTACTAACCTCGCTAATCAGATTAAGATGAGTTATGTATGAAGGGAGTTTTCAAGTGTGCGAGGGAAGATGATTAAAAGATTCAGGAGTGTCAAACGCTCAAGCTTGGGGATGCCCCCGTGCACCCCCAAGAAATATTCAAGGAGACTCAAGCGTCTAAGCTTGGGGATGCCCCCGTGCATCCCCTTCTCCATCAACATTATCAGTTCGTCTTTCGTTCCACTATATTTTTATCACTTCATGTGTTATGTGCTATGCTTGGAGCGTCTTGCTCTTAGTTTTCCTTTTAGTTTTCTTTAGCTTTTCATAACGAGTCGGAACTCAGCTTTCTTTATGTGGGAGAGAAACACGCTCCACTTCTACCTAGAACATAACATAGAATTTTCATGTCTATATTTGCTGTGTGTGTTCTTTGTCTTTCAATAGCTACTATCATGCTTAGCTTTTAGTTTTCATGCTTATCTTTTTAAAAGAGCTTTTGTTTAGTTGGTTGCTTGAACTTTCTTTACTTATATTATTAAGAGAGTTTGCTTCCGTTGCATTGGTTGGTATGTCTATGATAAAGATGCTACGTGCATAATGGTGCTTAGTAATTCATGTTTTCTTATGGTTAGTCTCAAATAGCTGAGGGGTTTCCAATGTGTTATTGGAGTACCAACATGATTTGTTTGCCTATGATGTGGTATGGTTTAGTAATATCTTCCTTCAAGAATTTATTTTAATTGACTTGGCGTATGCTCACGCATATTTAAGACTGTAAAGAAAGTCTGTCAAGCCTTGATGATCTTTTATTTCTGAGTAGCGATATAACTACCATGCCTGATTCAATGTTGCTTTGTCGCTCTGCATGATTATGATCGTCATTGCTCTCTTAGTTGGTCGCTCCCAGTCTTTTGCTAACCTCCACCTGTACTAAGCGGACTGACTGCTTGTGCATCCAAATTCCTTTAAACCAGTTATGCCATATGAGTCCACCATACCTTCCTACATGGTATTTACCTGCCATTCCTAACGAAGACTTTCATGTGCCATCTCGAAATTATTCAAAAAGAAAAAAAAATGCATTCCTATTTTGTGCCTCTGTTTTAAGTCCATGAGGAAGTAGTAGTTAATTCATGATCTTTTTAAGTTGGACAAGCTTCACCCCGGGATTGCATGTATAATGTGCAAACCCATAACACGAGAAGGAACTGGCATTGAGTGCGCCCGGCTCAAAATTAATATAACAAACAAACCCTCCGTCATGCTTTGTTCATGAGAAATCAGAAAACTTTGGCAGTGATAAACAAAGGAGATTAAGAGGATGTGATCGTCCTCATTCGGGAGCCGTTCCTCGAAACTTGTCCCTCTCAAAAAGTAATTGAGTTATCTGCTAGCATTCGTTGACGAAACATGCATGATCTAAGAATTTTTTTTAGTATTATCTCTGTTTTTAAAACCAAGAGCTCTGGTACATGTTTTGTCTTTGTTTCCGACTACGGGTTTTCAACCTTGCCAACAAAAGCCACGGTTCGAGAGTCTCCACCTTCTTTTAAAGCACCAACTACTGAGAGCATGATTGTCATTCTGAGTGTAATGTGCATTGTCCCAAAGTAGCATTGTCTTTAGCATGATTGTGATATCGTTTATTTTGAAATCATTGTATCTAGTCATCACTTAAACCTTGGAGGTGCCCCTGCATTTATGTTTTGCTTCACTAAAGGGGGCAAGCGAGATATCACTTTATCATATTTGCACACCATGCTCATTACAAATCTATTTGATGTTTCAATACCATATTGTAAAACTTTCAGTTCTTTGTGATTTTCTCATAAGGCAACTTAATTACTACAGATTCATTGTCTCAGTAAGCTTTTGTCATATGACTATGAAAAATCCCTATATGGTTAATAGCATGTCACCACAGAAATTATTCTTGTTATCATTTACCTACTCGAGGACGAGCAGGAATTAAGCTTGGGGATGTTGATACGTCCAAAACGTATCTATAATTTCTGCTTACTCCATGCCTATTTTGGGTGATATTGCTATGAAATTTATACACTTCCATACACTTTTGATCATATTTGGACTAACCTATTAACTTAGTGCACCCCAGTGCCAGTTTCTGTTTTCTGCTGTTTTTGTATTTCAGGTTTTCACGTTACGAGAACTGCCAGAAAAATCCCGGAAAAATTATATAAAAAATCAGCGTTCCAGAAGCTTCCCAGCTGCCAAAGGACAGCCGGAGGGGGGCCACCAGGGCTCCAGGCGCCCTGGTGGCGCGACCCCCCTTGGCCGCGCCGGGGGGGCGCCTGGGCCCCCCGAGCCTCCGCTGATGCCCCCCTTTGGCATATATTTATATCGCGTCCCGAAACCCTCGAGACGGGAACCCTTTTTCGCGATCTCATCTCTGTTCTGCCGCCGCCGCCGCTTCCAAGATCGGGAGCACCAGGAGAACTCTTCCCGGCACCCTGCCGGAGGGGAGGATCACCACCGGGAGCCTCTCCACCACCATGGACGCCTCCCGGATGAGTTGTGAGTAGTCTCCCTTGGACCATGGGTCCATGACCAGTAGCTATGTGATGTTCTCCTCCCGTTCTTGTGCTTCACTAATTAGTCCTCGTGAGGTGCCCTACATGATCGAGGCACATATGTAATCCTTATGCTGTTGCTATGATGAGTTTGCTGGGATCCGATGGATTGTGAGATTATGTTCAGATTGTGTTTGAGTAATATATTTGATCTACCTCTTTTATATTTATGTTCGTAAGTAATTCTTGCATGTTCCCCGTTGTTATTTATTGCTTTGGCCAAGTAGTAGGTAGTGACTCCAAGAGGGAACGTTATGCTTGATTGTGGGTTCATGCCCCTCGATGACTAGCTTGAGTGACAGAAACATGAGTCTAGGGGATGTGCTGTTGCCACAAGGGGGAAAACAACGGTGCTTGTGCCCGCGGGTGCAAGGATTGTTTACTTTACGCAAAGTTCTTTTAATGCAGTTGTCTGTTGCTTTGAGTTTACACTATGGGTGGGACTCGCAACTTAATACCAGCGAGATGTTCTGGATGGATATCTCAAGGTGGATGATTAGTAGTAGATGCAGATGGATTTCGGTCTACTTGCCTTGGCGTACCACCCATGCTTTGAACCTCTACCTTTCTTGTAACATAGTTAGCATTGGTTTGCGCACATAATTCTGTCAATTGCCCGACTGTAATTCGTTTACCTCACATAGCTGTTTTATCGTCTTTTGGGAGAGAGACATCACTAGTGAACATCATGGGACCCCGGTCCATATTACCATCATTGATCACATCCGCTATTTACTTTACGCTTTTTACTTACTATTGCATCATGACCTATCACTATTATCACTTGCGTTTGATCCTTTGTAAACTACAAGGCCAGAGAGATTGACAACCTCTCTGTACTCGTTGGGAGCAAAGCTATTTGTATCTGTGTGCAGGTCCACGTTGATTGCTAAATATCTGGCGCCGTTAGCAGTTGACACCTTCTTGTTGAAACTGGGAGTCTCAGGGGAAATCGATCCTTGGTATCTTTGCCAAGGGAAAACTTCTGCTACACTACATCTCAAACCTTCCACTTGGGGTAACCAACGAGGGGCGAGAAGCCATCAGCAGCCAACGCGATAAGGGGTTGTCAATCCCTTTACGGTCACTTACGAGAGTGAGATCTGATAGAGATGATAATTATATTTCTGGTATTTTTAGTTTAATAAAACAGCAAATAAAAGCGGTAAAAGTAAAGTGGATGTAGATTGATATGTTGAGAATAGACCCGGGGGCCATAGTTTTCTCTAGTGGCTTCTCTCATGATAGCGATATTCTACGGCGGGTAAACAAATTACCGTCGAGCAATTGATAGAAAAGCGAATAATTATGAGACTATCTAGGCATGATCATTGTCTATAGGCATCACGTCCGAGACAAGTAGACCGACTCCTGCCTGCATCTACTACTGTTACTCCACACATCGACCGCTATCCAGCATGCATCTAGTGTATTGAGTTCATACGAACAGAGTAACGCCTTAAGCAAGATGACATGATGTAGAGGGATAAACTCAAGCAATATGATGTAAACCCCATCTTTTTATCCTCAATGGCAACAATACAATACGTGCCTTGCTTCCCCTACTGTCACTGGGAAAGGACACCGCAAGATTGAACCCAAATCCAAGCACTTCTCCCATTGCAAGAACTATAGATCTAGTAGGCCAAACCAAACCATTAATTCGAAGAGACTTGCAAGGATATTATGATCACACATAAAAAGTTCAGAGAAGAACCAAATATCTTTCATAGATAACCTTGATCATAAAGTCACAATTCATCGGATCTCGACAAACACACTGCAAAAAGAGATTACATCGAATAGATATCCTCGTAGACCGAGGAGAACTTTGTATTGAGGTCCAGAGAGAAAGAAGAAGCCATCTAGATACTAGCTATGGACCCGTAGGTCTGTGGTAAACTACTCACAACTCATGGTGAGGGTGATGATGATGATGATGATGATGAAGGCCTCCGTGATGGACCCCCCTCCCGAAACAGGCTCCAAGATGGGATCTCCACGGGAACAGAAGCTACGGCGGTGGAATTAGGGTTTTCTCTCCGCGTATGGAGTTTCTGGGGTACGTAGGTATATATAGGAAGAAGGAGGGCAACGGGGGCCGTGTGGGCCAGCCTCGAGGCAGGGGGGCGCGCCATGGGAAGGGGCGCGCGCCCCCCACACTCGAGGGCAGGCCCTCTGTCCCCTGACTTGGTCCTGACGTTTCCCGAGCGTGATTTCCTCCAAAAATATTTCACGCGAAGGTTTCATTCTGTTTGGACTCCTTTTGATATTCCTTTTCTGCAAAACCCTGAAATAGGCGAAAACAGCAATCTGGACTGGACCTTTGGGTTAGTAGGTTAGTCCCAAAAATGATATAAAAGTGAATGATAAAGCCCATTAAACATCCAAGACTTCATAAATAATAGCACGGAACAATAAAAAATTATAGATACGTTGGAGACGTATCAACTCCACAAAAATCGACATGCTTATATGAGATATTTTCATCATGACTAGTGCAAACATCATTAGTACTATGGATATTCAAAGAATTCACACTAACAACATTGCAATCATGCTCATCATTCAAGTTTTGAGTGCCAAGCATTCTATGTAATTCATCTTCTAGTACTTGAGCACAATTTCCCTTTCCATCATTTTCATGAAAGATATTAAAAAATGAAGCATATGAGGTAACCTTAATTCCATTTTTTTGTAGTTTTCTTTTATAAACTAAACTAGTGATAAAACAAGAAACTAAAAGATTCGATTGCAAGATCTAAAGATATACCTTCAAGCACTCACCTCCCCGGCAACGGCGCTAGAAAAGAGCTTGATGTCTACTACGCAACCTTCTTCTTGTAGACATTGTTGGGCCTCCAAATGCAGAGGTTTGTAGGACAGTAGCAAATTTCCCTCAAGTGGATGACCTAAGGTTTATCAATCCTTGGGAGGTGTAGGATGAAGATGGTCTCTCTCAAACAACCCTGCAACCAAATAACAAAGAGTCTCTTGTGTCCCCAACACACCCAATACAATGGTAAATTGTATAGGTGCACTAGTTCTGCGAAGAGATGGTGATACAAGTGCAATATGGATGGTAGATATAGGTTTTTGTAATAAGAAAATATAAAAACAACAAGGTAGAAAGTGGTAAACGTGAGCATAAACGGTATTGCAATGGTAGGAAACAAGGCCTAGGGTTCATACTTTCACTAGTGCAAGTTCTCTCAACAATAATAACATAACTGGATCATATAACTATCCCTCAACATGCAACAAAGAGTCACTCCAAGCTAACTAATAGCGGAGAACAAATGAAGAGATTATGGTAGGGTACGAAACCACCTCAAAGTTATCCTTTCTGATCAATCTATTCAAGAGTCTGTAGTAAAATAACACGAAGCTATTCTTTCCGTTCGATCTATCATAGAGTTCGTACTAGAATAACACCTTAAGACATAAATCAACCAAAACCCTAATGTCACCTAGATACTCCATTATCACCTCAAGTATCCGTGGGAAAGATTATACGATATGCATCACACAATCTCAGATTCATCTATTCAACCAACACAAAGAACTTCAAAGAGTGCCCCAAAGTTTCTACCGGAGAGTCAAGACGAAAACATGTGCCAACCCCTATGCATAGATTCCCAAGGTCACGGAACCCGCAAGTTGATCACCAAAACATACATCAAGTAGATCACGTGATATCCCATTGTCACCATAGATAAGCACATGCAAGACATACATGAAGTGTTCTCAAATCCTTAAAGATTCAATCTGATAAGATAACTTCAAAGGGAAAACTCAATTCATCACAAGAGAGTAGAGGGGAGAAACATCATAAGATCCAACTATAATAGAAAAGCTCACCGTCGGTGTACTAAGATAGGGGTACCTTAGTACCCCAACTTGTGCACGGGCAGTAGCAGCTTCCCGTGGCAGGGCTTACCACGTGCTCGCCAAGAACCGTTCTGGTCCCTATGAAGCCATTCAAGAACAAAGTATACAAGTCAGAAGATCAAGGCCCCGGCAAGAGGAGCTTGCCGGGAAGGCCGCACCAGGCTCAAGGTTATCACTTTAGCACAAGACCCTGGCAAGAGGAGCTTGCCAGGAAGGCCAAGGAACACATACCTCAAGAGATGTCTTGGCGCGTCATGCGCCCCGGCAGGACCCGGAGAGCGACAAGCTTCCGGGCCCGGCAAGATCACGACCCCGACAACGTGCTTGCCGGGGAAACCTATGCTGTGTGCCCACGCTCCAGCTCATCTGCCCACGCGTCGCCCGGGGGCCCTCCCAGGGGCACGTGGCAGACGGCTGTGCAGCCTGGGGCACACGGTGGCAAGCCACGGTGACGAGGCTACCGCCGTGGCGAACGGAGAAGCACGGACGGACGCTTTTGGGGGCGACGGCGACGGGCATTTAATGCCCTTGTCCCCCACTGTCAAAGTTAGGTGAAGACCACTGTTCATATACTGTTCATGCACTGTTGCAACTACCACCAAATTTACATTTTTACCCTCCTCTACGTTGACACCTGTCGGTGACCCCTTTGAGCTATAAAAGGAGGCCCATGCACAACGTAGAGGGGGTTCGAAACCTAGACAACTCTCTCGCTCGGTGTAGCTAGTACCGTAGATCTTCAAGCTCCCGAGTTCAAGAACTCAATACAACCTAAGCAGGAGTAGGGTTTTACGCGTCCGCGTGGCCCGAACCTGGGTAAAACTGCCCGCGTGTGCTCCTCGATCTGCTCTCCGTGCTCCCTCCGCTCCCTTACCGCAACGTAGAAGGGGCTCCGGTCCCATAGGTGCTCGTGGGAGGACAGTTTCCCCCAACACTCACAATACATCAAGATCATGCCATCTCAAGAACACGAGAGAGAGAGAGAGAGAGAGAGAGAGAGAGAGAGAGAGAGAGAGAGAGAGAGATCAAACACATAGCTACTGGTACATACCCTCAGCCCCGAGGGTGGACTACTCCCTCCTCGTCATGGAGAGCGCCGGGATGATGAAGATGGCCACCGAAGAGGGATTCCCTCTCCGGCAGGGTGCCGGAACAGGGTCTAGATTGGTTTTTTGTGGCAACAAAGGCTTTCGGCGGCGGAACTCCCGATCTAGGTTATTTTCCGGAGGTTTCTGTATTTATAGGATTTTTTGGCGTAGTGCACAAGTCAGGGGAGACTCCGGGCTGTCCACGAGATAGGGGGGCGCCACCACTTGGGGTGGGCGCGCTCCCCCACCCTTGTAGGCAGCCCATGGCTCTCCTGGCCTAACTCTTTTACTCCGGGGCTTCTTTTGGTCTATAAAAAATCATCAAAAATTGGCATGTCAATTGGACTCCGTTTGATATTCCTTTTCCGCGAAACTCAAAAACAAGGAAAAATAGAAACTGGCACTGGGCTCTGGGCTCTGGGTTAATAGGCTAGTCCTAAAAATCATATAAAAGTGTATATAAAAGCCCATAAAACATCCTAGAAGGATAATGTAATAGCATGGAACAATAAAAAAATTATAGATACGTTGGAGACGTATCAAGCATCCCCAAGCTTAATTCCTGCTCGTCCTCGAGTAGGTAAATGATAAAAACAGAATTTTTGATGTGGAATGCTAACCAACATAATTCTCAATGTAATTTTATTTATTGTGGCATGAATGTTCAGATCCATAAGATTCAAGACAAAAGTTTAATATTGACATAAGAATAATAATACTTCAAGCATACTAACAAAGCAATCATGTCTTCTCAAAATAACATGGCCAAGGAAAGTTATCCCTACAAAATCATATAGTCTTGCAATGCTCCCTCTTCATCACACAAAATATACATATCATGCACAACCCCGGTTTCAGCCAAGCAATTGTTTTCATACTCAAATTTTTCAAACCTTTCAACTTTCACGCAATACATGAGTGTGAGCCATGGATATAGCACTATAGGTGGAATAGAGTGGTGGTTGGGGAGAAGACAAAAAGGAGGAAGATAGTCTCACATTGACTCCGCGTATTAATGGGCTATGGAGATGCCCATCAATAGATATCAATGTGAGTGAGTAGGGATTGCCATGCAACGGTGCACTAGAGCTATAAATGTATGAAAGCTCAACAAAAGAAACTAAGTGGGTGTGCATCCAACTTGCTTGCTCACGAAGACCTAGGGCATTTGCGGAAGCCCATCGTTGGAATATACAAGCCAAGTTCTATAATGAAAATTCCCACTAGTATATGAAAGTGACTAAACAAGAGATTCTCTATCATGCCTCCGACTTCATCAGCTACATCAACATGCCTCCGAAGAAGAAGGTTTCGGAGGTTGGAGGCCCGTCCGCGTCGATCCCACCACCACCAAAGCCGACGGTTGGTGGGGGAGGCGCCGGCGGAAGGGTGGACGCCGGTGGGGACACTCACGGCGCCACCAAGTCCAAGGACAAGACGGACGACCGGGCAAACTCCAAGGCCTCAGTGTCCGTGCACGCACCACGTCCCTCTCAGGAGGTGCCAGACCAGCAGCGGTGTGGTACCGGAGGTACCATACGCTTGCTGGGACGTGGCCAAGCCGGCGAATCACGGGACGCTCAAGGCCACCGCCCCGACACGAGCAAGGCGCGGTCGCCGGGACGGGAACGTGCTCCTTCTAACGCAGCTAGAAGTCCGAGCGTGTCCAGCTCCTCGCACCGTTCGCCACCGTTTCCCTCTTCTCCAGCAGAAGCCCTAGCCAGGGCGCAGCTGCTCCTCGACTTCCCTCCAGTGGCGGACAAGGCCGAAGACTGGAGAGCGACGATCCAAAGCCTCATCGCCTTCGCCAACAACGATGCGCCGCAGCAGCCGGCAACTTCACGGCCGCGGCAAGTCGACCAAACGAAGGCCGATGGCGACAAGACCGCTGAGGGTGCAACTACCGTGCACTCCCCGCCGCGGAAGCAAAAAACGCCGCCCCGCCGGATCAACGTCGACGACGACTCCATGGCGTCGTCGGATCCGCGGGCTTGCCGCGATCAGCGCCAAGTCCTCAACGACAGGCGACAGGAGGACGCTCGGACCCGTATCGAGCGTCGACGAGAAGCCAGAAGACAATCTGATCAGCGCGCTGGGACCGCTGTTGACATGCACGCGCCCGGTGAACCAGGCGACTTGCCGTACGCGGCAGGCTGCCCTGCGTTCACCCATGAGCTGCGGCAAGTCTAGTGGCCCAGCATGAAGAATTTCAAGCCCGACGTACCCGAGAAGTACGATGGCAAGACGCACCCCTCGGAGTTCCTCAGCATCTACACTATAGCAGTGCAGGCTGCCGGGGGACGCGACGAGAAGATCCTAGCCAACTACTTCCCGCTCGTGCTTAAGCCAAACGTCAGGTCTTGGCTTATGCACTTGCCGGAGAACTCCATCTCCTCATGGGCAGATCTGTGC
This sequence comes from Secale cereale, assembly GCA_902687465.1. Classification (NCBI taxonomy): domain Eukaryota; kingdom Viridiplantae; phylum Streptophyta; class Magnoliopsida; order Poales; family Poaceae; genus Secale; species Secale cereale. Next base: position 546,944,301 of record LR738710.1, on the reverse strand, counting down.
CACCAGTTTGTTGGCGCCTTCACGGGCGGCCACAAACCCCACGGCCAGGAGAGCGATCTCCACATCCTCGCCCAGAAGGAGGGAGAGTCCCTGCGCAAATACATCCAAAGATTCAGCCGCGTCCAGCACAACATTCCCGACGTCCACCCTGCCGCGGTTATTAGCGCGTTTCACCAGAACGTGCGTAACCGCCGGATGAGGGAGGAGATGGCCATGACCAAGATCCAGGATGTCAGAGAGCTCTACGCTCTGGCCGACAAGTGCGCGCGCGCTGAAGAGGGGAGGAGACTCCCCGGAGAGGATACTGGCGCAGGAGGAAGCGACAGCGAGGATGCCGCCCCGGCAAGGAAGAACCGGCGGCGGAATAACAGAAAGAAGAAGAGCAAGGAGGTGCTGGTTGTCGAGCAGTCCGGCAAGGAGGCTCCCGCCGAGAAGGCACAGGCTGGCGGTTCCGGCAAGGAGCCCGCCCCTGTAGCGGCAGCCGACAAGCAGGACGGCTCCGACAAGCAGTACTGCAAGATCCACCGCATCAAGGGCCACGATCTCCAGAACTGCAAAAGAGTGGAGTACCTCGTAAAGCAGCAGAAGGCTGAATACGAGCGACATGACAAGGAGAAGGCCCAAGGAGGCGGAGGAGAACCCAGCAAGAAGCGGCCGTTCAATGGCCGGGGAGGACGCCGCGGCAAGGCCAAGCAGCGCCAAGGTGACAGACCTCCCCGGGGCCGCGACAAGGATGAGGATGAAGACGACGATGATGACATGGAAGAAGGAGACAACAGCGAGCAGGAGTTCCAGAAGGCCACAGAGGTTCTGTGTGTCGACGGAGGTGCCTCTCTGCATACTTCTCACCGCCAACTTAAGCAATGGGTGCGGGAAGTGAATGCAGCTGAGCCACCCGTCGAGTCACGCAGGCTGCTGAAGTGGTCCGGCACGCCCATCATCTTTGACCTTGAGGACCACCCTAACCGCACAACTGCGGTCGGGTACTTGCCGATGTTGGTCTCACCAACTATCCGCAACCTCAAGGTCACCAAGATGTTGGTTGACGGCGGGGCCGGCCTGAACTTGATCTCCTCAGCTGTGATCAAGAAGCTACAGATCCCAGACGGCGAGCTTGAGGAAACCGGTTCGTTCCAAGGGATCAACCCGGGAAGGAGCAAGCCGAAGGGGAAAATCACGCTGCCAGTGACCTTTGGCGGAGAGCTCAATTTCAGGACGGAGAGGATCACATTTGATGTTGCTGATATCCCATTGCCATACAATGGGATACTGGGTCGTCCTGCCCTCGCCAAGTTCATGGCAGCTTCCCACTATGCATACAACGTACTCAAGATGCCGGGGCCGATAAGCGTCATCTCTGTCCCCGGCGACAAGAAGGACGCACTTATCTGCGCCGACAAGATCTACCGGGATGCAGCAGCCGCAGTAGAGAGCAACACACTTGCCGCTGAAGCTCCCCGGGGGGAAGAACAAGACCAAGTCCGGCAAGAGCTCTGGAGCCCACTCCGGCAAACGCACCTCTTCGGAGTGCTGCGCTGCCGTCGAGGACGCACCATCGAGCTCCACCGGCAAGTGCAAGAAAGGAATGGCAGGTGCACCGGCAACCAAGAAGGTGTCCGCCAAGGAGAACGGCACTGATGGTACCTTCACCATCAGTGCTACACTCGACCACAAATAGGAAAGCGCGCTCGTTGCCTTCCTGCGGGCGAATGTCGACGTGTTTGCATGGCAACCGTCTGACATCCCCGGCGTTCCCAGGAAGGTAATGGAGCACAAGCTTGCTGTTTGTCCTCACGCGCGACCCGTCAAGCAGAAGGTCAGGAAGCAAGCCGTGGAGCGCCAAGAGTTCATAGCTGAAGAGATAAAGAAGTTAGAAGCAGCAGGCCTGGTTAGAGGCGTAATACATCCCACGTGGTTGGCCAATCCAGTTGTCGTGCGAAAGGCTAATGGAAAGTGGAGACTTTGTATAGACTTCACCGACGTGAACAAAGCTTGTCCCAAGGATCCCTTTCCCTTGCCCCACATCGACCAAATTGTTGACTCCATAGCTGGATGTGAGTTACTCTCATTCCTTGATGCATACTTAGGTTACCACCAGATATTCATGGCCAAGGAAGGTGAAGAAAAGACTGCATTCATTACTCCATGTGGCACATATTGCTTCATACGCATGCCCTTTGGATTGACGAATGCATGCTCGACATTTGCAAGGGTGGTGCACACTGCTTTTGAGCCACAGATACACAGAAATGTAGAAGCCTACATGGATGATATAGTGGTCAAGAGCAAGAGCAAAGATACCCTGATACAGGACTTAGAGGAAACCTTTGAGAATCTGCGCAAGATCCAAATCAAGCTGAACCCCGAGAAGTGCGTCTTCGGAGTTCCCTCTGGCAAGCTTCTCGGGTTCTTTGTGTCCCAGAGGGGGATTGAAGCCAATCCCGACAAGATAAAAGCCTGTAATGCCCCGGATGTAATACTTTCCCTTTTGGGTATATAATATATCTCCGGCTTCATCTATTTCCATTCCGGGTTCTTGTCTTTCGGGTTTTCGTCGTTTTGTTGTGTGAGTGTGTGGCATTCATTCATATCATGTAGACGTGTGCATCGCATTGCATTTGTGTTGTCGGTTGCATCCAGTTCTACGTGTTTCTTCCCGTTGTCCGTTTCGGGAAACGGAGCTCCCTCACGTGTCCGTGACGTCCTGTAGGCCTACTTTGTTGTTCGGGCGTGTAACGTTACCGGTGTGCCGCGAGGTTGTTGTGTGTGTTGTTGTTTTGTTGTGTGCAACCCGCCTCTCAAATCTCGTCGCGTTTGGACTCCGTTGGCTATCCCATCCGTTGTTCGTGTGGGTCCAAAGTGCCTTCACTTTGTGTCCCGGAAACACCCCTACTGCAGTCTACTGCCTTCTCCTAGGCCTTTCTAAACTACCCCCGCGATCGGATCCGTCGGATCGTGATCGGAGGGCTCTAAACACCCCCCACAACCCTAAACCTAGCAAAATCTGCTATATGTAGACCCCCTAGTCTATTTTGGCATCCCTAACCCTATCCCCTTCTTCCTCCTCTCTCCTCCTCATTTTTTTCTTCAGATCCACCTACCCTCACACTCCACTTGGCAGTTCCTGGCCGATCCAACCGGATCCTTCGATTCCTCAGCCGTCGACCAGATCCCTCGTGCGCCAGGTCAACGTGCCCGACGGCCTCCCTCGATCGCTCCTCGAGCCCCAACCGATCGAGCCGCGCCAGGCCTTTTTTCCCTCCGCTCGATCTGGTCCAAGGGGACCAGATCCCCGTCGCCTCACCGCCAGTTCCCGGCCCGAGGCCCGGTCCCCACTTCCCCGCGTCTTCGCCTTAGCATCGCTCCGCCCGAAGGCCGCCTCGACCGCCCGCCCGCCTGGACTCCCTCCTTCGCCAGGCCTCCTCCGCTCGGGCGCCAGGCCGCACCAGCGCCCCTCCTTCGCGCCAGCGGCCGGGCCAGCTGGGCTGTACAACGCCGTCCACGCGGGCCTCCCCGGACCAGGCGCCCCGCCTCGCCTCCCGCCGGGCCAGGCGCCTCCCAGGCCGGGCCGCCGCTCCTGTCCGCGTGTGCGGGCCAGTGCTCCCCTGCGTGGGCGCCGCCGCCTCCTCCCGGTCGCCTCCGCGGGCCGCGCCAGCTCCTAGGCCCGCGAGATCTCTCCAGCGCCTCTCCTCCGCTAGGGCCCGTTTGGGATCCAGATCCAGCCCGCATTGACTTCCAGATCTGGATCTAAGGTTTTTTTCAAAAAACCCTAAGTCCCTGTTTTGTTGATCTGTGATGCTATTTTAGACCTGCTGTAACTTTTAGTGTGGTGCTCCGATTCGCGCATATAGCATGTCCAGACGTTCGTGGAGACTTGCTCTACGTTTTATCTGTTGTTGTCATGCATGTTAGAGATCATCTAGGTGCTTGTTTTGCTGTTGCAAGAGTGCATTGTGATATAAACTGCTGCTATGTGATGTTTTTATGCCATCTTTGCCATGTGATATCTTTTAGCTCGTTTGTCCGAATGATGCAAATGACATGTCCACGTGTTCGTCTTGCCATGCTCTACATGTTGTATGTGCTAGGTAGCATGTTAGATTTATTCTTGCCATGTTTATCATCGTTGCACAGTGCCATGTGGCTGTGATGTTATTTCCCTTGTTATGAAATGCCATCTTGTTGAGCTCGTTGCTATCGTTGTGATTATCTCCAGGAAGCATGCTTGTGTGTTTCGGGATCACCGTCATGTGTACTTTGATGAGGTGCTTACCTCTTGCCATGTTTAGTTTCGAGGTGACTTAAACATGCTCTTTTAGATGCCATGATGATATTGCTGTTTTAGGACTTAGTGGTTTTTTCACTAAGTCTGAAATCTGTAACGTTTCGATGCCATGTTCGTGTGATGTTCTAGGACAAACCATGTTAGTTTTGGAGTGGATCTTGATTGTTCCTTGTAGTATAAATTGTTGGCTTTCCATTCATGTCCTCACATGTCTATTTAAGTGGCTGTAGCATGTTTATCTTTTGCTCCAAAGTTTCAATAAAATTCTGCTGCCAGAATTTTATTGTCAAGTTCAATATGTCCAAGATCATTGCTATTGATCCGTGGCTCCGTTGGGGGTGCACCTTTGGACTTAGTTGCTGTAGTATATGTCTAGTTTGTGTTCATGTCCTTTGCCATGATATTTGAATGCTGTAGCTCAATTATTTTGAGCTCCGAAGTTGCTATGATGCTGTAGTTTTCAGCTTTCGCTCATTTCTTGTTTCGGGCATAACTTTTAGCCCGTAACTCCGATTTCAGCGAATCTTATATCAAACTTGATTGTTTTTCTGTGTAGATTAATAATATCAGATTGTTATCATGTTTTGAGGTGATTTGCTTGAGTGATATTTTTCCGTGCTCCGTGTGCATCCTTAGTGCATCCATCATGCATTCATCATTTTCGGGTGCGCATTGCATCTTGTTGATTTGTGCTTGGTGTGATTGTTTTGTTTAGAGCCGGAAGCAGAGTCCGAGTTTGAGTATGAGCACGAGGTTTCCAACGAGGTTGAGCACGAGGACCCTTCTTACGATCCGAACGACTTCTCTTCAGGCAAGATGACCGAACCCCGATAACATTACTATCTTTGCCTATTGCTAGTAGTCTCGATCTATAGTTTTGCCTCGATGCCCATGATCTTCTTGTCAGCCTCCTACTTGTAAACCATTGCCATGTTTAACCAACCTACCTACGCAAACCGTTGCTTGGCTAAGTACGCTTCGCTCAGCCCTTCTTATAGCATTGCTAGTTGCAGGTGAAGATTGAAGATGCTTGCTTCACGATGAAGTTTGGTTGGGTTATATCACACTATATAAATGCTTTAAATGAAATCATCTATATATTGGCAAGGGTGGAAGGCTAAGCCTTTTGCTTGGTGATTTGTTCCACTCATGCCGTTAGGAACCGTATAAACCGGTGTTATGTTCCTTGATTATGCGTTCCTAACACGGTTGGGGTGTATGGGACCCCCTCGGTAAACCGCTAAGTGCTAAGTCTTTTCCAGCAAGTCCCAACATTGGTACTATTTGCCTAATAACAAACTAAACTTGCATAGGGAGTTATAAACCCTTTTTCTTAATCAACAACCCCGGGCCAGTGCTCCACATGAGTGTTGGTCCGAAACGGGCAACCTGCGGGGCCACCTCGAGGAAACTCAAGGTCTAGTAAAAACCCGTAGCTTGTCCCATCCGGTCGTGGCCTGAGACGAGATACGCGCGGCTACTATCAGGGTGTCTACACGCCCGGAGGATTTGCTGGATTAGCCTTACCTTAGTTCGGTATATCTTGAGCACGGGATTCCGAGAATACCCGGGTCTTCCCACTTTGGAGTTGCGACTCCGCGGATCGTGGGCTTGTAATGGGTCAAGTTGGAACACCCCTGCAGGGTTTGAACTTTCGAAAGCCATGCCCGCGGTTATGTGGCAGATGGGAGCTTGTTAATATCAGGTTGTAGATAACTTGACACAATGTTTCTAATACACTACCAGCGTGTGTTCCGTGACTGTCAATTTCCGAATAGGGATTCGGGAGTTGAACACGGAGGGGTTATGCTTGTTGAGCTTGTAGCTAGGATCACTTCGTGATCACTTCTCGTCCGAGGCCTTCTCTTCTCGCTCTCACTCACGTAAGCTAGATGCTAGTTGCTGCTGCACACACTTATTCTTTTCTTTAGCCTTTCCTCTCCCAAAGGCTTAAATAGTCTTGTTACCCGGAAACGGGATTGCTGAGTCCTCTGTGGCTCACAGTTACTTCACCACACCAGATGCAGGTCCAGTTGTGAGCTATCCAGGTGATGGCACCGAGCTGGATTGGGAGTACGACGAGGAGCGTAGTCGGTACTATGTGCGATACCCGGATGATCAGTAGTGGAGACTCCTACTAGGATTCGATCCGCCTGTGGTTTATTTATTTCAGTTCGGTATCTTGCTTTTGGATTTTTCCCTTAGAGGGTTGTGCTGTTCTTAATGTATGATGATTGAGACTTGAATTGTAATTCTGTGACGTGGCGAGTGTAAGCCAACTATTTATGTTTACTATCCCTTCTTTTACATGAGTTGTGCAAAGATTACCAAACTTGAGATCATTCTAGGATGGACTTATGCCTTTAAGTCGTGCCTCGACACGTAGGAGGTATAACTCCATCCTGGGCATTACAAGTTGGTATCAGAGCCTTCTCCGACCTAGGAGCCCCCACTGTTTGATCGAATCGTTGACGGTCGAGTCTAGGCACACACTGAAAACTTTTTGAGTCCTATATTATATCGGAGAGTAGGATTTCTTTGCTTCTCATCCCTTTTCTCTCTGGTGAGGACTCCTGATGACTACTCTTGTCTCTCCTATCTTCAAAAATTGCACAATTTTTTTTTAGGAATCCCGCGAGTATTCTGGGATTGTTTCGATGTTCTTGTGACAAGGATATTGTTCTCGATGCCTCCTGTTACCGAGGAGTTGAGCTTCGAGGTATTGTTGTCACAAGCATATCGCGGCAGTTCTAAATACTTAAGACGGACGGCATCGAAAATCTCTCCTATATGGCCAGTGGCAAGATAACCCCGACATCACCCAGTACTGGGGAGGTAGTTCGGGAGTATTGCCATAGCTTGTTATAGTGGATGCTTTTCGAAGGTCCGAGGTACACAGTTTCCGAGAAAGACTGGTTATGTGTTGAAGGATGGATACACCTGGATGTAGGTTTAGAGTTGATTGCACGGTGCTTCCCTTGTATCCCCAACACCTGATTGCATAACTGGAATCTTTCGGAAATCTATAGGTGGGTTTTATCCAGTAGATCGTAGGCATTCTTCCAACGAATGCAGGTTAGTGAGTTCGGGGTTCTACATTGAGTGAAGTGATTTATGACCGATGTTACTATCAGGAGTTGCATCTTAAAGGGTCCTTGGCTATGCTGATCCGGGGATTGCAAAACCTTTTCGTAACACGTTCATATGCTTTCAGCACAAAGATGTTAGAATGAAACTCCTCTCTTGTGTTTGTTCCCGTCTGTACCTTGTTGTTTTTCTTATTTTCCTTTTGTCCCCTATGTGGCTTCTCGTGAAGATTGATGTTATCATTTAACTGAGAATATCATTCGTTCCTCTTGTTCGAATGATTTCATTCGTTCTTATTGTTCGAATGATTATTGTGAAGACTTGTTGCAATTCATGCCATTGATTCAGCTTATTCCTTTTGTCAATCAATTGCTGATTCGTGGTCATCTCTTACAGGATGGCTCCGAAAAAGGTTCCCAACACTAACCCAGAGGTGGAAGAGGTCCCAGAACATCCTCCTTCCCCTCCTCCTCCGCCTGAGGCTTGGAGAGCAATTATGCAGACTACAGCTCAGAACACCCAGTTGATGATGCAGATGATGCAGCAGATGCAAGCTAATCAAGCTAATCAGGGTATTCCAGGGAACCAAGGCAACTTCTTCAACCAGCAGCACCATGCTACCCTCAACCAGTTCTTGGCCAACAATCCTAAAGCTTTCAGTTACTGTGTCGACCCTCTTGATGCTGAAGATTGGTTAACCGACATTAAGAAGCATTTTGAGTGCAGTAACGTGAAGGAAGATGATTTTGTGAAGTTTGCAGCCTTCCAACTGAAAGATCAAGCAGCTGACTGGTGGCAGCAGTACAAAGACTCCAGGCCAGGTCAAGTGATCTCTTGGGAGAATTTCTGCAAGGACTTTCGCTCGCACCACATTCCTACAAGTGTCATCGAGGGTATGCGTGAGCAATTCCGCAACCTGAAGCAGGGCTCCATGACAGTCTATCAGTATAATGTCAAGTTCCAAAACCTCGCTCGTTATGCTAAGCAAGACATTCCTGATGCCAAGAGTAAAATCTATCAGTTCCGTGGAGGTCTCAAAGATGAACTTCAGCTTGCTCTCACTTTGTTCGAACCCGATGAATTCGACAAGTTCTATAACATGGCTTTGAAACAAGAAGCAGCTCAGCTTAAGATGGAGGCTTCTAAGAAGAGAATTCGAGATGCTGTTCACTCTTCCTCATCGTCTCAGTTGGCTGCGAAACAACATAAATTTTGGCTTCCTCCTCCTCCAGTGATTCGAGCTCCCTACAACAACTCCAACAACTCCAACTACAAGAACTCTAGTGGTCGTGGTTTCTCCCACCCACCCAACCCGAGCAACCAGTCGAAGAAGCAGTTTCAGTCTCAAGGCTCCAAGTCAAGTGGTTCTCTTTTCCGTCCTCTCTCAGAAGTGACTTGCAACAAATGCACTCAGAAAGGTCACTATGCCAACAGATGTCCGAATCCGAAGCGTCTTCCTCCTCCTCCACCTGTGAGTTCAGCTATTGTCAGGCATGATCCAAAGGCAGCAAGGGTCAATCTGATGAATGCAGCGCAAGCGGAGAATTCTTCTGATGTCATTTTGGGTAACCTTCCAGTGAACTCTATCCCTGCTAAAGTTTTGTTTGATTCGGGTGCTTCTTGCTCTTTCATGTCATATCCATTCGCATCCAAGAATAATGTTCACTCTGAAGGTTTGCCAAGACCTTTGAGTGTCATATCACCTGGCAAGAGATTGAGTTCTAGTATGGTGGCTCCGAATGTTTCTATTCGCATGGGTGATTATCGATTTTTGGCTTCTCCGGTGATTCTTGGTAATTCTGACATCGACCTCATCCTCGGAATGGATTGGCTTTCTCAGCACGATGCTCATATTGATTGTGCACAAAAGGAAGTCAAGTTGACTCATTCTGATGAAGATGTGATTATCTTCGCCTCCAGGGATAACACTATCAGGCTTTTCTCTCTCAATGATAAGGGCAAAATTAATGCCATATCTCAAATTCCGGTGGTGAACGAATATCAAGACGTCTTTCCTGAAGAACTTCCAGGCATGCCTCCACACCGTCAGGTGGAATTCGTTATTGAACTCGAGCCGGGTACTGAGCCAGCATGCCGGCGTCCGTACAAGCTCTCTCCGGATGAATTGAAGGAAGAAGCAGCTTGATAAGCAGGAGAGTATGGGTCTCATCAGGCCTAGTACGTCTCTGTGGGGCTGTGGTGTCTTATTTGTCAAGAAGAAAGATGGCACGGAGCGTCTCTGTGTTGACTACCGACCATTGAACAAGAAGACGATTAAGAACAAGTATCCGCTCCCCAACATCAACGAACTCTTTGAGCAGCTCAAAGGAGCTAAAGTGTTCTCTAAGCTTGACCTCCGAATGGGCTATCATCAAATTCGCATTCGCGAGGAAGACATTCCCAAGACGGCCTTCAGAACGAGCTACAGTTCATACGAGTATACCATCATGTCCTTCGGTCTCGCCAATGCTCCTCCTACCTTTTCGAGGATGATGCATTACATCTTCAACCCCTATACTGGCGAGTTTGTGCTTGTGTATCTGGATGATATTCTGGTGTTTTCCAAGAATGAAGAAGATCACGAAAAGCACTTATGCCTGGTTCTTGATCGACTCCGAGAGCATAAATTCTATGCCAAGTTCTCCAAGTGCGAGTTTTGGCTCGATAAGGTTTTGTACCTGGGCCACATCATCTCAGCTGACGGTATTGCGGTTAATCCCGAGAAAGTTGAAGCAATTGTCAACTGGGAAGCTCCTCAGAACGTCAAGCAGCTCCGCAGTTTTCTGGGTCTTGCCAGCTATTGCAGAAGGTTTGTTGAGAACTTCTCCAAGATTGCCAAGCCTCTTTCCAACCTGCTTCAGAAGAATGTCAAATACTTTTGGTCTCCAGAGTGTGAAGTGGCATTCAAAACCCTCAAAGAAAAGCTTGTTTCTGCTCCAGTTCTGACTCCTCCGGATGAATCCAAGCCCTATGAAGTATTCTGTGATGCTTCTCTTCAAGGTCTTGGTGGTGTGCTTATGCAAGACAAGAGAATTGTGGCATACACTTCTCGTCAGCTCAAGCCAAGTGAGAGGAACTATCCCACACATGATCTCGAGCTAGCAGCTGTGGTACATGCTCTGATTACGTGGAGACATCTGTTGTTGGGCAGAAAGGTCGACATCTTCACTGATCACAAGAGCTTGAAGTACATCTTCACACAGCCGCATCTGAACCTCCGTCAGACTCGTTGGGTTGAAATGATCCAAGAGTATAATCCCAACATTGAATACACTCCTGGCAAGGCGAATGTGATTGCAGATGCTTTGAGCAGAAAGGCATATTGCAACAACCTTCTTATGAAGCCGTACCAGCCTGAGCTTTGTGAAGCTTTTAGGAAGCTCAACCTCCAAGTTGTTCCGCAGGGTTTTCTTGCAAATCTCCAAATTGCTCCTACCTTGGAAGATCAAGTCCATGAGGCCCAGCTCAGTGATACCATGGTGAAGAAAGTGAAACATGGGATTGCAAAGGGCACTCCAAAATACAAGTGCTTCCGTGTTGATGAGAGAGATACCTTGTTCTTCGAGGACAGACTCGTTGTTCCCAAAGGTGATCTCAGGAAGCTCATAATGGAAGAAGCTCATGATTCTCTCCTTTCCATTCATCCTGGCAGTTCCAAGATGTATCAAGATCTCAAGTAATCTTACTGGTGGACACGCATGAAAAGGGAGATTGCCCAATTCGTGAATGAATGTGATGTGTGCAGAAGAGTGAAAGCAGAACATCAACGTCCAGCCGGTCTTCTCCAACCTCTTCCTATTCCCGAGTGGAAGTTCGACCACATTGAAATGGACTTCGTCACTGGCTTTCCTAAATCCAAGCGAGGAAATGATGCTATCTTTGTGGTGATTGACAAGCTTACCAAAGTCGCTCACTTTCTTCCAGTCAAAGAATCAATCAATGCAGCTCAACTTGCAGAGCTGTACACTTCCAGAATTGTGTCCCTACATGGCATTCCTCAAGTTATATCCTCAGACCGTGGAAGCTTGTTCACATCAAGATTCTGGGACTCCTTTCAGTCTGCCATGGGCGCTAAGATCAGGTTCAGCACTGCATTTCACCCTCAGACTAGTGGTCAAGTCGAGCGTGTGAATCAGATTCTAGAAGACATGCTCAGAGCCTGTGTCATCTCCTTCGGCATGAAATGGGAAGACTGCCTTCCATTTGCCGAGTTCTCTTACAACAACAGCTTTCAAGCAAGTGCAGGCAAAGCACCGTTTGAAATTCTCTATGGCAGAAAGTGCCGTACCCCTCTCAACTGGTCTGAAACAGGCAAACGTCAACTTCTTGGCAATGACTTGATCTCAGAAGCCGAAGAAATGTGCAAAGTCATACGTGAGAATCTCAAGGCCGCTCAGTCACGTCAGAAGAGCTACTATGACGGCAAGCATCATGATTTGGCATTCAACATTGATGATCATGTCTATCTACGAGTTTCTCCGATGAAAGGCACCCAAAGATTCGGTATCAAAGGAAAGCTTGCTCCTAGATACGTCGGGCCTTTCAAGATTCTTGGCAAAAGAGGCGATCTAGCCTATCAACTCGAGCTCCCTCCCAACTTCGCAAATGTTCATGATGTCTTCCATGTGTCTCAACTCCGCAAATGCTTCAAGGCACCTGAGCGCATGATTCAGTTTGAGGAGATTGATCTTCAACAAGACCTGTCCTACCGAGAGCATCCAGTTGCTATTCTCGAAGAAACCGAACGCAAGATCCGCAACAAGTCCATCAAATTCTTGAAAGTCAAGTGGTCACATCACACCGACCGAGAAGCTACCTGGGAACGAGAAGATCATCTTCGTTCCGAGTACCCTTCCTTTTTCCAGTCCTAGATCTCGGGACGAGATCTTTTTGTAGTAGAGGAGAGTTTGTAATGCCCCGGATGTAATACTTTCCCTTTTGGGTATATAATATATCTCCGGCTTCATCTATTTCCATTCCGGGTTCTTGTCTTTCGGGTTTTCGTCATTTTGTTGTGTGAGTGTGTGGCATTCATTCATATCATGTAGACATGTGCATCGCATTGCATTTGTGTTGTCGGTTGCATCCGGTTCTACGTGTTTCTTCCCGTTGTCCGTTTCGCGTTCCGGAGCTCCCTCACGTGTCCGTGACGTCCTGTAGGCCTACTTTGTTGTTCGGGCGTGTAACGTTACCGGTGTGCCACGAGTTGTTGTGTGTGTTGTTGTTTTGTTGTGTGCAACCCGCCTCTCAAATCTCGTCGCGTTTGGACTCCGTTGGCTATCCCATCCGTTGTTCGTGTGGGTCCAAAGTGCCTTCACTTTGTGTCCCGGAAACACCCCTACTGCAGTCTACTGCCTTCTCCTAGGCCTTTCTAAACTACCCCCGCGATCGGATCCGTCGGATCGCGATCGGAGGGCTCCAAACACCCCCCACAACCCTAAACCTAGCAAAATCTGCTATATGTAGACCCCCTAGTCTATTTTGGCATCCCTAACCCTATCCCCTTCTTCCTCCTCTCTCCCCCTCATTTTTTTCTTCAGATCCACCTACCCTCACACTCCACTTGGCAGTTCCTGGCCGATCCAACCGGATCCTTCGATTCCTCAGCCGTCGACCAGATCCCTCGTGCGCCAGGTCAACGTGCCCGACGGCCTCCCTCGATCGCTCCTCGAGCCCCAACCGATCGAGCCGCGCCAGGCCTTTTTTCCCTCCGCTCGATCTGGTCCAAGGGGACCAGATCCCCGTCGCCTCACCGCCAGTTCCCGGCCCGAGGCCCGGTCCCCACTTCCCCGCGTCTTCGCCTCAGCATCGCTCCGCCCGAAGGCCGCCTCGACCGCCCGCCCGCCTGGACTCCCTCCTTTGCCAGGCCTCCTCCGCTCGGGCGCCAGGCCGCACCAGCGCCCCTCCTTCGCGCCAGCGGCCGGGCTAGCTGGGCTGTACAGCGCCGTCCGCGCGGGCCTCCCCGGCCCAGGCGCCCCGCCTCGCCTCCCGCCGGGCCGCCGCTCCTCTCCGCGCGTGCGGGCCAGTGCTCCCCTGCGTGGGCGCCGCCGCCTCCTCCCGGTCGCCTCCGCGGGCCGCGCCAGCTCCTAGGCCCGCGAGATCTCTCCAGCGCCTCTCCTCCGCCAGGGCCCGTTTGGGATCCAGATCCAGCCCGCATTGACTTCCAGATCTGGATCTGAGGTTTTTTTCAAAAAACCCTAAGTCCCTGTTTTGTTGATCTGTGATGCTATTTTAGACCTGCTGTAACTTTTAGTGTGGTGCTCCGATTCGCGCATATAGCATGTCCAGACGTTCGTGGAGACTTGCTCTACGTTTTATCTGTTGTTGTCATGCATGTTAGAGATCATCTAGGTGCTTGTTTTGCTGTTGCAAGAGTGCATTGTGATATAAACTGCTGCTATGTGATGTTTTTATGCCATCTTTGCCATGTGATATCTTTTAGCTCGTTTGTCCGAATGATGCAAATGACATGTCCACGTGTTCGTCTTGCCATGCTCTACATGTTGTATGTGCTAGGTAGCATGTTAGATTTATTCTTGCCATGTTTATCATCGTTGCACAGTGCCATGTGGCTGTGATGTTATTTCCCTTGTTATGAAATGCCATCTTGTTGAGCTCGTTGCTATCGTTGTGATTATCTCCAGGAAGCATGCTTGTGTGTTTCGGGATCACCGTCATGTGTACTTTGATGAGGTGCTTACCTCTTGCCATGTTTAGTTTCGAGGTGACTTAAACATGCTCTTTTAGATGCCATGATGATATTGCTGTTTTAGGACTTAGTGGTTTTTTCACTAAGTCTGAAATCTGTAACATTCCGATGCCATGTTCGTGTGATGTTATAGGACAAACCATGTTAGTTTTGGAGTGGATCTTGATTGTTCCTTGTAGTATAAATTGTTGGCTTTCCATTCATGTCCTCACATGTCTATTTAAGTGGCTGTAGCATGTTTATCTTTTGCTCCAAAGTTTCAATAAAATTTTGCTGCCAGAATTTTATTGTCAAGTTCAATATGTCCAAGATCATTGCTATTGATCCGTGGCTCCGTTGGGGGTGCACCTTTGGACTTAGTTGCTGTAGTATATGTCTAGTTTGTGTTCATGTCCTTTGCCATGATATTTGAATGCTGTAGCTCAATTATTTTGAGCTCCGAAGTTGCTATGATGATGTAGTTTTTAGCTTTCGCTCATTTCTTGTTTTGGGCATAACTTTTAGCCCGTAACTCCGATTTCAGCGAATCTTATATCAAACTTGATTGTTTTTCTGTGTAGATTAATAATATCAGATTGTTATCATGTTTTGAGGTGATTTGCTTGAGTGATATTTTTCCGTGCTCCGTGTGCATCCTTAGTGCATCCATCATGCATTCATCATTTTCGGGTGCGCATTGCATCTTGTTGATTTGTGCTTGGTGTGATTGTTTTGTTTAGAGCCGGAAGCAGAGTCCGAGTTTGAGTATGAGCACGAGGTTTCCAACGAGGTTGAGCACGAGGACCCTTCTTACGATCCGAACGACTTCTCTTCAGGCAAGATGACCGAACCCCGATAACATTACTATCTTTGCCTATTGCTAGTAGTCTCGATCTATAGTTTTGCCTCGATGCCCATGATCTTCTTGTCAGCCTCCTACTTGTAAACCATTGCCATGTTTAACCAACCTACCTACGCAAACCGTTGCTTGGCTAAGTACGCTTCGCTCAGCCCTTCTTATAGCATTGCTAGTTGCAGGTGAAGATTGAAGATGCTTGCTTCACGATGAAGTTTGGTTGGGTTATATCACACTATATAAATGCTTTAAATGAAATCATCTATATATTGGCAAGGGTGGAAGGCTAAGCCTTTTGCTTGGTGATTTGTTCCACTCATGCCGTTAGGAACCGTATAAACCGGTGTTATGTTCCTTGATTATGCGTTCCTAACACGGTTGGGGTGTATGGGACCCCCTCGGTAAACCGCTAAGTGCTAAGTCTTTTCCAGCAAGTCCCAACATTGGTACTATTTGCCTAATAACAAACTAAACTTGCATAGGGAGTTATAAACCCTTTTTCTTAATCAACAACGCCGGGCCAGTGCTCCACATGAGTGTTGGTCCGAAACGGGCAACCTGCGGGGCCACCTCGAGGAAACTCAAGGTCTGGTAAAAACCCGTAGCTTGTCCCATCCGGTCATGGCGTGAGACGAGATACGCGCGGCTACTATCAGGGTGTCGGCACGCCGGGAGGATTTGCTGGATTAGCCTTACCTTCGTTCGGTATATCTTGAGCACGGGATTCCGAGAATACTCGGGTCTTCCCACTTTGGAGTTGCGACTCCGCGGATCGTGGGCTTGTAATGGGTCAAGTTGGAACACCCCTGCAGGGTTTGAACTTTCGAAGGCCGTGCCCGCGGTTATGTGGCAGATGGGAGCTTGTTAATATCCGGTTGTAGATAAATTGACACAATGTTTCTAATACACTACCAGCGTGTGTTTCGTGACTGTCAATTTCCGAATCGGGATTCGGGAGTTGAACACGGAGGGGTTATGCTTGTTGAGCTTGTAGCTAGGATTACTTCGTGATCACTTCTCGTCCGAGGCCTTCTCTTCTCGCTCTCACTCACGTAAGCTAGATGCTAGTTGCTGCTGCAGACACTTACTCTTTTCTTCAGCCTTTCCTCTCCCAAAGGCTTAAATAGTCTTGTTACCCGGAAACGGGATTGCTGAGTCCTCTGTGGCTCACAGTTACTTCATCACACCAGATGCAGGTCCAGTTGTGAGATATCCAGGTGATGGCACCGAGATTGATAGGGAGTACGACGAGGAGCGTAGTCGGTACTATGTGCGATACCCGGATGATCAGTAGTGGAGACTCCTACTAGGATTCGATCCGCCTGTGGTTTATTTATTTCAGTTCGGTATCTTGCTTTTGGATTTTGCCCTTAGAGGGTTGTGTTGTTCTTAATGTATGATGATTGAGACTTGAATTGTAATTCTGTGACGTGGCGAGTGTAAGCCAACTATTTATGTTTACTATCCCTTCTTTTACATGAGTTGTGCAAAGATTACCAAACTTGAGATCATTCTAGGATGGACTTATGCCTTTAAGTCGTGCCTCGACACGTAGGAGGTATAACTCCATCCTGGGCATTACAAAGCCATCGAGCAGATTGAAGCCCCGAAGCGCGTCAAGGACGTAAGAAGACTTGCTGGTTGTGTGGCTGCCCTCAGCAGGTTCATTTCAAAGTCTGTAGAGCGCGCCCTGCCTTTCTTCAAAATTTTGAAAAAGGCAGGTCCTATGAAATGGACTCCGGAAGCGGAGGCAGCGCTGCAAGACTTGAAAGGATACCTGTCCTCCACTCCGATACTTGTCGCACCTAGGCCACAAGAGAAGTTGCTGCTGTACCTAGCGGCAACCAATCAAGTGGTTAGTGCTGCGTTAGTAGCGGAGAGAGAGGTGAATGAGGAACCCACATCCCCGACAAGCGAATCCAGCGACAAGCAGGGGGCTTCCCCGACAAGCTCTGGCCCCGACAAGGACAAGTCTGCGCAGGAACAAGGAGAAGTACGAAGGAAGATGGTGCAGCGCCCAGTGTATTTCGTAAGTTCCCTTCTGCAAGGGGCTAGATCAAGATACTCTGGGGTGCAAAGGTTGCTTTTCGGCCTCCTCATGGCCTCAAGGAAGCTGCGCCATTACTTCCAAGCACACGAGATAACGGTGGTCACTCGCTTTCCGTTGAAAAGGATATTGCAAAATCCCGAAGCAATAGGCAGGATCGTCGAGTGGGCACTGGAGCTGTCAAGCTTTGGTCTCAAGTTTGAGAGTACTTCAACCATACAGAGCAGAGCTTTGGCAGAATTCATAGCAGAATGGACCCCAACGCCAGATGAAGAAGTCCCAGAGACAAGCGTCCCCGTCCTAGAAGCAAGCAACGAATGGATAATGTACTTTGATGGTGCTTTCTCGCTGCAAGGCGCCGGTGCCGGCGTGGTACTCATAGCGCCCACCGGAGAGCACCTCAAGTATGTTGTCTAGATGCACTTTCCCAAGGAGCAAGCGACAAACAATACTGCTGAGTATGAAGGTTTGCTTGCCGGCCTTAGAATTGCGGCCGAGCTTGGGATCAAGAAGTTGATTGTGCGGGGAGATTCACAGTTGGTGGTCCGACAAGTGAATAAGAGTTACCAGAGCCCTTTGATGGAAGCTTATGTTGATGAAGTGAGGAAGCTTGAAGAGCACTTTGAAGGTCTGCAAATGGAGCACGTCCCAAGAGCTCAGAATGATATTGCAGATGGCCTCTCAAAGTGTGCTGCAATGAAGTTACATGTGGAACCAGGGACCTTCGTGCTCAAGTTAACTCAGCCATCCGTTACACCATCAGTTGGGCAAAACAAGAAGAGGAAGTTGGTTTCCGGCGACTACTTGCCGGCGGATCTTCCAGAAGCCGCCGCCAAGGTCCCCAGGATCAACAGCCAAGATGCTGAGGAACAGTTTGCTCCTGCTGATCCAAGGGTCTGTACAGTTGAAGCAGGCGTTCCCGACAAGCCTTGCCCCGGCAGGCTTACCGGGGGACCATCAGCTCCGGCAGAGCCGCAGGTTCTTGCCGTAGAAGCTGAGGTTCCCGCAGCAGCCCTCATGCCTTTAGTCCTTGTTGTTGAGCCTCAAGCTCCAGCATGGGCACAGCAAATCGTCCGCTTTCTACAAACTGCAGAACTTCCCGACGAGCCAGAAGAGATAGAGAAAATAACCAGACAGTCGAGTATGTACCAGTTCGTTGGCAATGAACTGTACAGATGAAGACTCAATGGTGTCAGGTTGAAGTGCATTTCCAGGGAAGATGGACAGAAGCTGTTGGCAGAGATACATGGAGGCATATGTGGCCACCACATTGGCGCAAGGGCACTTGCTGGGAAGGCGTTCCGGCAAGGGTTCTTCTGGCCAGAAGCCCTCCAAGATGCAACTGCACAAGTAACCAAGTGTGAAGTGTGCCAGTTCCATGCCAAGCAAATTCACCAGCCAGCTCAAGCTCTCCAGACGATCCCTTTGTCCCGGCCCTTCTCGGTCTGGGGGCTCGATATTCCCGGCCCTTTTCCCCGTGCAGTCGGGGGCTTTGAGTACTTGTACGTAGCAATCGACAAGTTCACAAAGTGGCCAGAAGTGGAACCAGTGAGAAAGGTGACAGCACAGTCAGCAGTCAGGTTCTTCAGATTGGTTGTTTGCCGTTTCGGAATCCCTAACAGGATCATCACCGACAACGGCACACAGTTTACAAGTCGCACCTTCATGCAGTACGTCCAAGACCTTGGCGCCAAGGTCTGCTTCGCTTCTGTTGCTCACCCGAGGAGCAATGGTCAAGCGGAGAGGGCCAATGCTGAAGTGCTGCGCGGACTCAAGACAAGAACCTTCGACAGGCTGCACAAGTGCGGAAGAAACTGGATAGAGGAGTTGCCGGCGGCTCTTTGGTCAACCAGGACGACACCAAATCGAGCCACCGGACAGACACCCTTTGCTCTTGTCTATGGAGCAGAGGCGGTTCTCCCCACGGAACTCGTATACGGATCTCCTCGAGTGCTCGCTTATGATGAGCTCGAGCAAGAGCAATTGCGACAAGATGATGCATTGCTCCTTGAGGAGGAACGTCTCCAGGTTGCTGTACGAGCTGCTCGATACCAGCAAGCCTTTCGTCGCTATCATAGCCGCAAGGTCAGGGCCAGGAGTCTCGAGGAAGGCGACCTTGTTCTTCGGCGTGTTCAGTCCGCCAAGAATTCCAACAAGTTGACGCCGAAGTGGGAAGGCCCTTATCGGGTGAGACAAGTCACAAGGCCCGGCGCTGTCCGCCTTGAGACAGAAGAAGGCTTACCGGTGAGCAACTCTTGGAACATAGAGCATCTTCGCAAGTTTCACCCGTAAGGCGCGGTTGCCGTGATCCGCTCCGGCAACCACCTTTTGTACAAGTCTTGCCGCTGTTGCATGTAAACCTTTGTACAAAGCCGGGCGCACATCCCGTGCATCAGTAAAGCTTTTGTGCTTCGCACTATTTGTCATTTCCATGCTTTTCTTTGTTATTTGCACGCATCATCTGACACCTTGTGCAACGCACATCCCCGGTAAGCACTAGCAAGCCATGAGGCCCTATACTTGTTTTTCCTCCTCTTTTTCTTTCCCTCTTAAGCAGGAGGAGTATTCCTCGCGCACAAGTTTGCCGGGGGGGAAGGAGATGGAGGCATGAACCAAGTACTGTTCAAGAAAGAGAAGCCCTATCGGGGAGCAAACGATCTATGAAAGCTAAGTTACCAAAGTTTGAGTAATTCAAATTTTTCAAATTTTTTAGTTGTCTTCCTTGAACAACCACACTTTGTATGGAAAACCTGTGCGCGGAGGAACCCACCCGTGGCTAGCCGCACCCTTACTTTGTTTCGAGCACGCTCAACGACTTAAGTGAGCTGCGACAAGTGCCGCGCCCTTACTTCGTTTTCGAGTTCGCCCAGCAATCTAAGTGTGCTGCGACTAGCTGTGGCAAGGTTTCTTGCCGGCAAAGGTATTGCCAGCAGGCTGCTAAGAGTCCAGCACTCAGCGCTCGCGGCAAGGGTCCTTTGCCGGCAAGTTCCCTAAAAGCGTATGGTGGAATGCATACAAAGTGAAGGGACCAAAGCAAGGGAGATAACACTACATTGGTTGCTCAAAATAAGATTGTATATTACAAAGATGACTTGCCGCAATACTAACAGATTCTTGTCCGTAACATGCTTTGCAGCGGCAAAGGAAGCAGAAAGAAAGGAATCTAATCTACGCGGTCGCCTTCACGCCTCGTGATCTTGCCCACCTTGGCGACGATGTGGGCAACTTGCGCCTTCAACGCCTCCTGGTCAGCTTCGGCCGGCAAGGAGCAGAGGACATTGACGAGGTTGATGCCGGGGTTGCGGTAGACGATCTTCGATAAGACCCGCTCCATGGTGCCCATGCAGAGCCGACGCGCCTCGTCGGCCAGCTGCACGAGGATCTTCTCCCGCAGCCGCGCAAGCGCCGGCGCAATTCCCGTGAAGAACAGACTCAACTTGGCGCTGTGGGGGAGACTCTCGTCCGGGGAGTACACGAGATGCTCCGCCCTCAGCGCCATCATCTCCATGTTAATATTGGCAGCGGAGGTGACCAGCTCATCAGTCCACTGCTCCACTGCCCGGTTGAAGTTGTTCTGCGAGACGGCGGCGCTCTCCACCAAGGCCCTTTCCTTGCGGAGTTCGTCCTTCAGCTTCGTCTCGCGGTCCCGGGCGGCATCGAGCGAG
Source organism: Secale cereale (assembly GCA_902687465.1). NCBI lineage: Eukaryota > Viridiplantae > Streptophyta > Magnoliopsida > Poales > Poaceae > Secale > Secale cereale. The sequence goes on along the minus strand of LR738710.1, from coordinate 546,923,673 downwards.
TCGGTCAAGGTGGAAACCTTCAGCTCTAAGTCAGCGATGGAGTTCCTGGCGTCAGTGAGCTCTTTGCCCTTCTCGGAGAGACGTACCTGCAGCTCAGAGTTGGTGTGGGCATCTTTCTCCCGCTCCACGTTGAGCGCAGTGACCCTCTCCTCGCTCGCCTTCAAGTACAGCTCCGTCTGCGCCACCTTGGCCTCCAGGTCCTTCTTGGCGGTCTCTGCGGCGGCTGCGGCGTTCCTCGCCTCCTTCAGAGCCCTGCCAATGGCCTGCTCCCAGGCGGCGAGGTCGTCCTCGTGGGCATCGAGGTCGACCTTCCGCTGGTTGAGTACTCCTTCCCGCCGAGACAGCTCCTCGGCGGCCAATCGTTGCTGCTCCTCGGCCTCAGCTTTTTCAAGGAGGAAGGCTTGCTGCCCCCCGGCAAGCTCTTCACGCTCCTCTGCCAAGTTGCGGAGGGCCACCTGGTTGGCGGCGCGGAGCTCCGCGGCGCGCTTCTCCAGATCAGCTCCAGCCTTGGCAGCCAGAGCCTCCCGAGACTCCAACTTCGCCTGCCTGGCCCGATACAAGGCCAGGAGCCGACGAAGGAGTCTCTCCTCTTCGGGCTCGTCGCTGCTGCTGGGCGCTTCAACAACCTTCAATCCGGCGGAGGCGAGGACCTCTCCGTCAAAGGTCTCTCCCTCCGTGGGTGCCCGAGACGAGGATGCCCACGGGACTTGAATAAAGACCCGGTTGGCGGCCTCCAAGTAGACGCCCGACCGGTCCGCGGAGGCGGAGGGGTCGGCGGCTGGTGCAGCGTCCGGCGCTCCCGCAGCCTCCGGGCCAGCGGTATGGTCGCCGGTCCCTTCCCTAGCCGCGGCATCGGCGGTTGGGGCGGTCTCCTCGACGGCCGGCTCGTCAGCTCCAGCCACCTCCTCGGCGGTAGTGACGTTGCCGCCGTCGCCATGCACGCCCTCCTCGCCGGTGGTCTCCGTTTCCATCCGCTCCAGTGCGGGAGGATCTAGCAGAAGAAAAAGAAAAGAAAGATCGTCAAGCAAATATCCAAAAAAGACGAATTCGAGAAGAAGAAGTCACAAGGGTTACCTTCGCGGGCTTCTTCGACGACGGGGTCCCTCGCCGGGGAATTCTACCTTGGCGGCGGAGTAGTGGCCCCTGCTGGCGGAGGGCCGCCTGCGCCCTCCCTTGGCGGGGTGCTCACTCTTGTCGGGCTACTCGCCCTTGGCGGAGTGCCCGTCCTTGGCGGAGCGTTCTCCCTTGCCGGGGAGTTCATCCTTGGCGGGGAGGGTGGAGCAAGTGGCTCGTCGGGGGCGACCTCCTGGTGCTCCTGCGGCTGCGGCTCCACTTCTGCACAAGACAACAAGACATCAACCAAGATGATAACCTCAAGCGCACCTGTCAAGCAGAAAGATAAATACCAGACTTACGCTGGGGGCTGCGCTGGGGGCTGCTCCTCGGAGCAGCAGGCTGATCCGGCAAGCTCGTCGCTGGCGCGTCGCTTGTCGCCGTGACGGGCTCATCGTCCTCGATATTGACCACAGGGATCTTGGCCCTCTTCGCCATCCGCTGGGTCAAGGTCCTGCGAAGCAAAACAAAAGCAAGATCAGAACCAAGCAAGGAAAATCAAGACAAAATCAAAGAAACTAAAAGAATTGCAAGTACTTACTCCTCTTCCTCTTCGTCGGAGCTGAGGGCGGAGAAGTCAAACTCCGCCTGGTGTGCTCCCGCGCGAGGAGCTGGAGGAGAAGACTCCCTTGGGCGCTTGGCGGGCTCCGGGGCTGTGGGCTGTGAAGACCCGGCCCCCGTCGTCGCCGAGGACCGAGGGGCAGAAGGAGCACCCGTTTCGCTCCGGGAAGATCCCCCTCCGCTTGGCGCTCGAGCACGGGTTGCCTCCTTGACGACTTTGCTCGTCTTGGTGGCGCGCGTCGCACGGCGCGTCGGCTGCTGCCGAGGCACCTGTGGCCTCGCCGTTTCAGCTGCCTTGCGGAGGCGCTTCTTCGGTTGCTGCGGAGGGCTTGGCGGAGGCGGAGAGTTCTCCGAGGATGAGGAGGCATCATCGTCAAGATTCAGAGATCCACCAGAGTCTTCATCAGAATCTCCAGCCTCGGCGTCCTCCTCCTCCTCGGCAGGCCCACTGGACTCAGTGCCATGCCCGGCGGCCTCGCTCCCCCCGGCAACCTCGCTCGTCCCGGCAAGCTTCACGGAAGGCTCCCCGGCAAACTCCTCGGGCGCAATCTTCAGCAGCTTGAGGATTTCCGCCTCCTCTGCTTGACTCACTGCGTCCGCCGCCTGTGCCTCGTCCATAGTGTATCCAAATTCGCCCGTAGCCGCAGCTGCGGCGGCCTCCTCCATCCTGGAGGCAATGTAAGCTACATCCCGGTCAGTAGTATCCCGGGTGAGGCCCTTCTTCTCCTCGGCGTTGCGGGGCTTCTCGACCAAGTTGTCGAAGAAGGTCTGCACGGTCTCCGCTGGAGGCTCCAGCCAAGTGGGGACGACGCCATGGGAGTCGCACTCGGGCATTATCGCGCGTATGGAATCGCGGGCAGTGCTGTTGCACAGCGGCACCACTCCCCGGGAAGGTTTGAACCACTCCGGGTGGGCGGGGTCATGCTTGAAGAGCTCCCGGAGCATCCCCTTCAACTCCAAGATGGTGAAATTGTAGTTCAATCCAGGGCGCAGCCTCATGCAATCTGCCACATTGCCGAATTCCCAGGCGGGCCTCTTCCTTTCTTGAAGAGGGGCGATGCGGCGGCGGAGGAAATCTGCTCCAACTTCTCCAACAGTCAGATTGGCGGCCCGGAGACGAAGGATCCTAATGAGGGCGATCTGAAGCTTGCTGTCCTCCGGGGCCAATTCACTCCAATCCTTGCCGCGCACTATGGCAGTCTGGCGCGGCGAGGTAAAGGGCTCAGGCTCAGCTTCCAGCAACCAGCACCAATCGGCTCTCCACTCCTCCCACTTGCCGTGGAGCTCTCCCTTCAAGTACGCCTCCTTCTTGTTCAGCCTGAAGACCCAGGAGATGCCGCCGGAGAGGGGAGAACCGGACTCTACTCTAGGCGTGAAGAAGTGGCAGAAAAGAGCTACATTTGGATGAACCCCAACATAGTTTTCGCACATATGTGCGAAAACAGCCATCGTAAGGATGGCGTTGGGGTGAAATCTAGGAGGTGGAGGCCATATGTGTTCATTACATCACAAAAGAACTCCGAGTACGGAGGGCACAGACCACAATGGAAGAATGCGGCAAAGTAAAAGTACCCGCCAGGGAACATGTCGACGGCGACGGCGGGGAGGACTCTGGTGCGGGGATGAGCATTGGTCTCCCTCGCCCAGAACAAATAGTATTTGTCCCGCAGCTCCCTCGCGCCAAGCCTCGGCGCGAAGACCACGCTCTTCCTCCGCAGGGCTGCCAGCTTCGCCGCCTGCTCGGACTTCTCCTTCTTGGCCTTGTCACTCTTTGCCTTGTCGCTCTTTGGAGCCATGGCGGGGGCGGCGAGGAAAGAGGCGAGGAGGTCGACGGTGCCGCGGATGCGGGAGATGGCGGAGGAAGGGAGGGGCTGGGCTCTCTGTCGTCCTTTGGGAGGCAGAGGGCGACGGGGGTTTCTGGAGAATCAAGGCGCAATGAAGACGATGGAGGGGAACTGCCCCTGCTTCCTCTGCTTTTAAGGGGGAAGTGGGGGACGTTCCGCATTTCCCATTAAAGAACAGGCCACGACCTCTCCCACGACGCCGCAATCGACGCGTGCCGTTAGGGAAGGATGCGGCGGATACGGAAGGGGATACGGCTTGCCGTGGGCCGCGTGTGCCCGTGCACTGTCTTGGGCCTGGCCCAACAGCGCTCGGTACCATGTGTGGCCCAGGCCCGGGGGCTCCTGTAGGTGTACTAAGATAGGGGTACCTTAGTACCCCAACTTGTGCACGGGCAGTAGCAGCTTCCCGTGGCAGGGCTTACCACGTGCTCGCCAAGAACCGTTCTGGTCCCTATGAAGCCATTCAAGAACAAAGTATACAAGTCAGAAGATCAAGGCCCAGGCAAGAGGAGCTTGCCGGGAAGGCCGCACCAGGCTCAAGGTTATCACTTTAGCACAAGACCCTGGCAAGAGGAGCTTGCCAGGAAGGCCAAGGAACACATACCTCAAGAGATGTCTCGGCGCGTCATGCGCCCCGGCAGGAACCGGAGAGCGACAAGCTTCCGGGCCCGGCAAGATCACGACCCCGGCAAGGTGCTTGCCGCGGAAACCTATGCTGTGTGCCCATGCTCCAGCTCATCTGCCCACGCGTCGCCCTGGGGCCCTCCCAGGGGCACGTGGCAGACGGCTGTGCAGCCTGGGGCACACGGTGGCAAGCCACGGTGACGAGGCTACCGCCGTGGCGAACGGAGAAGCACGGACGGACGCTTTTGGGGGCGACGGCGACGGGCATTTAATGCCCTTGTCCCCCACTGTCAAAGTTAGGTGAAGACCACTGTTCATATACTGTTCATGCACTGTTGCAACTACCACCAAATATACATTTTTACCCTCCTCTACGTTGACACCTGTCGGTGACCCCTTTGAGCTATAAAAGGAGGCCCATGCACAACGTAGAGGGGGTTCGAAACCTAGACAACTCTCTCGCTCGGTGTAGCTAGTACCGTAGATCTTCAAGCTCCCGAGCTCAAGAACTCAATACAACCTAAGCAGGAGTAGGGTTTTACGCGTCCGCGCGGCCCGAACCTGGGTAAAACTGCCCGCGTGTGCTCCTCGATCTGCTCTCCGTGCTCCCTCCGCTCCCTTACCGCAACGTAGAAGGGGCTCCGGTCCCATAGGTGCTCGTGGGAGGACAGTTTCCCCCAACACTCACAATACATCAAGATCATGCCATCTCAAGAACACGAGAGAGAGAGAGAGAGAGAGAGATCAAACACATAGCTACTGGTACATACCCTCAGCCCCGAGGGTGGACTACTCCCTCCTCGTCATGGAGAGCGCCGGGATGATGAAGATGGCCACCGGAGAGGGATTCCCTCTCCGGCAGGGTGCCGGAACAGGGTCTAGATTGGTTTTTTGTGGCAACAAAGGCTTTCGGCGGCGGAACTCCCGATCTAGGTTATTTTCCGGAGGTTTCTGTATTTATAGGATTTTTTGGCGTAGTGCACAAGTCAGGGGAGACTCCGGGCTGTCCACGAGATAGGGGGCGCCACCACTTGGGGTGGGCGCGCTCCCCCACCCTTGTAGGCAGCCCATGGCTCTCCTGGCCTAACTCTTTTACTCCGGGGCTTCTTTTGGTCTATAAAAAATCATCAAAAATTGGCATGTCAATTGGACTCCGTTTGATATTCCTTTTCCGCGAAACTCAAAAACAAGGAAAAATAGAAACTGGCACTGGGCTCTGGGCTCTGGGTTAATAGGCTAGTCCTAAAAATCATATAAAAGTGTATATAAAAGCCCATAAAACATCCTAGAAGGATAATGTAATAGCATGGAACAATAAAAAATTATAGATACGTTGGAGACGTATCAAGCATCCCCAAGCTTAATTCCTGCTCGTCCTCGAGTAGGTAAATGATAAAAACAGAATTTTTGATGTGGAATGCTAACCAACATAATTCTCAATGTAATTTTATTTATTGTGGCATGAATGTTCAGATCCATAAGATTCAAGACAAAAGTTTAATATTGACATAAGAATAATAATACTTCAAGCATACTAACAAAGCAATCATGTCTTCTCAAAATAACATGGCCAAGGAAAGTTATCCCTACAAAATCATATAGTCTTGCAATGCTCCCTCTTCATCACACAAAATATACATATCATGCACAACCCCGGTTTCAGCCAAGCAATTGTTTTCATACTCAAATTTTTCAAACCTTTCAACTTTCACGCAATACATGAGTGTGAGCCATGGATATAGCACTATAGGTGGAATAGAGTGGTGGTTGGGGAGAAGACAAAAAGGAGGAAGATAGTCTCACATTGACTCCGCGTATTAATGGGCTATGGAGATGCCCATCAATAGATATCAATGTGAGTGAGTAGGGATTGCCATGCAACGGTGCACTAGAGCTATAAATGTATGAAAGCTCAACAAAAGAAACTAAGTGGGTGTGCATCCAACTTGCTTGCTCACGAAGACCTAGGGCATTTGCGGAAGCCCATCGTTGGAATATACAAGCCAAGTTCTATAATGAAAATTCCCACTAGTATATGAAAGTGACTAAACAAGAGATTCTCTATCATGAAGATCATGGTGCTACTTTGAAGCACAAGTGTGGAAAAGGATAGTAGCATTGTGCCTTCTCTTTTTCTCTCATTTTTTTGGAGGGGCTTTCCTCCCTTTTTTTAGCCCCTCTCTATTTTTTTGGGCCATCTTTTTTTGGCCTTTATCATTTTTTTTGTTTCCTCACACGGGACAATGCTCTAATAATGAAGATCATCACACTTTTATTTACTTACAACTCAAAGATTACAACTCGAAGCTAGAACATGATATGACTCTATGTGAATGCCTCCGGCGATGTACCGGGATGTGCAATGAATCAAGAGTGACATGTATGAAAAATTATGAATGGTGGCTTTGCCACAAATACGATGTTAACTGCATGAGCATGCATGGCAATATGACAATATGAAGCGTGTCATATGAACGGAACGGTGGAAAGTTGCATGGCAATATATCTCGGAATGGCTACGAAAATGCCATGATAGGTAGGTATGGTGGCTGTTTTGAGGAAGGTATATGGTGGGTGTATGGTACCGGCGAGAGTTGCGCGGTACAAGAGAGGCTAGCAATGGTGGAAGGGTGAGAGTGCGTATAATCCATGGACTAAACATTAGTCATAAAGAACTCATGTACTTATTGCAAAAATTGACGAGTCATCAAAACAAAGCAATCAACGCATGCTCCTAGGGGGAGGTTGGTAGGAGTTAACCATCGCGCGCCCCCGACCTCCACACAAAGGTTGACACTCAATAAATACGTCATGCTCTAACTTCGTCACATAGCGGTTCACCATACGTGCATGCTACGGGTTTCACAAACTTTAACACATGTATTTATCAAATTCATAATTACTCCACTAGCATGACTCTAATATCACCATCCTCATATCTCAAAACAATCATCAAGTATCAAACTTCTCATCATATTCAATGCACTTTATATGAAAGTTTTTACTATATCCAACTTGGATGCCTATCATATTAGGACTAGTTTTATAACCAAAGCACATTACCATGCTGTTCTAAAGGACTCTATAAAGGATATAAGTGAAGCATGAGAGATCAACAATTTCTACAAAATAAAATCACCACCGTGCTCTAAGAGATATAAGTGAATCACTAGAGCAAACTAAAAACTACTCCGATAGATATAAGTGAAGATCAATGAGTAGTTGAATAATTATGTAACTATGTGAAGACTCTCTAACATTTAAGAATTTCAGATCTTGGGATATTATTCAAACAGCAAGAAAAACAAAATAAACTAAATTGACGCTCCAAGCAAAACACATATCATGTGGTGAATAAAAATATAGCCTCAATTAAAATTACCGATAGATCGAAGGCGAAAGAGGGGATGCCTTCCCGGGGCATCCCCAAGCTTAGGCTTTTGGTTGTACTTGAATATTAACTTGGGGTGCCTTGGGCATCCCCAAGCTTAGGCTCTTGCCACTCCTTATTCCATAGTCCATCGAATCTTTACCCAAAACTTGAAAACTTCACAACACAAAACTCAACAGAAAACTCGTAAGCCCCGTTAGTATAAGAAAATAAAACCACCACTTAGGTACTGTTATGAACTCATTCTACATTAATATTGGTGTAATATCTACTGTATTCCAACTTCTCTATGGTTCATACCCTCGGATACTACTCATAGATTCAGCAAAACAAGCAAACAACACATAAAAAAACAGAAACTGTCAAAAACAGAACAGTCTGTAGTAATCTATAACTTTTGAATACTTATGTAGCTCAACAAATTCTGAAATAAACTGGTAAACCTGAGGAATTTGTTTGTTAATCATCCGCAAAAAGAATCAACTAAAAAGCACTCTCCAGTAAAAATGGTAGCTAATCTCATGAGCGCTGAAGTTTCTGTTTTTTACAGCATGATCGCATAAACTTCACACAAGTCTTCCCAATGGTTCTACTTGGCACAAACACTAATTAAAACACAAAACCACATCTAAACAGAAGCTAGATGCAATATTTATTCCTAAACAGAAGCAAAAATCAAAGAATAAAAATAAAATTGGGTTGCCTCCCAACAAGCGTTATCGTTTAACGCCCCTAGCTAGGCATGATGATTTCAATGATGCTCACATAAAAGATAAGAATTGAAACATAAAGAGAGCATCATGAAGAATGTAACTAGCACATTTAAGTCTAACCCACTTCCTATTAATAGGGATTTTTTGAGCAAACAACTTATGGTAACAATAATCAACTAGCACAGGAAAGCAAAACTAGCATAGCTTCAAAACTTTAAGCACATAGAGAGGAAACTTGGTATTATTGTAATATGTAGAAGCATATGATCCTCTCTCATAATAATTTTCAGTAGCATTACGAATGAATTCAACAATATAACTATCACATAAAGCATTCTTGTCATGATCCCCAAGCATATAAATTTTATTACTCTCCACATAAGCAAAATTCTTCTCATTCGGAATAGTGGGAGTATCATAAGAGACTTGGATACTATAGATTGTTTCCACATTAAAAGAGTAATGTCCAGAAAAGGGGTAATCATAATCATGACAAGTTTGATAAATACAATCATCACTACTTTTTATAGCATAAGTGTTATCACAATAATCATCATAAATAGGAGGCATGCTCTCATCATAATAACTTTGCTCATCAAAACTTGGGAGGCTAAAAATATCATATTCATCAAACATATCCTCCCCAAGCTTGGGACAAACTTTAATTGCAGCAAATAAATTATCAAAAATATCATTCTCATCAAACATAGCATCCCCAAGCTTGGGCCTTTACATATCATAAGCATAATCACTCTCATCATTAATAGTATTGATAGCACCGATAGTATAGCAATTATCATCATCACAATGAGTAATAGAAGCAACATAATTAGGAAGGGATACCTTTTTATCTTTGCGTCTCCGTCTTTTCTTTTTCTTCTTCACATTATGTGTGGGTTTAATCTTCTTTCCGGAGCTCTTTATTAATGAGATTGGTTGAATAGAAGGCTCCCCCTCGGTACCTGATTCATCATAAGAAATAATAGGAGGATATTGGGAAATCTCTTCCCTTTCATTAGTATTCTCTTCATCTCCTATTTGTTTTCTTGTCTTAAGGCAATTGACAATATAAGGATTTTCAATGCAATTCACCGCACAATACATATATATTTCCTATAGATCAAAGTCAAGAAGTTTATCAAGGGCAAATCCTCGAAGATGCTTAGTTCTACATTTGATTTCTTCATAACCCAAAAGCAAGCTAAGTTCATTATGATGTGCAAGGGAAATCAATTCTTCACAATTTTGGGACACGATTCGATCATGAAACAATTTGCATTGGAGAATGAAATGACCACGTTCATTGCAAAGTTCACAAGTACGGCTAAGAAATTTTAAATTTTCAGCACAATCATCTAGCCTTTCTAGCAACCATTTAGTTTCTTAATACTTATGCCTCTTGCAAAATCTATCTTCCCTATTTGGTATGTACTTGTAAACTCTATGCACTCCACAAAAAACGACATGCTCATATGAGATATTTTCATCATGACTAGTGCAAACATCATTAGTACTATGGATATTTGAAGAATTCACACTAACAAAATTGCAATCATGCTTATCATTCAAGTTTTGAGTGCCAAGCATTCTATGTAATTCCTCTTCTAGTACTTTAGCACAATTTTCCTTTCCATCATTTTCACGAAAGATATTAAAAAGATGAAGCATATGAGGCAACCTTAATTCCATTTTTTGTAGTTTTCTTTTTTAAACTAAACTAGTGATAAAACAAGAAACTAAAATATTCGATTGCAAGATCTAAAGATATACCTTCAAGCACTCACCTCCCCGGAAATGGCGCCAGAAAAGAGCTTGATGTCTACTACGCAACCTTCTTCTTGTAGATGTTGTTGGGCCTCAAAGTGCAGAGGTTTGTAGGACAGTAGCAAATTTCCCTCAAGTGGATGACCTAACGTTTATCAATCCGTGGGAGGCGTAGGACGAAGATGGTCTCTCTGAAACAACCCTGCAACCAAATAACAAAGAGTCTCTTGTGTCCCCAACACACCCAATACAATGGTAAATTGTATAGGTGCACTAGTTCGGCGAAGAGATGGTGATACAAGTGCAATATGGATGGTAGATATATGTTTTTGTAATAAGAAAATATAAAAACAACAAGGTAGCAAGTGGTAAACGTGAGCATAAACGGTATTGCAATGGTAGGAAACAAGGCCTAGGGTTCATACTTTCACTAGTGCAAGTTCTCTCAACAATAATAACATAACTGGATCATATAACTATCCCTGAACATGCAACAAAGAGTCACTCCAAAGTAACTAATAGCGGAGAACAAACAGAGAGATTATGGTAGGGTACGAAACCACCTCAAAGTTATCCTTTTTGATCGATCTATTCTAGAGTCCGTAGTAAAATAACAAGAATCTATTCTTTCAGTTTGATCTATCATAGAGTTCGTACTAGAATAACACCTTAAGACACAAATCAACCAAAACCCTAATGTCACCTAGATACTCCATTGTCACCTCAAGTATCCGTGGGCATGATTATACGATATGCATCACACAATCTCAGATTCATCTATTCAACCAACACAAAGAACTTCAAAGAGTTCCCCAAAGTTTCTACCGGAGAGTCAAGACGAAAACGTGTGCCAACCCCTATGCATAGATTCCGAAGGTCACGGAACCCGCAAGTTGATCACCAAAACATACATCAAGTAGATCACGTGATATCCCATGGTCACCATAGATAAGCACATGCAAGACATACATCAAGTGTTCTCAAATACTTAAAGACTCAATCCGGTAAGATAACTTCAAAGGGAAAACTCAATTCATCACAAGAGAGTAGAGGGGGAGAAACATCATAAGATCCAACTATAATAGAAATCTCACAATACATCAAGATCGTGCCATCTCAAGAACACGAGAGAGAGAGAGATCAAACACATAGCTACTGGTACATACCCTCAACCCCGAGGGTGGACTACTCCCTCCTCGTCATGGAGAGCGCCGGGATGATGAAGATGGCCACCGGAGAGGGATTCCCTCTCCGGCAGGGTGCCGGAACACGGTCTAGATTGGTTTTTTGTGGCAACAGAGGCTTTCGGCGGCGGAACTCCCGATCTAGGTTATTTTCCAGAGGTTTCTGTATTTATATGATTTTTTGGCGTCCGGCACATGTCAGGGGAGACTCCAGGCTGTCCACAAGATAGGGGGCGCCACCACTTGGGGTGGGCGCGCTCCCCCACCCTTGTGGGCAGCCCGTGGCTCTCCTGGCCTAACTCTTTTACTCCGGGGGCTTCTTTTGGTCCATAAAAAATCATCAAAAGTTGGCACGTCAATTGGACTCCGTTTGATATTCCTTTTCTGCGAAACTCAAAAACAAGGAAAAAAACAAAAACTGGAACTGGGCTCTGGGTTAATAGGTTAGTACCAAATATCATATAAAAGTGTATATAAAAGCCCATAAAACATCCTAGAAGGATAATATAATAGCATGGAACAATCAAAAATTATAGATACGTTGGTGACGTATCACTCCATATGTAGTCCATGGTGGAATCTATACAAAGACTTGTATTTAGGAACGGAGAGAGTACTTATTAAAGAAGAACAGAAGAGGAACATGCTAAAGAAGAGCAAGCATATTTTGGATAATAAAATGTTCATTGCGCAGTGCCCACACATGATGAACCAGAGCGCATTAAGAAAGCAAATCCCTGCTGTCTCTCTATATGTGGTGCACGTGCTTTTTCGAAAGTAAAGTAGGAACATTAGCTGACCAATTAAATTTTATCTGTTTTAGTAATATCAACATCATATCAGATTCGTACTTAAGCAACAAGTTTGGGATTATGAGTGGCACGTTGTTTAGCTTGATGGATTCAGGAGGAGTGCTAAGCAGGTATGATGATGGTACTGAATATTAAGGCATGTCTGCATGCAAGTCGCGTGACTTTTGTCATTTGGGTCAGTCGACCATTTCAGGCGGTTGGATGAAGATCCTACGTCTCCTAACCCTTCTTCTTCCTCGTCTTTGATTCTTCCCATACAGAACACCACACGGGCCGCCGGCCGGACCATCGGCCCGCACCGCCTGTGTTCCTTCGCCACCCCACCCCCACCCCCGCCCCCACCCGCGTCGAGTTTTCTTCGTTCAGCGAGGCCCCACCACCGCCCCCACAACCAAAGTTCCCACCCGAGCCCCTTCGTTCGCACCAGCGAACTCCGGTGAGCTCTGAAAAATCGACTGACCCAATTTTGAAATTTAGTCTACTGTTAACTAGTGTCGAATATAAAAGGCGAAAACCATAAGCATTGGGAGTGTAGTGTTGAGCGTGCCATGTCGGATCTGAAGGTGCAAACCGGACAAAGGCAACTTCGCAACCAATGTTTGCTTTCAACTAGCAAGTAAGTGATGGACAAGAAATCAGAGTAAAGCAGTGGTGATCTATTTTCTTGCTGCGATAAATAAGTTGAGCAGATAGGAAAGAGTACCGCCTCTGGTGCGGAGCCGTGTATGCATCTGCTAAGAATTTGATGGTGTTGCGGTAGCGATGGCTGTCGGCAGCATAGAAGCAGATCTAGGAGGGTAGATGGTGGTGGCGGGGTGCGGTGGACAAGACGGTTGTAGGAGCGGGGCTGGTAAGGTGGACGATGGCGAGGATGAAGCGAGAGGACGGGATGCAAGGATCCCGGTCCGAAGCCATGGATGAGAGAGGTCGATCTCTTGTAATAGACGATGGCGTCGGGGTATCAGCTCCGGCCTGCTGGAGGAGGACGGCGGTGGATGGGGTGGCGGACGGAGGAGGCTAGGGTGCAGAGGGTGTTTTGGCGCCCACGGAGTATGAATGGGGAAATGGAGGTGGAGAGGAAGGGGGGAACCATGTCTTCAGGGCGCGCTTGTCTCAAATGCGAGGAAATTTACAAACTTAGCCCCCGTTTCAAATTTCCAACATCACAACAATATTAGTCGGTTGGGGATAGGACGATAATCTCACATACACCAAATATTTGCTGACGAGAGTTTGTTTTTCGCGCCCACTGTGTATGAATTGGGGAGGGAGCCGATTTCTGCCGAGGACACACTGTGTTTTGGTGCCCACCGTGTATGAATCCGGGTGAGAGGCAGTCATGTCACGTTTGAGTGAAATTACAAACCTACCCCTATCGAAACCTATGGAAATCGAGCAGATAGGCTTTGCGTGGCAAGGACAGGCAGTAGTAATTTCCATCTCGCAGATTTTGGTTTCGGGCAGTTACTACGACTTTCCCCACTTCGTTCAAATTTTGCAGAGTGCACGTTTACCGTGCCAACTCAATTCGAATCCCGTTTGTATTCTATTTTTTTCGGGCGGGATCCATTCTCGATTGGAATAAAATTCTATATACATCATTTTTTATATATACTTTCTAAAGCACGGCAAAGAATTCTGCTCCTTTATATGTATAATATGATTTACAAATAAAATGATCTCAAAATCATAAGGTTGAAATCAAAAAATTAAACCAAATTATGTTCTATTAAAATGTATGTGTCAGTAATATCTACATATTAAATAACATAGATGCGCGTGAATTCATATGAGTATGCATGTTTGATAGATCAATTTTGGTTCGAGTATGGATTACATGTATCATCATCTCGAATTCAAATATTTGAATCCCTTTGATGTTCACTCCTTTCATGACCATCTCTCTCGCATGCATGATCCTTCATGTAGCTATCACTCTCTTTTGTTCAGCTCAACCGCACGCTCACTTCAGGTTTCTCCTATCCTCGCAAACATGGTCTCTCGATGTCTCCCTTGAGAAGTGTCACACTCTCCCTATCATTATACATTACACGGCTTTCATTATCTCTCACGTCTCTACCGTTCTCTCGTATCACTAGGTACCTAAGCATTCTTTTTCACCGCGACACACACAGTCTCCACTCGTCTTTCACTTTGTCTTTATCTCTATGGGATTCTCTCACACACCCTATATGTCTCTAGATATGAATCATACCACTAAAATTACTCTCTCTCTCTCTCTCTCTCTCTCCTGTAGACACAACATTTGTTGCGGTCTCCTTTTCGTCTCCATCCCAGACTGACATTATTCATTTATTTTACCGATTAGACAAACTCCCCTCTCTCTCTCTCACACACACACACAACTCCTGCTTCCACCCCCCTTCCCGACTACCGTCTCTCTCTCTCTCTCACACACACACACACACACACACACACACAAAACTCTCGCTTTCGCACCCCCGACTCGTATTTATCTCACAAACATTTATCGACTAGCCTCTAGATAGGTTTATACACCCGCACACTCGTGCTTCCACTATCGCAAACATGTCTCTCTCCCGCAACTTGTATCTATGTAGATTTTTCTTCCCTTCTTGAGACACGCCCTCTTGATCGTGCACACACACACACTATCACCTCATTTTAAGCTGATACCTCTCGCATACACACTCTTTGTGTCTTTGTCACACATGCACTCCCTGCTCCTCCTCTGTCCCTCTCTCTCTCACACACATGGGCTTTTTGCAACAACTAGCAAGATGCCCATGCGTTGCACGGAAATCAAGATGCATTTGTATGAGTAGTTTATCTTGTGGGAGAAAAGGATGAACAAGTGAAGGCCTTATTTGCAAGTGTGGAGAGGGGTATGGGTATCTTTTTGCAAAATTGCCATAGTTTCCTTCTTATCCGTCGGATATAGATCAAAGGGCCTATATTGTAGGATGGCAGGCACACGATCATCACTGACTATGCTTTTTATAAGAGTAGGGATAAAAAACAGAGTTGGTGATGATGGTGGGCCTGCCATCCTGCAATATAGGCCGTACGATTTATATCTGATGGATAGGAACGAAACTATGGCAATTTACCCGCACTTCTCTCCACATCTGCAGATAAGGCCTTCCCTCGTTCATCCTTTTCTCCCACAAGATCTTGATGTCCCGTGCAACGCACGGGCATATTGCTAGTAAGAGTATATTAGACATATACCACTTCTCGAATCTTGAAACCAACAACATTCCTCCCTTATCTCATCAAAACCGCCAAAGGAATATATTTTGAATGAAACATAACAATTTTTTATTGATATACGTATTTCAAAACTAGACTTTTTTTCTATCAAATCGGTGAATATGTATTAATCTACTCAGATCGTGTGGCAACACATTGGCACATTGCTAGTAGTTATTATAATTTTTTGGAGACCAGACAAATGGTGGAGTACATATATGAAGAGAAGAGGTGCACACACGCAGTCGGTCTCTCGCTGTCTCGCAAACACGAATGTTACGTAAAGGCAACGTTAACAAATAAACCCTAAAACCCTAGGTGCATGATTGTTGCATTCGCGGGTACCGGGTACATGGTGGAGCGCACCTTTGTAGGAATAGTCAGCTCGCGTGATAATTTGATTCATAGGAGTTCATGGTCGGGACAACAGGTGAACAACTTGGAGGCGGAGGCTCACCAGTTGCCACAGATCGAGTAGCCACGTTTAAAATATCATTTTTAGCGGGGGTTAAGAGTTCCAATTTTCAATGGTGCATTATAAGTACTAAGTAGTTTTTAGAACGATTAGTATGGAGCGAAAATAGAATTCATAGTACTACATACCTCCTTGGCGTATGATTGTATGGGTTTATGTTGCGAGATGTTGAACCTGGTAGTTCTAGGGTAAATACTATGTTTAGATTTAGATGTTGGTTTTCAGTAATGAAAATCGGAAGGGGGAAACCCTTCTTTGATTAAAAAAAACCAATACCCCTGTTCTGGTTTACTAGTCCCCATCCTATTTTGGGTCAAAGTTTGTCCACGAATTTTACTTGTAAAATGTGAATGGAAAACGAGATTTTGTTATACGCAAACAAAAAAGGACTGGAGGGAGTGATTGCTCTGACACGGACACGACCTCTAATAGCGCAGGCATTGAACCGGTGCGCCAGCCAAGAGGGCCCCACTCGCTGCAGGCTCGGCTGAACACGCCTCCTCGCCGCATGCAACCGGCTTCAGACTGCCCCGCCTGTCTTCATTGAATCCGCGCGTGTGCCGGCAACACGTCCTTCCGCGAGCCGGCCGGCATTTTAGAACACAAAAAATGACCAAAATATAATTAATTACACATGGTCTTGACTTGTCGTGCTCGCACTGGTAGCAGGAACTAGATGTTTTTCTTTATTCATAACTCTGCTAAATTTTTTTTGGCTTTGAAGTGAATCATGGTTGTGGACATTATGTATGAACGTGGAGATATCTGTGAACATGAGTTGGATGTGGAAGTTGAACTTGGAATGTCGGGCTTGCGCGTGAACTATACCATGTCCAATGCTTCGTCTGTTATTGTTTAGAAAGTAATTGCTGTTATTACATGACCCGAAAAATATATTTTGTGCCACATCAGTAGATGCACGGACATCACAATAGGCATGTTGACTGGCTAAACATTTGAACCTAGTTACTATGAAGGAAATTTTGTATTGACAACAGTTTTATATAGCAGGAGACGCCTAGCCTGCTCTGCCTCTGCTAGCTTATTTCTGGCTTCTTCCATCTCTTCGTTGGCATGTGTGAAGAGAGCATCTGATTGCTCTTTTTGCTTCTTCAGGAACTCAGCTACATTCTCAAGGGCTGCTGCACGCTTTCTTTCATCCTTTACCAGAGCCACGAGGACACGAACAGCTGACGACTCCACCTGGCTTGTGTGTAATCCAACATCATCTGGGAATTTGCACCTTGTGTCTAATCCAACATCATTAGGGAACTGGCATCTTGTGTGTAATCCAGCCGCATTCTGGAAACATGATCTCGAGGTTGACCATACTTCCCTCCTCGTAGGAACTGCATCCTGACATGAAGTTACTTCTTTTTTAGATAATTACTCAGAGCAACCCAGATCCATTTAGTAGAAGCGAGATAAACAAAACTGGGAGAAGTGAATTCAAAAGGAAAAATATATAAAAAAAGACTACAAGGTGAGAACACCCACTTCCTATATCAAGCTAAAAATGAAAGCATTGGGACGATTAAGACTCTTCTTATGACACATCGAAGAACACAAGGCTTAAGAGAAACAGAAACTACAACGTATGCACATCGAAGAACATAAGGCTAAACGAAAGTAATTGAAAGGGTGTTACTTACCAAAGCTCGTTTTACAGGTTCGATGCAGCTCCTCTTTAACTTGCCACGCTCCTTGAAGATGTCCCCAATATCCCGTGTTTGGTCTTTCGCACACGTGGTTTTAAAATCTCAACATGGCAAGAAAAATATACTACTATTAGTACTCGCGCATCTTGTGGGCAACATTAAAGCACTCGTCTGCCATGTTAGAGCATCTCCAACAAAATCACAACGCGCGTCGCTTTAAAAAAGCATTTACAGTGTTGAGATCAAGAAGTAGAGATAGAGAGTAGAGGATAGTTCTCAGCATAGATAGAAAAAAATAGATTATTCAACTACTCCTTGTCCTCCGACTCCTCCTCGGTGATGTCCTCCTCCGACGTCTGACTGTAGGCCTGAAGATACCGATCGTCGTCAGATTCCCAGGGCGACGCTGCTCCTAGCCTCATGTTGAATTGAGCGTTCGCTTTTCCCCTATGCTTGTCCTCGTGATAGGTGGCTCGCTCCGCCCTCCTTTGCTCGTAGAACTCATGCTCGTTGATGATGTCCTGCGAGAAGCGTTGGCGCCATAGCGCCATGGCTTCCTCGTCCATCTCGGTGATGCCGAGACGGTGCTCCTGCCTCCGGCTGTCACGACGATCCTCGTCGGTGATAAGCCCCGGTAGAGGCGCGAGCTGCTGTGCCCGCTCCCGCGTCGGCACGTTGGGGAAGATCAATGTTCTATGAGGCCACCGGAGGCGCCACACCGCCGCGTTGTATGCGCGGGCGGCCTCATTGGCGTTGTCGAAATTGCGGAGGCCGAGGCACATCCCGTGGAACCGGATCTCGGCGGAGAAGCCGTCGGAGGGGCGCGCGCGGACGCCGCGGTATCCCCAAGTTTCCCGGCGACGCGGCGGCATGGTGGCGCGGCGGCGGCGAGGCAAGAAAGAGCGGGGAGAGAGCGGTGGTGAGGCACAGAGCGGGGAGAGAGCGGTGGCAAGGCACAGAGCGGTGGGAGGGCGTTGGATTTTATACAGCGCGCCAGACGCCACGCGCGAAAACTAGCGCATGCCCGACCGCTTTTTCCCGCACGCGCGCAATCCTTTCCCGACGTATGTGCTCTCTCTACTCTCTTATCTAATGTTATATTTATTTCATATTTAATATTTATCTCTACTTCTCTACTCTCTGTTTTCTCTCTCTACGTTTTCCCTAATCTTATAAAAAACAGAGTTGGTGGTGATGGTGTTCCTGCCATCCTGCAATATAGGCCATCCGATTTATATCCGACGGATAGGAAGGAAACTGTGGCAATTTTGCAAAAATATACCCACACCCCTCTCCGGATTTGCAAATAAGGCATTCCCTCGTTCATCCTTTTCTCCCACAAGATAAACTACTCATACAAATGCATCTTGATGCGTGCAACGCATGGGCATCTTGCTACTTCTAAAAAACTATCCATCATTTGCCACACTACTGGTTGCAGATGAAATACCTACCCAAGCACAACGCGATACAGGAGCGACGCACAATTACAAGCTGGTATTCTATTGGACAATGGAGGCTATAACCAATTACTTTTACGGGAACAATAGCACCCAGGAAATTTGAAGTGTAGGTATGAACAAAATTGGAAATGCACATGTACTGCTAAGTGATTCAATACACACATTACCAATTGAGGAGGAGAACGATGGTCGCGGCGGCCTCTGTGAGTCATGGTCATCCAGTAACTAAGGACAATTTTGACCGCTGTCCAGTGATCTACTCCTGGATCACTATTGTACCTCCTTGTCAAACTCATGGCAAGGTACACAACATGTTTGGCACACAGCATGGCATACTTTATAGAACTTATGACTGAGGCATAGGGAATGACTTTCATTCTTTCTCTATCTTCTGTCGTGGTCGGGTTTTGAGTCTTACTCAACTTCATACCTTGTAACACAGGCAAGAACCCTTTGTTTTGACTGATCCATTTTGAACTTCTTCAAAGCTTTATCAAGGTATGAGCTTTGTGAAAGTCCAATTAAGCGTCTTGATCTATCTCTATAGATCTTGATGCCTAATATATAAGTAGCTTCACTGAGGTCTTTCTTCGAAAAACTCCTTTCAAACATTCCTGTATGTTTTCCAGAAAATTCTACATCATTTCCGATCGACAATATGTCATTCACATATACTTATCAGAAAGGCTGTAGTGCTCCCACTCACTTTCTTGCAAATGCAGGCTTCAGCGCAAGTCTGTATAAAACTATATGCTTTGATCAACTTATCAAAGCACATATTCCAACTCCGAGATGCTTGTACCAGTCCATAGATGGATTGCTGGAGCTTGCACATTTTGTTAGTACCTTTTAGGATTGACAAAACCTTCTGGTTGCATCATATACAACTCTTCTTTAATAAATCCATTAAAGTACGCAATTTTGTTATCCATTGCCAGATTTCATAAAGTGTGGCAATTGCTAACATGATTTGGACAGACTTAAGCATTGCTACGAGTGAGAAAATCTCATCGTAGTCAACACTTTGAACTTGTAGAAAACCTTTTGCAACAAGTCGAGCTTTGTAGACAGTAACATTACCATCGTCATCAGTCTTCCTCTTAAAGATCCATTTATTTTCAATGGCTTGCCGATCATCGGGCAAGTCAACCAAAGTCCACACTATGTTTTCGTACATGGATCCCATCTCAGATTTCATGGCCTCAAGCCATACTGCGGAATCTGGGCTCATCATCGCTTCCTCATAGTTCGTAGGTTCATCACAGTCTAGTAACATGACTTCCAGAACTGGGTTACAGTACCACTCTGGTGCGGAGTGCACTCTGGTTGGCCTACAAGGTTTAGTAGTAACTTGATCTGAAGTTTCATGATCATCATCATTAGCTTCCTCGTTGATTGGTGTATGAATCACTAGAACTATTTTCTGTGATGTACTACTTTCCAATTCGGGAGAAGGTAAAATTACCTCATTAAGTTCCACTTCCCTCCCACTCACTTCTTTCCAGAGAAACTCCTTCTCTAGAAAGTACCCATTTTTAGCAACGAATATCTTGCCTTTGGATCTGTGATAGAAGGTGTACCCAACAGTCTCCTTTGGGTATCCTATGAAGACACATTTCATTTGGATTCGAGCTTATCAGGTTGAAGCTTTTTCACATAAGCATCGCAACCCCAAACTTTAAGAAACGACAACTTTGGTTTCTTGCCAAACCACAGTTCATAAGGCGTCGTCTCAACGGATTTAGATGGTGCCCTTATTTCACGTGAATGCAGCCGTATCTAATGCATAACCCAAAATGATAGTGGTAAATCGGTAAGAGGCATCATAGATCGCACCATTTCTAATAAAGTACGGTTACGACGTTCGTACGCACCATTACGCTGTGGTGTTCCGGGTGGCGTGAGCTGTGAAACTATTCCATATTGTTTTAAATGAAAACCAAACTCGTAACTCAAATATTCGCCTCCACGATCAGATCGTATAAACTTTATTTTCTTGTTACGATGATTCTCCACTTCACTCTGAAATTATTTGAACTTTTCAAATGTTTCAGACTTGTGCTTCATCAAGTAGATATACCCATATCTGCTCAAATCATCAGTGAAGGTCAGAAAATAACGATACCCGCTGCGAGCCTTAACACTCAGTGGTCCACATACATCAGGATGTATGATTTCCAACAAACCAGTTGCTCGCTCCATTGTTCCGGAGAATGGAGTTTTAGTCATCTTGCCCACGAGGCACAGTTCGCAAGCACCAAGTGATTCATAATCAAGTGATTCCAAAAGTCCATCATTATGGAGTTTCTTCATGCGCTTTACACCAATATGACCTAAACGGCAGTGCCACAAATAAGTTGCACTATCATTATCAACTTTGCATCTTTTGGCTTCAATATTATGAATATGTGTATTACTATGATCGAGATCCAATAAACTATTTTCATTGGGTCTATGACCATCGAAGGTTTTATTCATGTAAACAGAATAACAATTATTCTATGACTTTAAATGAATAACCGTATTGCAACAAACATGATCAAATCATATTCATGCTCAACGTAAATGCCAAATAACATTTATTTAGGTTCTACACTTATCCCGAAAGTATAGGGAGTGTGCGATGGTGATCATATCAATCTTGGAACCACTTCCAACACACATCGTCACTTCATCTTTAACTAGTCTCTGTTCATTCTGCAACTCTCGTCTCGAGTTACTAATTTTAGCAACTGAACCGGTATCAAATACCCATGGGTTGCTATGAACACTAGTAAAGTACACATCAATAGTCTGTATATCAAATATACCTTTGTTCACTTTGCCATCCTTCTTATCCGCCAAGTATCTAGGGCAGTTCCGCTTCCAGTGACCATTTCCATTGCAATAGAAGCACTTAGTTTCAGGCTTGATTTTAGCTTTGGGTTTCTTCATGGGTGTGACAACTTGCTTGTCATTCTTCTTGAAGTTTTCCTTCTATCCCTTTACCCTTTTCTTGAAACAAGTGGTCTTGTTAACCATCACACTACAAAAAAAGACACATCCGTGACAATTTGGGCCGAATGAAACTTTTTTTTGTCATACTTATGACACTTCTATGACGATAATTGTGACAAAACCCGGTATCATCATAGATGTGGTAGGGTCCTACTTCTATGACAAAAAATCATGACAGAAAATGGGCTTTTCGTCCTGGGAGGGCCAGAGACGCAGCTGCATGACATTCTTTGGGTCGTCCATGACTGAAAAAACCGTGGTAGAAGCGAGGGTGATGAAAATATCGGGGTGTTCCCGGTTACGGTGGGTGGTCGGGGCCGAGCGATGTGCATTTCTCTCGTATACACGCACGTGTATGGGTGTGAGGCATTGGGCTCTAACTGAACCCGATCGATTGCACTACAGGCTACGCGTTACTGGACTCGAGTGATCGATCGATGGCTCTTAAATGAACCCGATCGAGCGATTCCTTCACTACTGCTGCTAACTGAAGCCGATCGATGCTGCCTCTGGATGAACTATGAGCGTTGCTGGG
>LR738710.1:546875482-546901213 GCA_902687465.1 Secale cereale | reverse complement strand
TGGATGAACAGTTCCCGGTGGGGGTGGATGAACAAGACCCCGTGGTGTTTCCTCTGGATGAACAGGACCGCGATCAATCGAGCCGGTTGGGGCTGCATGAACAGGACCCCGTGGAGGGCTGGATGTACATGACCACCCCGTGGAGGGTTGGATGAACAGTAGACGATGGAGGGCTGGATGAACAGTAGCCCCATGGAGGGGTGGTTGAATAGGAGCCCGTGGAGAGGGCTGGTTGAACAGTAGCCGATGGAGTAGCGCGCAGTGGAGGCTGAACAGTCGTAGGTGGAGGCAGGAGGAGGTCGACGATGGATGAACAGTAGCCCGTGGAGGCTGGTAGGGGTGGGCATTCGGTTTATATGGTAAATTCGGTTTGGTTCATTCGGGTTTCTAGAATTTCGGTTTCTGAAAAATGACGACCGAAATAATCATGATAAAAATTGCCATCGAACCTTATTAACCAAAATATATAGGTTCGGTTTGTTCGGTTAACCGAAAAACCAAAATACATGTGCACCACCATCAGTTGAAGCAGCGTATCATGTAACTATTTGTTATACTTTGTACAGACATAGCCGTCAATCATCTTAAAAAATAGCTACCAATTAGTATTTGCATGCATGAGATCCTATAATCGATGCAACCCATGCTCTTGTGATTGCATGAATCTATGTCTAATTTCCAAAGTGATGCACAACTAGCTAGCGACTTAGACTAACTGGCTATCATAATGTGCTTGTGCGGAGAGAAACAAGGCAGTGGACTCATAATTCGGTTAGTTCGGTGTATATGGTTTTTCTCAATCAAAAACCGATTTAGAATTAAACACCAAATAATTTATATTTTTCAAACCAAACCGAATAACCAAAAACTGATTTAGCCTATATTTCGGTTAAAATGGTTCGGTTCGGTTTCAAATTTCGTTTTTCGGTTTGAAAGTGCCCACCCCTAGAGGCTGGAGTGGGTCGATGGTGGAGATGAACAGTTTCCCGTGGAGTCCTGTTTTGCGGTACGCCACACCCCTCCCGATGAACAGGACCCCCGTTTCGACCGTAGCGCTCCAACACAAGTCAGTTTCCTCCGTTTTGGGGTACGCCACCCCCCTCCCGATCAACAGGACCCCTGTTTCGACCGTAGGAGGTCTGTTTCCTCCATTTTGCAGTAGTCAGACCCCTCCCGATGAACAGGATCCCATTTCGAACGTGGCCGGTCGAACACAAGGCCGTTTCCTCCGTTCTACTGTACGCCAGGCCTCGTTTCCATCGGCTGTTCCATCCAAGCCCTCCCGATGAACACGACGACGCATTCCATTCTTACCCAGCCGGTTGGCTCCCCATGAACACGACGACGACGCTGTTTCTCCGTTCCGACCCAGCCATGTACACGGGCGCTGGCCATACATACACGCGAGTAGGCGTTCGAGACCCCGTTCGTATGTACGTACGTGGCCGTATTTACTTTCTTGCACCCTGGCCGCTGTACGTACGTGTACATGCTACGTGCTCGCCTCATCTACGACACGTGCGCGCCTCTACATCGACCAGTATGTACGTACATGTTCGCGACCAGAATGACAACGCTACGTATGCTTAGACAAGTTGGGTCCTGACTGTCAGGCACTTCCTTGCGTGCGAAGATGTAGCTGGTGGGTCCCAGCAGTCAGGGGGCGAATCGTTTTTTTGCCCGGACGCACTTCCTTGCGTGCGAAGATGTAGCCGGTGGGTCCCAGCAGTCAGGGGAAACTTTTTTTCGCGAAATACGATGGCCCATCCGGTTTGTCCCCGCTGTCAGGTGGAGGAATAATTATTTTGCGTGCAATAAGGAGGCACTTCCTTGCTCCGACCGTGGACCCAGCTGTCAGCCTCTCCACGTACAGTCCACGTCTGATGGAAGCCGTTCCTTGACCATGTTGACCACGCCGCGCCGAGAGTACCAAGGCAGTGGACGACGGAGAGGCCTAGGAAGGGGACGACGCGGAGCCGGGGAAGACGCGACAGTGGATGCCCACACATAGAGGAGTACGAGGGTTCACTGGTTCGCTGCGGTGTGAGGCTGCCGTCGCCGTAGAATAGTAGGGGGTGTGGGTGAGTAGAGGATGGCCTGGCCAGCGGTGGGAATAGTAGGGGGCGGTGAGGCCTCCGCGACAGCACATCCGGCCACGGGAGGCAGGAGCATGCGGCACGACCGGCGCTGCTTTGGGCGGCTAGAGCAACAAGACCAGAGGTTGAAGAAGTACTACGGCCGTTGGATGGACATCGTACGGTCACTGGAGCTAGATTCGTTCATATTGACTAAGTTGACAAAGCATGCCCTCCCCGTCAACTTAGTAGGCCCACAAGTCAGCCTCCCACCAAGGTGGGTCCCAACCAGCAGGGGGAGTATTCATTTTTTGTGCGTAATAAGGAGGCACTTCCGGTGGGTCCGAGCTGACAGCGGGGGGAACGTTTTTTTCGCGTAATACGGTGGCCCGTCCGGTGGGTCCTAGCAGTCAAGGGGAAACATTTTTTTCGCGAAATACGGTAGCCCGTCCGGTGGGTCCCTGCTGTCAGGTGGAGGAATCATTATTTTCCGCATAATAAGGAGGCACTTCCTTGCTGCCGTCGTGGACCCAGCTGTCAGCCTCTCCACGTACAGTCCACGTCTGATCGAAGTTGTTCCTTGACCACGTTGACCACGCCGCACCGAGAGCACCAGTGCGGTGGAGGACGGCGAGTCCTATGAAGGGGACGACACGGAGCCGGGGAAGATGCGGCAATGGAAGCCCGCGCGGAGAGGAGTACGAGGGTTCACTGGTTCGGGTGTGGTGTGAGGCTGTCGTCGCCGCGGAATAATAGGGGAGGTGGGTGAGTAGAGGGATGGCCTGGCCAGCGGTGGGAATAGTAGGGGGCGGTGAGGCCTGCGCAGCAGCACAGGCGGCCACGGGAGGCAGGAGCAGGTGGCACGGCCGGCGCTGCTTTGGGCGGCTAGAGCAAGAAGGCCAGAGGTTAAGAAGCATAATGGCCGTTGGATGGACATTGTACGGTCACTGCAGCTAGAATCGTTTATATTGATTAAGTTGACAAAGCCCTTGGTATGCGTCAACTTATTAGGCCCATGGGTCAGCTTCCGAAACGGTGCGCCCCAGATGTCAGGGGGAGGAATCATTTTTTGGGCGGGTGAAGCTAGAATATCCGAGATTGAAGAAGAAGCACGACATCCGTTGGATGGACATCCAACGGCCACTGCTGCTAGAACGTGTGTTGACTAAGTTGACAAAGCCTTGCATACGCGCCAACTCTTTTTTTTGAGGGGACGCGTCAACTTAGTAAGGCCACAAGTGTGTGGCAGAGAACTTATAGCCCATTTGAGATTTGTAAGAATGTGCAGCCAATTTTTGAATTCTAATGGAATTTACTACAGCCCATTTACAGTTTGTTAAAAGTACAACCCATTTCAACCAACCGTTCAAAACAGAATTCTATAAAATTTCCCACATTTTGATGGGATCCGAAATATTTTTATCCCGAAATTTCTAGTCAGATTAAATACAATTTCAATATAAATTTATATTATGTAAAAATCCAACGAAACATTGCGCTCGCAACAATTAATGAAATTAAAATTTTTAATATCCAAAAATAATATTTTATAAAGTAATTACGTGTTTGGTGCATTTTTTATAGTTACTGCCCAGTTTTTATAATTACATCCCATTTATTATTTATTAAAGCCTATTTTCTTGTTAAGCCTAATGCATCCCTCCTAGGAAAGATTTGTAGCCCAGCGGGGCAGAGAATAACAACTTGACCTTGCCTGGGTATTCCTAAAAAAAGTATAGGTGGGCTAGCCATATTCAACTTGAAAATTAATAATATCTGGGCTGGATATCTGGCCTGGGCTAGACGGGCCACAGCCCGCCCAGTTAATGGCTGCAGCGATGTTTTCGTTGTTGCTCAAAGGAGAAAAATTAATATCTAGGCTAAACATCGCTCAAGAAAAACTCTACAGTGCTCACACCTCAAAAACACAAATACTGCTCGAGTTGCTTGGTCCCAGCTGTCGGCCGCTTCTTGTGCAATTCTCTCGTTTATTGACTACATAGGTTGACAATGGTGTGGGACCGTGATGTCACGAAACCAGGAGGAAGCAAAAAAATTAATAGTTTTATATACTAATAAGGAGGCACTTGCGTACGCGCGGCTATGGCCCTGATGGGTCCCCGCTGTCATCCTCTCCAAGTAAAGTCATCTCCTCATCCTCATGTCCGTTGACCATGTTGACAACGCGAGACGGCGGCGCCACGGCGAGCGCAACAACTCGAAGGACGACGGAGAGGGCCTCGCGGGCCCTATGGATGGTCTGATACAGCGCCCGCTGCTCATTCGGGAAGCCAGGATCATACGGCCACATGTCCGCGACGGCATTGTTGTTCGCTTGTTCACCGGTGCTCGTTGAGGAGACGGGGGTTGCAGCACAGGTCCTCCTGCTCTGGTAGCTCTTCCGCCATTAGGGCATCGAAGTGCGGTCGCACCTGCTCTATGGTGAACACGTCATGAACCGGCTTGGACGGTGGCGCCAGCTCCTGGTCGAAAGCTACGCCCATCGTCTGATTGTCGTCGCTCAACTCGACGAGGTAGCTGACGAGCCAGCATGTCCGGCTGCTGGACCGACCCGCTGCCAAGCACGAGTCTGACTGCCCTGGCCCACACATACCGCCTCCCTCGCCCGCGCGCGCTTTCCGCCCGAAACGATCAGCGCCGCCCGCCCCGCTTCCCGGTGCATGTGATTGCTCCGCGTTCAAACGACACAAGTGCCGTCCGTTAGTCCTTCTGCCGCCCACATTAATGATACGCGATTGCCAAGGCGGCTACTCCGGTGCTACACGTCCGTCCCTCCGCCACCTACCATTGCTATATAAACTGCTACGCCGGCCATAGCCGCAGTCATCCGCATACGTTCCTATTCTCCTGTCCACACCACTACTGCCCACCATGGGTTCCTTGCGCTCCAACGCTCTTCGGGACGGGCGGACGACGGACCACAATTAGATGGCAGCCATTGCTACCGACTGGCTGGCCGACAGGCAGCCGGAGGACGACAACTTCCCAATGGAGAACATGGTAGGCGACGATCCGGCGCCAACCCCCTCCTCCGCGCCATCCTCGCTGGTGCATTGCACCATGACCCTCGACGAGGCCCGTGCCCAATATATGGACACGATGAGGCAGAAGCGTGAGGAGCAGTTCTGAGAGGTGCAGGCCGACACTGCCTACAACCACCATCTCCTCCAAGAGCACCTGCAGGCGGAGGAATGGATCGCCGCGGAGCGGGCGGAGCAGGAGGCGCTGCTCGACTCGTAACGATCCGCCCGCGAGGGCCGCCTCGAGCGCTGGCGGTACCGCATGCGGGTGGCGGAGGCTGCAGCCGCCTAGAAAGAGGGCGATGAAGCGGGCGAGGAGCTGTTTGGCGAGACCGAGGACGAGGCAGAGGACAATGCCAGCTCCGACGAGTCCCCGCTCCACTGGCGGCGACGAGGCCCTGCTCCGCGGAGGCCCTGCGGTGCAAACAACGAGGCAGAGGACACCGCCGGCTCTGCCGAGGCCCCACCCTGCCGGTAACGAGGGGGAGGATTTCCCCCGCTCCGCCGAGGCGCTGCCCGTCGGCAACGAGACAGAGGACATCCCCGGCTCCGCCGAGGCCCCGCCCCGTTGCCAACAAGGCCATGCCACACAGAAAACGAGGAAGAGTAGAACACGGTAGGTCGCCGCTGCTCGGGTCCAAGTAAGGCCACCGCTGCCCTAATCACTATGACAAGCTAGGCGAGTTGACCACTGACGGCCGGTTAGCTTCTTGGCGGCGACATGGAGTTGGAGAGCTATGTTGGAGAAGGACGCTGCTTCTACTTAACTGCTGGTGCAGTTGGCTGACTGACACGTGGGCCCAACATGCATCTGGGCCACATGTCAGTTACGCAACTGCACCTGTAGTTAAGTCACTGAAGCTTCTGTTTGGCTCAGAAGGACACAGGTGGGTAGATTTGGTTAATTAATTATACCTCCAGCGCACCCCTTTTTAGTTGAAGAATGTATGAACTATAATGAATTCCGTCATGTTTATATGAAATCTGACCGTGTATGAATGAATTTATTTCGATTAGTTTGAATTCTTGTATCACTGGCATTGGATGAACATGCAAAACAATACGTACTAGCATTATTCCCAGGGTGATCACCTCGTTTGCAGCAGTTTCACATGTACTCCCTCCGGTCCTTTCTAGTCTGCATACAAGTTATGTCTGCAGTCAAAGTATCTATACTTTGACCAATCTTATAGAAAAAAGTATGCACTTTCACAATGTGCAAAGTAAAAAGGAACAGAAGGAGTACAAAAAGTTTGCGCAGCTTTTTAGCGTTCCTCTACATTGTAATCAAACACACAGGCCTGGCAATTCATAGAGAACATTCAAAACAATCGATGATTTAGCATCTCAGCGATTCACATGTTAGAGCCAATATTTAATTCACAACTAAAAATAAAGAAAAAATGGATCGACGCTGCTAACAGCAAAGGGCGTCCCATTCGAAAATATCAAACGCATGTCTTCTTGCTAAAATCAATGAGCAAAATTTGACATGGTTTTCCCATTCCGAAATATCAAATGCCTACGATTGTGGAATGGGCAGGGTTTGCCATCAGTTCGGACATTGACATGGCACCTCGTGCTAAATAAACCAGCTATTCTTTTTGTGCACTTCCACCAAAATCAACCAAATTCGTGCGTAGCTTGTATGATTTCGCCCTTATATGTTGCAACGCCTTGAACTTATCAGCACCTCCTTTCTTGACATGGAAATGAATGATTCGATGTATTCATGAACATTTTGTGCAGTTCCCATTGAAATCAAGCTGAGCACCCCTTGTTGCAAGAATACAAAAAAAGTGATTAGTATAAAGCAAACTGTACTATGAATTGACGGTTTAAACAGGCACCTACATGGTCCATGTAGAGCACACTTTTAGAAAAATGGAACTCACCGTAAAGAATCCTAGAACAACATTGTACTCGCGCATCACAACAAGAAAATGGAGATTTGTCAGTCCTTCTGAGCTGAAGTTAGTTTGGTCTTCTGGGAGGGTAATGTAACCATCCTTCAACTGGTCCTTCTTATGAGAAGATAGACAGGGCTTCTTCATCCTGGCATAATCGGAACTAGTCACTTCACGTACTCCATATTCTTCTTCAGGACTTGTTTGTTTAATCCTCCTCCCAAGGGGATTGGAGTGGATTGGAGAGGATTTTGGCTTGTAGGGGGATCTAATCCCCCTCGAACCCTGCCATTCCCCTTCAAAAACCACCTCAACCGAACAAGGCCTCAGAGGAGGATGATCCTGTTGTGCAAAGACAAGAGGATAATTAAATGCTAGCATTCCTGTTTGCTCGAAAAAAGGAAAGGAAATATTTAAAACAACACAGATGAAGCACTTATCAAGGATAATACCACTTTTTCATGACAGTATCTAAACAGTAGCACAACACCAACATAGATGACAAAGCTCAATCATATGGATGAAATCAGTGGGCGAGTACCAACCTTTGTCAGGAGGCTTATTGTGTAGAGCATACAGATGAAGCACTTCTCCAGAACCATCTGTTGCTATCTACTGTGGTGGCCATTATTACTATATACTCCTCGATTAGATTAATGTTTCCAACATCTTCTTGTGCAGTTCCACTAAAATATGGATGCGGTGTTTTGGCTCCTAGGTGCATATGCACCCATTGTCTAAATACACATTTTGAAAAGTTAAAAAATTCGAAACAAAAATCCCATGGGTATATCCGGACATTCTATGTGCATGCACAAAGTTTCGGTGAAAAATGGCATTTTTTTGACGCTTGTGTAAAAAAGATATAGAAATGCAAATTGAATACTTGTAATGAAGCATAAGAAATTGTCTTTTCTATATAAGCCACAAAAAAACCTTGTTTTTCATCGAGAACTTTGTGCACGCACATAGAATGTCTAGATATACACACGGGATTTTAGTTTGGATTTTTTCAACTTTTCAAAATGTGTATTTAGACAATGGGTGCATACGCACCTACGAGCCAATGCCAATTTCCGCTAAAATATATGGCATTTTCAAAGAAGATCCCTGTTTGCGCAAGTAGATATAATTACGTATTACATTAAGAGTGGCATCAAATCAGTGGCAAAACAATTTCTCGTTCTAGCCATAGCAATAAATTAAGATGCAAAACTATATATCATTACTTGTGTCATCATAGTTCCAGTGCTTCTTTACAGCACCAGGAGTTGATTTTTATTTTTCTTCCGCTTGTTCTTCCCCTTCATCACTTGGTTCAATAACAGACAAGCTTCGCCTTTAATGTGAAAGAAGCCTAGTACTGACCTCTCATGACGCGGAATTCAAACAACTCACAAGAAGAAGATCTGAACCAAATTTGCCAACACGGATAGGAAGTAAGATCTCCTCTTGTGCAGTTCCACTAAGATCAAGAAATCAAGAAACGCTGTCGGTGTGACATTTTGGTTGAACTGCACAAAACACTCTTAAAACAAAAGTGTTTTGTGCAGTGCAACAAAAGGTCACAATGGCAATGAGGTGAAGTAGATAACCATGTTTACACAGAGGAGCAAAGGAAATAACTAGTGGTCAATAACAGTGGATGACACAGAAGCCAACAAAAAGAAGCATCTACCTTATCTAAATGGGAAAGAAAGCAAGACAGTAGCATTTCTCAAATGGTGGCATTGATTAATATTAATAGAGAGATTATATTAACAATAAAATTCGTTAAGCATGTAATTTGCTTTTAACAGTGGCATTGCATCAATTTTCCAGCAGCATTATTAGAGGGTGCTTGTTTACAGGGACATTTTGGTGGAGGGACTAAAAAAACTCCGTGTCAGTCCCATCTAAACCAAACAGGAGGGACTTTTAGGGACTAAAAGTGGGCATTTGGGACAAAAGAAAGAAGATCCCAAAGGGAGAGTCTTTTGGGGACTTTTTAAAGCAGTTGCCCCTGCCACGCATGGCACCTTGTCTCTATTAGTTCATTACTAGGGGTAACATGGTCTTTTAGCATGCCATTTAATAACCTCTAGTCCATGTTTAGTCCCTGGAATCAAACAAGTGGGGACTAGGGAGTTTTTAACCAAACAAGGCCTTAGATTAACAACAACTAAAGAGTTGCACAGGACAGTGGACACACCAGCACCATGTGCATCTATCGATGTACTAGGGTGATGCACAGTCTATTGCAACAAAAAACAAACAACCAAGGTGCTTATTTGTGTTGGTCCCAGTTTTGTTATCTTTAGACACCTTTCCCTATGTGAGCGTAGCAAATTGATACGTCTCCAACGTATCTACTTTTCCAAACCCTTTTGCCCTTGTTTTGGACTCTAGCTTGCATGATTTGAATGGAACTAACCCGGACTGACGCTGTTTTCAGCAGAACTGCCATGATGTTGTTTTTGTGCAGAATAAAAAGTTCTCGGAATCGCCTAAAAATCAACGGAGAATTATTTCAGAAAATATAAAAAATATCTGCAAGAAGGTCCTCACCGGGGGGCCCACACCCTGTCCTCGAGGGTGGGGGGCGCGCCCCCTGCCTCGAGGGCCCTCGAT
The DNA here is from genome assembly GCA_902687465.1 of Secale cereale. Classification (NCBI taxonomy): domain Eukaryota; kingdom Viridiplantae; phylum Streptophyta; class Magnoliopsida; order Poales; family Poaceae; genus Secale; species Secale cereale. The sequence continues at coordinate 546,891,580 of LR738710.1, read as the reverse complement.
GCTCCATCGACGTACCCCCAGATCCTATATCTTCCATTTAGGGGAGAAAAAAATGAGTGAGACAGAATTACCGCGTTTTACGAGATGGAGCCGCCGCCAAGCCCTAATCTCTCTCGGAAGGGCTGATCTGGAGTCCGTTCGGGGCTCCGAAGAGTGGAGATCGTCGCCATCGTCATCACCAACCTTCCTCCATCACCAATTCCATGATGCTCACCGCCATGTGTGAGTAACTCCATCGTAGGCTTGCTGGACGGTGATGGGTTGGATGGGATCTATCATGTAATCGAGTTAGTTTTGATAGGGTTTGATCCCTAGATTCCACTACGTTCTGACATTGATGTTGCTATGACTTTGCTATGCTTAATGCTTGACACTAGGGCCCGAGTGCCATGATTTCAGATCTGAACCTATTATGTTTTCATGAATATATGTGTGTTCTTGTTCCTATCTTGCAAGTCTATAGTCACCTACTATGTGTTATGATTCGGCAACCCCGAAGTGACAATAATCGGGACCACTCCTGGTGATGACCATAGTTTGAAGAGTTCATGTATTCACTATGTGTTAATGCTTTTGTCCGGTACTCTATTAAAAGGAGGCCTTAATATCCCTTAGTTTCCAATAGGACCCCGCTGCCACGGGAGGGTAGGACAAAAGATGTCATGCAAGTTCTTTTCCATAAGCACGTATGACTATATTTGGAATACATGCCTACATTGCATTGATGAACTGGAGCTAGTTCTGTGTAACCCTAGGTTATAACTTCTACATGATGAATTGCATCCGATGTAATTTCGCATCACCGATCCAATGCCTACAAGCTTTACCTATATTGGTAGTTGCTTATTTACTTATCCGTTGCTACTATCACAAAAAACTACAAAAACACTATCGTTACTTTTATTGCTGCTACCGCCACTATCATATTACTTTGCTACTAAACTATCTTGCTGCAGATACTAAGTTTCCAGGTGTGGTTGAATTGATAACTCAGCTGCTAATACTTAACAGTATTCTTTGGCTCCCCTTGTGTCGAATCAACAAATTTGGGTTTAATACTTTACCCTCAAAAACTGTTGCGATCCCCTACACTTGTGGGTTATCAAGACTATTTTATGGCGCTGTTGCCGGGGAGCATAGCTCTATTCTTTAAGTCACTTGGGATTTATATCTGTTTATCACTATGAAGAATTTGAAGGACTCAAAAACCAAGATCTTACCCTCAACTACGAGGGGAGGTAAGGAACTGCCATCTAGCTCTGCACTTGATTCTCCTTCTGTTATGAGTAAACTTCGACACCTACTCCTGCTATTGAATCTGATATGTCATATGTTCTTGATGATGCTACTTCTGCTATGTATGATGAAACTACTTCTATGCCTGATACTGTGCCACTAGGTGAATTTCTAGATGAACAAATTGCTAAGGTTAGGGAGAGTGCAAATGTTGATGATATTTATGAAAGTGATGATGAAACTACTCCCAATAGATATGAATTGCCTATTGTGCCTGAGGGTTATGTTATGGATGAAGAAACTACTAGAGACTTTCTTGCTTGCAGTGATAGATATGATCTTAAGAAGTTATTAGCTAAGCTGAAAGAAAAGTCCTTGAATGCTAGAATGAAACATGACCCTGCTTTTGCTACTTCACCTATTTGTGTTACTAATAAGGATTATGAATTTTCTGTTGATCCTGAGTTAATTACTTTGGTTCAATCTGATCCTTTCCATGGCTATGAGTCTGAAACTGTTGTGGCACATCTTACCAAGTTGAATGATATAGCCACCCTGTTTACCAATGATGAAAAGATTCACAACTACTATATAATTAAGTTGTTTCCGTTCTCGTTAAAGGGTGATGCTAAGACTTGGTTTAATTCTCTCGATCCTGGTTGTGTGCGTAGTCCCCAGGATATGATGTATTACTTCTCTGCTAAATATTTTCTCGCTCATAAGAAACAAGCTGCCTTACGGGAAATATATAACTTTGCGCAAATTGAAGAAGAGAGTCTCCCACAAGCTTGGGGGAGGCTTCTCTAGTTACTTAATGCTTTGCCTGATCATCCTCTTGAGATGCATGATATACTTGATGTCTTTTATAATGGACTAACCGATGCTTCCAGAGACCACCTGGATAGTTGTGTTGGTTGTGTTTTCAAGGAAAGAACCGTTGAACAAGCTGAATTACTATTGATCAATTTGTTGGCCAATGAAAATAATTGGACACTTCCTGAACCAGCCCCTAAGCCAACTCCGAAGAACAGCGGTGTTCTATTTCTTAGTCCTGAAGGTATGCAAGAGGCAAAGAAATCTATGAAAGAAAAAGGTATTAAAGCTGAAGATGTTAAGAGTTTACCGCCTATTGAAGAAATACATGGCCTTGATAACCCGACACAGGTAGTAAACGTAAATTCTCTTTATAGATTTGATGAAGGTGATGTTCCTCGATATAAGTCTGCTAGCCAATGCTTAGATGAGTTTGACAATTTTATTGTGAAACAAGAAAACTTCAATGCTTATGTTGGTAGACAATTACAACACAATGCTTATATGATTGAATGCTTGAGTGATTATCTTTCTAGAGCTAAAGGTGAACTGAAACTTATTAGTAAACATGCTTCTATGGTTACCACTCAAGTAGAACAAGTACCTAAGGCTCAGAATGATTTGCTCATTGAATTAAATAGTAAGAATAATGACTATGATGTTAGAGTTGCTACTAGGGGTGGTAAAATGACTCAGGAACCTCTGTATCCTGAAGGCCACCCTAAGAGAATTGAGCAAGATTCTCAGAGAGCTAATTTAGATGCACCTAGTTCTTCTAAGAAGAAGAAAAAGAAAAATGATAGGACTTTGCATGCTTCTAGTGAACCTGTAGCTGACACACCTGAGAATCCCAATGATATATCTGTTTCTGATGCTGAGACACAATCTGGTAATGAACATGAACCTAGTGATAATATTAATAATGATGTTCATGATGATGCTCAACCTAGCAATGATAATGATGTAGAGATTGAACCTGCTGTTGATCTTGATAACCCACAATCAAAGAGTCAATGTTATGATAAGAAAGACTTTGTTGCTAGGAAGCACGGTAGGGAAATAGAACCATGGGTTCAGAAACCCATGCCTTTTCCTCCGAAACCATCCAAGAAAAAGGATGATGAGGATTTTGAGCGCTTTGCTGAAATGATTAGACCTATCTTTTTGCGTATGCATTTGACCGATGTGCTTAAAACAAATCGTCATGCTAAGTATATGAAAGACATTAATACCAACAAAAGAAAGATACCTGAAGTAGAAATATCCATCGTGCTTGCTAATTACACTTTTGAGGGTGGAATGCCTAAGAAATTAGGAGATCTAGGAGTACCTACTATACCTTGCTCCATTAAGAGAAACTATGTTAAAACTGCTTTGTGTGATCTTGGAGCCGGTGTTGGTGTTATGCCTCTCTCTTTATATCGTAGACTTGACTTGAATAAGTTGACACCTACTGAAATATCCTTGCAAATTGCTGATAAATCAACTGCTATACCTGTTGGTATTTGTGAGGATGTGCCTGTTGTAGTTGCAAATGTTACTATTCTAACAGACTTTGTTATACTTGATATTTCCGAGGATGATAGTATGTCTATTATTCTTGGAACACCTTTTTTGAATACTGCAGGGGCTGTTATTGATTGCAACAAAAGCAATGTCACTTTTCACGTCAATGGTAATGAGCATACGGTACACTTTCCGAGGAAACAACCTCAGGTCTACAGTATCAATTATATTGGAAAAACTTCGACTATTACTATTGGAGGTTTTGAATTTCCTATTCCTACTATCAAGAATACATATGACATACTTATTGTTGGGGACATACATATCCCCATTGAGGTAACCTAGTGTTATTTGAAAATTCTCCGGTTTCATGTTACTCTGAAAGAGTTTATTAACAAGACCTGATCAACCTTGTTAATGGATTCCTTTTGATGAACATGGGATAGGTGAATCTAGATAGTACAATCTTCTCTACCCTCCTTTTACTTTCTGTTAATTAGGATAAATAAAGAAAAAATAGTATTTTCTTTCTATTTCCAGACTTATCCGTGCAATAAAAATTATCCCAAAAATAAAAGTTCTCCAAATACTATGAAAATGAAATATGATTTTTTCTAGAATATTTAAGAAAATATGGCACTGAACACACAACGAGGGGAGCCAACACTTGGCCACGAGGGCACAGGGCACGCCCCCTACCTCGTGGGCCCCACGTGGCCCCCCTCCACTTATCCTTTCACACATGCTCTTCTTCTTCCTCCCAAAAAAATCACCAACCAGCTCAAACCCGAATTCTAGCTCATCTTGCTGCCATTTTCGATCTCCTTGCTCAAAGCACCATTCACCAAACTGTTTGCGGAGATTGTTCCTTGAAAAATGTCTAGGAGAAACTTCCAAGGCGGTCCTTCAAGGAAGCAAGAACCGAGGCTCGTGTTCCGTGAGCCGGACGATGAACCATCGAGGGATGCTGATGTGCAGCCTTGTGAATGGCCGCTAGATGAATTCATGGGTCAAGCTGGAATCAAAGATGAATTTTACGCATACGTGCGTAACGCTGACCTCAAGGGCTTCATACAAGATAAGTGCCCTCAAAACCGTGGCTTAACTGATAGCTTTGTGAGAAGGTTTAAATTTTCATCTTCACATAATTCTCACACTGTCCTGTTTGACCTTTATGATAAATCTTATACCATGGATTTAGAGGATTTTAATGTTGCCTGCAAGCTCCCACAGTGGGGCAGTATGAGTGTTCCTCGCAAATTGGAATTTTGAGAATTCCTAGCTAGTATTACGGTGGGGGAATGTAGGGACGTCACACAAGCTACCACGGGGAGCATACATTTTCCTGCTATTCATTACATTGCTCTCTTTATCGGTAGATGCATAAATGCTAAAGATGAGGCTTGTCACATGTGTGTCCCTGATCTTAGTGTTCTCAGGAGTGCTGTACTAGGTGATAGGCAATATAATCTGGGAGCTATTGTTGCACGTAGGCTACACCATAATGGTTTGCATGGAGATTTGTTTGGTGGGATCTATGCTACCCGCATAGCCCGCTATCTTGGTGTGTCTGTGCACACGAATGATGAACCTTTACCCCCTGCTTATTTAGACTGTCATGCTATGGCTAGTCACCGGTTTATACAGTGGGATAATCAAACCCTCAAATATCGACTAATCTTTAACAGGTAGCATGCCATCCCTATTGTTCTTCCTGCCCCTACTTTGTTTAACTTTCAGGAAAAAAGGAAGATACACTATAACTATGGAGGAGGCAAATGCCTATTATAACATGATGGAGGCAACCCGCCTTCGAGCTGCAGCTCAGCATGCAACATCTGCCGCATCTCAGTACGACCCCAACTACAACTTTGGATATCCGTCAGGCCAGTACTAGCCATAAACCAACTTAGGCCAAAAGCCTAAGCTTGGGGGAGTACGTGTTTCTCACCGACTTACATTCATGTTCACACACTTATTCTAGCTGTCGGTGCTCACACTCTTTCACTGTACCATCCATGCTTAGATTCAATTTCTTTTTCTTAGTCTTTTTCTTGTGTGCTAGAAAAACAAAAAAACAGAAAATATTAGGTGTAGCTTCTAGCTAGTTTACTTTCTTTGCTTGTAGTAGTAACCAAAAAATGAAAACCCAAAAAGATCTCCCGTTCTTCTTTTGCTTGTTGGTAGCTTTCCCGTGTAAATAGTTTCTTTTCTTTTCTTTAGGGGTTAAGAGTAGAAGACCATGATTGAAAATCCTTAGTGGCTCTCATATGCTCTATTGTTGATTTGACCTTGAGCCATATTACCTTGTCTTCTCTCTTGTATTAAATGCCTGCAGATTCCAGCTTAGTCCAATGCACGTTCACTATTATTATTATCCACACCGTTCGGTCATGCAAGTGAAAGGCAATAAGGATGATATATGATGAACTAATTGAGATGAGAAAAGCTGGTATGAACTCGACCTCTCTTGTTTTTGTAAATATGATTGCTCATCATTCCTGATTCAGCTTGTTATGAATGAAACATGTTTGCAATGACAATTAGAGATCATAGCTGCTTATGCCATGCTTAATTAGCTGAGAGTTTATAATGGTCTATCTTGCATTCGAACATGATATTAAAATGGTTGTGATGTGGTATGATGGGTGGTATCCTCCTTTGAACGATTTAAGTGACTTGACTTGGCACATGTTCATGCATGTAGTTGAAACAAATCAACATAGCCTTCACGATATTCATGTTCATGGTGATTTATATTCTACTCATGCTTGCATTCATTATTGATTAATTTTAATGCATGTCCATTACCGTTGTTGCTCTCTAGCTGGTCGCTTCCCAGTCTCTTTCTAGCCTTCACCTGTACTAAGAGGGAATACTGCTTGTGCATCCACTTCCATAAACCCCAAAGTTATTCCATATGAGTCCACCATACCTTCCTATATGTGGTATTTACCTGCCGTTCCAAGTAAATTTGTACGTGCCAAACTCTAAACCTTCAAATGAAATTCTGTTTTGTATGCTCGAACAGCTCATGTATCAACTAGGGATGTCTATATCTTCCATGCTAGGTGGGTTATTCCCACGATGAGTGGACTCCGCTCATCCTTCATGAGAAAATGGCTGGCGACCGGTATGCCCAGTCCCATGCTCAAAATCATAATAATTAGACAAAACTCCCCCAGGGCTGTTGTTGGTTTGGACGGTACCCGTTGTTTCGGGCTAGCCGTGGAGTGTGCTTGTTGGTGGTTGGGGGAGTATAAACTTTACCATTCTGTTTGGGAACCGCCTATAATGTGCGTACCATGGGAGATATCGAGATTCTTGGTTGTTATGTTGACAATAAAAGTATACCGCTCAAAATGTTATTCATCTCTATTTAAAAATCGAGCTCTGGCACCTCTACAAATCCCTGCTTCCCTCTGCGAAGGGCCTATCTATTTACTTTTATGCAGAGTCATCATCCCCTATCAAAAGAGCACCGGTAGGAGAGCACCTCTATCGTTGCATGTATTACTATTAATTTGCATTGAGTATGATCATGACTGGATCTCTTTTACCATGAATTACAATGTCTAGCCAGTCCTTGATCTTTAAAGGTGCTCTGCATTTATGTTTTGCGGTCTCAGAAAGGGCTAGCGAGATACCATCTTGTTATATCATATCATGAGTGTTTTGAGAAAGTGTTGTCATTCGAGGTTTATTATTATTGCTCGCTAGTGGATTATGCCATTGATGTGAGTAGTCTTGAGACCTGAAAGTTATTGTGAATGTGGTTAGTTCATGATCTTGTTGAAAACCTGAATGCTACCTTACATATTTACAACAACAAGAGCAAACAGAGTTTGTCAAAGTTTTTCTTTATCACTTTCAGTTTATCAACTTAATTGCTTGAGGACAAGCAAAGGTTTAAGCTTGGGGGAGTTGATACATCTCCAACGTATCTACTTTTCCAAACCCTTTTGCCCTTGTTTTGGACTCTAACTTGCATGATTTGGACGGAACTAACCCGGACTGATGCAGTTTTCAGCAGAACTGCCATGGTGTTGTTTTTGTGTAGAATAAAAAGTTCTCGGAATCGCCTGAAAATCAACGGAGAATTACTTCAAAAAATATAAAAAATATCTGCAAGAAGATCCTCACCGGGGGGGCCCACACCCTGTCCTCGAGGGCGGGGGCGCGCCCCCCTTCCCAGGGCGCGCCCATGCCTCGAGGGCCCCCCAATGCTCCACTGACGTACCCCCAGATCCTATATCTTCTGTTTCGGGGAGAAAAAAATGAGAGAGAAAGAATTATCGCGTTTTACGAGACGGAGCCGCCGCCAAGCCCTAATCTCTCGGGAGGGCTGATTTGGAGTCCGTTCGGGGCTCCGGAGAGTGGAGATCGTCGCCATCATCATCATCAACCTTCCTCCATCACCAATTCCATGATGCTCACCGCCGTGTGTGATTAATTCCATCGCAGGCTTGCTGGACGGTGATGGGTTGGATGGGATCTATCATGTAATTGAGTTAGTTTTGTTAGGGTTTGATCCCTAGTATCCACTATGTTCTGAGATTGATGTTGCTATGACTTTGCTATGCTTAATGCTTGACACTAGGGCCCGAGTGCCATGATTCTAGATCTGAACCTATTATGTTTTAATGAATATATGTGAGTTCTTGATCCTATCTTGCAAGTCTATAGTCACCTACTATGTGTTATGATCCGGCAACCTCGAAGTGACAATAATCGGGACCACTGCCAGTGATGACCATAGTTTGAGGAGTTCATGTATTCACCCTGGGTTAATGCTTTGGTCCGGTACTCTATTAAAAGGAGGCCTTAATATCCCTTAGTTTCCAATAGGACCCCGCTGCCACGGGAGGGTAGGACAAAAGATGTCATGCAAGTTCTTTTCCATAAGCACGTATGACTATATTCGGAATACATGCCTACATTGCATTAATGAACTGGAGCTAGTTCTGTGTCACCCTAGGTTATAACTTCTACATGATGAATTGCATCCGACATAATTTCCCATCACCGATCCAATGCCTACGAGCTTTACCTATATTGCTAGTTGCTTATTTACATTTCCATTGCGACTATCACAAAAAACTACAAAAACACTATCGTTACTTTTATTGCTGCTACCGCCACTATCATATTACTTTGCTACTAAACTATCTTGCTGCAGATACTAAGTTTCCAGTTGTGGTTGAATTGACAACTCAGCTGCTAATACTTAAGAGTATTCTTTGGCTCCCCTTGTGTGGAATCAACAAATTTGGGTTTAATACTTTACCCTCAAAAATGGTTGCGATCCCCTACACTTGTGGGTTATCACAAATCTAGTCCTGCTCAAACTCTACAGACTTGTCCTCCAAAACAAAAGATTAGTTCATTACAGATGTGCGTACTGCGTTTGTCATTGTTTTCCCTTTTCAACCAACGTAGGTTTTGGATAGCTAGTCTGTACTAGTACTTTCCCCACTTCATTTCCTCTGTGAACCACGTCCTAGATTTATGCTATACAACTTTCCCCACTACTTTCCCCCATTCATGTCCTCTTTGAACCACATCTTAGATTCATGCGATACAACTTTCCCCACTACTTTCCCCCTTCCTTTCCTTTTTGAACCACGTCCTAGATTCATGCTATACAACTTTTCCCACTACTTTCCCCCATTCCTGTCCTCTTTGAACCACGTCCTAGATTCATGGTATACAACTTTCCCCACTACTTTCCTGTTTGATCCAACACCTAGATTCGAGTGCAGAAGCAGAAAAAGCCCACATGCAGCTAGCACAATGCATGTGGAATAAGTAAAGTACACGTTAAGGTTCTTGGGGTGTGGTTTGGTGGGCGACCGGAGGTCGTTTGACCCACACTATGTACGACAGCAAAGAAGAAGGGGTCGGAGGCCCTCCCGCGCCGCCGCTTGGTGAAAGTGAACAGCTGCGCCAGTAGTGGATTCCCTCCCTCGCTGACGGCGACATCGTTAAGCCTCCTTCTCTTCCCGGCGGACGGATCCTGCCGGCTCTTTGACCAGCAGTGAGGGGAGAGAGAGAGGCCAACAAAGTCTTGTTTAGATCTGGAGAAGGTAAGAGAGTGTGAAGAGAGCAACTACAAGTAGACCAGCAGTGGGGGGAGAGAGAGAGAGGCCAACGAAGTCTTGTTTAGATCTGGAGAGGGTGAGAGAGTGTGAAGAGAACAACTACAAGCGCTGAGGCTCCAGCGTGTATATATATACTGGAGAGAGTGTGAAGTGTGCAAACCCTAGAAAACAAGCGCCGAGGCTGCAGATTATACGGATGAGGTGATTATACGGTCACTACGAGATCGTATAGCTCTGTATCCATCCATTTTGACCAGTCAAAGAATCCTGCTGACACAAATTATGCTCAAGTGTAGTTATCGAACCCGAGACCTCAAGTTTGATGAGCGAACAGGATAACCAGCTACACAACCCTCTCGTTCTGTTCAACGAGAGGAAAATAAGCTTTTATACATTCTTGCATTCGTGTGACAAGCATGCCAAATTTTTTGTGTGTGTTTGGGAGTCATTGGGGTTTAAATCATAATCGTGCCATGTGGCTTTGGTGGTAAGACTATCCACAGTGGTGCAAAAATAATGTAGCCTTAGTCACCTTACCTCTCTCCACGTAGTACGTCGGGTCCCACCAGTCAAAGGGTGAAACAAACTAATTAATAAGAAAAATTAAAAGCGCCAGCGGTGTATCTTACCTCACACATCTCCCTACTGCTCGGGAACACTGTCCAATTGATCCCTCTGTTCGCTCACATACTATTTTAAGTGAATCCTTATTATAACATGCACACAATTTTGGGCACTTGTATTCGACCTTAGTCAGCGTGCCACCCTATCACGTACGACTCCCTCCGTCTAGGTGTAATAAGTCACGTTAGAAGGTGCAGCGGGACCAAGGTGCATGCAGATTGGAGGAGAAGGAGAAACTTGACCGGTCATTCCTCCAATCAAAACCCTGATTTCTGTCTCTAAACGCAACAATTGATCCAAACAACTAAGGGCCTCTTTGATTCATAGGATTTCCAAAACGCAGGAATAGGAAAAATGTGGGATTGGGGTGGAATTTCATCTTGAATTCTACATGATTCTATGAGTGTTTGATCGTGCACAGAAAAAATGTAGGATTCTTTCAAAGAGGTTAGTGTGGATTGAAAATTTCCTATGAAATCTAGTGAATCCTAAGGAAAAGTTCCTATGGTTTAGAATCCTATGAATCAAATAACCCACATAAGAAAAAATCCTAAGGAATTACATCCTTCAAAATTCCTTTGAGAATCCTTGGAATCAAAGACGCCCTAAGAGATGTCGTTTTAGCTACCATGCAGGGCCACATATTAACTCGCATGCAAGCCGACTTTGATTTCTTGACTGATCATCGCGTAGTTGCGCTCCATGCATTGGGTTTCCGGGGGAGATAACAAGGCAGAGTAAGGAGCGTTTGGTTACATTGCGTAGGCTGGTCATAGTTTGTACGTACTCCATTTGTATCTCACTTCCTGTGGCTTCGCACTCGCACAATTTTCCTATTCTATGAACATGTGTGTGCGTGTGCGCGTGTGTGTGTGTGTGTGTGTGTGTGTGTGTTTAATAGCATGTGTGTGTTAGAGAGAGCGACATATCGACCTACTCCTACAGAGAGATGGTGTGTAGTGTACGATTTTAGCCGCGAGAGTCGGTGCATCCTCTCGTTTCCGGGCGTTCGGTAGGGACAGGCGAACAGCTGCCACGCCTGCTCCTGACCAGCCTGGCCCACCCAAAGCCCCTCCTTCGCCCGCGCGCGCTTCCCGCCCGAAACGGTCAGGGCCACTGCAAAGAATCGGTGATGCATTCATGCTCGGGCAGAGCGGACGCGACCTCTCACTGCCACCTACGTTGAAGGGAGAAGCAGATTCAAGAGTGATGGTTGCTTCGTCCATCCAACTTACTGTTGGGTCTATGTGATTTGACGGCTCATTGGTCATTATTACTGAGGTGGTAGGACTGCTGGATGTCCCACGCTTTCAGTGAAAGGAGGTACTACTAGATTACAATTTTCTCCATTCTTACGACGGAGGAGTGCAAGAGCAGTGAAAACACGCGGGCTCAGTGATTACATGGCCCACCTCACACTATGACCAAATTTTCTGGACACCGTGCGACACCTAACTCTTTACATAGTACTCCCTCCATTCCTAAATATATGTCTTTGTAGATATTCCACTAGGTGGACTACATACGGAGCAAAATGAATGAATCTACACTAAAAATGCATCTATATACATCCATATGTGGTTCATGGTGAAATCTCTACAAAGATTTATATTTAGGAACAGAGGAAGTACTTGTATACTACGTACTTTAATTTATCAGCGAGATAGTACAATGCTATGAAGCTTCCAACTTCTGTTACATGTATCTTGCGTCCAAGGTTTCCCGTTGCAACATTTCATCAAATACTAAGGAGACTAACATGCATGCTATTGCATCTCAATGATTGATAGATCATAGCAAATATGTACCCCCTCCGTTTTGGAATAAGTGTCTCAACTTTATGCTACATACTGAGCAAAATGAATGAATCTACACTCTAAAATACGTCTATATACATCAGTGTTTGGAGTATGTACTAGTAGTTCATATTGAAATCTACTGAAGGACATATATATTCCAATCAATGTGATAATCTCTCTAACCAAGGTAGTAGGGACGAGGAGTAAACGGAGGGAGTAGTAAAATTTTCTCCTCGTCCTGCGAGCCACCGCGCGCGTGGGCGAGGGAGCGGGCGTAAGGCGTAGTAAGCAAGCTTCACCTCATCCTGCGAGCCACCGCGCCCGTGCTTCTCCTCGTTCTGTGAGTTGACGGGACACATCAAGAGTACTCCAATGTATAGAGCCTTGCCTCTAAGGTAGGCCCCACATGGTTTACCTCTTTTTTAACATAACGCGTCAAGTCGCAATTTGTTTGTTCACCCGTGGTAGACGACCCTCCCTCCATCTAGTGGACAACCAGTACACGTGTCAAGTTACCAGGTGGGCTGCCTTTTCGTACAGAAATGAGCTCCACCGTGTACTCGCGTGGGTGTGGTTGGGAAAGAGACAGGAGTACGTGCGTCGTGCGTGCACCTCTTCTCTTCGTGAACGTCCCCCACCTACGTGGGTGTGTGAGAGATACAAACCTAGACAAATGGCTTGTGTGCGTTCGTGAGTGTTTTTGTTTGGGGGGGAGGTTGATTTCGTGAATCTATTTGTGGGAATATGTGTCGATGACATCTCAAACAAAATTTTGCATGCAATGTGTGTGAAATGGAGGCCTATCCATATCATATATAGAGGGTCGGGTGATCCTTGAGAATTGAGGGAGGGGTCATAGATATCGATAGAGTCGAAGAGAGGATCAAGTGGGTGGGTGCGAGATCGATGAAGAGAGCCATCGAAATTGTGTGTGTGTGCAAGCCAAAAATATAGGGCGACTGACCTAGCTACTGGAACGTCAGAGGGCACATGTCAAGTTTGTGTGTGGCAGGGAGACATGACTAGAGCGCTCGATGTATCGGTGTGTGTGTGTGGGAGGGGGTTTGGGGAGGGGTAGGCAGATGCCTAACTATAGAGGTAGAACGACTCGTATATGTGTTGGGAAGGAGAGACCCATCTATGTCTTGAGGGAGATCGGTCGACATCCATACATAACTAAAGGACGGGAAATAGGATGGGACAAAGAGAGAGAGAGAGAGAGAGAGAGAGAGGAGAGAGAGAGAGAGAGGGAGGGGGAGGGGTAGAGTGTTGGATGGGTGATGGAGTTTCTTTTTGAAGATGGTGGGAGAGGACTACTAGACAAACTAAGGGTGGAACTGCAATATTATCAATAAGAGTGGGGATGTGTTTCTGTGTGTGTCTGTGCGTGATAGATCTGTCGGGACACATCCATGGATGATGAAGGGGAACCATGTGTTTGGTAAGCAAACCTAACTAGATCGGTAGATCAATTGTTTTTTGTCGGAGGAAGGGAGAGACATAACTAATGAGGTAGATCGATCGACACGTGGGGAAAACGAGTTATAAGGACCTAGCTAGCCATATGTATAGCGGGAGATCGGTCGGTGTACGTCCATTTGTTAGAGGCAAGTAAGGCCCGATGAGACGGATAGACAAAGAGAATGGAGCTAGGAGGTGGTGCGAGAGGCCCATCTACTAGCTAGATAGGGGGAGGAGTGTGCGGTTGTGAGATCGATGAAAAGAAGGGCGAGAGTTTACACGTGTGTGGGACCGTATTAGAGACACGAGGCAAGGACACATAAAGGAGGAGATTGAAGGTGCATGTGTATGTTGTAGGCAGACATCGCTGGAGAGGTTTATCGACTGGTGTGTGTCGGAAAGGAGTTGTGGAGACTATGGGAGAATGACCTAAAGAAAACAAAATGAATGTGCGCGGTGGATAGAATGCTGAGGGAGGGGAAGGGCGAGGAGGGCGTGTGCATGCACGAGAGATAGTTAGTGGTAGCTACAATGGTTAGAGGGTTGTGTGGGTGTAAGAGACTAACAAAGATCATTATTTGATATGAAAGTGGATTCATATATTTGAATAGGAGATCATAGTGTTTTAAACATATGCATGCATGAATATAGCGGTGATACGCGTGTTGTGGTTTTGCACATGTTATACCATAATGTGACAATGCATGGCGTTTGCAACTCACAACTAAGTGTCAAACAATCTATACCATACTATACATTGAACAATCTCACATTTATTTGAATTTGTGATAATGTGTGGCGTTTGCAGCTTACAAGTAAATATCGAACAATCTAAACAATACTATATATCGAACATTCTCACATTTTATTTGAATTTGTGGTAATGTGTGGTGTTTGCAACTCACATTTAAATACTTGTAGGCGTAGGGGGCGGGGCACCATACATAATGTGATAAACACATTATACATACGAGACATGGTTTAGTTTGTGAAGATCTAGCTAGAGCTTGAAATGTACTATGATTTGAAATCAACATAAAGTGGATTCAAAAAATCGTGTTCGAGTTCATATAGTACACATAGTTCATATGTAACTCGAGACTAATAATGTGGTGTGCTGTGAAGATAATACACAAACGATGGTTTAACTTGACCATAATGACGATTGTAGATCTTATTAAAACAGAGAAACAAATTCAAATGCTTTGACATCACAACAATCATTATTGTAGATCTTATTCAGATAGAGAAACGAATTCAAATTTACTTCATATTGAAGCGGTAGTATATACATTTGGAATGCACTAAAACGTTCATTGAGTACTAGGTTGCATGCATTATACACGCAGCGAAATATTTTAATTGAACATAACATGAATTCAAAGTTTTGAATGACATTTGTAGTGCGAATTTATTTGGTACAGTACACGTTAGGCTTGTCCAGAAATTTCAACCCGTGCCTTGTTAGCCCGAAATATTTAAGATATATCTTTGTCTCGTTGTGCTCTCACAACTCCCTCCATCTCAACCCGCGCCTTGCTATTCCAAAATTTTAGCACGCGCGAAAACTCCCACCTCCTATGAAATCCCGACACGCGAAATGCCCGTGATAACCTTGAACCGAAAGAACCGCCTCAAATCGATGGGGGTACTTTCGTAACTTACCCCACATTTCGGACAAGCGCGTCCCTAACCCATGGTTCCCCACTCCCATCCCATCCACCCACCCATTCATACACCGAGGCCGCCAAAACCCGCGAAGCCCCACACCCTCCTCCGTCCGCCACCCAGCCGGAGCATCTTCCCCGACGACGTCGTCCACAGCAACACCTCGACGTCCCTCATCCATCATACCGGATGAGGATCCGTCGTCGATCTGGTCGTCCCGCCGGTTCAGCCAAACCGTCCTCCACCTCCAAGGACCTGCCCCGACGTTCCCCTCGTCTTTCGCGCCACCTCCATTCCCACACCACCGTCTTCACCTGCACCACCGGAAGAGCATCATCATCATCGTTTCCTCGGATGAAGCTGTGGCCTAATCGGCGCCACCAAAGAGGTTGTACATTAATCGCCGCATTTTCTTCTTGATTCGATCTCACGTTGCTGTCGGCGCTCGGTCCCGAGCCGACATGGCGCGGCTCCATCCACGGCGGCGGCGGCGGCCACTTCCTCCACGGCATCGCTCCCTCTGCGGCTACGTCCACATCAGTAGGAGCTGATGCTGCTTTAGCTCTCGCTCACGCTGCTGCTCTACTCTTGCTCTCGGTCCCCTGCCTAGTCTTCTCTTGCTCTTGCTCTTGCTCGCTCTGCTGCTCTCGCTCTTGCTCTTGCTTGCGATGCTGCTCCGATTTAGCTAAACTTCAGTCACTGAATCGACTTTTGGGTCAGTCGATTTTCAGGGGGTGGGGGGCTCGCCGGAGTTAAGGAAGAACCAGCCGTAGCAGGGAGGGGGGCTCGCCGGAGAGGTACCCCACTATCTATCTTAGGGTTTAGGGTGGGGGCGGTGGTCGCCGGCGGTGGTGGGGCGGTGGCGTGGGGATCGCCGGAGAAAAAGCTCG
>LR738710.1:546830960-546875463 GCA_902687465.1 Secale cereale | reverse complement strand
GGCGGGGGCGGCTGTTTGGCCGGTGGTGGCTGGCGGTTCAGAGGGGGTGGAAGTTGAAGATGAACAACACGCCCTTGATTTCGTATCCAACGACTGCAAAATCGACTGACCAGAGATGAAAAAGTCAGTCGACTGACGTGTAGCCTCACATCTAGTACGTTCAGTTTCGACAGTAAAATTCAGTATCGATAGCAAAATTCAGTTTCGACAGTTAAGTTCAGTTTCGACAGTTAAATTCAGTTTCGACAGTTAAGTTCAGTTTCGACAGTTAAATTCAGTTTCGACAGTTAAGTTTAGAGATGAGAGGCTGATGTATACATCTAGCACTTTGTGGTTATGTATTTTACGTCATCTATTGGAGATGATATTAGAATTCCACTCAGGTTAACATTGTCTCTCTTGTCCTGCTTCAGCCTCGGCGTCGTACAACTCACTGGAGTTGCTCCAACAATGAAACCCTCCATCACAGCGGAGCAGTACCTCAGGCTCCATCTCCAGACGCCTAAGATATTCTTCCCCTCCTCTGAGAGCCAAGTCAGCCGGAGCATCCTCACCGGCTAACCCAATTACACTGAGATCGACATGGCTTCGCCAAAGAGGTTGTACACTTCTTGTGGTTTGACTTAATCTCACCATGCTTCTTTGCATCATGTGATCTTCCAATTCTTGTGAACCAAACACCCAGATTGGCAGAAATCATGTGTTTTTAAACTCTCTGTTTTGCACGTGCATTCCTATCCTATTCATGTCTATTTTCTATCACTGCATTGTTAGAATCCTCAAATTCAAATGAGCCCTTACACAATTACTTCTGTTACAGATATGTGTCAAAGAAAACCTTGTGTGGTTTGTCCTGCTCCTGCGGTGTTGTGTTCCACCCCAGCTCAGCTGCTCCAACGACGGAAGGGTTCACCACAGCAGGGATCCGCTCTCCAGACTGTCTTTCGCCGCCTCAGATCTTCTTCCCCACCACCGGCAGCCACGACAACTGCATTACCATCATCAACTGAGCAGATGACCTTGAGGACTACACGAGTCTGCAAGAGAGGTCGCACTCTTCCGTGTCTGCTTTCGTTATGCATCGCTTAATATGATGACATGCTACTTTATCGTCGTGTTCACCTATTAGACTCCGACTCAGGTCCAAACTAATGCTGAAACTTGAGTTTTTAAATGGTTGTGGGTACATATTGGACCAACAATCAATACTATCTATCTACTATCTGGCTAATCTCGGGTGTCTACTATGAGTTTCATGTTGGGTGCAAACAAACATTAAAGGAGCCATTACCTGTATTTTTTAACTAAAGCTATTATCTGCCTGCTATCATTGGTTTTGGGTCTATCCACAGTCTGCTACCTTCACTCTGGATTTGTGCATGCACTCCTTACATAATCTCACTATGTTTTATTCCTATGCATGTCAGTTATTGTACACAATGGAACTGAACATGTAGTGCAAAAGAGACGAGCCTTCCGTGGCAATAAAATTTCATGCAGACGTCGCTCCATGGTGGGCACAAAGGCAGCCCTCCTCCACCCATTTCGGATCGTAATCAAGAGGAAGATAACTCCTCAGAGGAGGATTCGGAGACATATGACCAGTCCTATCCCCCCCCCCCCGAGGTGCATGCTCTAACTTGACAGGGTTATGTTGCTCATATCGTGCGTATAGTATCTTGCATTGCTATCTCATTTGCTTAGTTTAGACATGATTTGTGTGAATGCCACCTGTTTAGTGTCTAATTACCATATATGTGAATTATGCAATGCCATCTTTTTACAAGACATTATAAATGTGAATTATGCAATGCTATCTTGTTGCAAGGCATTATATATGTGAATTATGCAATGCCATGCTGTTTAGCCAAGCGTCATATATGTGAATTATATCATGCTGTCCTTTTTTTTGTATTTCTCATTGCTTTTGTCGATAATGTTTGTATATTCAACTGCTCTTCCTGTGCATCAGCCATTTGAATTGGTGATGAAGAAATCTGGAGTGAAAACAAGGTCTTCAGAGCAGACAATGCTACCTGGTGAAGCAGATATCTTGCTGGTTACAGATAGCTCTTCAAAGGAGGATTCAGAGGCAGATGACCAGTCCTATTATCCCCCTGAGGTGTATGCTCAAACTCGGCAGGGTGATATTACTCATATCATGCATATGTTGTATTGCAATGCTTAGTTTTCACATCATATACACAATATTGAATGCCATCTCCTTAGTTGACACATCATATATGCGATTGCCCTCTGCTCACTTCCTTAGTATATAAATCATATATTTGAATTATATCATGCCATGATGTTTACATAGACAGCATGTATCTGAATTATGGCATGCCAACCCATTTTCTAAAGACATAATATAGGTATATCATCTCATCCTGTTCACATAGTCATCATATTTTGAATTATGTCATTCTATCCGTGAATTATATCATGCCATCATGTTTCCATCGACGGCATGTTTGTGATTTCTGGCATGCCAACCACTTTAATAGACACATCGTATAGTTATATCATGTCATCCTATTTACATAGTCATCATATTTTGAAGTATGTCATTCTATCCTATTTAGTTAGCCATCATACATGTGAAAGTGTGTCATGCTATCCTGTTTAATTAGCCATCATATATATGAAATTATGTCCTGCTATTCTGTTTGGTGAGAAAACATAAATGTGAATTATTTCATGCCCTGTTTTCTTCCCTACTATCCATTGCACCTGTCTATCTTACAATGTCTGTACATTCAATTACTTTTCTTGTTTATCAGCCATTTCAATTGGAGAGGGTGATGACAATATCTGTGGGAGTAAAAACACGGTCTTCAGAAAAGATCGTGCTACCTGTCGATGGAGATAGAACCACGGTTGTACTTGCCCAAGAACCAGCCCCACCACACATAACCCAGACTCACGCAGATTGTACCCCTACCCAGTTGGACAGAGAACCAGCTACACCCCTTCTAACCCCAACCCCAGCAGATAGTAACCCAGTTCCCGTTGACACAGCACCGTCTTGTCAGGACCGGTCTTTCAGTAAAATAATTACCGGAAGACCGACCTTTTTATTAAACCAGCGAGGAAGAATACTTCTTGCTGGTAGACAATTCCTTGATACGGAATTCCAGTACACTGAATATTATACAAGGTTGAGCTTAGGGTTGCTCAACAATTTTATTACAAGCACGCCAATATAGTACATAAAGGTGGATATGACACAAAGGCAGGGTGGCATACTACTAATTCGTAATAAAAGGTGGTGGTTATTTCACAATGAAGTGGGTGACGAGACTCCAATATAATACAGTTCATCGAGTGTCGATGTAAGACCCGATGAATTTATTTGGTGGTAGGCGGAAGCAGTTATATAACAGTGATCAAATCCAGGATCGCAAGAGACTGACTGGGACTCCACTAGACGTCGGACTCGCTATCGAACTCTTCATCCATGAGATCGCCTTCATCCACATCTGGCCAAATCAACAAGCCAGGTGAGTACTTTAAATGTACTCGCAAGACAGTTCGGACTTGAGATATAATAAAAGCAAAGCATGATACATATGAGTATTCTAGCAAAAATGCAACCAGTTAATAATATTAGTGTGTTGCATATATATAAAAAAATAGAAGTCGGGCGGTAATCCTCCCGAAATCCATAAGATAAATAAAAGGAGACCAAACGAGTTTCTGAGTGACGCCTCGTGGGAGAATAATAAATTGAAAACATGCCACAGTCGGGCGTCTGAGCGACACCAGATAAAGGGCTTATAGCAAAAATATATAACAAGAATGCCTCAGTCGGACGTCTGAGTGACATCACATAAAGGGCATATAGACAAAAAGAATGCCAGAGTCGGACGTCTGAGCGACATCACATAAAGGGCTTATAAACAAAAAGAATGCCACAGTCGGACGTCTGAGCAACATCACATAAAGGGCTTATAAACAAAAAGAATGCCACAGTCAAACGTCTGAGCGACATCACATAAAGGGCTTATAAACAAAAAGAATGCCATAGTCGGACGTCTGAGCGACATCACATAAAAGGGTTATAAACAAAAAGAATGCCACAGTCGGACGTCTGAGCGACATCACATAAAGGGCTTATAAACAAAAATAGCATAATGATGAAATACTTCAGGAAGTAAATCAAGGCAGAGACAATTGGTTAGTTCATCTACCAAATGAACTTGAAAGACAAGAATGGTCACTTCTCTTATTACTATCAAGAATATACCAAAGACGGTCACTGGGTTGACACACAAAGATTTGACCCTAGGCCATAAACATGGCTACTTGAAGGATTTAACTCTGCAGAGCTTGTACTATTAACTCATAGCCAACGGATTCTACTAGCCACGGGGACTAGTTATGTCTACGTTGTTTTAGTAGAAACCCAACTAACCAGTACACACCCATTTCACATCCTGTTGTCCGGAATCACCCGGGTTCACGAAAAACTTTAAGACGGGGAGGCTACAACCTCAAATAGCATGGGATCAAATTGATATATGCACGCTCTAAGGGGTGCCCCCCTCTCGGTGCCAACCGGAAACACCCATGCCCCCCGACCGGATGACGGGCTTTAATCTAGGGCCATGGAACCCTCATCCTGACCCCTCTACTTGGTGTGTACTCGGAAAGTGGTTTACAACTTACTGGACAGCAATCTTAACAAACTGCCTATGATAGTACCAAAAGGAGATGAACGGAATCACGACGTGATCTCCGTTGATACTAAGTTAACCAACTGCTGGCATGCTCCAACAATACTAGTATACCACCCATCACATCAGCACATGATCGAGGTGGTTCAACCATTATCATTCGGGGCTCACCCGAAGCTTGCTTGCATGAAATATAACCATACACAAATGCTTATATGTCCATGCTTATGGAAAGAACTACTCGAGCAAACATGCAACACATCCATCATATTAAAGGTTCAAACATGCTTGCCTGGCTATGAGAAGTCGGAGTCTAACTCGGTGTGGTTCGCGGCTCCGTCACGTCCTTCGGTATCTACGTATTCAAACAAAAGGATACTAACATAAATACCGCGTGTGCAAATAAAGTTGCTCCAAATTTTTTCACATAAATATGACAAAAAACAAGACAGAAAACTAAAGAGGACAGAAAAAGAATCAACTCAAAATCATCTTTAGATAAAAAGATATTAGAGTTTCTGTCCAGGGACTCATCTGTAATGAAACAGAAAAATTCCAGGGGCTAGAATAGAAAACAGAAAAGCGAACCGGTACGCAGTACGCCAACCGAAGAAGGAAACGTACTTCGCCCGAAGGCGCTTTCCAGAAAAACGGTTCGGAGAGAGATGAGAGGCTGACGAGGGGTCCCACTCATCGGGTTTGAACTTTGAGACAGAGTCGCGCCGGCGCCAGATGCTGCGGTGGTCGCCGGCGCCGATCCACGGCGAGCTAGGGGAAAAAATGGTACGTACAGCTTCCTGGTGTTCTTCCGCGTCGATTGGTGGTGGAGTTGAGCATCGGCGAGCCCCACGTCGACGGCGACCCTGTCTCCGGCGGACGACGGCTCGGGTGGTCGTGGGCCTCGTCGGGGAGGGTTCCTGGGGTCGAATTGAAGTGGGGGTTAGGTTTAGGTAGGTGCCAGGGTGCTACGCTCGTGTCCACGGCGGCGGAGGAGCTCTCACCGGAGAGAACGCTGCTGGAGCCCGAGGCGGACGGAGTTGGCCAGAGTTGGGGAAGAAGGGCCCCTCGAGGCTCTTCCAGAGGTTGGGCGCGGTCTAGGGAGATGGTGGAGGTGTGCGGGCTCGAGAACGAGCTCGGGGGTGCTCTATATAGCCGGCCCGAGGCGGTTGCCGTGAACGGGATAAAAAGTCGGGCGAGTGATTACGGTGATGCAGTGGCTGGACGGCGGGTTTAGGGGCTTGAGCATCGACTAGGAAGTGCACTGGTTCCATTCCCGTGCCTAACATAGCAGGGGAGGGGTGATTACGGGCTGCCCTCAATGGAACGGCCGTGCGGCATGTCGGCGGCAGAGAACGCGCTCTGTGCGCGCCGGGCCACGGCGACGGTGCTGCAGGCGTGCGCTGGGTGTGGAGAAGGCCACGCGGAGCGCTGGGTTTGACTTGGGCGGCACCAAACGGCATCGAGCTGCAGGATGGTTTCTGCCAGCCGCCACGGGCGGTTCTGTTGCCGTGTAAGTCGCCGGCGTGGTCGAGCCAAGGTGCCACTGACGCCCAGAAGCAGCCAAGCGAGCGTGCGGCGTGTTGGATAAGCAGGAGGTGCAGTGTGCATCGATCCAAGGCAGGCACTGGCGAGATTGTCGCTGCGGCTTTGATGAACTGACGAACTGCACTGTCGAGAGCTTCAGTTAGGAGATTCTGAAACTGACAGCACAGTATATGCCAGGTGTTCGATGAAATGATTCTGGCATGAGGGAAATGTTTCTGGGGCTGATATTTGGTGGAGTGGCCTCTTGTTGCATCTAGGGGCTGCCTGATTTTTCACAGAATTTTTAGAAGAAGATAAATATGAATTTCACCAAATTTTGCAAATCTGGTCCAAACTTGCAGCAGATGAAATTTGAAAATTTTGAACTGTGGACCAATGAAACAAGATGGATCTAGGTTTTGGGTACTAAGGACTAACTAGGAAAGTTAGTTTGGAATCAAATAACAAGATAGACATGGTGGTTCCTTTGTAACTCACCTAGGTCCACTATAAAAGACAGAAATAGTTTTTGGAGTAAATTAAATAGAGGAAAATTCCAATAAGTTCAAAACTCACTGGAATTGATGAGAGACTTGTCTTAAGGTGTGGAGAGGGTCTTGGAGAGAAATATTTCTGTTGGGGTCATGGCAAGATGAAGGTTGGAGAGGAAGATAGGTCCAAGGTTAAACCTGAGAGGTTTAAATCAAGAAGGAGAGAAATCAAATAACCTCTTTTGAAACTCAACTTGTGCTTGAGCCAACACAAGAGAAAACCTTCAAGACCAAAAACCAAGCTAGAGAAAACACACAAACTTTGGCCAGAAGAGATTTTAGAAGGGTCTTAAGAAAAGATCAAACAACCCCATTCCAAAAGGCCAAAAGTTTGGAAGAAAAACCAAACCCAAAAGTTTGGGGTGTTACAACACCTACCCCCTTAGGAAAAATCTCGTCCCCGAGATTTCAGCTGATCCTCAAATAGGTGTGGGTGTTCTGTCCGAAGGAATTCTTCCCTCTCCCACGTTGCCTCATCCTCTGTTTGATTACTCCACTGAACCTTGAGAAATTTAATAGTCTTCTGATGGGTTCTCCTTTCAGACTCCTCCAAAAAATTTACTGGGTGTTCCCGGTAGGTGAGATCTGGTTGCACGTCAAGAATTTCATGTGACACATGCTTCCCTGGGTTGCTTACACACTTCCGTAGTTGCGAGACGTGGAACACGTCGTGGACGTCTGACAGTTCCTTGGGAAGGTCCAGCTGGTATGCTACTGTGCCCCTCCGTGCAATTATACGAAAGGGTCCGATGAATTGGGGTGCTAGTTTCCCTTTGACTTTGAATTGTTGCAGTCCTCTCATAGGTGATACACGTAAGTACACGTCTTCACCGGGCTCAAAACTTATTTCCCGATGCTTTTGATCATAGTAGCTCTTCTGTCGGCTTTGGACTGTTTTGAGTCGATCCCGTATTATTTTTACTCTCTCCTCAGCTTCTTTCAACATATCTGGGCCAAATATACGGCTGTCCCCTGTTTCCGACCAGTTTAATGGAGTACGGCATCTTCGTCCGTACAAGGCTTCGAATGGTGCCATCTGCAGGCTGGCTTGGTAACTATTGTTGTATGCAAACTCGGCATATGGTAAGCTTGCTTCCCAACTGGTCACATATGTGAGGACACATGCCCTTAGCATGTCTTCAAGTATTTGGTTCACTCGTTCCGTTTGTCCTCCAGTCTGGGGGTGATAAGTTGTACTGAATGTTAGTTGCGTTCCGAGGGCTTGTTGCAACTGGTCGCAAAATTTGGAGATGAACTGAGTGCCTCTGTCGGATATTATAGTCTTTGGGACCCCATGTAGGCATACTATACGGGCGAGGTAAAGCTTGGCAAGCTTTTGGGTGGTCTGGGTTGTCTTGACTGGTATGAAGTGTGCTACCTTGGTCAGTCTATCCGTGATGACCCATATGGCATCATTACCGTGCTGTGACCGTGGTAGTCCAACAATAAAATCCATTCCAATATCATCCCATTTCCATTCTGGTATCTTGTTTGGCTGTAATAGCCCTGCGGGTTTTTGGTGCTCGGCTTTACTGCGTTGACATGAATCGCAGCATGCAATAAATGTGGCTATATCCCTCTTCATGCCGTGCCACCAAAATCTTTCCTAAATGTCCTTGTACATTTTCGTCCCTCCAGGATGGATAGAGTATGGAGCGGTGTGGCTTTCTGCTAGAATTTGTTGTTTAAGGTCGTTGTTATTTGGTATGTCAAGTCTGTCTCCGAACCATAATATTCCTTCACTGTCTATGGTGAATTTTGAGGCCTTGCCCTGACTTACTTTTCTTTTTATTCCTTCGATGCTGGGGTGTCCATGCTGAGCTTTCTTTATTTGTTCTATTAGCGTAGGCTATATTTCCAGATTTGACACTTCGCCTTCAGTGACCAACATTAGGATGAGCTTGGCGAATTCTCGCTGAAATTTGGATCTCAGGTTCTGTAGGCTGCCGTTGTTTGGGCTGGGGTTATGGCTGAGAGCATCAGCTACTACGTTTGCCTTCCTTGGGTGGTAGTGGATACCAACGTCATAATCTTTTACCAGTTCCAGCCAGCGTCGTTGTCGTAAATTGAGTTCTGGTTGCGTGAAAATATATCTGAGGCTCTTATGGTCCGTATATATTTCATAGCGATTCCCGAGCAAAAAGTGCCTCCACTCCTTGAGTGCATGAATGACTACTGCCAACTCCAAATCGTGAGTAGGGTAATTTTATTCATGTTTTCTCAGTTGCCGGTAAGCATAGGCGACTACTTTTCCCTCTTGCATTAGTACGCATCCGAGGCCCTTTCGGGATGCGTCGCAATATACTTCAAAACTCCTGTGTATGTCTGGTACAACCAATACTGGGGCTGTTGTTAACTTCTTTTTGAGTTCTTGGAAGATTTTCTCACATGCTTCGGTCCATACGAACTTCTTATCCTTCTTGAGTAACTGTGTCATTGGTTTGGCTATGGTGGAAAATCCTTCAATAAACCTTCTGTAATACCCAGCCATACCGAGGAAACTTCGTATGTCCGTTACACTGGCCGGTGACTTCCAGCCAAGTACGGCCTTAACTTTATCCGGGTCCACAGCAATTCCTTCTTGTGTTAATACGTGTCCTAGGAAACCCACCTGCCTCAACCAAAATTCACATTTTCTGAATTTGGCGTAAAGTTGGTGTTTCCTTAATTCTCCCAGTACAATGCGGAGGTGTTCAGCATGTTCTTCCGGTGTCTTTGAATATACCAAGATAACATCAATAAAAACCACCACAAATTTGTCCATGAATTTCATAAACACTTTGTTCATGAGGTGGACAAAATATGCGGGGGCGTTGGTCAGTCCAAACGACATTACTGTAAATTCATAATGTCCATATTTGGAGTTGAACGCTGTTTTTGGGATATCCTCTGTTCGAACATTTAATTGATGATAACCTGACCTTAAATCAACTTTTGAGAAAACTTTGGCTTGCGCGAGCTGGCCAAATAAATCATTTATTCGTGGCATCGGATATTTGTTCTTGATTGTGACCATGTTGAGCGCTCGGTAGTCTATACATAATATCATAGTCCCATCATTCCTTTTGGCAAATAATACCGGCGAACCCCAAGGTGAGGAGCTGGCCCGTATAAATCCTTTGTCTAGCAATTCCTTTATTTGCTTCTTTAGTTCATCCAACTCGGATGGTGCCATTCTGTACGGCTTCTTGTATATGGGGGTGGTTCCAGGAGCTAGCTCAATAATTAATTCTATTTCTCTGTCTGGTGGCATGCCTGGTAGTTCTTCGGGAAATACGTCCGGAAATTCACATACAACTGGAACTTTGCTTAACTCATTAGTGTCTACCTTGTTTAATTTTGGTTGTCGCGACACTGGTCTTTCCTGAGCTGCGACTCTTATTGTCTTTCCGTGATGATGAGTAAGAATCACTGTCCTGTTGAAGCAATCGATAAATCCTTTGTTGGTGGTTAGCCAATCCATACCCAGGATAACATCCAGTCCCTTGTTTTCCAACACGATGAGGTTTGCGTGAAATTTTAATCCTTCAATTTCAATGGTCAAACCTTGGCAGTAATTCTGAGTGATCTGCTTACTTCCGAGGGACTTGATGGTCATTGATTTTCCCAAGGGAAATATTGAAAAACCGTGTTGCAAAGCAAAACTCTTCGAAATGAACGAATGAGAAGCTCCAGAATCAAACAAAACCATGTCAGGTATTGTGTTGACAGGGAACGTACCGAGTATGATATCCGGGGCATCCTGTGCTTGCTCCTTGGTCACATGGTTCAGGTGGCCTTTCCTGTGATTATTATTAGGGTTGAAGTTGTTACGCTTGGGCGTAGAATTGTTTCCGTTGCTGTTTGGCTTCGGTGCTGAGTTTCTTGGCTTTGGGCACAGTTTAGCATAGTGTCCCTCTTCTCCACATGTGTAGCAGGTAACACGTGGGCGATAGGTGAAATCCTTGTCCCTTGCATGAAAATTCTTGTTTGGACGTGTGTCATTCGTCGTGGGTTTGTTCGCCCCATTTCTCTGGAAACTTATTTTATTCCTGTTGCTGCGAGGGTGGTTGGTCTGATCCCTTTTTCTCTTGCGAATGTCTTCCAGACTGCGACGTTCATTTTCCAATGCAATAGCCTTGTCCACCAGTGTCTTGTAATCTGGAAAAGTGTGTATGACCAACTGGCATTTAAGTGCTGGTGCCAGTCCGTCCAAGAACTTTTCCATCTTCTTGTTTTCAGTCATACGCTCTTCGTTGGCATAACGGGATAAATGTGTAAACTGACTGTTGTACTCAGGTACTGTCATGCCCCTTTGCTCGAGGTCATCAAATTCTCTTTTCTTGATCTTCATAATGCTCTTAGGGATGTGTGCCCCACGGAAGCCTTCCTTGAAATCTTCCCAGGTGATATTATTTATGTCGGGATGCATAAGCAGAAAATTTTCCCACCATGACGCGGCTGCTCCAGCAAGATAGTGTGGCGCGTAAAGTACCTTTTCACGGTCTGAGCATTGTGCCACAATTAATTTCCTTTCAATATCTCGAAGCCAATCATCGGCCTCAAGAG
This sequence comes from Secale cereale, assembly GCA_902687465.1. NCBI lineage: Eukaryota > Viridiplantae > Streptophyta > Magnoliopsida > Poales > Poaceae > Secale > Secale cereale. Next base: position 546,864,161 of record LR738710.1, on the reverse strand, counting down.
GTTTGTTTGTGTGCGAAAACGTTGTTGGACGTGTCTTCTGAAATTCAGATAATTTTGAGTGCTGCTGGTATGTCTCACGGTGATTTCCCATGTTAATGACATGGTTCATCATTTCCTGGTGCTGTTGCTGACTTTGCTCGTAAAGACGGCACACTTGAGAAAATGTTGCTTCACTGCCCTGCTGACTTGACTACCCCTGTGTGAAATTGTTGTCTGACTGCGTGCCATAATTTTCCTCTGGCGGACTTGCCATGGAACGCGTCCAGGGACGAGTCATTTCTTACTCTGGCGTATTATTGTAGAAAACATGAGAAGAACCGGGCAGCAAAATAAACCAACCTTTGCAAAAGCAACCAAGCACGAGCTCCAAAGAGATTTTTAAAATAAACTGCTTGATTGCGCATGGAGAAGGACCGCTTAGTACATATCTTACACGTGGGTTCTAATTATACATACATCACTCAGGGTGTGCGTACACAATCCTGACATGTTATTTATGCTAGTGCACTCCTCCAAGATACTACATGATGCGCAAACAGACTACTCCCATCAACCTATTTTACATATCACACACATATTACAAGCGAGCACAGTGCAAACGTACTAGTCGGAGATGTTGAAGATTTCCCTCGGCTTGCCAAGGGTAAGGCCCAGTAGTGCTGGAGACTCAACTTCTTCCTCACTAATAGGCTCCAGGCGCGGAGTATGGGTTCGAGGTGTTGAAGCAGGTGCGGCAGGCGGTGCAGCTCTGACTGGGGTAGGAGCAATGACCTGGTCAAACTCCTCAGTGGTAGGCAGACGATGAGCGGTGGCTAAGATGGAAGGTGCATAGGATGCGGTGGCGAGACAAATGTCATTGGTGGCGCAGTATGGAGTAGCTCCCTCCTGTTGGCGAAGCCACTCTGGACCAAGTCCATACGGGCAGCCACCAAGTCATCCACGAGATTATCAAAGGCTGCCTCAAGTGCCCTGAGGTACTCAACCATTGTTTCGATGGCTTCATCACGTTTCCCATTTGCACAAGCAAACGAATAGTGGCACGTGTAGGGCACGTGGCATGGGAGGTAACGAAAGCGACGAGTCTTCATTCAAGGAAGGATGTCCCGGAGATGAGCTATCGCCTCATGGGCAGCCATTTGCATGGCATGCCTCTCCGTAGGCATGGCTCTGCCCACAAATCGGAGGCGGCGCGCTTCAGAATGCCCTCCCTTGAAGTGCACCATGGCCTGGTGCATTGACACGCTGTCGTTGAGCTTGTGACGGTAGAGTGTAAACTCTGGACGGGTTGATGGCCCAATCGCGACTTTGGTGTTGGCGAAGAGGATCTTGACAAACCCCTCAGGAATGTTGGTGAACACCTCTGCATCACAGTCGTTGCTGGCCATCTACAAAAGTAGACAAAAATTCTGAATAGTCAAGTCATAAATTTATGATGACCAACACAAATTTGCTACAGCTGTAAAAATGCTGAATGACAATTATTACGCTAATGACCGATTAGCGATCGCACCTAGTGGCTTCCTACAGTCAGCCTCGCTCTGATGCCAAGGTTGTCAGGGCCGGTCTTTCAGTAAAATAATTACCGGAAGACCGACCTTTTTATTAAACCAGCGAGGAAGAATACTTCTTGCTGGTAGACAATTCCTTGATACAGAATTCTAGTACACTGAAAATTATACAAGGTTGAGCTTGGGGTTGCTCAACAGTTTTATTACAAGCGCGCAAATATAGTACATAAAGGCGGATATGACACAAAGGCATGGTGGCATACTACTAACTCGTAATAAAAGGTGGTGGTTATGTCACAATGAAGTGGGTGACGAGAATCCTATATAATACAGTTCATCGAGTGTCGGTGTGAGACCCGGTGAATTTATTTGGTGGTAGGCGGAAGCGGTTATATAACAGTGATCAAATCCAGGATCGCAAGAGACTGACTGGGACTCCACTAGACGTCGGACTCGCTATCGAACTCTTCATCCATGAGATCGCCTTCATCCACATCTGGCCAAATCAACAAGCCAGGTGAGTACTTTGAATGTACTCGCAAGACAGTTCGGACTTAAGATATAATAAAAGCAAAGCATGATACATATGAGTATTCTAGCAAAAATGCAACCAGTTAATAATATTAGTGTGCTGCATATATAAAAAAATTAGAAGTCGGGCGGTAATCCTCCGGAAATCCATAAGATAAATAAAAGGAGACCAAACGAGTGTTTGAGTGACGCCTCGTGGGAGAATAATAAATTGAAAACATGCCACAGTCGGGCGTCTGAGCGACACCAGATAAAGGGCTTATAGCAAAAATAAATAACAAGAATGCCTCAGTCGGACGTCTGAGCGACATCACATAAAGGGCTTATAGACAAAAAGAATGCCAGAGTCGGACGTCTGAGCGACATCACATAAAGGGCTTATAAACAAAAAGAATGCCATAGTCGGACGTATGAGCAACATCACATAAAGGGCTTATAAACAAAAAGAATGCCACAGTCAGACGTCTGAGTGACATCACATAAAGGGCTTATAAACAAAAAGAATGCCACAGTCGGACGTTTGAGCGTCATCACATAAAAGGCTTATAAACAAAAAGAATGCCACAGTCGGACGTCTGAGCGACATCACATAAAGGGCTTATAAACAAAAATAGCATAATGATGAAATACTTCAGGAAGTAAATCATGGCAGAGACAATTGGTTAGTTCATCTACCAAATGAACTTGAAAGACAAGAATGGTCACTTCTCTTATTACTATCAAGAATATACCAAAGACGGTCACTGGGTTGACACACAAAGATTTGACCCTAGGCCATAAACATGGCTACTTGAAGGATTTAACTCTGGAGAGCTTGTACTATTAACTCATAGCCAACAGATTCTACTAGCCACGGGGACTAGTTCCATCTACGGTGTTTTAGTAGAAACCCAACTAACCAGTACACACCCATTTCACATCCTGCTGTCCGGAATCACCCGGGTTCACGAAAAACTTTAAGACGGGGAGGCTACAACCTCAAATAGCATGGGATCAAATTTATATATGCGCGCTCTAAGGGGTGCCCCCCTCTCGGTCCCAACCGGAAACACCCATGCCCCCTGACCGGATGACGGGCTTTAATCCAGGGCCATGGAACCCTCATCCCGACCCCTCTACTTGGTGTGTACTCGGAAAGTGGTTTACAACTGACTAGACCGCAATCTTAACAGACGGCCTATGATAGTACCAAAAGGAGATGAACGGAATCACGACGTGATCTCCGTTGATACTAAGTTAACCAACTGCTGGCATGCTCCAACAATACTAGTATACCACCCATCACGTCACCACATGATCGAGGTGGTTCAACCATTATCATTCGGGGCTCACCCGAAGCTTGCTTGCATGAAATATAACCATACACAAATGCTTATATGTCCATGCTTATGGAAAGAACTACTCGAGAAAACATGCAACACATCCATCATATCAAAGGTTCAAACATGCTTCCCTGGTTCAGAGACGTCGGAGTCTAACTCGCTGTGGTTCGCGGCTCCGTCACGTCCTTCGGTATCTACGTATTCAAACAAAAGGATACTAACATAAATACCGCGTGTGCAAATAAAGTTGCTCCAAATATTTTCACATAAATATGACAAAAACAAGACAGAAAACTAAATAGGACAGAAAAAGAATCAACTCAAAATCATCTTTAGATAAAAAGATATTAGAGTTTCTGTCCAGGGACTCATCTGTAATGAAACAGAAAAATTCCAAGGGCTAGAATAGAAAACAGAAAAGCGAACCGGTACGCAGTACGCCAACCGAAGAAGGAAACGTACTTCGCCCGAAGGCGCTTTCCAGAAAAACGGTTCGGAGAGAGATGAGAGGCTGACGAGGGGTCCCACTCGTCGGGTTTGAACTCTGAGACAGAGTCACGCCGGCGCCAGATGCTGCGGTGGTCGCCGGTGCCGATCCACGGCGAGCTAGGGGGAAAAAGGGTACGTACAGCTTCCTGGTGTTCTTCCGCGTCGATTGGTGGTGGAGTTGAGCATCGGCGAGCCCCACGTCGACGGCGACCCTGTCTCCGGCGGAGGGCGGCTCGGGTGGTCGTGGGCCTCGTCGGGGAGAGTTCCTGGGGTCGAATTGAAGTGGGGGTTAGGTTTAGGTAGGTGCCATGGTGCTACGCTCGTGTCCACGGAGGCGGAGGAGCTCTCGCCGGAGAGAATGCTGCTGGAGCCCGAGGCGGACGGAGTTGGCCGGAGTTGGGGAAGAAGGGCCCCTCGAGGCTCTTCCAGAGGTTGGGCGCGGTCTAGGGAGATGGTGGAGGTGTGCGGGCTCGAGAACGAGCTCGGGGGTGCTTTATATAGCCGGCCCGAGGTGGTTGCCGTGAACGGGATAAGTCCGGCGAGTGATTATGGCGATGCAGTGGCTGGACGGCGGGTTTAGGGGCTTGAGCATCGACTAGGAAGTGCACTGGTTCCATTCTCGTGCCTAACTTAGCAGGGGAGGGGTGATTACGGGCTGCCCTCGACGGAACGGCCATGCGGCACGTCGGCGGCAGAGAACGCGCTCTGTGCGCGCTGGGCCATGGCGACGGTGCTGCAGGCGTGCGCTGGCTGTGGAGAAGGCCACGCAGAGCGCTGGGATGACTTGGGAGGCACCAAACGGCGTCGAGCTGCAGGATGCTTTCTGCCAGCCGCCACGGGCGGTTCTGTTGCCGTGGAAGTCGCCGGTGTGGTCGGGCCAGGGTGCCACCGACGCCCAGAAGCAACCAAGCGAGCGTGCGGCGTGTTGGATAAGCAGGAGGTGCAGTGTGCATCGATCCAAGGCGGGCACTGGCAAGATTGTCGCTGCGGCTCTGGTGAACTGACAAACTGCACTGTCGACAGCTTCAGTTAGCAGTTTCTGAAACTGACAGCACAGTATATGCCAGGTGTTCGATGAAATGATTCTGGCATGAGGGAAATGTTTCTGGGGCTGATATTTGGTGGAGTGGCCTCTTGTTGCATCTAGGGGCTGCCTGATTTTTTACAGAATTTTTAGAAGAAGATAAATATGAATTTCACCAAATTTTGCAAATCTGGTCCAAACTTGCAACAGATGAAATTTGAAAATTTTGAACTGTGGACCAGTGAAACAAGATGGATCTAGGTTGTGGGTACTAAGGACTAACTAGGAAAGTTAGTTTGGAATCGAATAACAAGATAGACATGGTGGTTCCTTTGTAACTCACCTAGGTCCACTATAAAAGACAGAAATATTTTTTGGAGTAAATAAATAGAGGAAAATTCCAATAAGTTCAAAACTCACTCGAATTGATGAGAGACTTGTCTTAAGGTGTGGAGAGGGTCTGGGAGAGAAATATTTCTGTTGGGGTCATGGCAAGATGAAGGTTGGAGTGGAAGATAGGTCCAAGGTTAAACCTGAGAGGTTTAAATCAAGAAGGAGAGAAATCAAATAACCTCTTTTGAACCTCAACTTGTAATTGAGCCAACACAAGAGAAAACCTTCAAGACCAAAAAACAAGCTTGAGAAAACACACAAACTTTGGCCAGAAGAGATTTTAGAAGGGTCTTAAGAAAAGATCAAACAACCCCCTTCCAAAAGGCCAAAAGTTTGGAAGAAAAACCAAACCCAAAAGTTTGGAGTGTTACACGTCTCCACCACAGAGCACCCAAACACAAGCAGTTAGTAAGGCAATTGCAGTGCCCAAAGCACGAGGACCACCACTCTGAACCCCAAGTCAACGCTTAAAGCAGAAGAAGAATTGTTCTCACGTCAGGTTCCGTAGCTATGGTTCATACTACTTTGCTCTTGCATCACTGTATTTACTCATACCAACTAATTTCAAATTTGAAGGACGCAATTGAAACTCCAATGGCGCAACAGGTATGTTTTAAACCTATTTCTTTAACGTGTTTGCTGTTGTAACTTGCTCTATGTTGATTTCAGTTTCAATTGAATAAACAGTTATATTCTCATGCCATGCACCTTACAAGTGTTGTTATTGCTGTGTAGTTTCCCGCACTTATATTCTGTCTAAGCTGCTTTGTCTTAAATAGATATGATTCGAACTGTATCTATCTTGATTTGGCAACGTAAACTAGAATGATATAGACCATACAGTGACCATACTACATAGATATATGTTTGTCTCATGCTGTTATCATGTCCACCTTACTACTGAACTGGTTTACCAAAATGAGTTTCATATACTACATTGTAAACCTGTGATGTGTTTGTTTGTTTCTCTTTTAGAATGCGGATAAAATATTGGAGAAGAGTACCCCGTTATGCAATGGTACAGGAAGTAATGCAGATAAGCTTCAAGCTGGTGAGACATCCCTATTGGTCTCCAAGAAAGCTGATAAAAACTATATTGAAGACACCGAGAGAACCCCAAAGTTCTGTCTTGATGTAGTGTTCAAGTTACTGGTTACTGCTGCTAGCCCAAGCTCTTCAAACTCGTTGTCTGAATTAGTTCGGCTTCCTGAGTCTCAACTTCAAGTTGAAAGACATCGATAAGATGTTATGCGACAGGAAGCCGAAGGACTGAGGAAGTCCATGTAGAATCCAGATGCATACTTTCTGGAGGATTTAAGCGCCAAACAAGAGAAAGTTAATAGGCTTGCTAAGCATCTTGCCAGCATTATGGGTACCCAGGATATTGTTTCTTGAGCTCTTCTGAAGTGGTTTCTATTCTGGACTTGTTTTGCTATGACGTTTATATGCTGCTTTGTTCCCTATATTTGCACTGGTGGCGAACTTTGATGCCTAGTGGATGTAATATGTGTAATAGCCGTGATAGCCTAGCGTAAGTTGCTTGCCTATTTATTTCCTTATTGTCTTGTTTATTTGTTTTCTTGTAGTCAGTGCAGTTCTTTTTCCATGGTTTGCTAGTGGCCGCAATAGCCTATTTTTTAGAACTAGGCCACATTAACCATGGGCTACATATTTACTGTAGTTAACATGGGCCTCTTATGGTTCGTAGAAACAATGGGCCTTCTAAGGGCCATAGAAACAATGGGCCTTCTACGTGGCATAGAAACAATGGGCCTTATACGGGCCATAGACACAATGGGCCTTCTACGGGCCGTATAATCAGTTGGCCAAACATGGGCCATTATGGCCATAAATGGGCTAGTGTTGAAATCGTCCGTTCATGGGCCGACCATAACGGGCCGACCATAATGGGCCGTCGTTAATCGGCCGTATTTGATGATGCTATGAAAACGGCCAAACGTATTAATGGGCCACAAGCGGGCCGACTGTAACCACGGGCTGAATTAGGCCCACAAGCGGAAAATGACAGTAACGGGCCGAAAGTAAACGAATGCTGGAAATGAGCCCAAGAATAAATGGGCCCTGAGAAGGCTGAAAGATAACATGGGCTGGAAATGGCCCAACGGAATAATGGGCCGTTAATGGGTATAAAGCGAAACACTATTCATTACAGGACAGTTTTACCACGGGCCGTTAATGGGCCGAGGGTTACTAAGGACCTCATATGGGCTGAAAGACATCATGGGCTGGAAGTTAAAACGGTCTAGAATTATATTGGACGACCCAGATGACGCTACTGGGCCTAATTCGGATAGGCCGTAAAAGGGCCCTGGGTTAGCGGGCTGTAAATGGGCTATATGCGAACATGTCGTTAACAGGCTTGCCGTGGGCCGGCCCATCACCTTTTGACCAAGTCAAACAAGACGGCCTTTTCACAGGAATGGGCCTCTGTTGGGCACTGTTCATTACGCGCCAGTTTTACCACAGGCCGCTAATGGGTCGAGGGTTACTAAGGGCCTCATATGGGCCGAAGGACGTCATGGGCCGGAAGTTAAAACAGGCTGGAATTATATTGGATAGCACAAATGACGCTACTGGGCCTAACTCAGATAGACCGTAAACGGGCCCTGGGTTAGCGGGCTGTAAATGGGCTATATGCAAACATGCCGTTAACACGCTTGCCATGGGCCGACCCGCCACCTTTTGACCAAGTCAAACGGGCCGGCCTTTTCATAGGAATGGGACTTTGTTGGGCCGTGCCACATGTCGACGTATCATAGGCGCTTTGGGTCCAATGAGGGGATGACATCTGTCCCAACGGCGAGCCGACACGTGTTCCCTCCAGCCAATGATTATTTTACACGTGGAAAATCCCCATTGGCCGGGGCTGTTAACGGGTTATCGGATCCAAAACCGGACCCGATAGCTTAACGGCGTTCCGTTACGGTGGATGCCACGTGTCGGTCACCCTTGACGAAAGCACTTCTGTGACGCACAATTTATCGTCATGGAAGTGGACACTTCCGTGATGATAATTTTGGTAATGTCATGGAACACTTCTACGATAGCACAGGTATGAATATCTTGATTCCGTCATAAATTTCTCATGGATGTACATGCATGACAGAAAACGAGACCTACTGTGACAAACACGTATCATCACGGAAGTGTATTTTTTGTAGTGTCAACACTTGATGCTCTTTCTTGATTTCTACCTTCGCCGATTTCAGCATCGTGAAGAGCTGGGGAATAACTTTCGTCATCCCTTGCTTATTATAGTTCATCACGAAGTTCTACTAACTTGGTGATAGTGTCTAGAGAACTTTGTCAATTACTATCTTATCTGGAAGATTAATTCCACTTGATTCAAGCAATTGTAGTACCCAGACAATGTGAGCACATGCTCACTGGTTGAGCTATTCTCCTCCATCTTCTAGGAAAAGTATCGTCGGAGGTCTCATACCTCTCGACACGGGCATGCTTATGAAATACTAATTTCAACTCTTGGAACATCTTATATGCTCCGTGGCGTACAAAACATTTTTGAAATCCCGGTTCCAGGCCGTAAAGAATGGTGCACTAAAGTATGAAGTAAACATCATATTGAGCTTTGCCAAACGTTCATAACATTTGCATCTGCTCCTGCAATAGATCTGTCACCTAGCGGTGCATCAAGGACATAATACTTCTGTGCAGCAATGAGGATAATCCTCATATCACGGACCTAGTACGCATCATTGCTACTAACATCTTTCAACTTAGTTTTTCTCTAGGAACATATTAAAAACATAGGGGAGCTATAACGCGAGCTATTGATCTACAACATAATTTGCAAATACTATCAGGACTAAGTTCATAATAAATTAAAGTTTAATTAATCATATTACTTAAGAACTCCCACTTAGATAGACATCCCTCTAGTCATCTAAATGATCACGTGATCCAAATCAACTAAACCATGTTCGATCATCACATGAGATGGAGTAGTTTTCAATGGTAAACATCTTATGTTGATCATATCTACTATACGATTCACGCTCGACCTTTAGGTCTCCAGTGTTCCGAGGCCATGTCTGTACATGATAGGCTCGTCAAGTTTAACCCGAGTATTCTGCATGTGCAAAACTGTCTTACACTCATTGTATTTGAACGTAGAGCTTATCACACCCGATCATCACGTGGTGTCTCGGCACAACGTACTTTCGCAATGGTGCATACTCAGGGAGAACACTTGTACCTTGTAATTTTGTTAGGGATCATCTTATAATTCTACCGTTGTACTAAGCAAAATAAGAAGCATAATAAGATAAACATCAGATGCAATCAAAATATGTGACATGATATGGCCATCACCATCTTGTGCTTTTGATCTCCATCTCCAAGGAACCGTCATGATCACCATCGTCACCGGTGCGACACCTTGATCTCCATCGTAGCATCGTTGTCGTCTCGCCAACTATTGCTTCCACGACTATCAAAAAAATTCCTACGATCACGCAAGATCTATCTACTAGATGCATAGCAATGAGAGGGGAGAGTGTGTCTACGTACCCTCGTAGACCGAAAGCGGAAGCGTCTAGTGACGCGGTTGATGTAGTCGAACGTCTTCGCGATCCAACCGATCAAGTACCGAACGTACGGCACCTCCGCGTTCAGCACACGTTCAGATCGATGACGTTCAACGAGCTCTTGATCTAGTTGAGCTTCACGGGAGAGTTTTGTTAGCACGATGGCATGGTGACGGAGATGATGAAGCTACCGGCGCAGGGCTTCACCTAAGCACTGCAACGGTATGACCGAGGTGTGTTTATGTGGAGTGGGGCCACCGCACATGGCTAGAACAATGTTTCTTGTGTGTCTTTGGGTGCCCCCTGCCCCCGTATATAAAGGAGCAAGGGGGTAGGTGCGGCTGGCCAAGGGGGCGCGCCAGGGAGTAGGATTCCTACTCCTAGTAGGAATAGGAACCCCCCCCCCTTTCCTATTCCTACTAGGAGTAGGAAAGGAAGGGGGAGAGGAGAAGGAAAGGAGAGGTGGCACCTCCCCCTTTCCTAGTCCAACTAGGAACCCTAGGGGGGTGCGGCCAGCCCTATGGGCTGCTCCTCTCTTTCCCTCATTGGCCCACTATGGCCCATACTCCCTCGGGGGGTTCCAGTAACCCCCTCTGGCACTCCGGTTTTACCCGATAACAGTCGGAACACTTCCGGTGTCCGAATATTATTGTCCAATAAATTAATATTTATGTCTCGGACATTCTGAGACTCCTCGTCATGTCCGTGATCTCATCCGGGACTCCGAACTACCTTCGGTACATCAAAACACGTAAACTCATAATACCGATCGTCATCAAACGCTAAGCGTGCGGACCCTACGGGTTCGAGAACTATGTAGACATGACCTAGACTCGTCTCCGGTCAATAACCAATAGCGGAACCTGGATGCTCATATTGGCTCCTACATATTCTACGAAGATCTTTATTGGTCAAACCGCATAACAACATATGTTGTTCCCTTTGTCATCGGTATGTTACTTGCCCGAGATTCGATCGTCGGTATATCAATACCTACTTCAATCTCGTTACCGGCAAGTCTCTTTACTCGTTCCATAATACGTCATCTTATGACTAACTCATTAGTTATTTTCTTGCAAGCCTTATTATGATTTGTATTATCAAGAGGGCCCAGAGATACCTCTCTGACACTCGGAGTGACAAATCTTATTCTTGATCTATGCCAACACCACGAACACCTTCGGAGACACCTGTAGAGCATCTTCATAAGCACCCAGTTACGTTGTGACGTTTGATAGCACACAAGGTGTTCCTTCGATATTCGGGAGTTGCATAATCTCATAGTCATAGGAATGTGTATAAGTCATGAAGAAAGCAATGTCAGTAAAACTAAACGATCATAGTGCTAAGCTAACGGATGGGTCTTGTCCATCACATCATTCTCCTAATGATGTGTTCCCGTTGATCAAATGACAACTCATGTCTATGGCTAGGAAACATAACCATCTTTGATCAATGAGTTTGTCTAGTAGAGGCATACTAGGGACACTCTGTTTTGTCTATGTATTCACACATGTACTAAGTTTCCGGTTAATACAATTCTAGCATGAATAATAAACATTTATCATGATATAAGGAAATAAATAATAACTTTATTATTGCCTCTAGGGAATATTTCCTTCAGAGGAAAGTAGAACTTGATGAGGTAATTGTACCTTCTCTCAAATTGGAAAGTAGCCCATCAGAGAAAACCGTTCCTGTGATGCCTACACCAACTAGAGAAGAAGCGAATGATGATGATCATGAAACTTTGGATCAAGTTAGTACTGAACCTCGAAGGTTGACCATAACACTTACCGCACCGGAGTGGTACAATAATCCTGTCCCGGAAGTCATGTTGTTTGACAACAGCGAACCTTCAAACTATGAAGAAACTATGATGAGCCCAGATTCCAAAAATGGCTTGAGGCCATGAAATCTGAGATAGGATCCATGTATGAGAACAAAATGTGGACTTTGGTGGACTTGCTCGATGATCGTCAAGCTATAGAGAATAAATGGATCTTCAAGAGGAAGACGGACGCTGATATTACTATCTACAAAAGCTCGACTTGTCGCAAAAGGTTTTCGACAAGTTCAAGGAGTTGACTATGATGAGACTTTCTCACCCATAGCGATGCTTAAGTCTGTCCAAATCATGTTAGCAATTGTCGCATTTTATGATTATGAAATCTGGCAAATGGATGTCAAAACCGCGTTCCTTAATGGATTTCTGAAAGAAGAGTTGTATATGATGCAACCAGAAGGTTTTGTCGATACTAAAGGTGTTAACAAAGTGTGCAAGCTCAAGCGATCCATCTATGGACTGGTGCAAGCATCTCGGAGTTGGAATATACGCTTTGATGAGTTGATCAAAGCGTATGGTTTTATACAGACTTACGGTGAAGCTTGTATTTACGAGAAAGTGAGTGTGAGCACTACATCATTTTTGACAAGTATATGTGGATGACATATTGTTGATCGAAAATGATGTAGAATTTTCTGGAAAGCATAAAGGGTTGTTTGAAAGGAACTTTCCAAAGAAAGACCTCGGTGAAGCTGCTTACATGTTGGGCATCAAGATCTATATGGATAGATCCAAACGGTAAATAGGATTTTCACTAAACACATACCTTGATAATGTTTTGAAGAATTTCAAAATGGATCAGTCAAAGAAGGAGTTCTTGCCTGAGTTGTAAGGTATGAAGTTGAGTAAGACTCAAAGCCCGACCACGGCAGAAAAAATAGAGAGAGAATGAAAGTCATTCCCTATGCATCAGCCACATGTTCTATAAAGCATGCCATGTTGTGTACCAGACCTAATTTGTGCCTTGCCACATGTCTGGAAAGGGGATACAAGAGTGATCCAGGAGTGGATCACTGGACAATGGTCAAAGTTATCCTAGAGAAATAAGGAAATGTTTCTCGGTTATGGAGGTGATAAAGAGTTCGTCGTAAAGGGTTATGCCGATGCAAACTTTGACACTAATCCAGATTACTCTAAGTATCAATCTGGATGCGTATTGAACGTAGGAGCAATTAGCTAGAGTAGCTCCATGCGGAGCTTTGTAGACATATAAATTTGCAAAATACACATGGATTTGGATGTTGCAGACCCGTTGACTAAAGACTCTCTGACAAGCAAAGCATGATCATACCTTAAAACTCTTTGAGTGTTAATCAAATGGTGATGTGAACTACATTATTGACTCTAGTAAAATCTTTGGGTCACATGCGATGTGAACTATCACTACTGCAGGATGCTGCTAACGCGACACTACGATCAGAGACCCTTCGACGAAATTGTGTGCGATGCAATAATCACAAATTGTGTTGTAAAAAACCGTCAAAAAGGTGCAAAACCTTTGCGATGACGGATGCATCAAACACGGTTCAGATTTTAGTTGCGTATGCAATGTAGGGCATACGATTCAGTTCAATTAACTGTTTGCGATGAGGAGGAACAAAAGAAACGGGCAGCCAGATGAAGGCGTGTGCGATATACAACATACGGTTCACTTGGATGAAATGTTTGTGATTAGGCAACACAAAAGAAATGGTCAGCCAGATCAAGGTGTGTGAGATATATGGCATGCGGTTCACTCGGATGAAATGTTTGCGTTGAGACAAGAGAACATAAACGGATCAATATAACAAGATGTGTGTGATACGCGACAAACAGGTCTGTAATCAGAAATGTGTGCGAAGACCGATAATAACACAGACGACTGCTTCTAAAAAGACATATGTGATATGCTCTGTCTACACAACACCTATTTGCCATTGGGGGATGGGCGGTCATCCGGATACGCCATAAGTGTGCTCAGGCAGGAGCAACCATCAGATGGGTGATTGGATGGGAAGTTATGTTGATGTTAAATTAACTAATAGGATGGGTCATATTTGTCAAATTAAATGATTGATACGACCCATCCCATGAGTTAATTTAACCTCGAGGTCCTTGTTTTTTATTTTTTTATTTTTTAACACATGTTAAAGATGGTCTACCGCATTACTTTTTGACGATGTGCGATACGTGGGATATAGTTGATCCATCCGACCTGTTTGTGATGGAATAAGCCGTGTGTGTTGTGGGCAAACGCTTGCTAGTATTCAACTGTTTGTGACTGATGAATTCATCACCGACGGGTTCCCTAGTGTGGTACGCGTTCATCTGATCATCATCTACTTCTTGTGCTAGCTTGATGTTCCTTCTATGCTAAGTGTCCATTAATTGATGGCGTTTTATGAACACGCCGCCGTTTCCCACCATTTCCTCACATGTTTCCTGCCACCAAGCGATATTGCGCCTAAACCTAGGCGGCGCGCGACGCATGGAGGCGATAAGCGCAGCCTGTAGCACATCCACCTTTTCCAAGCATGTCAACCCACCAAAGCGTCGCCTCTGCCATCAACCTCGTCGACGAGGAAAACGAGCAGGCGCCATGGCCCATCAAGGCCGAGGCGCTCCCCGGTAACATGATGGACGACGGCGTGATGCACGTCATTGCTAGGGTTGAGCAGAACTTTGGCACATGGTGCTTGAGAGACATGAATCAAGATAGGCATGTGAGCGCCGACAGGCTACAGCTCGCCGCACAACATGATCGATGGCGCGCCACAGAGCAAGCTAGGCGCGTCCGCACCGATAGGCTGCGGCTCGCCGCACGGCGAGACCGTTGGAGCACCGCAGAGCGAGAGGCGCGGTGTGTTGCACAGCAAGAGCGGATCCATCGGTGCTTGCCTGCTGTCGACACAGCGTCGCAGGTGGGTACACGTCCCGTCAGTACCCCCATTCCTCGCTAGGAGTGGGCAGAGGCCCTTAGCGTCGTACTTGCACCAGAGGCCAGCCATGCCGTACTTGCACCAGACGCCCTCCGTGCCGTTCACATGGGTGGCGTCGTTCGCCATGTCCGCGGCCCGCTGGATGCCAACGCGCTGGTCCGTAGGGACGACCGCCTCATTGGCCCAGGTGTCTGATGGCTGCTAAAGCTACGTCGGTTTTTTCTGCAAAGAGGAAGGGATGATGCAGTATAGCAGCGGTAGGTATTTCCCTCAGTGATGAAACCAAGGTTATCGAACCAGTAGGAGAACCAAGCAACACAACATAAACAACACCTGCACACAAATAACAAATACTCGCAACCCGACGTGTAAAAGGGGTTGTCAATCCGTTTCGGGTAACGGACGTGAGAGAGATATAAATATTGATAGATCAGGCGGTAAATAAGATAAATTGCAGCAAGGTATTTTTGGGTTTTTGGTTTAATAGATCTGAAAATAAAAGCAAAGAAAAAATAGACCGCAAAGGCAAATAATATGAGGAAGAGACCCGGGGGCCGTAGATTTCACTAGTGGCTTCTCTCGAGAAAATAGCAAACGGTGGGAAGACAATTACTGTTGGGCAATTGATAGAGCTTCGAATAATCATGATGTAACATCCGAAATTTTCAATTTGGAATGTTATACATAGGTCATCTTGCATATCAAATTTCATTTGCATTCGTGTGTTGCGATCCTCGAAATTCTAAGCAACTCAAGGACCCAAGGAGAGAGTTGGGGATTTTACCGTTTTCATATTTGAGTTTTCTCAAATATCGGTACGAGGATCACTTTGGTTTTAATTGTTTTTCTCTCCGGAAATATTTCATAATAAAATATATGAGCAGAGATAATATGAGTTCTCCAAAACAAATGAAATATTGGAGGAAACATATTAAAATCAATTTTTTTATTTTATTTGGATTTATTTGCAATTTTATTTGCATAGGAAAAATACGTGTTTTTCAAAATTGCATTTAGGTTCGGCAAAAATGTTCACTTTCTCCTAAATATTATTACAGGATGGTGAAAATTTATTTAGGAATTTTTCGAGTCTGTTTAGTACTTTTTTCGTCCATTTTGTTACGTCAGGACTGTTTAAAAAAAAGGGGCAACCGACCTACCGGGCCACGTCCGGCTAGGACTCCGCTCGGCCGGCCTCTTTAAAGCCCGCCCGAAGCCGCCCCACCAGCCCACCCCGCATCCCTCCAAACCCTAGCACGCCCGAGCCACCGCTTCGTCGCCGCCGCGCCTCGCCACCGCTGCTGCCTCACGCCGCCACCCCACCGGTCGCCGCCGCCTCGCCGGAACCCCGCTGCCGGAGGTATAGCCGCCGCCGCTGCCAGTTTTCGTGATAAAACAGATCGTTTTTTTAGAAACCCTAGATCTCGTCTTTTTCGGTTTAGTTTCGGTTTTTCTCAGTTCGGTTAAATAGCAGACGTTCGTCCGTATGTTCGTTTTAACGAACGTTGTTCGCCCGTTAGTCACAGACAGCGAACGTTCGTTCGTTAGCATGTTTGTCAGTTTTTCTTTTTCAGGGTTTTTCCGCGATTATTTTCGATCGCGATTTCTTTCCTGATCTTCGTTTTAGTTTATGTTTTCGCTCGTTAGTCAGATTCAGGCGATTCAAGCGCCAAGATCTTCGTCTCAAAGCCCTCTTTCCGTTTAACCAACTTGAACAAGGTTTTGGTACTGTAAAATTTGACTTTAGTTCAATCTAGTAAACGGGTCTTGTTTCTTTCGTAGTTTGAGTTTCGTTGCTCCGTTTGATTTGATTCTTTTTGCAAACTAGAGTTCTTCAGTTGAACTTTCTGGTTAGATCTTCGTATTTGAGTTTTACCCGTGCATCTTCACTTGGTTGCTTATGTATGCTATTGTTTGCTTGCGATAGAATTCCCGGAGTGTGAAGCATGCTACTACGAGTCCCCAGGTTTTGCGAATCGTCAGCAAGGGAAGTAACACTTTGATCATACCCTTTATTACCCAGTTTTTATTCATTAGATCAAACCCTCACAGATTGCATGAGTAGGATCTCTTAATATGTGGGTCTGGGAAGTAGATTGAGGTAGAACCTATTACCCACATTATTATCAAACCCCTGGGAGTTACTCCTACGTTATGCTTAGGTTGCCATGCTATGCTCGTAGACGTGGATTGGGTTTGAGAGTATCCATGACAGATGTGAGATTGTTAATTAATGTTTCAACTTAAGGTGGCTACTTTAATACACATCTGGATGGATTGGTTGCAGGGCACCTGGAGAATCCAATGTTATCAAACCCGCATTATTATCAAACCCCTGGGAGTTACTCCTACGTTATGCTTAGGTTGCCATGCTATGCTCGTAGACGTGGATTGGGTTTGAGAGTATCCATGACAGATGTGAGATTGTTAATTAATGTTTCAACTTAAGCTGGCTACTTTAATACACATCTGGATGGATTGGTTGCAGGGCACCTGGAGAATCCAATGTTGTCCTAGAAAATCCCGGAGGAACCATGTGATTTTTCCTATGGAATGCCACCCAGGCTCAAAGGGATCATAAGACTATTCATGCTAGAAACTTCCGTGTGCAGCCAAAATGCAATTATGGGCTCTGGCATAGTTGAGTATGTTGTGTGAGCTCTTTTAGTGGTGGACTAGAAGATGTAGGGGAAAGTAGGTGTACCGGTCCACCCGGGGTAAAGTGTAAATTCTTATGAAAGACTGTGTCCCAGTCATCCGTTTCTAAAACACCATGCAGTGCGAGAAATCCAACGGAGGAGATCGAGTCTTGTGTGGAAAAGTGTGCAAACCTCTGCAGAGTGTACAAACTAATCATGATTAGTCGTGTCCTCGGTTATGGACATCTTGAGTATCTGGTACTTGAATTATTGGTTGATCTCATCACTCTAAAGTAAATTTTGTGGGTTAATAATGATGGTTTTAATTGGGATTGAGGTGGAGGAACCTTCTCAATGATGTTTCAACTACCATTATAGTTAAATAAAAGTTATTCCTTTGTTGTAGGGAAAAATTGGCTTTATGCAAAACATTAACCTTACAGCCTCCACCAGCCATATATGCATGTAGTGTTAGCCTTTATTCTGTTACTTGCTCTACCTTGTTATTTTGCCAGCATATTCCATGTGCTGACCCGTTTCGGGCTGCAACAGGTCATGTTGTAGACTTTTCAGAAGAAGAGTAAGGTGCGCTAGGTCGTTTGTCATGCACTCAGCTATGCCGTTGGAGTTGATGGACTCACTTATCTTCCAAGCCTTCCGCTGTTATCGTGTTAGATGGCCTTATGCCATATTATTTGGTAATAAGTCCCCTTTTGAGACATTCGATGTAATAAGTGTGTGATTGCCACTCTGTTATAAATCCTTCAAGTACTGTGTGTGTCAGCATTACTAATCCAGGGATGACACAGAACACAGAGACTTCGGTCCATTCGGATCGTGGTCGCTACAAGATGGTATCAGAGCACACGCTGAATGTTGGACACGACCACAAAGAAAAGCTTAGGTCACTCTTCTCTACTCATTTCTGACTCCTCTCCATTTTCTACTCTTTAGGATGGTGGACCCAAGGAACAAGTTCACTCAACCGGATGAAGACACACCTTTTGGACGACACTTGAAAGAAGTCACTAGGTACCGGAACATCGAAATACCAAGCTTCACCGGGACCTACACCGCCACTTTACCAGAAGAGGAGCGATGGATTATTCACGTTCAAATTCCCGGGAGGACATTCGTGCCAGTCACTCAGCCCATAGAGTTTTCCTTTGATGCATCAACCTGGAGCCTTGGTAAGAGCATGGCAGCCCACATTGCCATGGGGCGAATTGGAGAAGTCTACAAACAAGAGATGAAGGAAACTATCTACCAGATATGCAGGCGCCGAGATGAGCAATGGGACATGATCAGTACCAGGAAGGACAAGTCCATTGCAGCTTTCATCTAGGAGTTAAACCAACACATTCGTCGACAGGAGCACCAGATGTGCGCAGGCATGATAGATTTGAAGAAGGCATTAACCAGGAACACGGAGCTAGAAGAGGAACTCAAGTTTTCACGTGATGTATATGAGGAGGAAATCACAATACTTGTGGAGAAGAATGACGACCTAACAAGGAAGCTAGGAGTATTCATGGGAGATCCCGCGCCAGGAGAAGAAGAAGAACCCAAGTAGATTTGTTCCGAGGACTACATCATCGTCGACGACACTGACTCAGACCCTGATGATAGTGATGATGACTATGAAGATGAAGCTGGAGCAGATATCATGGAATCTTCCGCCGATCAAAATTTCTAGATGACCACCATATGAATAGTAGTCCCCCCATATAGTAGAAGTTAGAGCACTTTTGTAACGTTAGCTTAGATCTTTTGTATGCCCTTGTTTGAAATTGATTGGTGTGATATCATTGTGTTTGTCTCATGTGCATATGGGTAGTGAATTTCCCCCTAGACCTCATTTCTATTCTAATCTCTCCCCTCTACACCATCAGATGCCTCCGAGACGTGAGCCCGGATATCAGTTACCCCCTGAGCTCACTCAGTTGATCCAGCAGCAGAACACTTTGATGCAATTTATTGTCTAGAACAACCAGAACAATCAGAACAACAACAACAACAACAACAACAACAACAACAACAACAACAACAACAACAACAACAACAACAACAACAAAAACAACAACAACCCTCCACCACCACCACCAGTGGACATCCTAGCTCGTTTTCTAAGGTTGCAGCCGCCGGTGTTTTCTAGTAGCACTGAGCCAATAATTGCTGATGACTGGCTACGCAATATTGGAAGGGAGTCGACCACCGCAGGTTGCACAAATGCTGAGAAGGTGCATTTTGCTGCACATCAATTGGATGGACCAGCAGCCTCATGGTGGGAGAATTACAAAGCCACTTTTCCTATAGCCAATGTCACTTGGGATCAGTTTTAGCAAGCTTTTCGCACCGCCCATGTCTCAACTGGAGCTATGAGCATGAAGAAGCGTGAGTTTCGCAACTTGCTCCTAGGAAATCGTACCATGGCTCAGTATGTAGATGAGTTTAGTACTCTATCTCGCAATGCCCCTGATGATGTGGCCACAGATGCCGCAAAGCCAGAGAAGTTTATGGAAGGCTGAATGACGAGATGAGCATACAGTTGATGGTGGCAACATTCAACAACTACCAGTAGTTGGTAGAGAAGGCTCTTATTATTGAAGGGAAGCAACAGTAGATTGAGAGCCGCAAGAGGAAGTATGGACAAGGAAAGAATAATTCTGGAGCCCAGCAGAAGCCCCGTTTCACCGCGAACTCGAAAGGATATACCCACCATGGAAGCCACACCCATAATGGAGGAAGCTCTCATAACCACAATGGCTCCAAGAATGGGAATGGGAATGGAGCAAGCAATAATCAGAACCGCTCCACTCCATCCACACCCGCCAAGAGGGATTTAGGTCACATTACCTGTTTCAAGTGTGGGAAGAATGGACACTACGCCACGGAGTGCCCGGAAGCGAAGAATGGCAACGGCAATGGAAGCGCTGGGAAGAAGCCCAACCCTTTCAACAGGGGACAAGTGAACCACGTAAACATGGAGGAGGCTGAAGAGCAGCCCGATGCTGTTGTCGGTAAGTTTTTAGTTAAGTCATTTACCGCAATAGTTCTTTTTGATACTGGTGCATGACATTCATACATTTCAAGGGGATTCGTGGATAGATATAAGTTCCCCACCCAAGTACTTAAGACACCCATGTTAGTAAGTTCCCCAGGAGCGGAGTATATGGCAAGTCAAGGATGTTTTCAGGTGCCATTGACCATTGGACGCCATGTTTTCCCCTCAAACCTGATAATTTTGGAGTCACAAGGATTGGATGTGATACTAGGTATGGATTGGCTATCGATGTCTGGAGGGAACATCGATTGTGCCAGTAAGTCGATTTTACTTACCACCCCGGAGGGAAAAAATGATCAATTATGTATCTAGGCATGCGCTTAGGAGGACACAAGTACATTCTCTCTTGGGAGTTGTTCAGGAGGAAGTGCCTGTATTAAAGGATTACCCGGATGTATTTCCAGAGGAGCTACCAGGCATGCCCCTAGATCGAGACATTGAGTTTTTGATAGAGCTATTGCCAGGCACCGGACCAATATCGAAGAGACCATACTGGATGCCAGCGAATGATCTGGAGGAGATCAAGAAGCAGATTAAGGAGTTATTGGAGAAAGGATTCATTCGACCAAGTTCATCACCTTGGGGAGCCCCAGTGCTTTTGGTCGAGAAGAAGGATGGATCTTTAAGGATGGTCGTTGATTATTGGCCGCTAAACGAAGTGACGATTAAGAATAAGTACCCACTACCGATGATCAATGATTTGTTCGACCAACTACAAGGAGCTAAAGTATTCTCCAAAATCGATCTACGATCATGACACCACCAGTTGAAGATCCGAGAAAAAGATATACCTAAGATAGCCTTCACCACAAGGTATGGGCTATATGAGTATACGGTTATGTCATTTGGATTGACTAACGCCCTGCCTATTTCATGAGTATGATGAATAAGGTGTTCATGGAGTTCCTGGATAAGTTTGTTGTGGTATTCATTGATGATATTTTGGTGTATTCGAAGAACGAAGAGGAACATGAGGAGCATTTGCGTTTGGTTCTTGAAAAGCTCAGAGAACATCTGTTATATGCCAAGTTCAGCAAATGTGAGTTTTGGTTGAAGGAAGTTGGATTCTTAGGACATGTTATTCCGGAAAAGGTATAGCACTGGATCCTATCAAGGTGCAGGCAGTCACTGAGTGGTTGGCACCCACCTCAGTTGGAAAAAGCCGCAGTTTTCTTGGACTCGCGGGATATTACCAGATATTCATAGAAAATTTCTCCAAGATTGCAAAG
Source organism: Secale cereale (assembly GCA_902687465.1). Lineage (NCBI taxonomy): Eukaryota > Viridiplantae > Streptophyta > Magnoliopsida > Poales > Poaceae > Secale > Secale cereale. Next base: position 546,842,630 of record LR738710.1, on the reverse strand, counting down.
CCTATGACGGCATTGTTGAAGAAGGACACAAAGTTTTATTGGACTGAGGAATGCAAAGAAAGTTTCCAGGAGTTAAAGAAATGTTTGACGATAGCCCCAGTGCTGATCTTGCCAGATATACGCAAGGATTTCCAAGTGTATTGTGACGCTTCATGCTTAGGACTTGGAGGAGTACTCATGCAAGAAGGAAGAGTTGTTTCTTATGCATCCCGTGAACTTCTACCGCACGAGTTGAATTATGATACGCATGATTCGGAGCGAGCAGCTGTGGTGCATGCACTTAAGACCTGGAAACATTTCCTTATTGGAAATCGCTGTGATGTGTACATGGATCACAAGAGTTTGAAGTACATTTTCACCCAAAAGGAGCTAAATCTCAGACAGATGAGATGGTTGGAACTCATAAAGGATTATGATATGAAGCTGCACTATCATCCAGGCAAGGCCAATGTCGTTGCAGACGCTTTGAGCCGGAAGAGCTATGCCAATAACCTAGTAAATGGAGGATTGCCAAAGGAGTTAGTAGAAGTTCTCTGGGAGCTTCATTGGTTGATACTTCCTAGAGGTTTTGTTGCAGCCTTGGAGGTTCAATCAACATTATTTGGAAATATATGAGAAGCTCAGAAGGATGACAAAGAGATTGCTGAAATAAAGGAGAAGATGAGTGAAGGAAAAACCAAGGGGTTTTCATGAGGACGAACACGACACCTTGTGGTTTGAGGTCCGAATCTATGTGCCCAAGAACACCGAGATCAGGAAGTTGATACTATAGGAAGCACATGATTCGCCATACTTGATACACCCCGGAATCACTAAGATGTATTTGGATTTGAAGGAATGTTTCTGGTGGATAGGAATGAAGAAGGACATTGCCAAGTATGTAGCCAAATATGATGTATTCCAGAGAGTGAAGGTAGAACATCAGAAGCCAGCAGGATTACTGCAGCCTATGCCGATACCCGAATGGAAGTCGGGTAAGCTTGGCATGGATTTTATCACCGGATTACCCAGGACCCGATCAGGATATGATTCAATCTGGGTAGTAGTGGATCGCTTGACAAAAGTATGCCACTTTATCCCCATGAAAACCACCTATACCAGTGCGAAGTTGGCCAAGATATACATGACCAGTATCGTATGTCTGCACGGAGTTCTGAGGACCATCGTATCAGATAGAGGAACACAATTTACTTCAAAGTTTTGGCATCAGTTGCACCAGACTTTGGGAACCAGGCTAGAGTTCAGTACAACCTTTCACCCGCAGACTAATGGACAAACCGAGAGAGTCAATCAGATTCTAGAGGACATGCTAAGAGCTTGCGCGCTTGGATCTAGTTGGGATGACAACTTTCCCTACGGGGAGTTTTCATACAACATCATTTACCAGGCCAGTTTGAAGATGGCACCATTCGAAGCATTGTACGAGAGGAGATGCCGAACGCCATTGATGTGGGATGAAGTCAGAGACCGCCAGTTATTCGGATCAGAACTAATCAAAGAGTCAGAAGAGAACGTTAAGTTGATTCGAGATAGACTGAAGGTAGCTCAGTCCAGACAGAAGAGTTATGCAGACTCGAAACACAAGGAAGTAGTCTATGAAATCGGAGACAGAGCATACCTGAGAGTGTCACCTCTGCAAGGAGTTAAGCATTTCGGAGTTAAGGGAAAGTTAGCCCCGAGATTTGTAGGGCCATACAGTGTTTTGGAACGCATGGGAGAGGTTGCCTACAAGTTGGAGTTACCCGAAGGATTGTCAGGAGTTCATGATGTATTTCACGTTTCCCAGCTTAAGAAGTGCCACGCTGAGATGGCCAAGATTTCTCTGAGAGACACAGTGCCCTTGGAAGCAATTCAGTTGGATAGTGATCTAACTTACGAGGAGAAACCGGTCAAGATCCTTGAGTTTGCAAGCAGAGTCACCCGCAGCAAGGTTATCAAGTGTTGCAAGGTGAAGTGGAGCCACCATACCGAAGATGAAGCCACCTGGGAACGAGAGGATGATCTACGCAAGGACCACCCACACCTATTTTCTAGCCAACCTGAATGTCGAGGGCGAGATTCATCTTAAGGGGGGTAGGTTTGTAACATCCCAAATTTTCAATTTGGAATGTTATACATAGGTCATCTTGCATATCATATTTCATTTGCATTCGTGTGTTGCGATGCTCAAAATTCTAAGCAACTCAAGGACCCACTGAGAGAGTTGGGGATTTTACAGTTTTCATATTTGAGTTTTCTCAAATATCGGTACGAGGATCACTTTGGTTTTAATTGTTTTTTCTCCGAAAATATTTCATAATAAAATATATGAGCGGAGATAATATGACTTCTCCAAAACAAATGAAATATTGGAGGAAAAATATTAAAATCATTTTTTTATTTTTTTGGATTTATTTGCAATTTTATTTGCATAGGAAAAATACATGTGTTTCAAAATTGCATTTAGGTCGAGGAAAAATGTTCACTTTGTCCTAAATATTATTAGAGGACGGTGAAAATTTATTACGGAATTTTTTGTGTCAGTTTAGTATTTTTTTCGCCCGTTTTGCTACGTCAGGATTGTTTAAAAAAAAGGGGGGAACCAACCTACTGGGCCGTGTCCGGCTAGTACTCCGCCCGGCCGGCCCATTAAAAGCCCGCCCGAAGCCGCCCCGCCAGCCCACCCGGCGCCCCTCCAAACCCTAGCCCGTCTGAGCCGCCGCCTCGCTGCCTCTTCTCCACCGCGCCGCGCCGCCGCCTCGTCGCCGCCGCTGCCCGCCGCCGCCAAACGCCACTGCCCCGCGCCGCCACCCCGCTGGTTGCCGCCGCCTCGCCGGAGCCCCACTGCCGAAGGTATAGCCGTCGCCGCCGATTTTTTTAGAAACCCTAGATCTCGTTTTTTCGGTTTAGTTTCGGTTTTTCTCGTTTCGATTAAATAGCGGACGTTCGTCCGTACGTTCGTTTTAACGGACGTTGTTCGCCCGTTAGTCGCAGACAGCGAACGTTCGTTCGTTAGCCTGTTCGTCAGTTTTTCTTTTTCAGGGTTTTTCCGCGATTATTTTCGATCGCGATTTCCGCCCTCATCTTCGTTTTAGTTTATCTTTTCGCTCGTTAGTCGGAATCAGGCGATTCAAGCGCCTAGATCTTTGTCTCGAAGCCCTCTTTCCGTTTAAGCGAATCTAGTAAGTTTGAGTTTAGTTCAATCTAGTAAACGAATCTTGTTTCTTTCGTAGTTTGAGTTCCGTTGCTCCGTTTGATTTGATTCTTATTGCAAACCGGAGTTATTCAGTTGAACTTTATGGTTAGATCTTCTTATTTGAGTTTTACCCATGCATCTTTGCTTGGTTTCTTATGTATGCTATTGTTTGCTCGCGATAGAATTCCTGGAGTGCGAAGCGTGCTACTACGAGTCCCTAGGTTTTGCAAATCGTCAGCAAGGCAAGTAACACTTTGGTCATACCCTTTATTACCCAATTTTTATGCATTAGATCAAACCCTCACACATTGCATGAGTAGGATCTCTTAATATGTGGGTCTGGGAAGTAGATTGAGGTAGAACCTATTACCTACATTATTATCAAACCTCTGGGAGTTACTGCTACGTTATGCTTAGGTTGCCATGCTATGCTCATAGATGTGGACTGAGTTTGAGAGTATCCATGACAGATGTGAGATTGTTAATTGATGGTTCAACTTAAGGTAGCTACTTTAATACACATCTGGGTGGATTGGTTGCAGGGTACCTAGAGAATCCAGTGTTGTCCTAGAAAATCCCGGAGGAACCGTGTGATTTTTCCTATGGAATGCCGGGGCTCAAAGGGATCATAAGACTATTCATGCTAGAAACTTCCATGTGCAGCCACAATGCCATTATGGGCTTTGGCACAGTTGAGTATGTTGTGTGAGCTCTTTCAGTGGTGGACTGGCAGATGTTGGGGAAAGTAGGTGTACCGGTCCACCTGGTGTAAAGAGTAAATGCTTCTGAAAGACTGTGTCTCGGTCATCCGTTTCTAAAACACCATGAAGTGCGAGAAGTTCAATGGAGGAGATCGAGACTTGTGGGGAAAAGTGCGCAAACCTCTACAGAAGGTACAAACTAATCATGATTAGCAGTGTCCCCGGTTATGGACATCATGAGCATCTGGTACTTGAATTATTGATTGATCTCATCACTCTAAAGTAAATTTTGTGGGTTAATAGTGATGGTTTTAATTGGGATTGAGCTGGAGGAACCTTCTCAATGATGTTTCAACTACCATGATAGTTAAATAAAATTATTCCTTTGTTGTAGGGAAAAATTGGATTTATGCAAAACATTAACCTTAGAGCCTCCACCAGCCATATATGCATGTAGTGTTAGACTTTATTCTGTTACTTGCTCTACTGTGTTATCTTCCCAGCATATTCCATGTGCTGACCCATTTCGGGCTGCAACATGTTACGTTGCAGACTTTTCATAAGAAGAGTAAGGTGCGCTAGGTCGTTTGTCATGCACTCAGCTATGCCGTTGGAGTTGATGGACTCACTTATCTTCCAAGCCTTCCGATGTTATTTGTGTTAGATGGCCTTATGCCATGTACTTTTGTAATAACTTCTCTTTTGAGACATTCGATGTAATTAGTGTGTGATTGCCACTCTGTTATAAATCATGCAAGTACTGTGTGTGTCAGCATTACCGTTCCAGGGATGACACAGAACACAGAGACTTCGGTCCATTCGGATCGTGGTCGCTACCCATGACGATACCCAGGCAATGATCATTATATAGGCATGATATGTCTCCAACGTATCTATAATTTTTGATTGTTCCATGCTATTATATATTCTGTTTAGGATGTTTAATGGGCTTTACTATACACTTTTATATTATTTTCGGGACTAACCTACTAACCCAAGGCCGAGTGAAAATTGTTGTTTTTTTGCCGATTGCAGTGTTTCGCAGAAAAGGAATATCAAACGGGGTCCAAATGAAATGAAACGTTCGAGAGAGTTATTTTTGGAACAATATCAACACGACAGACTTGGAGTACACACCAGGAAGCGAAGGAGGTGGCCACGAGGGTAGGGGTGCGCCCCCACCCTCGTGGGCCACCAGTTGACCCCCCGACATGCCTCTTCATCCTATATATAATCTCATACCCTGAAAACATTGAGGCAATAGACGAAACCCTAATTCTACCGCCGCAACCTTCTGTTTTCGTGAGATCCCATCTCGGGGCCTGTTCCGGAGCTCCGCCGGAGGGGGCATCGATCACGGAGTGCTTCCACATCAACACCATAGCCTCTCTGATTAGTTGTGAGTAGTTTACCACAGACCTTCGGGTCCATAGTTATTAGCTAGATGGCTTCTTCTCTCTCTTTGGATCTCAATACAAAGTTCTCCTTGGTCTTCGAGGAAATCTATTCGATGTAATCTTTTTGCGGTGTGTTTGTCGAGATCCGATGAATTGTGGGTTTATAATCAAGATTATCTTTGAACAATATTGGATTCTTTTCTGAAATCTTTTATGTATGATTATAATATTGTTGCAAGTCTCTTCGAATTATTGGTTTGCTTTGGCCTACTAGATCTATAGTTCTTGCAATGGGAGAAGTGCTTGGCTTTGGGTTCAATCTTGCGGTGTCCTTTCCCAGTGACAGCAGAGGCAGCAGGGAATGTATAGTATTGTTGCCATCGAGGATAAAAAGATGGGGTTTATATCATATTGCTTGAGTTTACCTCTCTACATCATGTCATCTTGCTTAAGGCGTTACTCTGTTCTTATGAACTTAATACTCTAGATGCATGCTGGATAGCAGTCGATGTGTGGAGTAATAGTAGTAGATGCAGAATCGTTTTGGTCTACTTGTCACGGACGTGATGCCCATATATAATGATCATGCGTAGATATTCTCATAACTATGCGATTTTCTATGAATTGCTCGACAGTAATTTGTTCACCCACCATAGAATTCTGCTATCATGAGAGAAGCCACTAGTGAAACCTATGCCCCCCGGGTCTATCTTTATCATATTACTTTCCCGTCAACTTGTCAATTTCTGTTTCCGTTGCTTATTTGCTTTATTTACTTTCAATCTTTATACCAACAATATTATGTTATCATATCTATCAGATCTCACTCTCGTAAGTGACCGAGAAGGGATTGACAACCCCTTTTATCACGTTGGCTGCAAGGTTCTTAATTGTTTGTGCAGGTGCTAGGGACTCGCGCGTGGTCTCCTACTGGATTGATACCTTGGTTCTCAAAAACTGAGGGAAATATGTATGCTACTGTGCTGCATCACCCTTTCCTCTTCGAGGGAATACAACGCAAGTTCGAGAAGTAGCAAGAAGAATTTCTGGCGCTGTTGCCGGGGAGATCTACGCAAAAGTCATATACCAAGTACCCATCACAAACCCTTATCCCTCGCATTACATTTATTTGCCTCTTGTTTTCCTCTCCCCCACTTCACCTTCGCCGTTTTATTCGCCCTTATTTTTCTGTGTGTTTACTGTTCGCTTGCCTCTTGTTTGCTTGTGTGTTGGATTGCTTGCTTGTCACTGTGGCACAAGACAATACCAAATTGTGCGACTCTTCCAATACCAACAATAATTATTTTATTAGCACTCCGATTGCTGCTATCTTAGATGCTGAATCTTGTGAGATCAATGCTGCTCTGTTGAATCTTGTCATGGAAGATCAATTTTCTGGCCTTCGTAGTGAAGATGCTGCTACCCATCTAAACAACTTTGTTGATTTGTGCGATATGCAAAAGAAGAGAGATACGGATAATGATATTTTGAAATTGAAGCTATTTCCGTTTTCACCTAGAGATCATGCTAAAACTTGGTTTTCCTCTTTGCCTAGAAATAGTATTTATTCATGGAATAAGTGCAAAGATGCCTTTATCTCTAAGTATTTTCCTCCCACTAAGATTATCTCTCTTAGAAATGATATTATGAATTTTAAGCAACTAGATCATGAGCATGTTACACAAGCTTGGGAGAGAATGAAATTAATGATACGCAATTGCCCTACACATGGTTTGAACTTATGGATGATTATACAAAAAAATTATGCCGGCTTGAATTTTGCTTCTAGAAATCTTTTAGATTCAGCCGCAGGGGGCACTTTTATGGAAATCACTTTAGGAGAATCTACCAAACTCCTAGATAATATTATGGTTAACTACTCTCAATGGCACACTGAAAGATTTACTAGTAAAAAAGTGCATGATATTGAAGAGATTAGTGTTTTGAGTGGAAAGATGGATGAACTTATGAAATTATTTTCTACTAAGAGTGTTTCTTCTAATCCTAATGATATGCCTTTGTCCACGTTGATTGAGAATAATAATGAATCTTTGGATGTGAATTTTGTTGATAGGAATAATTTTGGTGACAATGCTTATAGAGGAAACTTTAATGCTAGGCCTTTTCCTAGTAATCCCTCTAACAATTATGGTAATTTCTACAATAACTCTTATGGAAATTTTAGTAAGATGCCCTCTGAATTTGAGACTAGTGTTAAAGAGTTTATGAATTCGCAAAAGAATTTCAATGCTTTGCTTGAAGAAAAATTGCTTAAGGTTGACAATTTGGCTAGAAACATGGATATAATTTCTCTTCATGTTGATTTTTTGAAACTTAGATCTATTCCACCTAAGCATGATATCAATGAGTCTCTCAAAGCCATGAGAATTTCCATTGATGAATGCAAGGAAAGAACCGCTAGGATACGTGCTAAAAGAGATTGCTTTATGAAAGCGTGTTCTTCTAGTTTTCATGATAATAAAGATGAAGATCTAAAAGTGATCGATGTGTCTCCTATGAAATCCTTGTTTTCTAGTATGAATCTTGATAAAGATGGGACTGGAGATGAGTTTACTTTAGTTAAAAGGCATCCCAATGATTCGGAGTTTTTAGATCTTGATGCTAAAATTATCAAAAGTGGGATTGAAGAGGTCAATACTTTACATAGCAATGAACCCACTATCTTGGATTTCAAGGGATTTAATTATGATAATTGCTTTTAAATAGATTGTATTTCCTTGTTGCAATCTGTGCTAAATTCTATGCATGCTTATAGTCAAAATAAGGCTTTTACCAAATACATCATCGATGCTTTAATGCAATCTTATGAAGAAAATCTTGAATTAGAAGTTTCTATCCCTAGAAAGTTTTATGATGAGTGGGAACCTACTATTAAAATTAAGATTAAGGATCATGAATGCTTTGCTTTGTGTGATTTGTGTGCAAGTGTTTCCACAATTCCAAAAACTTTGTGTGATATGTTAGGTTTCCATGAACTTGATGATTGTTCTTTAAATTTGCATCTTGCGGATTCTACCATTAAGAAACCTATGGAAGGATTAATGATGTTCTTATTGTTGCAAATAGGAATTATGTTCCCGTAGATTTCATCGTTCTTGATATAGATTGCAATCCTACATGTCCTATCATTCTTGGTAGACCTTTCCTTAGAACGATTGGTGCAATTATTGATATGACGGAATGAAATATTAGATTCCAATTTCCGTTAAGGAAAGGCATGGAACACTTTCCAAGAAAGAAAATCAAATTACCTTATGAATCTATTATGAGAGCCACTTATGGATTGCCTACCAAAGATGACAATACCTAGATCTATTCATATATCGTGCCTAGCTAGGGCGTTAAACGATAGCGCTTGTTGGGAGGCAACCCAATTTTATTTTATTTGATTTTGCTTCTGTTTAGGAATAAATATTGCATCTTGATTCTGTTTAGATGTGGATTTGTGTTTTAGTTAGTGTTTGTGCCAAGCAGAACCTTTGGGAAGACTTGTGTGAAGTTTATGCGATCAAGTTGTAAAAAACAGAAACTTTAGCGCTCACGTGATTAGCTACCATTTTTTACAGGAGAGTCATTTTTAGTTGATTCTATTTTCAGATGATTAATAGACAAATTCATCACGTCCACCAATTTATTTCAACTTTTTTAGAGTTATATAAGTATTCGAAAGTTACAGATTTCTACAGGCTGTTCTGTTTATGACAAATTCTGTTTTTCATGTGTTGTTTGCTTATTTTGATGAATCTATGAGTAGTATCGGGGGGTATGAATCATAGAGAAGTTGGAATACAGTAGGTTTAACACCAATATAAACAAAGAATGAGTTCATTACATTACCTTCGAGTAGTGGTTTGTTTTCTTATACTAATGAAGCTCACGAGATTTTTGGCTAAGTTTTGTGTTGTGAAGTTTTCAAGTTTTGAGTAAGAATTTGATGGACTATGGAACAAAGAGTGGCAAGAGCCTAAGCTTGGGGATGCCCAAGTCGCCCCAAGGTAATATTCAAGGATAACCAAAAGCCTAAGCTTGGGGATGCCCCGGGAAGGCATACCCTCTTTCGTCTTCATCTATCAGAAACTTTACTCGAGACTATATCTTTATTCACCACATGATACATGTTTTGCTTGGAGTGTCATGTATGATTTGAGTCTTTGCTTTTTAGTTTACCACAATCATCCTTGCTGGACACACCTTTTGAGAGAGTTACAAATAAATTGGAATTTATTAGAATACTCTATGTGCTTCACTTATATCTTTTGAGCTAGATAGTTTTGCTCTAGTGCTTCACTTATATATTTTAGAGCACGGTGGTGGTTTTGTTTTGTAGAAATTATTAATCTCTCATGCTTCACTTATATCTTTTTGAGAGTCTCTTAGAATGGCATGGTAATGTGCTTTGGTTATAAAACTAGTCCTAAAATGATAGGCATCGAAGATGAGTACAGTAAAAACTTTCATATAAAAGTGCATTGAATATTATGAGAAGTTTGATACTTGATGATTGTTTTGAGATATGAGGATAGTGATATTAGAGTCATGATAGTGGAGTAATTGTGAATTTGAGAAACACTTGTGTTAAAGTTTGTAATTCCCGTAGCATGCACGTAGGGTGAACCGTTATGTGATGAAGTTGGAGCATGATTTATTTATTGAGTGTCATCCTTTGTGTGGAGGTCGGGATCACGCGATGGTTAAGTCCTACCAACCCTTCCCCTAGGAGCATGCTATGAATACTTGGTTTTGATAACTCATATATTTTTGCAATAAGTATATGAGTTCTTTATGACCAATGTTGAGTCCATGGATTATACACACTCTCACCCTTCCACCATTGCTAGCCTCTCTTGTACCGCGCAACTTTCGCCGGTACCATACTCCTACCATATACCTTCCTCAAAACAGCCACCATACCTAACTATCATGGCATTTCCATGGCCATTCCGAGATATATTGCCATGCAACTTTCCACCGTTCCGTTCATATGACACACTTCATCATTGTCATTCACATAGAGTCATATTTTGTTCTAGCTTCGAGTTGTAATCTTTGAGTTGTAAGTAAATAAAAGTGTGATGATCATCATTATTAGAGCATTGTCCCAGTAAGGAAAGGATGATGGAGACTATGATTCCTCCACAAGTCGGGATGAGACTTCGGACGAAAGAAAAGAAAAAGAAAAAAAAGGCCATAAAGAAAAAGAAAAAAAGGCCCAAATAAAAATAAAAAAGAGAAAAAAATGAGAGAAAAAGAGAGAAGGGACAATGCTACTATCCTTTTTCCACACTTGTGCTTCAAAGTAGCACCATGATCTTCATTATAGAGAGTCTCTTGTTTAGTTACTTTCATATACTAGTGGGAATTTTCATTATAGAATTTGGCTTGTATATTCCAACGATGGGCTTCCTCAAATGCCCTAGGTCTTCGTGAGCAAGCAAGTTGTATGCACACCCACTAGTTTCTTTTGTTGAGCTTTCATTCATATTTAGCTCTAGTGCATCCGTTGCATGGCAATCCCTACTCACTCACATCGATATCTAATTATGGGCATATCCATAGCCCATTGATACGCCTAGTTGATTGTATACTATCTTCCTCTTTTGTCTTCTCCACAACCACCACTCCATTCCACCTATAGTGCTATATCCATGGCTCATGCTCATGTATTGCGTGAAAGTTGAAAAGTTTGAAAAAATTGTAGTGTGAAACAATTTCTTGGCTGAAACCGGCGTTGTGCGTGATTTAAATATTTTGTGTGATGAAGATAGAGCATAGAAAGACTATATGATTTTGTAGGGATAACTTTCTTTGGCCATGTTATTTTGATAAGACATAATTGCTTTCTTAGTATGCTTGAAGTATTATTATTCTTATGTCAATATTAAACTTTTGTCTTGAATCTTTCGGATCTGAACATTCATGCCACAATAAAGAAAATTACATTTAGAATTATGTTGGGTAGCATTCCACATCAAAAATTATGTTTTTATCATTTACCTACTCGAGGACGAGCAGGAATTAAGCTTGGGGATGCTTGATATGTCTCCAACGTATCTATATTTTTTTATTGTTCCATGCTATTATATATATTCTATTTTGGATGTTTAATGGGCTTTATTATACACTTTTATATTATTTTTGGGACTAACCTACTAACCCAAGGCCTAGTGCAAATTGCTGTTTTTTGCCTATTTCAGTGTTTCACAGAAAAGGAATATCAAACGGAGTCCAAACGGAATGAAACGTTCGGGAGAGTTATTTTTGGAACAATATCAACACGAGAGACTTGGAGTACACGCCAGGAAGCGAAGGAGGTGGCCACAAGTGCAGGGGCACGCCCAGGGGAGTAGACGCCCCCACCCTCATGGGCCACCTATTG
>LR738710.1:546801793-546830926 GCA_902687465.1 Secale cereale | reverse complement strand
CCCCCCCGACGTGCCTCTTCAACCTATATACACTCTCATACCCTAAAAACATCGAGGCAACACACGAAACCCTAATTCGACCGCCGCAACCTTCTGTTCCCGTGAGATCCCATCTTGGGGCCTGTTCCGGAGCTCCGCCTGAGGGGGCATCGATCACGGAGGGCTTCCACATCAACACCATAGCCTCTCCAATGAGTTAACCTTCGGGTCCATAGTTATTAGCTAGATGGCTTCTTCTCTCTCTGTGGATCTCAATACAAATTTCTCCTCGATCTTCGAGGAGATCTATTTGATGTAATCTTTTTGCGGTGTGTTTGTCGAGTTCCGATGAATTGTGGGTTTATGAACAAGATTATCTTTGAACAATATTGGATTCTTTTCTGAAATCTTTTATGTATGATTATAATATCCTTGCAAGTCTCTTCGAATTATTGGTTTGGTTTGGCCTACTAGATCTATAGTTCTTGCAATGGGAGAAGTGCTTGGCTTTGGGTTCAATCTTGTGATGTCCTTTCCCAGTGACAGCAGGGGCAGCAGGGCACGTATAATATTGTTGCCATCGAGGATAAAAAGATGGATTTTATATAATGTTGCTTGATTTTATCCCTCTACATCATGTCATCTTGCTTAAGGCGTTACTCTGTTCTTATGAACTTAATACTCTGGATGCATGCTGGATAGCGGTCGATGTGTGGATTAATAGTAGTAGATGCAAAATCATTTCGGTCTACTTGTCACGGACGTGATGCCTATATATAATGATCATGCCTCGATATTCTCATAACTATGCGCTTTTCTATCAATTGCTCAACAGTAATTTGTTCGCCCACCGTAGAATTCTGATATCATGAGAGAAGCCACTAGTGAAACCTATGGCCCTCGGGTCTATCTTTATCGTATTACTTTCCCGTCAACTTGCCAATTTCTGTTGCCATTGCTTATTTGCTTTATTTACTTTCAATCTTTATACCAAAAATATTATCTTATCATATCTATCAGATCTCACTCTCGTAAGTGACCAAGAAGGGATTGACAACCCCTTTTATCGCGTTGGCTGCGAAGTTCTTATTTGTGTGTGTAGGTGCGAGGAACTCGCGCGTGGTCTCCTACTGGATTGATGCCTTGGTTCTCAAAAACTGAGGGAAATACCTACGCTACTATGCTGCATCACCCTTTCGTCTTCGAGGGAATACAACGCAAGCTCGAGAAGTAGCAAGGCATCACGTCCAAGATTAGTAGACCGACTCCTGCCTGCATCTACTACTATCACTCCACACATCGACCGCTATCCAGCATGCATCTAGTGTATTAAGTTCATGGAGAAATGGAGTGATGCAATAAGAACAATGACATGATGTAGACAAGATCTATTTATGTAGAAATAGACCCCATCATTTTATCCTAAGTAGCAACGATACATACATGTCGGTTCACCTTCTGTCACTGGGATCAAGCACCGTAGGATCGAACTCAGTACAAAGCACCTGTTCCCATGGCAAGATAAAGAGATCAAGTTGTCCAGACAAAACCCAATATCAGAGAAGAAATACGAGGCTATAAGCAATCATGCATATAAGAGATCAAAAGAAGACTCAAATAACTTTCATGGATATAAAAAGATAGATCTGATCATAAACTCAAAGTTCATCGGATCCCAACAAACAAACCACAAAAGAGTTACATCATATGGATCTCCAAGAGACCATTGTATTGATAATCAAAAGAGAGAGATGAAGCCATGTAGCTACTGACTACGGACCCGAAGGTCTACAAGGAACTACTCACGCATCGTCGGAGAGGCACCAATGGAAGTGGTGAACTCCTCCATGATGGCGTCTAGATTGCATTTGGTGGTTCTGGACTCTGCGGTGGTTGAATCGAAATTCCGGCTGCTCCTCTAGGGTTTCTGGAATATTGGGATATTTATAGAGCAAAGAGGCGGTCTGGGGGGCACTCGAGGTCGGCACAACCCACCAGGGTGTGCATGTGCCTCCTGGCGCGCCCTGGTGGGTTGTGCTCCCCTCGGAGCACCCCCTAAGGTTCTGTCTTGGCCCATTGGGTTTCTTCTGGTCCAAAAAAAATCTTCAAAAAGTTTTGCTGTGTTTGGACTCCGTTTGATATTGATTTCCCGCGATGTAAAAAACATGCAGAAAACAACAACTGGCACTTAGCACTATGTCAATAGGTTAGTACCAAAAATGATATAAAATGACTACAAAATGATTATAAAACATCCAAGAATGATAATATAACAGCATGGAACAATCAAAAATTATAGAAATGTTGGAGACGTATCAGCATCCCCAAGCTTAACTCCTGCTCGTCCTCGAGTAGGTAAGTGAAAAAAAAAGAATTTTTTATGTTGAATGTGTTGGGGAACCTAGTATTTCAAAATTTTACCTACGATCACGCAAGATCTATCTAGGAGAAGCATAGCAACGAGCGGGGAGAGTGTGTCCACGTACCCTCGTAGATCAAAGTGGAAGCATTTAGTAACGCGGTTGATGTAGTCGAACATCTTCGTGATCCATCCAATCAAGTATCGAACGCACAACACCTCCGCGATCTGCACACGTTCAGCTCGGTGAAGTCCCTCGTACTCTTGATCCAGCTGAGGCCGAGGGAGAGTTTCGTCAGCACGACGGCATGGCGACGGTGATGATGAAGTTACCGACGCAGGGCTTCGCCTAAGCACTACGACAATATGACCAAGGTGTGTAACTATGGAGGGGGCACCACACACGACTAAGAAATCAACTTGTGTGTCTTTGGGGTGCCCCCTCCCCATGTATATAAAAGAGGGAAGGAGGAGGAGGCCGGCCTAGGAGGAGGCGCGCGCGAAGGGGGGGCAATCCTACTCCAAGTAGGTTTGGCCGCCCCTTTCCTATTCCTACTAGGAGAAGGAGCAAAGAGGAGGAGAGAAGGAAAGGGGGCGGACCCCCAAACCCTAAACCAATTCGGTTTGGGCCCAGGGGGCGGCCCACCACATGCTTGTTGCCCTCTTTCTCCGCTAGGGCCCAATAAGGCCCATAGACTCCCCGGGGGGTTCCGGTAACCTCCCGACAGTCCAAAAAATAACCGATACACTTCGGAACCCTTCCGGTGTCCGAATATAATCTTCCAATATATCAATCTTTGTGTATCGACCATTTCGAGACTCCTCGTCATGTCCGTGATCTCATAATACCGATCGTCATCGAACGTTAAGCGTGCGGACCCTACGGGTTCGAGAACTATGTAAACATGACCGAGACACATCTCCGATCAATAACCAATAGCGGAACCTGGATGCTCATATTGGCTCCTACATGTTCTACGAAGATCTTTATCGGTCAAACCGCATAACAACATACGTTGGTCCCTTTGTCATCGGTATGTTACTTGCCCGAGATTCAATCATCGGTATCATCATACCTAGTTTAATGTAACATCCCAAAACTTTAATTTGGAATGTTATACATAGATCATATTGCATATCATATTTTATTGCATTTGTGTCTTGCGATCCTCGAAATTCTATGCAACTCAAGGACCCACGGAGAGAGTTGGGGATTTTACCATTTTCGTATTTGAGTTTATCTCAAATACCAGTACGAGGATCACTTTAGTTTTAATTATTTTTCTCTCCGAAAAATATTTCATAATAAAATATATGAGCAGAGATAATATGACTTCTCCAAAATAAAAGTAATATTGGAGGAAAATATTAAAATCACTTTTGTTTTTTTTTTGAATTTATTTGCAATTTTATTTGCATAGGAAAAATGCGCGTTTTTCAAAATCGAAATTAGGTACGGGAAAATGTTCACTTTGTCCTAAATATTATTAAACGATGGTGAAAATTTATTTCGGAATTTTTCGTCCCCGTTTAGTTTTTCTTTTGGGTTGTGTTCGGCGTCAGGATTTAAAAAAAAGTTTTGGATCGCACTGGGCCGAAGGCCGAGCCGGCCCGCCGCGCCGCCTTCCTCCCAGGCGGAGTCCACCCGCCGCACGAGCACGCCGCCGTGGCCGACTCGGCCTCGCCACCGCCTGTCCCCCTCCCCAGGCTAGCCACCCTCCGATCCCTTTAAATACGCCGCCTACCCCCCCCCCTCCCCCCCCGTCGCCCCACACCGCCCTGCCGCCTAGGCCGCGCATCACCGCCACCGCTGCAAAGCCGCCGCCGTCGCCGCGCACCGCCGACGCCGCGCTGCAGCTGCCGCCCATCGGAGAGCCCCGCTGCCAGCCCGCCGCCCCACTGGAGATCCCCGCTGCCGCCGGTTTTCCGAAGAAAACCGATTGGTTTTTTTCGAAACCCTAGATCTGTTTTTTTTAATCGGTTAGTTTTGGTTTTTTCTCAGTTTAGTTATTTAGCGGACGTTCGTTCGTATGTTCGTTTTAATGAATTTTGTTCGCCCGTTAGTCACAGACAACGAACGTTCGTTCGTTAGCATGTTCGTCCATTTTTCTTTTTCAGGGTTTTTTTCCGCGATTATTTTCGATCGCGATTTCTGCCCTGATCTTCTTTTTAGTTTTTCTTTTCGCTCGTAAGTCGGAATCAGGCTATTCAAGCGCCTATATCTACATCTTGGAACCCTCTTTCCGCTTAGCCAACTTGAACAAGGTTTTGGTACTGTAAAATTTTTCTTTAGTTCAAACTAGTAAACGGATCTTGTTTCTTTCGTAGTTTGAGTTTCGTTGCTCCATTTGATTTGATTCTTTTTGCAAACCGGAGTTCTTTTGTTGAACTTTCTGGTTACATCTTCTTATTTGGAGTTTTACTTGTGCTTCTTTGCTTGGTTGCTTATGTATGCTTTTGTTTGCGTACGATAGAATTCCCGCAGTGCGAAGCATGCTACTACGAGTCCCTAGGTTTTGCGAATCATCAGCAAGGCAAGTAACACTTTGATCATACCATTTATTACCCAGTTTTTATGCATTAGATCAAACCGCCACACATTGCATGAGTACGATCTCTTAACTTATGGGTCTGGGAAGTAGATTGAGGTAGAACCTATTACCTGTATTATTTTCAAACCCTTGGGAGTTACTTCTACAATATGCTTAGGTTGCCATGCTATATATGTTCGTAGACGTGGATTGGGTTTGAGAGTATCCATGACAGATGTGAGATGTTAATTAATGGTTCAACTTAAGGTGGCTACTTCAATACACATCTGGGTGGATTGGTTGCAGGGCACCTGGAGAATCCAGTGTTGTCCTAGAAAATGCCGGGGGTATCGTGTGATTATCCTATGGAATGCCACCTAGGCTCAAAGGGATCATAAAACTATTCATGCTAGAAACTTTTGTGTGCAGCCACAATGCCATTATGGGCTCTGGCATAGTTGAGTATGTTGTGTGAGCTCTTTTGTGGTGGACTTGCAGATGTAGGGGAAAGTAGGTGTACCGGTCCACCTGGGGTAAAGAGTAAATGCTTCTGAAAGACTGTGTCTCGGTCATCTGTTTCTCAAACACCATGCAGTGCGAGAAATCCAACGGAGGAGATCGAGTCTTGTGGGGAAAAGTGCACAAACCTCTACAGAAGGTACAAACTAATCATGATTAGCCGTGTCCCCGGTTAAGGACATCTTGAGTATCTGGTACTTGAATTATTGGTTGATCTCATCACTCTAAAACTAATTTGCTGGGTTGTTAATGACTACTTTAATTAGGATTGAGTTGGAGGTACCTTCTCAATGATGTCTCAACTACCATGATAGTTAAAATGAAAGTTATTCCTTTGTTGTAGGGAAAAATTGGCTTTACGCAAAAAGTTTAACCATAGAGCCTCCACCAGCCAAATATGCATGTAGTGTTAGCCTTTATTCCGTTACTTGCTCTACTCTGTTATCTTGCCAGCATATTCCATGTGCTGACCCATTTCGGGCTGCAACATGTTACATTGCAGAATTTTCAGAAGAAGAGTAAGGTATGCTAGGTCATTTGTCATGCACTCAGCTATGCTGTTGGAGTTGATGGACTCACTTAACTTCCAAGGCTTCCGTTGTTATTTGTGTTAGATGGCCTTATGCCATATACTCTTGTAACAAGCTCTCTTTTGAGACATTTGATGTAATAAGTGTGTGATTGCCACTCTATTATAAATCCTTCAAGTATTGTGTGTGTCAGCATTATCGATCCAGGGATGACACAGAACACAGAGACTTTGGTCCATTTGGATTGTGGTCTCTTCAAGATGGTATCGGAGCACACGCTGAATGTAGGACATGACCACTAAGAATAAACCCTAGGTCACTCTTCTCTACTCATTTCTAACTCCTCTCCTTTTTCTACTCTTTAGGATGGTGGACCCAAGGAACAAGTTCACTCAACCGGATGAAGACACACCTTTCGGACGACACTTGAAGGAAGTCACTAGGTACGTGAACATCGAAATACCAAGCTTCACCGGGACCTACACCGCCACTTTACCAGAAGGGGAGCGATGGAATATTCAAGTTCAAATTCCCAGGAGGAGATTCACACCATCCACTGAGACCATAGAATTTTCCTTTGATGCACCAACCTGGAGCCTAGGCAAGAGTATGGCAGCCCACATTACCATGGGACGAATTGGAGAAGTCTACAAGCAGGAGCTGAAGGACACTATCTAACAGATATGTGGACACCAAGATGAGCAATGGGACATGATCAGCACTCGGAAGGACAGGTCCATTGCATCTTTCATTCAGGAGCTAAACCAGCACATTCGTCGACAGGAGCACCAGATGTGCGCATGCATGGTAGATTTGAAGAAGGCGTTAACCAGGAACTCGGAGCTAGAAGAGGAACTCAAGTCTACACGTGACGGATACGAGGAGGAGATGACAATACTTGTGGAGAAGAATGACGACCTGACACGGAAGCTAGGAGTATTCATGGGAGATCCAGTGCTAGGAGGAGAAGAAGAAGAAGAACCCCAGGAGATTCATTCTGAAGACTACATCATCATCGACGACACCGACTCAGACCTCGATGATAGTGATGATGACTATGAAGATGAAGCTGGAGCAGATATCATGGAATCTTCCGCCGATCAAAATTTCTAGATGACCACCCTATGATTAGTAGTTTTTCCCCATAAAGTAGAATTTAGAGCACTTTTGTAACCTTAGTTAGAATCTTTGTATGCCATTTGCTTGAATTGATTGGTGTGATATGTTTGTGTTTGTCTCACGTGCATATGGGTAGTGAATTTCCCCCTAGACCACATTTCTATTCTAATCTCTTCCCTCTACACCCTTCAGATGCCTCCGAGACGTGAGCCCGGATTTCAGTTTCTCCCTGAGCTCACTCAGTTGATCCAGCAGCAGAACATCTTGATGCAACTTCTTCTCCAAAACAACCAGAACAATCAGAAGAACAACAACAACCCTCCACCACCACCACCCATGGACAACCTGACCCATTTCCTAAGGTTGCAACCACCGGTGTTTTCTAGTAACGTTGAGCCAATAGTTGCTGATGACTGGCTGCGCAAGATTGGAAGGGAGTTGACCATCGCAAATTGCACAGATGTTGAGAAGGTGCGTTTTGCCGCACATCAATTGGTTGGACCAGCAGCAGCACGGTGGGAGAATTACACATCCAGTTTCCCCATAGCCAATGTCACTTGGGATCAGTTTCAGAAAGCTTTTCGCACTACCCATGTCCCAACTAGAGCCATGAGCATGAAGAAGCGGGAGTTTTGGAACTTGCGCCAAGGAAATTGTACTGTGGCTCGGTACGTAGATGAGTTTAGTACTCTATCTCGTTATGCTCCTGATGGTGTGGCCATAGATGCCGCGAAGCAGGAGAAGTTTATGGAAGGGCTGAATGATGAGATGAGCATACAGTTGATTGTGGCAACCTTCAACAACTACCAGGAGTTGGTAGACAAGGCTCTTATGATTGAAGGGAAGCAGTAGCAGATTGAGAGCCGCAAGAGGAAGTATGGACAAGGCAAGAATAATTTTGGAGCCCAGCAGAATCCCCGTTTCACCCCGAACTCAGGAGGATACACCCATAACCATGGAAGCCACACCCATAATGGAGGGAGTTCTCACAACCACAATGGCTCCAAGAATGGGAATGGGAATGGAGCAAGAAATAATCAGAACCGCTCTACTCCATCCACACCCACCAGGAGGGATTTAAGTCACATTACCTATTTCAAGTGTGGGAAGAATGGACACTATGCCGGAGAGTGCCCTGAAGTGAAGAATGGGAATGGCAATGGAAGTGCTGGGAAGAAGTCCATCCCTTTCAACAAGGGACAAGTGAACCACGTGACTGTGGAGGAGGTTGAAGAGCAGCCTGATGCAGTTGTCGGTATGTTTTTGGTTAAGTCATTTACCGCAGTAGTTCTTTTCGAGACTGGTGCATCGCATTCATATATTTCAAGGGGATTCGTGAATAGATATAAGTTGCCCACCCACGTACTTAAGACCCCCATGTAAGTAAGTTCCCCAGGAGCAGAGAACATGGCAAGTCAAGGATGTTTTCAAGTGCCATTGACCATTGTACGCCACATTTTCCCCTCAGACCTGGTAGTTTTGGAGTCACAAGGATTGGATGTGATACTAGGTATGGATTGGCTATCGATGTATGGAGGGAACATCGATTGTGCTAGTAATTCGATTTAACTTACCACCCCAGAGGGAAAAAGGATCAAGTATGTATCTAGGCATTCACCTAGGAGGACACAAGTAAATTCTCTCTCTGGAGTTGTTCAGGAGGAAGTGCCTGTTGTAAAGGATTACCCGAATGTATTTCCAGAGGAGCTACCAGGCATGCCGCCAGATAGGGACATTGAGTTTTTGATAGAGCTATTGCCAGGCACCGGACCAATATCGAAGAGACCGTACTGGATGCCAGCGAATGATCTGGAGGAGATCAAGAAGCACATTAAGGATTTATTGGAGAAAGGATTTATTCGACAAAGTTCATCACCTTGGGGAGCCCCTGTGCTTTTGGTCGAGAAGAAGGATGGATCTTTAAGAATGGTCATTGATTATCGGGCACTGAACAAAGTGATGATTAAAAATAAGTACCCACTGCCGATGATCAATGATTTGTTCGACCAACTTCAAGGAGTTAAAGTATTCTCCAAGATCGATCTACGATCAGGATACCACCAGTTGAAGATCCGAGAGAAGGATATACCTAAGACAGACTTCACCACAAGGTATGGGCTATATGAGTATACGGTTATGTCCTTTGGATTGACTAACACCCCTGCCTATTTCATGAGTATGATGAATAAGGTATTCATGGAATTCTTGGATAAGTTTGTCGTGGTATTCATTGATGATATTTTGGTATACTCGAAGAACGAAGAGGAACACGAGGAACATTTGCGTTTAGTTCTTGAGAAGCTCAGAGAACACCAGTTGTATTCCAAGTTCAGCAAATGTGAGTTTTGGTTGAAGTAAGTTGGATTCTTAGGACATGTTATATCAGGAGAAGGTATAGCAGTGGATCCTATCAAGGTGCAGGCCGTCACTAAGTGGTTGGCACCCACCACAATTGGAGAAATCCGCAGTTTTCTTGGACTCGCGGGATATTACCGGAGATTCATAGAGAATTTCTCCAAGATTGCAAAGCCTATGACGACATTGTTGAAGAAGGACCCCAAGTTTTATTGGACTGAAGAGTGTGAAGAAAGTTTCTAGGAGTTGAAGAAACGTTTGACGACAGCCCCAGAGTTAATCTTGCCAGATATACGCAAGGATTTCCAAGTGTATTGCGATGCTTCACGCTTAGGACTTGGAGGAGTACTCATGCAGGACAGAAGAGTTGTTTCTTATGCTTCCCGTCAACTTCGACCGCACGAGTTGAATTATGCTACGCATGATTTGGAGCTAGCAGCTGTAGTACATACGCTCAAAACCTGGAGACATTTCCTTATTGGGAATCATTGTGATGTGTACACAGATCACAAGAGTTTGAAGTACATTTTCACTCAGAAGGAGCTAAACCTCAGACAAAGGATATGGCTGGAGCTCATAAAGGATTATGATATGAAGTTGCACTATCATCCAGGCAAGGCCAATGTCATTGCAGACGCTTTGAGCCGGAAGAGTTATGCCAATACCCTAGTAAATGGAGGATTGCCGATGGAGTTAGCAGAAGATCGCAGGGAGCTTCGTTTGGAGATAGTTCCTAGAGGTTTTGTTGCAGCCTTGGAAGTTCATTCAACATTACTGGGAAAGATACGAGAAGCTCAGAAGAAAGACTAAGAGATTGCCGAGAAAAAGGAGAAGATGAGTGAAGGAAAAGCCAAGGGTTTTCGTGAGGACGAGCACGACACCTTGTGGTTAGAGGACCAAATCTATGTGCCCAACAATGCCAAGATCAGGAAGTTGATACTACAGGAAGCACATGATAGGCCATACTCGATACACCGCGGAAACACTAAGATGTATTTGGATTTGAAGGAATATTTCTGGTGGACGGGAATGAAGAAGGACATTGCTAAGTACGTAGCCAAATATGATGTATTCTAGAGAGTGAAGGCAGAACATCAGAAACCAGCAGGATTATTGCAGCCTATGCCAATACTCGAATGGAAGTGGGATAAGCTTGGCATGGACTTTATCACCAGATTACCCAGGACCCGATCGGGATATGACTCAATCTGGGTAGTAGTGGATAACTTGACCAAAGTAGCCCACTTTATCGCCGTGAAAACCACCTATACCAGTGCGAAGTTGGCCAAGATATACATGACGAGGATCGTATGTCTGCACGGAGTTCCAAGAACCATCGTATCAGATAGAGGAACACAGTTTACATCAAAGTTTTGGCATCAGCTACACCAAACTTTGGGAACCAGGCTAGAGTCTAGTACAACCTTTCACTCGCAGACTGATGGATAGACCGAGAGAGTCAATCAGATTCTGGAGGACATGTTGAGAGCTTGCGCGCTAGATTATGGATCTAGTTGGGACGACAACTTGCCCTATGCAGAGTTCTCGTACAACAACAGTTACCAAGCCAGTTTGAAGATAGCACCTTTCGAAGCGTTGTATGGAAGGAAATGTCGAATGCCATTGATGTGGGATGAAATCGGAGACCGTCAGTTATTCGGACCGGATCTTATCAAAGAGTCAGAAGAGAAGGTTAAGCTGATTCGAGATAGACTGAAGGTAGCTCAGTCCAGGCAGAAGAGTCATGCCGACTCGAAGCTCAAGGAAGTAGTCTATGAAATCGGAGACAGGGCGTACCTGAGAGTGTCACCTCTGCGAGGAGTTAAATGTTTCGGTGTTAAGGGAAAGTTAGCCCTGAGATTTGTAGGGCCATACCGTGTTTTGGAATGCATGGGAGAGGTTGCCTACAAGTTAGAGTTACCCGAAGGATTTCCAGGAGTTCATGACGTGTTTCACGTGTCCCAGCTTAAGAAGTGCTATGCTGAGATGGCTGATATTCCTCTGAGAGACATAGTGCCCCTGGAAGCAATTCAGTTGGATAGTGATCTAACTTACGAGGAGAAACCAGTCAAGATCCTCGAGTTTGCGAGCAGAGTCACCCGCAGCAAGGTTATCCAGTTTTGCAAAGTTTAGTGGAGTCACCATACCGAAGATGAAGCCACCTAGGAACGAGAGGATGATCTATGCAAGGACCACCCACACCTTTTCTAGCCAACCCGAATCTCGAGGGCGAGATTTATCCTAAGGGGGGTAGGTTTGTAACATCCCAAATTTTCAATTTGGAATGTTATACATAGATCATATTGCATATCATATACTATTGCATTTGTGTGTTGCGATGCTCGAAATTCTAAGCAACTCAAGGACCCACGGAGAGAGTTGGGGATTTTACCGTTTTCGTATTTGAGTTTATCTGAAATACCAGCACGAGGATCACTTTGGTTTCAATTATTTTTCTCTTCGAAAAATATTTCATAATAAAATATATGAGCGGAGATAATATGACTTCTCGAAAACAATATAAATATTGGAGGAAAAATATTTAAATCATTTTTGTTTTTTTCGGATTTATTTGCAATTTTATTTGCATAGGAAAAATGCGCGTTTTTCAAAATTGCATTTAGGACCAGGAAAAATGTTCACTTTGTCCTAAATATTATTAGAGGACGGCGAAAATTTATTTCGGAATTTTTCAACCCCGTTAGTTTTTCTTTAGGGTTGTTTCCGGCATTAAGATTTAAAAAAAATTCGGACCGCACTGGGCCGAAGGCCGAGCTGGCCCGCCGCGCCGCCTTCCTCCCAGACGGAGTCCGCCCGCCGCATGAGCACGCCACTGTGGCCGACTCGGCCTCGCCGCCGTCTGGCCCCCTCCCCAAGCCAGCCGCCCCCCGACCCTTTAAATATGCCGTCGACCCCACCGTCGCCCCACACCGCCTCACCGCCTACGTCTCGCATCACCACAGCCGCTGCAAAGCCGCCGCCGCCGCTGCTAAGCCGCCGCCGCGCTGCAGCTGCCACCCACCGGAGAGCCCCGCTGCCAGCCCGCCGCCCACCGGAGCCCCGCCGCCGCCGCCGGTTTTTCGAAGAAAACCGATCTGTTTTTTCGAAACCCTAGATCCCTTTTTTTAATTGGTTGGTTTCGGTTTTTTTCTCGGTTTAGTTATTTAGCGGACGTTCGTCCGTACGTTCGTTTTAACGAACGTTGTTCACCCGTTAGTCACAAACAACGAACGTTCGTTTGTTAGCCTGTTCGTCTGTTTTTCTTTTTCGGGGTTTTTTTCCGCGATTATTTTCGATCGCGATTTCTGCCCTGGTCTTCTTTTTAGTTTTTCTTTCCGCTCGTAGGTCGGAATCAGGCAATTCAAGTGCCTAGAACTTCATCTCGGAACCCTCTTTCGTTTAGCCAACTTGAACAAGGTTTTGGTACTGTAAAATGTGTCTTTAGTTCAAACTAGTAAACGTGATCTTATTTCTTTCGTAGTTTGAGTTTCGTTGCTCCGTTTGATTTGATTCTTTTTGCAGACCGGAGTTCTTCAATTGAACTTTCTGGTTAGATCTTCTTATTTGGAGATTTTCATGTGCTTATTTGCTTGGTACCTTATGTATGATGTTGTTTGCTTACGACAGAATACCCGGAGTGCGAAGCATGCTACTAAGAGCCCCTAGGTTTTGTGAATCATCAGCAAGGTAAGTAACACTTTGATCATACCCTTTATTACCCAGTTTTTATGCATTAGATCAAACCCCCACACATTGCATGAGTAGGATCTCTTAACTTGTGGGTCTGGGATGTAGATTGAGGTAGAACCTATTACCTGCATTGTTTTCAAACCCTTGGGAGTTACTTCTACATTATGCTTAGGTTGCCATGCTATATATATTCGTAGACGTGGATTGGGTTTGAGAGTATCCATGACAGATGTGAGATGTTAATTAATGGTTCAACTTAAGGTGGCTACTTCAATACACATCTGGGTGGATTGGTTGCAGGGCACCTGGAGAATCCAGTGTTGTCCTAGGAAATCCCGGGGGTACCGTGTGATTATCCTATGGAATGCCACCCAGGCTCAAAGGGATCATAAAACTATTCATGCTAGAAACTTCTGTGTGCAGCCACAATGCCATTATGGGCTCTGGCATAGTTGAGTATGTTGTGTGCGCTCTTTCGTGGTGGACTAGCATATGTAGGGGCAAGTAGGTGTATCGGTCCACCTGGGGTAAAGAGTAAATGCTTCTGAAAGACTGTGTCTCGGTCATCCATTTCTCAAACACGATGCAGTGCGAGAAATCCAACGAAGGAGATCAAGTCTTGTGGGGAAAAGTGCGCAAACCTCTATAGAGTGTACAAACTAATCATGAATAGTCGTGTCCCCAGTTAAGGACATCTTGAGTATCCGGTACTTCAATTATTAGTTGATCTCATCACTCTAAAACTAATTTGTTGGGTTGTTAATGACTACTTTAATTGGGATTGAGTTGGAGGTACCTTCTCAATGATGTTTCAACTACCATGATAGTTAAAATGAAAGTTATTCCTTTGTTGTAGGGAAAACTTGGCTTTACGCAAAAGCTTTAACCATAGAGCCTCCACCAGCCAAATATGCATGTAGCGTTAGCCTTTATTCTGTTACTTGCTCTACTGTGTTATCTTGCCAGCATATTCCATGTGTTGACCCGTTTCGGGCTGCAACATGTTACGTTGCAGACTTTTCAGAAGAAGAGTAAGGTGCGCTAGGTCATTTGTCATGCACTCAGCTATGCCCTTGGAGTTGATGGACTCACTTATCTTCCAAGCCTTCCGCTGTTATTTTTGTTAGATGGTCTTATGCCATATACTTTTGTAATAAGTTCTCTTTTGAGACATTCGATGTAATAAGTGTGTGATTGTCACTCTGTTATAAATCCTTCAAGTATTGTGTGTGTCAGCATTACTGATACAGGGATGACACAGAACATACAGACTTCGGTCCATTCGGATCGTGGTTGCTTCATTTAATCTCGTTACTGGCAAGTCTCTTTACTCGTTCCGTAATACATCATCTCGTGACTAACTCATTAGTCATTTGCTTGCAAGGCTTATTATGATGTGTATTACCAAGAGGGCCCAGAGATACCTCTGTGACACTCGGAGTGACGAATCCAAATCTTGATATATGCCAAAATCCAAAAATACCTTCGGAGACACCTGTAGAGCATCTTTATAATCACCCAGTTATGTTGTGACGTTTCATAGCACACAAGGTGTTCCTACGGTATTCGGGAGTTGCATAATCTCATAGTCAGAGGAACATGTATAAGTTATGAAGAAAGCAATAGCAGTAAAACTAAACAATCATAGTGCTAAGCTAACAGATGGGTCTTGTCCATCACATCATTCTCCTAATTATGTGATCTCGTTGATCAAATGACAACACATGTCTATGGTTAGGAAACATAACCATCTTTGATTAACGAGCTAGTCTAGTAGAGGCATACTAGGGACACTCTGTTTTGTCTATGTATTCATACATGTATCAAGTTTTCGGTTAATACAATTCTAGCATGAATAAAAGACATTTATCATGATATATAAGGAAATATAAATAACAACTTTATTATTGCCTCTAGGGCATATTTCCTTCAGTCTCCCACTTGCACTAGAGTCAATAATCTAGTTCACATCGCCATGTGATTAACACTGATAGTTCACATCGAGATGTGATTAATACCCATAGTTCACATCGCCTTGTGACCAACACCCAAAGGGTTTACTAGAGTCAATAATCTAGTTCACATCGCCATGTGATTAACACCCAAAGAGTACTAAGGTGTGATCATGTTTTGCTTTGTGAGAGAAGTTTAGTCAACGGGTCTGTCACATTCAGATCCGTATGTATTTCGCAAATTTCTATGTCTACAATGCTCTGCATGGATCTACTCTAGCTAATTGCTCCCACTTTCAATACGCATCCAGATTGATACTTAGTCATCTGGATTAGTGTCAAAGCTTGCATCGGCGTAACCCTTTACGACAAACTCTTTATCACCTCCATAATCGAGAAACATTTCCTTAGTCCTCTAGTTACTAAGGATAATTTTGACCGCTGTCCAGTGATCTAGTCCTAGATCACTATTGTACCTCCTTGCCAAAGTTATGGCAAGGTACACAACAGGTTCAGTATGGCATACTTTATAGAACCTATGGCTGAGGCATAGGAATGACTTTCATTCTCTCTATATTTTTCTGCCATGGTCGGGCTTTGATTCTTACTCAATCTTCACACCTTACAAATCAGGCAAGAACTCCTTCTTCGACTGATCCATTTTGAACTACTTCTAAATCTTATCAAGGTATGTAGTAATCGAAAGTTTTATCAAGCGTCTTAATCTATCTCTATAGATCTTGGTGCTCAATATGTAAGCAGCTTCACCGAGGTCTTTTATTGAAAGAACTCGTTTAAAACAATCCTTAATGCTTTCCAGAAAATTCTACATCATTTCCGATCAACAATATGTCATTCACATATACTTATTAGAAATGTGGTAGTGCTCCCACTCACTTTCTTGCAAATACAGGCTTCACTGTAACTCTGTATAAAACCATATACTTTGATCACCTCATCAAAGCCTATATTCCAACTCTGAGATGCTTGCACCAGTCCATAGATGGATCGCTGGAGCTTGATCACTTTATCATCACATTTAGGATCGACAAAACCTTCTGGTTGCATCATATACAACTCTTATTTCATAAATCCATTAAGGAATGCAGTTTTGACATCCATTTGTCAGATTTCATATGAAATGCGACAATTGCTAACATGATTCGGACAGACTTAAGCATCGCTACGGGTGAGCAAGTCTCATCGTAGTCAACTCTTTGAATTCATCAAAAACCTTTTGTGACAAGTCGATGTTTGTAGACAGTGACATTACCATCATTGTCTTTCTTCCTCTTGAAGATCCACTTATTCTCAATGGCTTGCTGATCATCGGGCAAGTCCACCAAAGTACACACTTTTTTTCTAATACATGGATCCCATCTCAGATTTCATGGCCTCAAGCCATTTTGCTGAAACCTGGGCTCATCATCGCTTCCTCATAGTTCGTAGGTTCGTCATGGTCTAGTAACATGACTTCCAGAACCGGGGTACCATACCACTCTGGTGCAGAACGTACTCTAGTTGACCTACGAGGTTTGATAGTGACTTGATCCGAAGTTTCATGATCATCATCATTAGCTTCCTCACTAATTGGTGTAGGAATCACATGAACTAATTTATGTGATAAACTACTTTCCAATTCGTGAGAAGATACAATTACCTCATCAAGTTCTACTTTCCTCCCACTCACTTCTTTCGAGAGAAACTCCTTCTCTAGAAAGGATCCATTCTTAGCAATGAAAACCTTGCCTTTCGGATCTGTGATAGAAGGTGTACCCAACTGTTTCTTTTTGGGTATCCTATGAAGAGGCATTTCTCTTATTTGGGTTCGAGCTTATCAGGCTGAAGCTTTTTCACATAAGCATCGAAACCCCAAACTCTAAGAAATGACAACTTTGATTTCTTGCCAAACCACAATTCATACGGTGTCTCAACGGATTTAGATGGTGCCCTATTTAACGTGAATGCAACTGTCTCTAATGCATAACCCCAAAAAAATAGTGATAAATCGGTAAGAGACATCATAGATCGCACCATATCTAATAAAGTGCGGTTACGACATTTAGACACACCATTACGGTGTGGTGTTCCAGGTGGCGTGAGGTGTGAAACTATTCCATATTGTTTCAAATGAAGACCAAACTCGTAACTCAAATATTCGCCTCCACGATCAAATCGTAGAAACTTTATTTTCTTGTTATGATGATTCTCTACTTTCAACTTTTCAAATATTCCAGACTTGTGTTTCATCAAGTAGATATACCCATATCTCATCAAATCATCTGTGAAGGTCAGAAAATAACGATACACGCCACGAGCCTCAACACTCATTGGACCGCGTACATCAGTATGTATGATTTCCAATAAGTCAGTTGCTCGCTCCATTGTTCCGGAGAGCGGAGTTTTAGTCATCTTGCCCATGAGGCATGGTTTGTAAGCACCAAGTGATTCCAAAAGTCCATCACCATGGTGTTTCTTCATGTGCTTTACACCAATATAACGTAAATGACAGTGTCACAAGTATGTTGCACTATCATTGTCAACTCTGCATCTTTTGGCTTCAATATTATGAATATGTGTATTTACTACGATCGAGATTCAATAAACCATTCACCTTGGGTGTATGACCGTTGAAGGTTTTATTCATGTAAATAGAATAACAATTATTCTCTCACTTAAATGAATAACCGTATTGCAATAAACACGATCCAATCTTGTTCATGAATAAACATAAACACCAACACAAACACCAAATAACATTTATTTAGATTTAACACTAATCCTGAAAGTACAGGGAGTGTGCGATGATGATCATATCAATGTTGGAACTACTTCCAACACACATCATCACCTCACCCTCAACTAGTCTCCGTTTATTCTGCAACTCATGTCTCGAGTTACTAATCTTAGCAACCGAACAAGTATCAAATACCCAGGGGCTACTATGAACACTAGTGAGGTACACATTATCAATATGTATATCAAGTATACCTTTGTTCACTTCGCCATCCTTCTTATCCGCCAAATATCCGGGGAACTTCCGCTTCCAGTGACCATTTTCTTTGCAGTTAGAAGCACTCATTTTCAGGCTTGGCTCCAGACTTGGGTTTCTTCGCGGGAGTAGCAACTGGCTTGCTATTATTCTTGAAGTTCCCCTTCTTTCCCTTGCCCTTTTATTGAAACTAGTGGTCTTGTTAACCATCAATAATTGATGCTCTTTCTTGATTTCTACCTTCGTTGATTTCAGCATCACGAAGAGCTCGGGAATCGTTTTCGTCATCCCTTGCATATTATAGTTCATCACAAAGTTCTAGTAACTTGGTGATAGTTACTAGAGAACTCTGTCAATCACTATCTTATCTGAAAGATCAACTCCCACTTGATTCAAGTGATTGTAGTACTCAGACATTCTGAGCACATGCTCATTGGTTGACCTACTCTCCTCCATCTTGTAGGAAAAGTACTTGTTAGAGGTCTCATACATCTCGACACGGGCATGTGTCTGAAATACTATTTCCAACTCTGGGAACATCTCATATGCTTCGTGGCATTCAAAACGTTTTTGAAGTCCCGGTTATAAGCTGTAAAGCATGGTGCACTAAACTATCAAGTAGTCATCATACCGAGCTTGTCAGACGTTCTTTACGTCTGCATCTGCTCCCGCAATAGGTTCGTCACCTAGCGGTGCATCAAGGACATAATACTTCTATGCAGCAATGAGGATAATCCTCAGATCACGGACCTAGTCTGCATCATTGCTACTAACATCTTTCAACTTAGTTTTCTCTAGGAACATATCAAAAACATAGGGGAGCTATAACGCGAGCTATAACGCGAGCTATTAATCTACAACATAATTTGCAAATACTATCACGACTAATTTCATGATAAATTAAAGTTCAATTAATCATATTACTTAAGAACTCCCACTTATATAGACATCCCTCAAGTCATCTAAATGATCGCGTGATCCAAATCAACTAAACCATGTCCGATCATCATGTGAGATGGAGTAGTTTTCAATGGAGAACATCTTATGTTGATCATATCTACTATATGATTCACGCTCGACATTTCGGTCTCCAGTGTTCCGAGGCCATGTCTGTACATGCTAGGCTCGTCAAGTTTAACCCGAGTATTTTGCATGTGCAAAACTGTCTTACAACTTTTGTATTTGAACGTAGATCTTATCACACCCGATCATCACGTGGTGTCTCGGCACGACGAACTGTCGCAACGGTGCATACTCAGGGAGAACACTTGTACCTTGAAATTTTGTAAGGGATCATCTTATAATGCTACCGCCGTACTAAGCAAAATAAGAAGCATAATAAGATAAACATCACATGCAATCAAAATATGTGACATGATATGTCCATCATCATCTTGTGCTTTTGATCTCCATCTCCAAAGCATCGTCATGATCTCCATCGTCATCGGCTTGACACCATGATCTTCATCGTAGCATCATGGTCGTCTCGCCAACTATTGCTACTACTACTATCGCTAACTCATAGTGATAAAGTAAAGCAATTACATGGCTTTCGCAGCTCATACAATAAAGAAACAACCATAAGGCTCCTGCCGGTTGCCGATAAATTACAAAACATGATCATCTCATACAACAAGATATAACTCATCACATCTTGACCATATCACATCACAACCTGCCCTGCAAAAACAAGTTAGACATCCTCCACATTGTTGTTGCAAGATTTACGTGGCTGCTACGGGCTTAGCACGAACCGTTCTTACCTACGCATAAAAACCAAAACTTTCGTCAAGTGTGTTATTTTAACCTTCAACAAGGACCGGGCGTAGTCACACTCGATTCAACTAAATTTGGAGAAACTAACACCCGCCAGCCACCTATGTGCAAAGCACGTTGGTAGAACCAGTCTCATGAACGCGGTCAAGTAATGTCGGTCCGGGCCGCTTCATCCAACAATACCGCCAAATCAAAGTATGACATGCTGGTAAGCATTATGACATATTGGTAAGCAGTATGACTATTATCGCCCACAACTCATTGCATTCTACTCATGCATATCATCAACGCATTGGCCTGGTTCAGGATGCCACTATTGGGGAACGTAGTATTTCAAAATTTTACCTACGATCACGCAAGATCTATCTAGGAGAAGTATAGCAACTAGCGGGGAGAGTGTGTCCACGTACCCTCGTAGACCGAAAGTGGAAGCATTTAGTAACGCGGTTGATGTAGTCGAACGTCTTCGCGAACCAGCCGATCAAGTACCAAACACACGACACCTTCGTGATCTGCACACGTTCAGCTCGGTGATGTCCCTCGTACTCTTGATCTAGCTGAGGCCGAGGGAGAGTTTCGTCCGCACGATGATGTGGTGACAGTGATGACGAAGTTACCGACGCAGGGCGAACCTAAGCACTATGACAATATGACCGAGGTCTGTAACTGTGGAGGGGGCACGACACACGGATAAGAAATCAACTTGTGTGTCTTTGGGGTGCCCCCTCCCCACGTATATAAAGGAGGGAGGGAGGAGTGTACTTCTCGAGCTTGCGTTGTATTCCCTCGAAGAGGAAAGGGTGATGCAGCACAGTAGCGTAAGTATTTCCCTCAGTTTCTGAGAACCAAGGTATCAATCCAGTAGGAGACCACGCGCGAGTCCCTCATACCTACACAAACAAATAAGAACTTCGCAGCCAACACGATAAGGGGTTGTCAATCCCTTTACGGTCACTTACGAAAGTGAGATCTGATAGATAGGATATTGTGATATTTTTGGTATTTTTGGATATAAGAACAGAAAGTAAATAACACAAAGTAAAGTAGATTGGAGATTAATATGTTGAGAATAGACCCAGGGGCCATAGGTTTCACTAGTGGCTTCTCTCATGATAGCAGAATTCTACGGTGGGTGAACAAATTACTGTCGAGCAATTGATAGAAAATAGTATAGTTATGAGAATATCTAGGCATGATCATTATATATAGGCATCACGTCCGTGACAAGTAGACCGAAACGATTCTGCATCTACTACTATTACTCCACACATCGACCGCTATCCAGCATGCATCTAGAGTATTAAGTTCATAAGAACAGAGTAATGCTTTAGGCAAGATGACATGATGTTGAGGGATAAACTCAAGCAATATGATATAAACCCCATCTTTTTATCCTCAATGGCAACAATACAATACGTGCCTTGCTGCCCATGCTGTTATTGGGAAAGGACACCGCAAGATTGAACGCAAAGCCAAGCACTTCTCCCATTACAAGAACTATAGATCTAGTAGGCCAAACCAAACCGATATTCGAAGAAACTTGCAAGAATATTATAATCATACATAAAAGATTTTAGAAAATAATCAAATACTTCTCGTAGATAATCTTGATCATAAACCCACAATTGATCGGATCTCGACAAACACACCGCAAAAAGATTACGTCGAATAGATCTCCTCGAAGACCGAGGAGAACTTGGTATTGAGATCCAAAAAGAGAGAAGAAGCCATCTAGCTAATAACTATGGACCCGAAGGTCTATGGTAAACTACTCACAACTCATGGTGAGGCAATGGTGTTGATGTAGAAGCACTCCGTGGAAGATCCCCCCTCCGGTGGAGCTCCGAAACATGCCCCAAGATGGGATCACACGGGAACAGAAGGTTGCGGCGGTGGAATTAAGGTTTTATCTGTTGCCTCAATGTTTTTGGGTATATGGATATATATAGGAGGAAGGAGGGCATCGGGGAGCCAGAGGGGGCCCACGAGGGTGGGGGCGCGCCCTGGACCCTCGTGGCCACCTCCTTCGTTCCCTCGCGTGTACTCCAAGTCTTCTGTGTTGATATCGTTCCAAAAATAACTCTCACAAAGGTTTCATTCCGTTTGGACCCCGTTTCATATTCCTTTTCTGCAAAACCCTGAAATAGGCAAAAAACAACAATCTGCACTGGGCCTTTGGGATAATAGGTTAGTCCCACAAATAATATAAAAGTGTATAATAAAGCCCACTGAACATCCAAAACATAATATATAATAGCATGTAACGATCAAAAATTATAGATACGTTGGAGACGTATCAAGCATCCCCAAGCTTAATTCACGCTCGTCCTCGAGTAGGTAAATGATAAAACCAAATTTTTTGATGTGGAATGCTAACCAACATAATTTCAATGTAATTTCTTTATTGTGGCATGAATGTTCAGATCCGAGATATTCAAGAAAAAATTCTATATTGACACAAGAATAATAATACTTCAAGCATACTAACAAAGCAATTATGTCTTCTCAAAATAACATGGCCAAAGAAAGTTATCCATACAAAATCTTATAGTCTGGCTATGCTCCCTCTTCATCACACAAAATATTCATATCATGCACAACCCCGGTTTCAGCCAAACAATTGTTTTCATACTCAATTTTTTTCAAACCTTTCAACTTTCACGCAATACATGAGCATGAGCCATGTATATAACACTATAGGTGGAATAGAGTGGTGGTTGTGGAGAATAAAAAAGAAGGAAGATAGTCTCACATCGACTAGGCGTATCAATGGGCTATGGAGATGCCCATTAATAGATATCAATGTGAGTGAGTAGGGATTGCCATGCAACGGATGCACTAGAGCTAAAAGTGTATGAAAGCTCATCAAAAGAAACTAAGTGGGTGTGCATCCAACTTGCTTGCTCATGAAGACCTAGGGCATTTGAGGAAGCCCATCGTTGGAATATACAAGCCAAGTTCTATAATGAAAATTCCCACTAGTATATGAAAGTGACTAAACAAGAGACTCTCTATAATGAAGATCATGGTACTACTTTGAAGCACAAGTGTGGAAAAGGATAGTAGCATTGTCCCTTTTATTTTTTATTTTTTTATTTTTTTGGGCCTTTATTTTTTCTTTGGCCTTTCCTTCTTTTCTTTTTCTTTGGGACAATGCTCTAAAAATGATGATCATCACACTTATATTGATTTACAACTTGATATTACAACTCGATACTAGAACAAAGTATGACTCTATACGAATGCCTCCGGTGGTGTATCGGGATGTGCAATGAATCAAGAGTGAATGTATGAAAAATTATGCATGGTGGCCTAGCCACAAATACGATGTCAACTACATGATCATGCATGGCAATATGACAATGATGAAGCGTGTCATAGCAAACAAAACGGTGGAAAGTTGCATGGCAATATAACTCGGAATGGCTATGGAAATGCCATGATAGGTAGATATGGTGGCTATTTTGAGGAAGGTATATGGTGGGTATATGGTAACGGCGAGAGTTGCACGATACAAGAGAGGCTAGCAATGGTGGAAGGGTGAGAATGCATATAATCCATGGACTCAACATTAGTCATAAAGAACTCATAAACTTATTGCAAAAATTTACGAGTCATCACAACAAAGCAATCAACGCATGCTCCTGGGGGGAGGTTGGTAGGAGTTAACCATCGCGAGCCCCCGACCTCCACACAAAGGATGACACTCAATAAATACCTCATGCTCTAACTTCGTCACATAGTGGTTCACCATACGTGCATGCTACGAGAATCACAAAGTTTAACACAAGTATTTCTCAAATTCATAATTACTCCACTAGCATGACTCTAATATCACCATCCTCATATCTCAAAACAATCATCAAGTATCAAACTTCTCATTATATTCAATGCACTTTGTATGAAAGTTTTTACTATATTCATCTTGGATGCCTATCATATTAGGACTAATTTTATAACCAAAGCACATTACCATGCAGTTCTAAAAGACTCTCAAAAGGATATAAGTGAAGCATGAGAGATCAACAATTTCTACAAAATAAAATCACCACAGTGCTCTAAAAGATATAAGTGAAGCACTAGAGCAAAACTATCTAGCTCAAAAGATATAAGTGAAGCACATAGAGTATTCTAACAAATTCTAAATCATATTTATCTCTCTCAAAAGGTGTGTACAGCAAGGATGATTGTGGCAAACTAAAAAGAAAAGACTCAAATCATACATGACGCTCCAAGCAAAACACATATCATGTGGTGAATAAAAATATAGTCCCGTGTATAGTTATCGAGCATCCCCAAGCTTAGGCTTTTGGTTGTCCTTGAATTTTACCTTGGGGTGCCTTGGGCATCCCCAAGCTTAGGCTCTTGCC
Source organism: Secale cereale (assembly GCA_902687465.1). Taxonomy (NCBI): domain Eukaryota; kingdom Viridiplantae; phylum Streptophyta; class Magnoliopsida; order Poales; family Poaceae; genus Secale; species Secale cereale. The sequence continues at coordinate 546,806,754 of LR738710.1, read as the reverse complement.
ACTCTTTGTTCCATAGTCCATCAAAGCCATACTCAAAACATGACAACTTCACAACACAAAAATGCTATATGACTTTTGTGTAAGCCTCCCCGGCAACGGCGCCAGAAATTCTTCTTGCTACTTCTCGAGCTTGCGTCGTATTGCCTCGAACAGGAAAGGGTGATGCAGCACAGTAACGTAAGTATGTCCCTCAGTTTTTGAGAAGCAAGGTATCAATCCAGTAGGAGACCACGCGTGAGTCCCTCGTACCTGCACAAGCAAATAAGAACTTCCCAGCCAACGCGATAAGGGGTTGCCAATCCCTTTACGGTCACTTACGAAAGTGAGATCTGATAGATAGGATAGTGTGATATTTTTGGTATTTTGGATATAAGAATAGAAACTAAATAACACAAAGTAAAGTAGATTGGAGATTAATATGTTGAGAATAGACCGAGGGGGGCATAGGTTTCACTAGTGGCTTCTCTCATGATAGCAGAATTCTACGGTGGGTGAACAAATTACCGTCGAGCAATTGATAGAAAAGCACATAGTTATGAGAATATCTAGGCATGATCATTATATATAGGCATCGCGTCTGTGACAAGTAGACCGAAACGATTCTGCATCTACTACTATTACTCCACACATCGACCGCTATCCAGCATGCATCTAGAGTATTAAGTTCATAAGAACAGAGTAATGCTTTAGGCAAGATGACATGTGTGGAGGGATAAACTCAAGAAATATGATATAAACCCCACCTTTTTATCCTCGATGGAAACAATACAATACGTGCCTTGCTGCCCCTGCTATCACTGGGAAAGGACACCGCAAGATTGAACCCAAAGCCAAGCACTTCTCCCATTACAATAACTATGGATCTAGTAGGCCAAACCAAACCGATAATTCAAAGAGACTTGCAAGTATATTATAATCATACATAAAAGATTTCAGAAAAGAATCAAATACTTCTTGTAGATAATCTTGATCATAAACCCACAATTCATCGGATCTCGACAAACACATTGCAAAAATATTACATCGAATAGATCTCCTCGAAGACCGAGGAGAACTTGGTATTGAGATCCAAAAAGAGGGGAGAAGACATCTAGCTAATAACTATGGACCCAAAGGTCTGTGGTAAATTACTCACAACTCATGGTGAGGTAATGGTGTTGATGTAGAAGCACTCCATGAAAGATCCCCCCCTCCCGCGGAGCTCTGGAACAGGCCCCAAGATGGGATCTCAAGGGAACAAAAGGTTGCGGCGGTGGGGTTTGGGTTTTCTCTGTTTCCTCGATGTTTTCAGGGTATATGGATATATATAGGAGGAAGGAGGGCATTGGGGGAGCTAGAGGGGGCCCACAAGGGTGGGGGCGCGCCCTGTAGGGGGGGCGCCCCGGACCCTCGTGGCCGCCTCCTTCGTTCCCTGGCGTGTACTCCAAGTCTTCTGTGTTGATATCGTTCCAAAAATAACTCTCGCGAAGGTTTCATTCTGTTTGGACTTCGTTTGATATTCCTTTTATGCAAAACCCTAAAATAGGCAAAAAAACAGCAATCTGCACTGGGCCTTTGGGTTAATAGGTTAGTACCAAAAATAATATAAAAGTGTATAATAGAGCCCATTAAACATCCAAAACATAATATATAATAGCATGGAACAATCAAAAAATATAGATACGTTGGATATGTATCAAGGAGGAGGTCGGCCTAGGAGGAGGCGCGCGCCAAGGGGGGGCAATCCTACTCCAAGTAGGTTTGCCCCCCCCCCCCGCCTGTCCTATTCCTACTAGGAGAAGGAGGAAAGTGGAGGAGAAGAGATGGAAAGGGGGGCTGATAACCCACAAGTGTAGGGGATCAGTTGTAGCCTCTTTCGATAACTAAGAGTGTCGAACCCAACGAGGAGCTAAAGGTAGAACAAATATTCCCTCAAGTTCTATCGACCACCGATACAACTCTACGCACGTTTGACATTTACTTTACCTAGAACAAGTATGAAACTAGAAGTACTTTGTAGGTGTTGTGGGATAAGTTTGCAAGAATATAAAGAGCACGTAAATAGAAACTAGGTGATGTTATAGGTAAAGAAGCAATACAGTTAGTATAGAGAGTGTGGAAAAGTGGTGGAAGGTGTTGCGAAATTGCCCCTAAGCAATTGACTACGTTACTAGACCGATAGCAAGTTTTATGTGGGAGAGGCCACTGCTAGCATGTCATCCCTGACTTAGAATTCTATGCACTTATGATTGGAACTACTAGCAAGCATCCGCAACTACTAACATTCATTAAGGTACAACCCAACCATAGCGTTAAGATATATTGGCCCCCCTTCAATCCCATATGCATCAATTTCTATGCCAGGTTGAAGCTTCTGTCACTCTTGCCCTCCAATACGTAGTCCTATCAACATACAACTAACCCTATGGTATGATCCACGCGCGCGCTCATATGATGGGCACCAAAGTACAACAACATAACCACAAGAAAATTAAATCAATCATAGCAATTCACCAATCACCTATAGGACAACAAAAATCTACTCAGGCATCATAGGATGGCAACACATCATTGGATAATAATATGAAGCATAAAGCAGCATGTTCAAGTAGAGGGTAGAACAGGTTGCGGGAGAGTGGGCCACTGTAGATAGATGGGGGAAGGTGATGAAGATGTTGGTGAAGATGACGAGGTGTTGGTGTAGATCGTCGTCACACGATGATGGCCCTGGTGGCACTCCGGCGCCACCGGAAGCGGGGGGGAGAGAGACCCCCTCCTTCTTCTTCTTCCTTGACATTCTCCCTAAATGGGAGAAGGGTTTCCCCTCTGGTCCATGGTCTCCAAGGCGGCGGAGGGGCGAGAGCCCCTCCGAGATTGGATCTATCTCTCTGTCTCCCTCTGTTTTTGCGTTCCCCGATTCTGGCCTTTCACCATTTCCTATATTCCTGGAGATCCGTAACTCCGATTGGGCTGAACTTTTGACACAATTTTTATCCGGATATTAGCTTTCTTGCGGCGAAAGAAGGGCATCAACTATCTTACAAGGTGACCTCGAGGGTCAGGGGCGCACCTGACCCTGGGACGCGCCCCCTGTCTCGTGGCCCCCTTGAGCATCGTCTCGTGTTGATTCCACTTCCCAAAATTCACATATATTCCAAAAAAATCTTCGTCCGTTTTTATCCCGTTTGGACTCCTTTTGATATGGATATTCTGCGAAACAGAAAACATGCAACAAACAGGAACTGGCACTGGGCACTGGATCAATATGCTAGTCCCAAAAATAGTATAAAAAGTTGCCAAAAGTATATGAAAGTTGTATAATATTGGCATGGAACAATCAAAAATTATAGATACGACGGAGACGTATCAGCATCCCCAAGCTTAATTCCTGCTCATCCTCGAGTAGGTAAATGGTAAAAAAGATAATTTTTGATGTGGAATGCTACCTAGCATAATCTTGATCATGTAATCTAATCATGGCATGAATATTAAGACACGAGTGATTCAAAGCAAAAGTCTATCATTTGACATAAAAGAATTTAATACTCCGGCATCTCAACAAACAATCAAGTCTTTCAAAATATCAATGCTAAAGAACGTTATACCTACAAATCATATAGTCTTTTATGCTCCCTTTTCTTAACACAAGGTACCCCTCATGCCCATCCCAGTGTCAGCCAAGCAATTGTTTTCATACTTTACTGTTTGGAACCTTTTCAACTCTTCACGCAATACATGAGCGTGAACCATGGACATAGCCCTATGGGTGGAATAGAAGGTGGTAGTAGACAAAAGTAGGGAGAAAGTCTCACATCAACTAGGCAAATTAATGGACTATGGAGATGTCCATCAATTGATATCAATATGAGTGAGTAGGGATTGCCATGTAACGGATGCACTAGAGCTATAAGTGTGACACCCCGAGACCGATGCGCCAGGTGTCAGCCAGTTAATCGTCGTCGTTGCCATGTCACCTGCTTGCGTGTTGCATCTTGCCATGTCATCATGTGTGTTGCATCATCATGTTTTCAAGACTTGCATCCGTCCGAGTCCCCCCGTCCTCTGCGTTGTCCGTTCCGAGCCAACACACACTTGCACGCGCCCGCGGCACCTCCGAATATTTATTTTATGAGTAGCCAGAAAATGTTCTCGGAATGGGATGAAACTTGGCGTGTGGTCTTATTATAGCATAGGTAGACCGCCTGTCAAGTTTCATCGCATTCGGAGCTCGTTTGACAGTCCAACGGTTAACCGTGTTAACCGCCGGAAGCCTTTTCTCTTTTGGCCCAGCACCCCACTCCAATAGCCCACAAGCCCATCCTAACCCACTCCATGCTCTCGGTCATTGGATCGTGATCACGTGGCCGAAAACCGCTCCTCATTTGGACTCTCCTAGCTCCCTCTACCTATGAATAGGTGTCTCCCTCTACATTTTCGCGGATGAACCCTAGCCTCCTCCCTCTCGCATCGCCGGACATGTCCATCCGCTCCGGACATGTCCAGCCAGACACGTCGCTTCGACCAATAGGGTGCCGCCACATCATCGCCCCACTGCCCTACAGCCAATCCACCGCTGCCACCTGTCTCCGCCACCTCCCCGCCGCGCCGCCGCAGCCCGCTCGGGCCCGTGCCCGGCCCGCGGGGCCCATCCGCCGCCGCCCTGCGCCAAGCGCGCCCGCTCGCTGGAAGCCCCGCGCCGCCTCCATCTTCAGCCGCCACCGGCGAGCAGCGCGGCTGCCCCTACCGCAGATGCCGCGCCTCCGTCGGAGTCCCGTCGTCACCGTCGTCCTAGCTCGCCGGAGCACCCCCAGCACCGCCGTCGAAGCACACCTCACTGCCCAGCTTCGCCTCCGGTGGATCCGGCCCCCCGCCGCCGGGATCCGCCGGATCCCGTCACCCCAGCCCGCCGGGCGCCTCCTCCGACCACCCCCGCCGTCGCCGGGTCGGACGTCAGCGCCGCCACCTCGCTCGATCTCCTGGAG
>LR738710.1:546740932-546801696 GCA_902687465.1 Secale cereale | reverse complement strand
CGCCCCCGTGGGCCGCGAGAACCCTCGCCCCGCGTGAGCCTCCTTCCCCTGCAAGTCGAACCGCCTCTGCCACTTCTCCGGCCCAGGCACCGGGCGAGCCTCCCGTCGCCGCCCGCGTGGGCCACCTCGTCGGCCCGTAGGCCACCTCCAGCCGCCGGCCTGCTGCGCTGCCCCGGCCCAACCCCAGATCCAGCCTCCTCCACCGACCTGGGCTTGGCCCATGGTGAGCCCATCTAAACTCCGCTCTGGGCGCCGGATACTATTCTACGCTCACTTTTCCTCTGTGTTTTTTTGGCTAAGTCTGAAAAAAACCAACATTTTGTTGCATACTTTGCATGGCTATAACTTTTTGTGTGTATGTACAAATTCAGTGAATGATATTTCAAAATGATCGTGGTGATATGCTCTTCACTTTGTTCCATTGTGGCATGCTTGTTTGAGTTCATCTTGATGCCCTAATCTCTGTTGCAAGAGTGCTATAAGTTTAAAACTGTTGTTATCTATAATTTTGTTGCATACTTGTGATGCTTGTAACTTTGTGCATGTTTATCCAAATGGAGCCTATGATATGTCAAAATGTTTATTGTGAAGTGCTCTACATGATGGTTGTTGTAGCATTCATGTTAGGTGTCATATTGCCATGTTAATCTCTGTTGCAAAAGTGCATTTGGCTGTTAAGTGCTGAAACTTGTTATAAGATGCTGATTTGACTTGCTCATTGCTATTGATGTGTTTGTCTTCATGCCACATGTCTATATGTTTTAAAAGCACAATCATATGGTCGTTGCTGTGGTGCAATCGACTTTTCATGATATGACTTGAGGTGACTTAAACAACCTTGTAAACATGCCATGTTGTTGTTGCTGTTTTATACTTAGTGAAAAAACTCGTAAGTCTAGAATCTGTATAACCTGATGCTATGTTTGCTTGAGGCCCCACTCAAATCCATGCTTGTTTTGGAGTGGCCAATGATCATGTCTTGTTTTCCATGTTATTGACTATCCATTCATGCCCTTACTTGCACATATGATCTGTTGTAGCTTATTTATTTCTTGCTCTCAAGTTGCTATAAATTTTACCTATCAGCTTTTTATCAGCATGTTCAATTTGGTGAAGCTTGTTGTTATTGATCCATGCATCCTATGGAGATTCTCCAATGGAGTTGTTTGTTGTATGCTATGTCTACTACATGTCCATGATATTTATATGCTTAGTCGAGTTGATATGCCTGTTGTTTTGTGCCTCCGAAGGCAGCATCATGATGATGTTTTTGCCTTCCCAGATTTCGACTTAAGTCTGGATAATTTTATTGCAACTTGCCATGCCTGTTTAATGTGTTCTAGCAAGCTTTTGGGTGTGTTCTAAGTTCATGCTTGTTAAGTATAATGTCTATTTCACATGCATGCTTCTTGTTATCATGTTTGAGTGCTGTAGCATATATATATCTTGCTCCAAAGTTGCTATGTGGCTCTTAACTTCAGCTTTGCATTGTATCTTGTTTCGTGTGTATGTGTTGAACCGTTGCTCTGTTTTGAGCGTGCCCTATATGTAACTTGTGTGATTTTGCATGTAGAAGCATAATATCATATTGTTTACATATTTGGAGTGTATTTGCTTGATGTTTGGGTGCATCTTGCACCGTTGCCATGCTTGTCTTGTTTTGCTCATATCATCTAGGCCGTAGCTCCAAATTAAACAAACTTTATATGAAACTTGACTAGAATTTCGTGTAGATCATCATGGTGCATGTTAAATTTCTGTTTACCAACTCTAACTAAAGGTTTGTTCAGATCTGGACCCATTTCTAAATATGCATAAGAGGACTTACCGGAATTGCTATATGATGATTCCGACCTCATTTAAACTTGTTGGTTTGTGTTGTTCTTGTGTGCTTCATCCCTTGCCATGTATTGCATCATATAGACTTGTCTTGATTCATACTTGTTTGAGCACCTTATCATGTTCTTGTGTTGTGTGTTTACCGTGTTGCTTGCTTCTTCTCGTTAGTGCTTTTTCTGTTGCGATCGTGATGATTCGTTCGTCTACTCATGGTTCATCTTCGAGGCTTCTTCTTCGTATTCTTCACAGATTTGTTCTTCTTCTTTGCGGGATCTCAGGCAAGATGACCATAACCTTGGATACCTTTACTATCATTGCCATGCTTAGTTGTCTCGATGCTAACGTTATATGTCGCGCTACCCATCTTTATTGTGAGCCCCTCTCCTTGTTGCAATGAAACCTCTAACCTTTGACACCTTCCTAGCAAACCATTGTTTGGCTATGTTACCCGCTTGCTCAGCCCCTCTTATAGTGTTGTTAGTTGCAGGTGAAGATGAAGATCGTTCCATGTTGGAACTTGTTGTTGGAATATCACAATATGTCTTATAAATATTAACACACCTATATACTGGGCATGGGTGGAAGGCTTGGCCTTTTGCTCGGTGTTTTGTTCCACTCATGCCACCTTAGGAGCCGATAAACCGGCTTATGTTCCTTGAGTTTGCGTTTCTTACACGGTTGGGTATATGGGGAACCCTTGACAGTTCGCATTATAATAAAACTCCTCCAACAAGGCCCAACATTGGTTTTTATTTGCTCATAATAACAACTTAATTAATTAATTGCATAGGGAGTTAGCGCTACCCGAGGATTCTTTCTACATAGCAGGGGGGCCAGTGCTGATGGTATTGGTCCCAAACGGGGAGCCTGCAGGGCCGCCACGGGGAAACTCGAGGTATCTGGCTCCTGTAGCATCGCTCATCCGGTCGTGGTCTGAGATGAGATACGCGCGGCTACTATCAGGGTGTCGACACACCGGGAGGTCTTGCTGGACTTGTTTTACCATTGTCGAAATGTCTTGTGCACCGAGATGCCGAGCCTGATCGGATTGTCCCTAAGATAAGGGGTGATAGTATTATTATTACTTCTGCTGATCGTGAGAGCTTGTGATGGGCTAAGTTGGGACACCCCTGCAGGGTTATGATCTTTCGAAAGCCTTGACCGCGGTTATGTGGCAGATTGGAATTTTTTAATGTCCGGTTGTAGAAAACTTGTCAGAGGATCCGAAGTAAAACACACAACGGTGTGAGTAACCGTGACTATCTCTTTTCACTTTGAGAAGAGAACACGGTGGGGTTATGTTTGACTCGTAGATAGTTCAGGATCTTTAGCGATCACTACTAGTTTGCGACTGTTTGCATAGATGCTCATCTTATTCTTGTACTCGTAAGTTAGCCACCATATATTGCTTAGTCGCCGCTGCAACCTCACCACTTAACCTCTTCCTACCCATTAAGCTTTGCTAGTCTTGTTACCCATGGTTATGGGATTGCTGAGTCCTCGTGGCTCACAAATACCACAAAAACAGTTGCAGGTGCAGGTTTCCGATGTCTTGACGTGAGAGCGATGATCGTTGTGTTGGAGTTCTTTCTTCTTCTTCTTCAGTCTTAGGTTAGGTTCCGGGTCGGCAGCCTGGGATAGCAGATGGATGTCGTTGTGCTTTTCATGTTTGCATCCATAGTCGGATGCCTTGTATTGATGATGTTGTATTCATGTGAGTTGTATGTATTGTTGTATCCCCCATGTATGTATGTAATGGTACGATGTAATGATATCCATCTTGCTAAGCTCCCGAAATGCGGTTGTGCCCCAATCACGTAAGTGTCACGTGATCGGGATATAATCGCATCTTGGGCCTAACAAGTTGGTATCAGAGCCTCGACCGACCAGAGGAGCACCCATGATTGATCGTAGTCTGGCCGTTGTTGAGTCTAGCAGAAAACTTTTTCGGAAAGTAGGAATTTATTTTACTCCTCAGTCCCTTCGTCGCTCTAGTGAGGAATCTTGACGTAGGTGTTTTGAATTACTCCTCTTCCCCTTCAATTTTTTTTAGGATCATGTGGTTAGTTTTCGTTCATTGCGATGTCAGTTCTTTCATCTGGTGCATCTCTCGTCAAGTGGACTCGACCCTCTTCTTCTTTGCGAGTTCAACCCTCAGTTCTTTTCTTCCAACCGGTCTTGTTTCCCTGTCCGAAGTGGACTTTTTTTCCCACCCACCCACCCTTTTTGCTTCTCAGAGCCGGAGTCCTTAATCGAGTATCCATCCTACTCGTGTGAAGTCTTTGTTTTCTTTCATCAATTATTTCAACTGGAGAATTCTCTTCTCGTTCGTCCTTCTTCATCTCTTTCTTTCAGGTGGATTCAATTCAAGTTTTCGGTGTTCATCATATTCTTTTCCCTCGGCTCAGATATTTTTCCCTTGCTTGTTCGCCTCTCGCCATTTAATTATTCTGGAGTTCCGAAGAAATCTCAGGAAATTTGTCCGTGTTCCAATTTATTCGAGGTTGTCACGTCATTCGAGTCTTTCAAACGTTCCGGTGCATCGTCTCCTTTTAAATCATTCCAACAGTGTTTTCTCTTCGATGGGCTCATAACGCACAGGTCTTTTCCCAGGATCTTACCCGACTCTTCTAATGTTAGGACCCCGATCCTAAGTCACACCGATCTAGCTGTAACACATCATATCACTTTGCGGCCTCACGCACGGTATCCCGACGGGTGCCACCTTACCTGGCCCGGGACCGTTTGCGCATTTTGGCACACGTATATGACAGTGTCCCTAGCATCCATATGACAGAGAACCCGAACCGACATGGCTACTTATAAACCAAAAGTGGCACTAAATTACAGAGACAGACATCCATGACCCAGCAGCGAACGTGTCGGTCATCAACGTATGAACCCAAGTCGTAGAAAGCTACATGGACTTATAGGAACAACGCGTGACATTTCCCCTAAGGGACAGACACAGGAACGAAGGACACATGCCGGCCAGTCTACGTGTTCCGAGCAGTAGCAAGCTACCAAGGCTCATTGGAAGCACTAGGAGGCATTTCTCTATAAGATAGGCTACCAAAGGAAAACAACTAGGTGTCGGATCCCACACATACCAAGCATTTTAATCATACACACAATATGCTCAATATGTGCAAATACAACATTGCATCACAACAGAACTCTATGACTCAAAGTACTTTATTTAAGAGGCCCCAAGAGCCATACATAACATATCCATACAGGTAGGGGTCACATGACCCAACACTCAAGTCATACAGTCATACAAGCACAAGCGGAAGCTAACATGTCTGAATACAGACAACTTGGAAAATAAAACAGGCTTGGTGTAGCCTGACTATCTACAAGGCCCTTCACAAGCTTCGGATCTCCGTCTGGGTAGCAAGCTACTCGTCGACGTCAACGTCTATGTAGAACCCATCAGAAGGGGCAGGGTTCTCCTCTCCAACAATTATTAAGCAAACATGAGTACAAAGGTACTCAGCAAGTCTTACAACAGAACCTATCATACATGCAACATTATCAGTAGGGGGTAGTGGAGTTCAGAGCAGAAAGCCAGCTTTGACTCTTGGCTAACCTATACTACAACTCTCAACAGATTGCAAGATATTACTACGTACACGAGTCCTCTACTCACCACAACAATACACCACCGAGGATCCTCTTCCGTCATCCTTCGGAAGGGCCATCCACGGCACTCACACTTATCTTGAGGCTTTTAGTAGTATCCATGAACTTGTCTATGAACTGTAAGAGTAATCAAGTAGTCCGTACCGCGAACAACGGCTATTCGAATAGATTGATAACCCTGCAGGGGTGTACTTCTTCACACACGCTTCCACCACTTATCGTCGTTTACTCGACATGTACTCGGCAACCTTCAAGCGGAAGCCCAGCGAGGGTGTCGGCCACGACCTGACTAACTATACAAGTCTCTCGTCCAGGTTTATCGCCTATTTGGGTTCCATCCGTGGGGAGATCCGGCTGGGGTGTCGCTCACGGCCCCAAACGATGTGTACAGGGTTCCCGAGTCACCAAACAGGCAACCAGTACACCGTGCCACGTACCTGTCGCATCACAGCCCACCCCGAGGGTCAGCACTGTGCACGACCACCAGTAAACTACAAACACCAGAAACTAGTTGCAACTCCTGGACAGAGAACAAGGGCAGTTAATAAGACGAGAGGGCTTGGAGCGCCCGGAGCCCAATGCGTGGTAGTAACTGTAACTTGAATCACACATACAGATCTCGGGTCCTATGGACGATTCCAATGAAACAACCCACCACGTACTCCTACATGGCCTTTCATCGATACCTTTACCAAACGTGTTCCACACTTCCCTCTCTTTACCGACATGTTCATTTCACTCTGATCCATCACCCAGATGAACCAGACCTGACACAACTCTAAGCATAGCAGGCAACATAAACAAATAGCATGGTGGATCACACATCACATGGCTCAATCAACTCCTACACATGCTAGTGGGTTTCAACTATTTACTGTGGCAATGACAAGTCATGCAAGGGAATAGGGTTCAACTACCGCAGCAAGTAGTAGTTCACACGCTGTTGCCTTAATGTAGTAAAAGAGAGCAGGAACGAGAAGATGGGTTTGTATCGGAATGATCAATGATTGCTTGCCTGACAGAGTGGTTGTCGGGTACTGCTCTTCAGTTGGATACGCAGAAGTATCCTCGGGAGCAGGACCTAACACGGAGAATATCGGCGATACAATCAATAAGCAAACAAATGCAACAATGTGATGCATGCTCATGATATGGCAAGATGCATGTGTTTTGGGCTAATGCATCTATAAACATAAAGGTTTGAGCCCATTTGGATCAAAGATTCAAATTGAAACTCAAACTATTAATAATTTAAGTGCTTTATCATGTTTTAGAGTATACAGCAAGGTTAAATTGCTCAAACATGCATGAAACCAGTGCCATTGGAAAGATTGGATTTTTCTGATCAATTTTCATATATAAATCTTTTCCATCTGAGCTACTGTTGAATTTATATGATTTTTTGAAGTTTAAAGCATTTTCTGGAATTTCCTGAATTGTTTTTAAATCAAATAATCCTAGAAAATCCTTTACTGTGTCAGCATGACATCATGCTGATGTCAGCCAGTCAACAGGGCATCCAGGTCAAACCTGACTGGTGGGTCCCTCATGTGAGTGACTCTGGAGCTAATTCCGGTCAAAACTAGAGTTGACTGGGTTTGATTAAGCGATGGGGCCCACTGTCAGTGACAGTGGTGGTTAATCTAATTACTATTAGCTCCTACTTAACAGGCCACGTCAGCCCGCCGGAGTTTGGCCGGCGGCGACCATTTCGCACGGCGGTGACTCGTCGAAATCCTTGTTCCGGCGACAATTTGTCGCGCGGATGGGCTCTAAGTGCTCCTCGTGATGCACCGCATCCAACGGTGACACTGGTTCGTCGGTTGGTCGCCAGAGTCGACGGCGACGAGCTCGTCCGCGGCGACGCTCGCACGGAGTTGGCCGGGACGGCGTTGTGGTGCACGGTAGGAGGAGTTAGAGCTGGTATTAGCTTGCTGGTGTTCTACTGATCCTAATAGCGTGCTCAGCTGCGAGGCATAGTGCCCGTGGCCACGGCGGTGAGTTGGCCGGCGGCGGTGAGCTACGGTCAGCAAGGGGGCGGCGGCTACAAGGCGTAATCCCGTGGAGAGAGGGGTTCGAAGCGTGATCTCACAGCGGTCGCAGAGGGCGTCGAAGCGAGCTCGGGGAAGGTCGGACGGCGGCGTACGGGCGGTGGCGATCTCCGGTGCCGAAGGTTGAAGACGACGGCGGGGAGGGCGTTGCAGCGCTTCTAGCGTTGTGTGCGTCGGTGGGGAGCTTTGGGGCGATGCGGCGGAGCTAATGGTGCGTCGGGGAGGCGAGGGAGTGGCGTAGGGCGCGGTGGCAGCGATCGACGGCAACGAGCTCGCTCGATGGAGCTCGGCGGAGGGGAGAGAGGAGGGGAAAGACACTGGAGAGAGGGGAAACGGTCGCGGGGGTCTGCGTGGCGCCGTCCAAGTCCATCTAGAGGGTCGAAGGGGCCAGGCAGGCAGGCAAGAGGTGGCCGGCGCGTCGGCGGCGCTCGCCACCGAGCTGCTTCATGCGCTGGCGCGGCGAAGAAGACGGGGATGCCCCTGGTGGGCTGGGCCGTCTGGGCCAGGCAGGTAGGTGGGCTCAGGTAAGTCTTCCTCTTCTTCTTTTTATTTACTTTCTGTTTCATTTCTTTTGCAACTTTGTTGAATTAATAAAAATGCCAGAGCATTTTTATAACTCATAGAACTAGTCATGCCCACTGCATATAATATGAACAGTATGGAACATTTTAGTTTATGATTATTTGGGCACATAAATTATTTTATAGCATTTAAATGCCCAAATGCAAATGCCATATGAATTAATCTAGAGACCTTGGATGTCCTAGAAAATTGTGCACCATTTTTGGCAGAGGTTTAAGACCAAGGCAGAAATGATGAACATTTTGAAGGGCATTTTGGGTACATTGGAAAAGATTTTATTAAACCCTAGTGGTTAGAAGAGGGGTGCTGGGGTTTCCGTCATTCCCATTTCAAGTTTCTTACGAAAGTAAACATGCTGCACACTCTAGCTAGTCCTAATGCAAGCACTGACTAGGGATGTGACAACTCACCCCCACTAAAAAGAATCGCGTCCCGAGATTCGGGTTCCTCCGGAAAGAGGGTGGGGTACTCAAGTTGAAGACGATCCTCCCTTTCCCAAGTAGCTTCACTCTCGGAATGATGTGACCATTGAACCTTGAGAAACTTGATATTGTGACGTCGAGTGGTGCGCTCGGTTTGATCAAGAATACGAACGGGGTATTCTCGATATGTGAGATTGTCCTGGAGATCAAGCGTTTCGTGGTCCACTCCGCGGATAGGATCCGAGAAGCAAGGCCTGAGTTGAGAAACATGGAAGACATCATGAACTCTGGAAAGGTGCGGAGGTAGTTCCAATTGGTAGGCAACTTCTCCGCGTTTGGCAAGAATGCGAAAAGGACCGATGTAACAAGGGGCCAATTTGCCTTTGATACTGAAGCGATGGGTTCCCTTAAGAGGAGCAACCCGAAGGTAAGCCTTATCGCCGACTTCAAAAGTCACAGCCTTATGATGACTATCATATTGGCTCTTCTGGCGAGACTGGGCTGTTTTCAATTTCTCACGAGCGATGCGAACTTGCTCTTCTGCTTCTTGGATCATATCCGGACCAAAGAATTGTATTTCCCCGGTTTCTGACCAGTTAAGAGGTGTTCGACACATTCGTCCATATAGAACTTCGAACGGAGCCTTGCCCAAGCTGGCTTGATAACTATTGTTATAAGCGAATTCGGCAAATGGAAGACACTTCTCCCAGTCCATACCGAAAGAGATGACAGAGGCTCGAAGCATATCTTCCAGAATTTGATTGACTCTTTCCACTTGACCACTTGACTGAGGATGGAAGGCGGTGCTGAAAGAGAGATGAGTCCCCATAGCATTCTGGAAACTTTCCCAAAATCGTGAAGTGAAAAGACTTCCACGGTCTGAGTTAATCTCCAACGGCACACCATGAAGTGATACTATCCGAGAGATATACAAATCCGCTAGCTGGCTAGCGGTTATACTTTCTCGAACAGGCAAGAAGTGGGCTACTTTGGAGAGGCGGTCGATAACGACGAAGATAGCATTATTCCCTTTCCTGGTCCTGGGAAACCCGGTAATGAAGTCCATACCGATCTTGTCCCATTTTCATTCAGGAATAGCTAAAGGTTGGAGGGTGCCAGCAGGCCGTTGATGCTCTGCTTTGACTCGATGACAAACGTCGCAGTTAGCAATAAATTGAGCGATTTCTCTCTTCATCCTAGTCCACCAGAACCTCTGGCGTAGGTCCTGATACATTTTGGTACTACCGGGATGAATCGTGAGAGGAGATTCATGAGCCTCCTTAAGGATTAACTGTCGTAGATGTTGGTTCTTGGGAACCACTAAACGGTTCTTGAAGGAAACAACACCTCTGTTATCAATGGAGAAACAACCTGCAACTCCTATGTGAATGTTTCTCTTAATTCGGGAAATCTGTGTATCTTGCTTCTGGGCAGCCATGATTTGATCCATAAGGGTAGGTTTCGCCACCAAGGTGGAAAGGAATCCTCGAGGAACAATTTGAAGGTTAAGCTTACGAAATTCCCCGTGAAGTAGTGGTTTCCCTTGTTGTAACATCAAGTTGTTACAATAAGACTTACGACTTAGTGCGTCGGCCATGACATTGGCCTTCCCAGGGGTGTAAGTGATTCCTAAGTCGTAATCTGTGAGCAACTCAATCCAACGTCTTTGCCTGAGATTTAGATCCGGTTGGGTGAAGATGTATTTCAGACTTTGGTGATCAGTGAAGATTTCACAGCGATTACCAAGAAGGTAATGTCGCCATGTTTTGAGTGCGTGGACTACAGCTGCAAGCTCTAGATCATGTGTAGGATAGTTATCCTCATGTGGACGCAACTATCGGGATGCGTAAGCAAACACTTGACGATCTTGCATGAGTATGCAACCTAGTCCTTGTCGCGAGGCGTCGCAGTAGATAATAAAATCCTTGGAAAAGTCTGGTGGTACCAGTACGGGTGCAGATGTCAGGTGTCTTTTCAGTTCCTGAAAGCTGGACTCGCACTGTGGGGTCCACTCAAACTTTTTATCTTTCTTGAGGAGTTCAGTTAGAGGTTTAGCAACCTTGGAGAAATTCTCGACAAAGCGTCGGCAATAGCTTGCTAAGCCAAGGAAACTCCTAACTTGCTTGACCGATTCAGGAGGAGTCCAATCAAGGACGGCTTGAACTCGCTCGGGATTGACAGCAATACCCTTGCCAGAGATCACATGACCTAGATAGGTCACTTCCGGCAACCAGAATTCACATTTAGAGAATTTGGCATAAAGGCGGTGCTCTCGAAGTTTCGTCAATACCAGCCTTAGATGCTCGGCATGATCTTTCTTGTTCTTGGAGTAGATGAGTATATCATCGAGGTATACCACGACGAACTTATCCAAATACTCCATGAATATAGAATTCATTAGCCGGGAGAAGGTGGCTGGGGCATTGGTTAACCCGAAGGACATGACGGTGTACTCGTATTGGCCATAACGAGTAACAAAAGCCGTATTGGGAATGTCCCCGTTCTTGATTTTGATTTGATGGTAGCCCAACCTCAAATCCATTTTCGAAAAGACTGAGGATCCAGCGAGCTGATCATACAGGTCGTTGATCCTGGGGAGCGGATACTTGTTCTTTATGGTGACCAGATTGACAGGTCGGTAATCTACAACCATCCGTTTCGTTCCATCCTTCTTCTTGACGAAGAGGGCGGGACAAGCCCAAGGGGAAGAACTAGGACGGATGAAACCCTTTGTCAAGGACTCATCGAGTTGTTTCTTAAGCTCAACTAATTCTAGGGGTGCCATTTTATAAGGTCTCCTAGAGATTGGAACAGTTCCTGGAATAAGATCTATCATGAACTCGACATCTCTGTCAGGTGGAACACCTGGCAGTTCTTCTAGAAAAACATCCGGAAAGTCACGGACTACCGGAATATCTTCGAGTTCTGGTAGAGAGCTGGCATTAAGATAGTAGAGCTGACGCTCAGCCATTCGGGTCAAGACATTGACTGTCTTGCCGGATGGGTGTGTAAGTTGCACGGTCCTAGTGTAGCAATCAATCTTGGCGTAATGAGTTGTCATCCAATCCATACCCAAGAAGATGTTTATGTCCGAGGACTTGAGAGCGATTAGAGATGCAAGGAAAACAAGTCTATCGAGAAGAATTTCATTTCCATGGCTTACCCTAGAGGTTTGCCACTTTGAACCAGGAGTTTGAATAACCATGGAAGTAGGCATGTCACAAAAAGTCATGTTGTGCATTCGAGCATAGCTCTCAGATATGAACGAATGGGATGCTCCAGTATCGAAAAGAACAGATGCCGGATGGCAGTTAACAAGAAGCGTGCCAAGGACGACGTTAGGATCCTCATAAGATTCCTCAGCAGAGACATAGTTGACATGACCACGTGCAGTGGGGATTGGCTTGACATAGTTCACCTTGCCGGTTGGCTTACCACGGCCAACGGGTTTTCCTGGCTGGTTCTGGGGACACTCACGCATGTAGTGCCCCGGTTCTCCACACTTGAAGCATGTCACAGTGCCAGTGCGTGGAGCAAAGTTGGTAGGTGGTCCTTCATAAGTCTTGGCAGGTGCATACTGTTGAGTTGGGTGAGGCGCCTCATAGGATGGCCTCGGTGTGTACTTGGGTGGCAGAGCAGTGTTGGGAACCCACACACGGCGCTTGTGAGAGCCAGAGCCGGATGAGGAACCAAAGTCACGAGGATGCTTGCGTGTGGCTTCGAAATCAGTCTGGCCCGTCTGAGCACTGGTAGCTTTGTTCACCAACTTCTGGAAGGAAGTGCACTCGTGCAGTCGTAGATCTCGGCGGAGTTCAGGGCTGAGTCCCTTGCGGAACCTCGCCTGCTTCTTAGCATCCGTGGATACTTCCTCAGGTGCATAGCGTGCCAAGTTGCCAAACTCGCGACTATAGCCATCCACAGTTAACCGACCCTGGGTGAAATTGCAGAATTCCTCCCGCTTGCGATCCATGAGACCTTCCGGAATGTGATGTTCACAAAATGCCTCACTGAACTCAGCCCAAGTAGTGATTTGGCCAGCAGGACGCATAGCCTCAAAGTTCTCCCACCAGAGACTGGCAGGGCCCTCAAGATGGTAGGCGACGTAGGTAACCTTGTCAGCTTCGGCCACACGGGCAGAGTGTAGCTTGTGGGTGATACTACATAGCCAGTCATCCGCATCCAGAGGTTCGGTGGAGTGATGGAACTTCGGTGGGCACATCTTGATAAAGTCGTTGATTGACACCACGTCATTCCTCTGACGGAACCCAGTGTTCTGCTCTATGCGTTCCAGCAGACGGTTGGTCTCTCTCTTGTTCCGTTCTGCCTCGAGCATAACTTCAGCCAAGGAGGGTGGCTGGGGCAGATTCTCATCTCTGGCCCCACTAGCCTCACCCTGCTCCTGAGCAGCAGGAGTGCTGCGAGTGTTGACCATCCTAGGAAAACAAAACAACGGTTTAGACAAGGATGGCAAAAACTTGACATAGGAGTGCAGAATGTAATGGATGACACGGAATGCAGAGATGTTCATCCGTACGACATGGTAATATAGAAACTGCCATATATACACCAGTGGTCATACACACCATACATAGTTTAGTACAAGCCATGGCTAAAGTACAACTGCGGTGAAAGACGATACATCCCATCAGAGGCATTCCAAGCTCCTATACATTATTTAACTACACCTCCGGAATTTAGTACTAGCTAAGTCATATTCCACAGGACGCACAGGACTGTGGAAATACAACAACTACGATACTACTACTGCCACGATCTAGCTCAGACATTCCCGTAGTAATCTTTGTAAAGATTACCACCGTAGCCTAGAAGTGGAACAGATGGATCTTGAAACTCTCGAGCACTCGAAGGCTGTGGACCATAGGGACATGGATGTGGCCTCGGGCCTGATGCTGGTGGTAACCGACGCCCACGTGGAGGTGTGATACCGCCAACATCACGCCAATCCATACGATGAGGTAGACGAGTCCGCACGGGGTACAAATCCCGCATATCCAGATATCCGGCATGCACAGCAGGTGCAAGCCGTGTCAAGGTAGTCCAGTGGGCGGCTCGAGTGTTATACAGCTCCATTCGGAGGGCACGGACCTCATGGTCCCTATCCTCCAGCATCTGAACAGTAGTCTGAAGCAGTGGCTCCTCATGAGCAGCATCAGTATACAAACCAGTGTAGTAGCCTTCCTCTCCGGGAAGTGAGGCTGGCATGTAACAGAACTCAGTGTTCAGCAACAGGGCATGCCTAGGCCGGAGGATGGTCATCATCGAATAGGCGGCATCCTGCACTGCCATCTCGATAGTAACCCCGAGTCCATAAGACCAATGGATGGGGTCGTTAGCTCCGGGATATGAGGGGTATATCCGGACGGTGCAGAAATACTAACTCTGATTGAAATCCCGGTACTGTTCCTCCACGGTTTACTCAGGATACCAGCGGTAACCGGTCTCAGTCAACACACGGACTAGCATGGCCGTGTGACCGGGCACATTAATTCACCGAGTCAAACGAACCACTTGGTGAGGTGTGTGGCCACACATCTGAAACACGAAGTAATGCAGAGGCATTAGTGTTTCTGGAAGAAATCGGCCAGCATAACAACTATAAATGCTCAAAAAAGATTTTGAGACATCATACAAATGATAGCATAACCAGTCAACAATATCATATCAAGGTTCCGGGTCCAACAAATCATCATACTAAAAGGGTAGAAACTGAACCGAGGATTGAAACCAACAATCCTAAGTGTCTACGGATTAGTAACACGTGAGCCTAGTAAGGATAAGAGGCCTAGTCCTAAACTCCCTAAGAAAGAACAGACTGACTCAGATCAGAAGGGCATAAGGTAAAGAAGTAAAAAGAGCCTTACGTTCCCTTCCACAATCAATTCCCCTACATATAACTAAGAATTTACCTAGACTCAACATCGACCAGTTTGGCTTGAGAAACCTACAGGCAGTCCGGCTCTGATGCCAACGCTGTCAGGACCCCGATTCTAAGTCACACCGATCTAGCTGTAACACGTCATATCACTTTGCGGCCTCACGCACGGTATCCCCACGGGTGCCACCTTACCTGGCCCAGGACCGTTTGCGCATTTTGGCACACGTATATGACAGTGTCGCTAGCATCCATATGACATAGAACCCGGGCCGACATGGCTAGTTATAAACCAAAAGTGGCACTAAATTACAGAGACAGGCATCCATGACCCAGCAACGAACGTGTCGGTCATCAACGTATGAACCCAAGTCATAGAAGGCTACATGGACTTAAAGGAACAACGCGTGACATTTCCCCTAAGGGATAGACACAGGAACGAAGAAGGACACATGCCGGCGAGCCTACGTGTTCCGAGTAGTAGCAAGCTACCAAGGCTCATTGGAAGCACTAGGAGGCATTTCCCTGTAAGATAGGCTACCAAAGGAAAACAACTAGGTGTCGGATCCCACACATACCAAGCATTTCAATCATACACACAATATGCTCAATATGTGCAAATACAACATTGCATCACAACAGAACTCTATGACTCAAAGTACTTTATTTAAGAGGCTCAAAGAGCCATACATAACATATCCATACAGTTAGGGGTCACATGACCCAACACTCAAGTCATACAGTCATACAAGCACAAACGGAAGCTAACATGTCTGAGTACAGACAACTTGGAAAATAAAACAGGCTTGGTGTAGCCTGGCTATCTACAAGGCCCTTCACAAGCTCCAGATCTCCGTCTGGGTAGAAAGCTACTCGTCGACGTCAACGTCTATGTAGAACCCATCAGAAGGGGCAGGGTTCTCCTCTGCAACAGTTATTAAGCAAACATGAGTACAAAGGTACTCAGCAAGTCTTACAACAGAACCTACCATACATGCAACATTATAAATAGGGGGTAGTGGAGTTCATAGCAGAAAGCCAGCTTTGACTCTTGGCTAACCTATACTACAACTCTCAACAGATTGCAAGATATTACTACGTACACGAGTCCTCTACTCACCACAACAATACACCACCGAGGATCCTCTTCCGTCATCCTACGGAAGGGCCATCCACGGCACTCACACTTATCTTGAGGCTTTTAGTATTATCCATCAACTTGTATATGAACTATAAGAGTAATCAAGTAATCCGTACCGCCAACAACGGCTATTCGAATAGATTGATAACCCTGCAGGGGTGTACTTCTTCACACACGCTTCCACCACTTATCGCCGTTTACTCGACATGTACTCGGCAACCTTCAAGTGGAAGCCCAGCGAGGGTGTCGGCCACGACCTGACTAACTACACAAGTCTCTCGTCCAGGTTTCTCGCCTATTTGGGTTCCATCCGTGGGGAGATCCGGCCGGGGTGTCGCTCACGGCCCCAAACGATGTGTACAGGGTTCTCGAGTCACCAAACGGGCAACTGGTACACCGTGCCACGTACCTGTCGCATCACAGCCCACCCCGAGGGTCAGCGCTGTGCACGACCACCAGTAAACTACAAACACCAGAAACTAGTTGTACCTCCTGGACAGAGAACAAGGGCAGTTAATAAGACGAGAGGGCTTGGAGCGCCCGGAGCCCAATGCGTGGTAGTAACTGTAACTTGAATCACACATACAGATCTCGGGTCCTATGGACGATTCCAATGAAACAACCCACCACGTACTCCTACATGGCCTTTCATCGATACCTTTACCAAACGTGTTCCACACTTCCCTCTCTTTACCGACATGTTCATTTCACTCTGATCCATCACCCAGATGAACCAGACCTGACACAACTCTAAGCATAGCAGACAACATAAACAAATAGCATGGTGGATCACACATCACATGGCTCAATCAACTCCTACACATGCTAGTGGGTTTCAACTATTTACTGTGGCAATGACAGGTCATTCAAGGGAATAGGGTTCAACTACTGCAGCAAGTAGCAGTTCACACGTTGTTGCCTTAATGCAGTAAAAGAGAGCAGGAGCGAGAAGATGGGTTTGTATCGGAATGATCAATGATTGCTTGCCTCACAGAGTGGTTGTCGGGTACTGCTCTTCAGTTGCATACGCAGAAGTATCCTCGGGAGCAAGACCTAACACGGAGAATATCGGCGATACAATCAATAAGCAAACAAATGCAACAATATGATGCATGCTCATGATATGGCAAGGTGCATGTGTTTTGGGCTAATGCATCTATAAACATAAAGGTTTTAGCCCATTTGAATCAAAGATTCAAATTGAAACTCAAACTATTAATTATTTAATTGCTTTATCATGTTTTAGAGTATACAGCAATGTTAACTTGCTCAAACATGCATGAAACCAGTGCCATTGGAAAGATGGATTTTTCTGATCAATTTTCATATATAAATCTTTTCCATCTGAGCTACTGTTGAATTTATATGATTTTTTGAAGTTTAAAGCATTTTCTGGAATTTCCTGAATTGTTTTTAAATCAAATAATCCCAGAAAATCCTTTACTACGTCAGCATGACATCATGCTGACGTCAGCCAGTCAACAAGGCATCCAGGTCAAACCTGACTAGTGGGTCCCTCAAGTTAGTGACTCTGGAGCTAATTCTGGTCAAAACTAGAGCTGACTGGGTTTGACTAAGCGATGGGGCCCACTGTCAGTGACTGTCGTGGTCAATCTAATTACTGTTAGCTCCTAATTAACAGGCCACGTCAGCCCGCCGGAGTTTGGCCGGCGGCGACCATTTCGCACGGCGGTGACTCGTCGGAATCCTTGTTCCGGCGACCATTTGTCGTGCGGATGGGCTCTAAGTGCTCCTGGTGATGCACCGCATCCAACAGTGCCACTGGTTGGTCGGTTGGTCGCCGGAGTCGACGGCGACGAGCTCGTCCGCGGCGGCGCTCGCACGGAGTTGGCCGGGACGGCGTTGTGGTGCATGCTAGGAGGAGTTAGAGCTAGCATTAGCGTGCTGCTGTTCTACTGATCCTAATATCGTGCTCAGCTGCGAGGCATAGTGCCCGTGGCCACGGCGGCGAGTTGGCCGGTGGCTGTGAGCTACGGTCAGCAAGGGGGCGGCGGCTACAAGGCGTAATCGAGCCCGTGGAGTGAGGGGTTCGAAGCGTGAGCTCACAGCGGTCGCAGAGGGCGTCGAAGCGAGCTCGGGGAAGGTCGGACGGTGGCGTATGGGCGGCGGCGATCTCCGGTGCCGAAGGTTGAAGATGACGGCGGGGAGGGCGTTGCAGCGCTTCTGGCGTCGTGTGCGTCGGTGGGGAGCTTCGGGGCGATGCAGCGGAGCTAATGGTGCGTCGTGGAGGCGAGGGAGTGGCGTAGGGCGCGGTGGCAGCGATCGACGGCGACGAGCTCGCTCGGTGGAGCTCGGCGGAGGGGAGAGAGGAGGGGAAAGACACAGGGGTGAGGGGAAACGGTCAAGAGGGTCTGCGTGGCATCGTCCAGGTCCATCCAGAGGGTCGAAGGGGCCAGCCAGGTAGGCAGGAGGTGGCCGGCGCGTCAGCGATGCTTGCCACCGAGCTGCTTCGTGCGCTGGCGCGGCGAAGAAGACAGGGATGCCCCTGGTGGGCTGGGCCGTCTGGGCCAGGCAGGTAGGTGGGCTCAGGTAAGTCTGCCTCTTCTTCTTTTTTATTTACTTTCTGTTTCATTTCTTTTGCAACTTTGTTGAATTAATAAAAATGCCAGAGCATTTTTATAACTCATAGAACTAGTCATGCCCACTGAATATAATATGAACAGTATGGAACATTTTAGTTTATGATTATTTGGGCACATAAATTATTGTATAGCATTTAAATGCCCAAATGCAAATACCATATGAATTAATCCAGAGACCTTGGATGTCCTGGAAAATTCTGCACCATTTTTGGCAGAGGTTTAAGACCAAGGCAGAAATGATGAACATTTTTGGAGGGCATTTTGGGTACATTCGAAAATATTTTATTAAACCCTAGTGGTTAGAAGAGGGTGTTGGGGGTTCTGTCATTCCCATTTCAAGTTTCTTTGGAAAGTAAACATGATGCACACTCTAGCTAGTCCTAATGCAAGCACTGACTAGGGATGTGACATCTAATTTCCCGGAGTGTTCCCAAATTCTTTTCAAAGTGTGACGAAAGTATGGATTCCATCAGTCATATGCCTTCTCCAAGACCGCTTTCAAATTCTTTCATGTTTGGTTCAACCTTTCCTCTTTTAATTCTTCCGTAGTGTCTCAATAATTTTGGTTGTGTTCCTCGTCGTCATTTGAAGACCGAAGAAGGTTTTCCTCTAAATCTTGCCCGTTCTCTCGGAGATTTGTGCTTCTAGCTTAATGCTATCCTCTCGAATTATTCCGTTGTCATAAATCCTTTTCCGGAGTATTTCATGAATTCATTCTTTGTGTTCCTCCGAAGGGCATCATTTCAGTAGATTTCTTCGTTCTTAGTTTTCAACTTCGTCCTCCAAATATTCTTCATCGATGCCTCTTCGCTCGTCTCACATTCGTCCGGTACTTCGTTCAAGTATTCTGTAATCAGTTCACGATCTCTTCGTTCTCGTCATTTTTAAATTCCCCAAGTGCTTTATTCTTCCCGGCGATTCATCGTATTCACTCAATTTCAATTCGTTATGGTGGTTTGTTCTTTTTCATCACTCGATTTTAATTCTTCCCGGTGGTTCGCTCTTTTCTTCACGTGGTTTTAATTCTTCCCGGTGGATCGTTCCGTTTTCTTCACTCGGCTTTAATTCCTTACTGTGATTCTCTCAAGAGTTCTTTTTTGATGTTATCATATCAATTCTTTCATATTTTTTATTCCAATCCTACCGGTGTTTCATGAAGAATTTTGCAAGTGCGCGATATATCCCTCTTTATTCAATTTCAACGAGAATAAGTAGTATGCGAATCCATTACTTCTCATCAATTTAATTGATCGAGGATAAGCATATCATAACTCTGATTCTTCTTGTGGAGTTGCTTAATTCCTTCCTTCAGAGTTTATTCTTGATGAATAAATTCTAGTTTCAAGTGCTTTCATATTTTGTTTCCGGAGTTCAAGTTTTCTCGGCTATCTCGTCGAAACCCCGACTAATCATCGCAAGGCCTTAATCTTATTCTTATTCTTATCATATATATCATCATCTTTTTGTTACCGGAGTTCTTCCTGGTGGTTCATCACGATTAAATTCCTTCTTCAAATGTTCATCTAATTCTTCTGGAGCAGCTCAAGCATTCTTATTCTTTTGCCTCTCGAGTGCAAATAATTCTCCTTATTCCTTTTGAAATGGAGTTTTGCATTTCTTTCTTCATTCTCAGCTAATCCATCTTTTTGTTGCGGCAGAATATCACCTCAAGTTTCGGGATGATTTCCATAAGTCTGTAACAAGTTAGTTCTTTTCTTTGTTGATTTTCAACGACTCCGTTCATCCTTTCTTCGCAAGAATGCTTTGAATTCACTCGTGGTGGAACTTGTTGTTCTCTTATCCGTTCTTTTCATTTCACTCTTTCAATTCTTCCGGAGGCGTTGTGTTGTTTAGCTCGTCGAGTATCGTTCCCTATTCTTAAGTTCATATCCATTCCTTCTATTTCAGCCGGAGTGCTCCCTGCATTCCTTCATGGAGATTCCTTTCTATCTCTTATTAACCGGAGTGGTTTCGAATTCATTCTTGTTCGTTCAGCTCATCTGTTCCTTGTTCCTCTTTTGTAACGGAGCTTCTCAATCTCGTTCATCTCCATTATATTCTTCCTTTCGAGTGGCTCAACCTCTCAACGTTATTTGCTTTCACTCTTTTGTCCTCGAGGAACTTTGTTCTTCCTTTCCTCTTCCTTCTCGTTCCTACGATCTCGGGACGAGATCTCTTGTTAGTAGGGGAGTGTTGTGACACCCCGAGACCGATGCGCCAGGTGTCAGCCAGTTATTCCTCGTCCTTGCCATGTCACCTGCTGGCGTGTTGCATCTTGCCATGTCATCATGTGTGTTGCATCATCATGTTTTCAAGACTTGCATCCGTCCGAGTCCGCCCGTCCTCTCCGTTGTCCGTTCTGAGCCCAGACACACTTGCACGCGCCCGCGGCACCTCCGAATATTTATTTTATGAGTGGCCGGGAAATGTTCTCGAAATGGGATGAAACTTGGCGTGTGGTCTTATTATAGCATAGGTAGACTGCCTGTCAAGCTTCATCGCATTCGGAGCTCGTTTGATAGCCCAACGGTTAACCGTGTTAACCGCCGGACGCCTTTTCTCTTTTGGCCCACCACCCCACTCCAACAGTCCACAAGCCCATCCTAACCCACTCCATGCTCTCGGTCGTTGGATCTTGATCGTGTGGCCGAAAACCGCTCCTCATTTGGACTCTCCCAGCTCCCTATACCTATAAATAGGTGCATCCCTCTCCATTTTCGTGGATGAACCCTACCCTCCTCCCTCTCGCGCCGCCGGACATGTCCATCCGCGCCAGACATGTCCATCCGCGCCGGACATGTCCAGCCGGACACGTCGCTTCGACCAATAGGGTGCCGCCAGGTCATCGCCCCACCGCCCCACAGCCAATCCGCCGCTGCCACCTGTCTCCGCCACCTCCCCGTCGCGCAGCGCCGCCGCAGCCCGCTCGGGCCTGTGCCCGGCCCGCGGGGCCCATCCGCCGCCGCCCGGTGCCAAGCGCGCCCGCTCGCTGGAAGCCCCGCGCTGCCTCCGTCTCCGGCTGCCGCCGGCGAGCAGCGCGGCCGTCCCCTGCCGCGCCTCCGTCGGAGTCCCGTCGTCGCCGCTATCCTAGCTCGCCGGAGCACCCCCAGCATCGCCGTCGGAGCACACCTCGCTACCCAGCTTCGCCTCCGGCGGATCCGGCCCGCCGCCGCCGGGATCCGCCGGATCCCGTCACCCCAGCCCGCCGGGCACCTCCTCCGACCACCCCCGTCGTCGCCGTGTCGGACGTCAGCGTCGCCGCCTCGCTCGATCTCCTGGAGGAGGTCGAGCACGACGCCGCCCATCGCGAAGGCCTCGTGGGCCTCCCCACCCCCGTGGGCCACGTGAACCCTCGCCCCGCGTGGGCCTCCTTCCTCTCCAAGACGGCCCACCTCTGCCACTTCTCCGGCCCAGGCACCGGCCCAGCCTCCCGTCGCCGCCCGCGTGGGCCACCTCGTCGGCCCGTAGGCCACCTCTAGCCGCCGGCCTGCTCTGCTGCCCCGGCCCAACCCCAGATCCAGCCTCCTCCACCGAGCTGGGCTTGGCCCATGGTGAGCCCATCTAAACTTCGCTCTGGGCGTCGGATACTATTCTACGCTCACTTTTCCTCTGTGTTTTTTTGGCTAAGTCTGAAAAAACCAACATTCTGTTGCATACTTTGCATGGTCGTAACTTTTTGTGTGTATGTCCAAATTGAGTGAATGATATGTCAAAATGATCGTGGTGATATGCTCTTCACTTTGTTCCATTGTGGCATGCTTGTTTGAGTTCATCTTGATGCCCTAATCTCTGTTGCAAGAGTGCTATAAGTTTAAAACTGCTGTTATCTATAATTTTGTTGCATACTTGTGATGCTTGTAACTTTGTGCATGTTTATCCAAATGGAGCCTATGATATGTCAAAATGTTCATTGTGAAGTGCTCTACATGATGGTTGCTGTAGCATTCATGTTAGGTGTCA
Source organism: Secale cereale (assembly GCA_902687465.1). Taxonomy (NCBI): domain Eukaryota; kingdom Viridiplantae; phylum Streptophyta; class Magnoliopsida; order Poales; family Poaceae; genus Secale; species Secale cereale. The sequence goes on along the minus strand of LR738710.1, from coordinate 546,779,560 downwards.
TATTGCCATGCTAATATCGGTTGCAAAAGAGCATTTGGCTGTTAAGTGCTGAAACTTGTTATGAGATGCTGATTTGACTTGCTCATTGCTATTGATGTGTTTGTCTTCATGCCACATGTCTATATGTTTTAGAAGCACAATCATATGGTCTTTGCTGTGGTGCAATCCACTTTTCATGATATGACTTGAGGTGACTTAAACAAGCTTGTAAACATGCCATGTTGTTGTTGTTGTTGTTGTTTTATACTTGGTGAAAAAACTGCTAAGTCTCGAATCTGTATAACCTGATGCTATGTTTGCTTGATGCCCCACTCAAATCCATGCTTGTTTTGAAGTGGCCAATGATCATGTCTTGTTGTCCATGTTATTGACTATCCATTCATGCCCTTACTTGCACATATGATTGGCAGTAGCTTATTTATTTCTTGCTCTCAAGTTTCTATAAATTTTACCTGTCAGCTTTTTATCAGCATGTTCAATTTGGTGAAGCTTGTTGTTATTGATCCATGCCTCCTATGGAGATGCTCCAATGGAGTTGTTTATTGTATGCTATGTCTACTACATGTCCATGATCTTTATATGCTTAGTAGAGTTGATATGCCTGTTGTTTTGTGACTCCGAAGGCAGCATCGTGATGATGTTTTTGCCTTCCCAGATTTTGACAAAGTCTGGATAATTTTATTGCCACTTGCCATGCTTGTTTAATGTGTTCCAGCAAGCTTTTGGGTGTGTTCTAAGTTCATGCTTGTTAAGTATAATGTCTATTTCACATCCATGCTTCTTGTTATCATGTTTGAGTGATGTAGCATATATATATCTTGCTCCAAAGTTGCTATGTGGCTGTTAACTTCAGCTTTGCATTGTATCTTGTTTCGTGTGTATGTGTTGAATCGTTGCTCCGTTTTGAGCGTGCCCTATATGTAACTTGTGTGATTTTGCATGTAGAAGCATAATATCATATTGTTTACATGTTTGGAGTGTGTTTGCTTGATGTTTGGGTGCATCTTGCACCGTTGACATGCTTCTCTTGTTTTGCTCATATCTTCTAGGCCTTAGCTCCGAATTAAAATAACTTTATATGAAACTTGACTAGAATTTCGTGTAGATCATTGGTACGTCCAAAACGTATCTATAATTTCTGCTTGCTCCATGCCACTTTTGGGTGATATTGCTATGATATTCATACATTTCCATACACTTTTGATCATATTTGGACTAACCTACTAATCCAGTGCACCCCGGTGCCAGTTTCTGTTTTCGGCTGTTTTTGTATTCCAGGTTTTCACATTATGAGAACTGCCAGGAAAAATCCAGAAAAATATATAAAAAATCAGCGTTGCAGGAGCTACCGTGCGGCCAAAGTACAGCCGGGGGGGCCCACAGGGGCTCCAGGCGGCCTGTGGGCGCGGCCCCCCTGGGCCGCGCCGGGGGGCGCCTGGGCACCCCTGACCCCCTCTGGTGGCCCCCTTTGGCATATATTTAAAGCGTGTCGAGGAAACCCTGATTCCGGAACCCTTTTCTCCAGACGCGATTCCGATCTCCGCCGCCATCGCCATCAAGCTTCGGGGGACCAGAATTCCTGCGCCGGCACCCTGCCAGGACGGGGAAGTTCCCCCGGATCCATCTCCATCGACGTTGCTTCCTCCCTCCATGATGCGGGAGTAGTTCCTCCTCGGGGCTGAGGTTCTTACTAGTAGCTATGTGGTCAACTCTCTCTCCCATGATGTGATCTTCGTTGTGATCATAGGCTATGTTAATCTATGGTGTTTCCCCTTCCTCTATGTATTGGATTGATGTACTGACTTGTCTTTATCTAGTATAATCCCCGAGACCAAGGTGACAGTGGTCTATTGGACATGGATTAGAACAATATTTTCATGAGTGATTTCCTTTCTTGTGTGTTGATTGAAGATTGAGAGTCTCTTGGTGCTTGTCTTTGACTATCCTTTAGATATGTTATGCTGATTGTGGGACTCTCTTTGGATGGCCGCGATGACATTGGGAAATCCTTAGATCGAGAACTACGAACTTTGAGGTGTGCTTTTGTAGCCCTACATAATTCTCGTCCTCTCTTGACCACGAAGGAATGATCCCCGAGTGTGTCCCCTTTGCATGTTTTATGGGAAATATCATGTGATTCGATTATGTTAATGTTGTTGGGAGTTGCCACTAGTGAAAGTATGAACCTTAGGCCTTGTTTCCACCATTGCAATACCGTTTGTGCTCACGTTTACTACTTGTTTGCTTGCTGCACTTTTTATTACAGATTTATATTACTTTGTTTTGTCATCCCTATCACTTGCCATTTAACATCTCTTCGCCGAACTAGTGCACCTGTACATCTAACAAGTGTATTAGGTGTGTTGGGGACACAAGAGACTTCTTGTATCTTAGTTGCAGGGTTGCTTGAGAGAGACCATCTTCAACCTCTACTTCCCTGAGTTCGATAAACCTTAGGTCATCCACTTGAGGGAAATTGCTGCTGTCCTACAAACCTCTGCGCTTGGAGGCCCAACATAGTCTACAAGAGTAGAAGCGTGTGTAGACATCAAGCTATTTCTGGCGCCGTTGCCGGGGAGGTGAGCGCTTGAAGGTATATCTTTAGATCTTGCAATTAAATCTTTTTGTTTCATGTTTTTATTTCACTAGTTATGCTTATGGACAACCCTGTTATTGGATCGTTGCTTGCGGGAAGACGCCCCACACCGGTGGTGGTTGCTCCTCCCCCTACTGAAATTGTGCCCTATGAAATACCAGCTGGTATTATCGATTATGTTTTGGCTAATCGTTATGCAGGAGACAGACATCCCGATGAACACTTGCTATATCAGTCACAACTATGTTCATTATTTAAGCTTGCAGGTGTATCGAGGGAGTTTGTCATGAGGAAATTATTTGCCTTGTCACTGAAAGGAAAAGCATTGGAATGGTATAGGCTACTAAATGACTCTCACCTACTGGAGTGGGAAGATATCCAGTCTCTCTTTTACTCCAAGTTTTATCATCTTCATGAAGTCCATAAGAATAGGAATTATGTTTATAATTTTTATCCTCATGACGGAGAGAGCATAGCTCAAGCTTGGGGGAGACTGAAAACGTTAATGCTAAAATGTCCTAACCATGGGCTCCCCAAAGATATTATTATTACTAACTTCTATGCGAGGCTCTCTCGACAGGATAAAGATTTGCTCGATGCGTCCTCTATGGGTTCTTTCACAAACAAAAAGATTGATGCTAAATGGGAACTCCTTGAAAGAATTCAACGCAACACTGAAGATTGGGAGAACGACAAAGGTAAAGAGTCAGGTATAATTTATGAGTATGATTGCATTAAGTCCTTGTTGAAACTATAAGTTTTAATAAGTTTAGTGCTAAGTTTGGGCTTGATTCTCAACTCCTTGTTAATTTCCTCAAATCTTTTGCTTCACATCTTAATATGCCTAAGGAAGATTGGATCAAGTATCATAAACCTTTTAAAGAGACTTGCAAAGAAAATGAAATTGTTCATGATGATTTCAACATGCATGATCCAATTCCTAAAAATGAAGTTTTATATAAGCATGTTAATTTTTGTGGAGTGGAGAGACCTTGTGAAAGGCCTATGATTGAAGAAGAGAAGTATTGTAAGCAACATAAGCATGAAAGAACAATCACTTGGGTCAGAGATTTAAATGAAATTGCTAGAGAATTGTGTGACCTTTATCCTTTTACTTGTGAACTTTGCCGTACAGAGGGTCACTTTAATTTTCAATGCATGAACTTTCAAAACATAACTGTTAACCGGTTGTGTGATGACATGATCACCTCTGATCTTTATGATGAGCTTATGTTATTTTTGATGTGTGAAGAGTTATCAGAAAAGACTTCTTGGCTGGATGATAATGCCATAGGAATAAAAACACTATTCAAAATTGCCATCTCTATTGTGTTGTTAATTGCCATGAAAATGATTACATAAGTAAGATTAGAAAGGAGGGAACTTTACCAAAGTATAAAAATTTCTCTTATATTTCTGCTAATAAAAAGGAGAGTTTCTCCCAAGTTTCCCCTATTGTTTCTAATGATAAACCAGGATATGTGGAGAAGCTTCGTCTCCAACCACTCCCTCCTAAGGTGAAGAAGAAGAAAAGGAAGAGGAGGAGGAAGAGGAGCAAGAAGGAAGAAGAATGGGTATCAACCTGGCCTGAGCATATTCATCCCATCAACTTTTATCCTAACGGTTGTAAGTTTAAAGAAGAAGGAGAAGTTTATTGCCTTAATTATCATCTTGATGATATGTCCGTAGGTACTATTGAAGATGATTTTGATTATGATATGCATGTTACTTATTGTGATTGGGAAAATGATGATAATGCTACTTATGATCTTGAAAATCTTTTTGTTACCAACTCTGAAAGTGATGATATGGGAAGCTCTAAGCTTGGGGATGATAGGATTGCAAATCCTTTACCCACTAGTGATGTGATAATTGATAATTCTCTTGCTAGTAAGAATAAAGACAACATGTTTACAAATATAGTTGCTAGCAATGATAATGCTCTTCTCTACCATGATGATGTTATAACTCCAATCTATAGTGTTCAAGTTGTTTATGATAGTCCTACTCCCACTATTACCAATGAGAAAAATTATGCTTATGTGGGGAGTGAGAGTACCTTTTTGCATCTGGATCATGGTAACAATGCTTTATGTAATGCTTATATTGTTGAGTTCATCCATGATGCCACTGAAATTTATAATGAGAGAGGGAAGCTTTGTTCTAAATATCTTAATAATAAGAAGCTTCCTCTCTTTATGGTGAATATTTTGAAGTTATGCTTGTTTTGCCTTCCTATGCTAGTTGCTTCGTGCTTCAATGAATTATTCTATTGCAATATTCCTATGCATAGGAAGCATGTTAGGCTTAAATGTATTTGGCATTTGCTTCTTGATGCCCTCTTTTGTTCTTCAGCTCTTATTCGTACGAGAGCATCATTAAAGTCCTATGCCTAGCTTAAAGGCATAAAAGAAAGCGCTTTTGGGAGGCAGCCCACATGAATAAATTTTTATATTTTGCTTTTGTTGTGTCTTGATGTTGTTTACTACTGTAGCATCATCATTGTATCTTTTCATTTCATATTTGTGCCAAGTGTAGCCTCTGATTGCAAGAAAGTTCAAAAGTTGTGAGGTGCTGTCCAGGAAACAGATTCTGTCCTTGGATAGAAAAATTCGTATAAAATCACCAGATCATATTTTTGGTCTGAATTGTTTCGACAGCATTCTCTATATAATTGTCTTTCGTGCGTCTGTTCTGAGTTTTTTGATTTGAGTTGCAGAAGTATCCCGAACAAATCAATTACTATCTACTGTTCTGTTTTTCACAGATTCTGTCCTGTTTTGCCTTTCCTTCATTTTGCAAATCAAGAGCTTGCTTTTTCTTTGCAAAAACCTTTTGGTAATCTTGAGAAACATTAGAACTTCAAGAATATATTTATTTCCAGCAAGGTACAATTATTTTATTAAGGGTACTAACCTTGCTAATCCGATTATGATGAGTTATGTATGAAGGGAGTTTTCAAGTGTGCGAGGGAAGATGATAAAAAGATTCAGGAGTGTCAAGCGCTCAAGCTTGGGGATGCCCCCATGCACCCCCAAGAAATATTCAAGAAGACTCAAGAGTCTAAGCTTGGGGATGCCCTCGTGCATCCCCTTCTCCATCAACATTATCAGTTCGTCTTTCGTTTCGCTATATTTCTATCACTTCATGTGTTATGTGCTATGCTTGGAGCGTCTTGCTTTTAGTTTTCTTTTTAGTTTTTCATAACGAGTCGGAACTCATCATTCCTTTATGTGGGAGAGAAACACCCTCCACTTCTACCTAGAACATAACATAGAATTTTCATGTCTATCTTTGCTGTGTGTGTTCTTTGTCTTTTAAATAGCTACTATCATGTTCTGCTCTTAGTATTCATGCTTATCTTTTCAAAGAGCTTTTGTTTAGTTGGTTGCTTGAACTCTCTTTAATTATCATGCTCACCTTATTAAGAGAGTTTTCTTCCGTTGCATTGGTTAATATGTCTATGATAAAGATGCTTCGTGCATGATGGCGCTTAGTAGTTCAGGTTTTCTTATGGTTAGTCTCAAATAGCTGGGGGATTCCCAATGTGTTATTGGAGTACCAACATGATTTGTTTGCCTATGATGTGGTATGGTTTATTAATATCTTCCTTTGAGAATTTATTTTGATTGACTTGGCGTATGCTCACGCATATTTAAGACTGTAAAGAAAGTCTGTCAAGCCTTGATGATCTTTTATTTCTGAGTAGCGATATAACTACCATGCCTGATTCAATATTGCTTTGTCGCTCTGCATGATTACGACCGTCATTGCTCTCTTAGTTGGTCGCTCCCAGTCTTTTGCTAACCTTCACTTGTACTAAGCGGAATTACTGCTGGTGCATCCACATCCTTTTAAACCAGTTATGCCATACGAGTCCACCATACCTACCTATACGTGGTATTTCACCGCCACTCCAAGTAATTTACATGTGCTACCTTTAAAACCAATCTTTGCAATATATAGCTCATGGGAAAGTAGCCTAAAAACGATTGTGGTAAAGAATATGTTGCTTATGTATCTTATTTCTTATGAGTTGCTTGCTTAGCGGTAACCATGTTTCTGGGGACGCTATCAACTGTCACACTTTTGTTGAATATCATGTGCGTTGCTATGCATGTTCGTCTTGTCTGAAGTAAGGGTGATTTTCCGTGGGTTGAATGATATGCATATTGTTAGAGAAGAACATTGGGCCGCCAACCAAAGCCATGCATCATGGTGGAAGTTTTAGCTTGGACTTAATCCTCAATCTCTTATGAGAATATGCTTATGCATTAAAGAGGAGTCCATCATCTATTTTCTATGTTGTCCCGGTATGGATGTCCTCAAGTTGAGATCTATCAAAAACGAGAAATCAAATGTGATTTATCTCCTTGGACCTTTGTACAGGTGGCATAGAGGTACCCCATTGTGACACTTGGTTGAAACATATGCAATGCAATGATAACCCATGGGAGTCCGAGCTAATTAGGACAAGGTGCGAGCACTATTGGTATTCGATGCATGAGGCTTGCAACTTATAGGATGTGTTATGCATGACACATATGAAGTAATACTACCGTTGACAAAATTGCGTATATGTTTTTAAAATAAAAAGCTCTAGCACATAACCATTCTTTTACTTTCATGTTGAGTCTCCACCTTCTTTTAAAAGCACCAACTACTGAGAGCATGATTGCCATCCTGAGTGAAATGTGCATTGTCCCAAAGTAGCATTGTCTTTTGCATGATTGTGATATCATTTATTTTGAAATCATTGTATCTAGTCATCACTTAAACCTTGAAGATGCCCCTGCATTTATGTTTTGCTTCACTAAAGGGGGCAAGCTAGATATCACTTTATCATATTTGCACATCATGTTCATTGCAAATCTTTTTGATGTTTCAGTTTCATATTGTAAAACTTTCAGTCATTTGTGATTTTCTCATGAGGCAACTTAATTACTATAGAATCATTGTCTCAGTAAGCTTTTGTCATATGACTATGAGAAGTCCTATATGGTTAATAGCATGTCACCATAGAAATTATTCTTGTTATCATTTACCTACTCGAGGACGAGCAGGAATTAAGCTTGGGGATGTTGATACGTCCAAAACGTATCTATAATTTCTGCTTGCTCCATGCCACTTTTGGGTGATATTGCTATGATATTCATACACTTCCATACACTTTTGATCATATTTGGACTAACCTACTAATCCAGTGCACCCCGGTGCCAGTTTCTGTTTTCGGTTGTTTTTGTATTCCAGGTTTTCACATTACGAGAACTGCCAGGAAAAATCCAGAAAAAATATATAAAAAATCAGCGTTCCAGGAGCTACCGTGCGGCCAAAGTACAGCCGGGGGGACCCACAGGGGCTCCAGGCGGCCTGTGGGCGCGGCCCCCCCTGGGCCGCGCCGGGGGGGCGCCTGGGCACCCCTGACCCCCTCTGGTGGCCCCCTTTGGCATATATTTAAAGCGTGTCGAGGAAACCCTGATTCCGGAACCCTTTTCTCCAGACGCGATTCCGATCTCCGCCGCCATCGCCATCAAGCTTCGGGGGACCAGAATTCCTGCGCCGGCACCCTGCCGGGACGGGGAAGTGCCCCCGGATCCATCTCCATCGACGTTGCTTCCTCCCTCCATGATGCGGGAGTAGTTCCTCCTCGGGGCTGAGGTTCTTACCAGTAGCTATGTGGTCAACTCTCTCTCCCATGATGTGATCTTCGTTGTGATCATAGGCTATGTTAATCTAGGGTGTTTCCCCTTCCTCTATGTATTAGATTGATGTACTCACTTGTCTTTATCTAGTATAATCCCCGAGACCAAGGTGACAACGGTCTATTGGACATGGATTAGAACAATATTTTCATGAGTGATTTCCTTTCTTGTGTGTTGATTGAAGATTGAGAGTCTCTTAGTGCTTGTCTTTGACTATCCTTTAGATATGTTATGGTGATTGTGGGACTCTCTTTGGATGGCCGCGGTGACATTGGGAAATCCTTAGATCGAGAACTACGAACTTTGAGGTGTGCTTTTGTAGCCCTACATAATTCTCGTCCTCTCTTGACCACGAAGGAATGATCTCCGAGTGTGTCCCCTTTGCATGTTTTATGGGAAATATCATGTGATTCGATTATGTTAATGTTGTTGGGAGTTGCCACTAGTGAAAGTATGAACCTTAGGCCTTGTTTCCACCATTGCAATACCGTTTGTGCTCACGTTTACTACTTGTTTGCTTGCTGCACTTTTTATTACAGATTTATATTACTTTGTTTTGTCATCCATATCACTTGCCATTTAACATCTCTTCGCCGAACTAGTGCACCTATACATCTAACAAGTGTATTAGGTGTGTTGGGGACACAAGAGACTTCTTGTATCTTAGTTGCAGGGTTGCTTGAGAGAGACCATCTTCAACCTCTACTTCCCTGAGTTCGATAAACCTTAGGTCATCCACTTGAGGGAAATTGCTGCTGTCCTACAAACCTCTGCGCTTGGAGGCCCAACATAGTCTACAAGAGTAGAAGCGTGTGTAGACATCAATCATCATGGTGCATGTTAACTTGCTGTTTAACAAATTTAACTTAATGTTTGTTCAGATCTGGACCCATTTCTTAATATGCATATGAGGACCTACCGGAATTGCTATATGATGATTTCGGCCTCATTTAAACTTGTTGGTTTGTGTTGTTCTTGTGTGCTTCATCCCTTGCCATGTATTGCATCATATTGACTTGTCTTGCTTCATACTTGTTTGAGCACCTTGTCATGTTCTTGTGTTGTGTGTTTACCGTGTTGCTTGTTTCTTCTCGTTAGTGCTTTTTCCGTTGCGATCGTGAGGATTCGTTCCTCTACTCATGGTTCGTCTTCGAGGATTCTTCTTCGTCTTCTTCATGGATTTGTTCTTCTTCTTTGCGGGATCTCAGGCAAGATGACCATAACGTTGGATACCTTTACTATCATTACCATGCTTAGTTGTCTCGATGCTATCGTTATATGTCGTGCTACCCATCTTTATTGTCAGCCCCTCTCCTTGTTGCCATGAAACCTCTAACCTTTGACACCTTCGTAGCAAACCATTGTTTGGCTATGTTACCCGCTTGCTCAGCCCCTCTTATAGCGTTGTTAGTTGTAGGTGAAGATGAAGATCGTTCCATGTTGGAACTTGTTGTTGGAATATCACAATATGTCTTATAAATATTAACACACCTATATACCGGGCATGGGTGGAAGGCTTGGCCTTTTGCTCGGTGTTTTGTTCCACTCATGCCACCTTAGGAGCTGATAAACCGGCGTTATTTTCCTTGAGTTTGCGTTCCTTGCATGGTTGGGTATATGGGGACCCCTTGACAGTTCGCCTTTGAATAAAACTCCTCCAGCAAGGCCCAACATTGGTTTTAATTTGCTCATAATAACAACTTAATTAATTAGCTCTACCCGATGATTCTTTCTACATAGCAGGGGGGCAGTGCTGATGGTGTTGGTCCCAAACAGGGAGGCTGCAGGGCCGCCACGGGGAAACTCGAGGTATCTGGCTCCTGTAGCATCGCCCATCCGGTCGTGGCCTGAGACGAGATATGCGCGGCTACTATCAGGGTGTCGACACACCAGGAGGTCTTGCTGGACTTGTTTTACCATTGTCGAAATGTCTTGTGCACCGGGATGCCAAGCCTGATCGGATTATCCCTAAGATAAGGGGTGATAATATTATTATTACTTCTGCTGATCGTGAGAGCTTGTGATGGGCTAAGTTGGGACACCCCTGCAGGGTTATGATCTTTCGAAAGCCGTGCCCGCGGTTATGTGGCAGATTGGAATTTGTTAATGTCCGGTTGTAGAAAACTTTTCAGAGGATCCGAAGTAAAACACACAATGGTGTGAGTAATCATGACTGTCTCTTTTCACTTTGAGAAGAGAACACGGTGGGGTTATGTTTGACTCGTAGATAGTTCAGGATCTTTAGCGATCACTACTAGTTTGCGACCGTTTGCGTAGATGCTCATCTTATTCTTGTAATCGTAAGTTAGCCACCATATATTGCTTAGTCGCTGCTGCAACCTCACCACTTAACCTCTTCCTACCCATTAATCTTTGCTAGTCTGATTACCCATGGTTATGGGATTGCTGAGTCCTCGTGGCTCACAGATACTACAACAACAGTTGCAAGTGCAGGTTTCCGATGTCTTGACGTGAGAGCGATGATCGTTGTGTTGGAGTTCTTTCTTCTTCTTCTTCTTCAGTCTTGGGTTAGGTTCCGGGTCGGCAGCCTGGGATAGCATATGGATGTTGTTGTGCTTTTCATGTTTGCATCCGTAGTTGGATGCCTTGTATTGATGATGTTGTATTCATGTGACTTGTATGTATTGTTGTATCCCCCATGTATATATGCAATGGTACGATGTAATGATATCCATCTTGCTAAGCGCCCGAAATGCGGTTGTGCCCCAATCACGTAAGTGTCACGTGATCGGGATAGAATCGCATCTTGGGCCTGACAATAAGTGTATGAAAACTAGTGGGTGTGCATCAAGTTGCTTTCTCATGAAGACCTAGGGCATTTGAGGAAGCCCGTCGTTGGAATATACAAGCCAAGTTCTATAATGAAAATTCCCACTAGTATATGGAAGTGACAACATAGGAGACTCTTTATCATGAAGAACATGGTGCTATGATGAAGCACAAGTGTGGAAAAAAGATAGTATCATTATCCCCTTTTATATATATTTTTCTTTTTTTTCTTTTTTTTCTTTGGCCTTTTTTGTCCTTTTTTTATTTGGCCTTTCTCTATTTTTTCCGGGACAATGCTCTAATAATGATGATCATCACACTTTTATTTTGCTTTGGGAATAAAAATAGAATGCGCACCAATTTGGTTACATAGTTAGGAGACCATACGTGCATGCTTCGGGAATCACAAACCTTAACACCAATATTTTTACTAAACCACAATCATTCACTAGTAGCTCCCTCATATTAGCATCTCTATATCGCAAAACTATTGCAAGGAATCAAACATATCATATTCAGCGATCTACAAGTTTTATGCAGGATTTTATGACTAACCATGTGAATGACCAATTCCTGTCAACTCTCTAAATAGATATAAGTGAAGCAAGAGAGTTTTAATTCTTTCTACAAAAGATATGTCCACGCTCTAACAAATATAAGTGAAGCAAAAGAGCATTCTACAAATGGCGGTTTTCTATGTGAGGAGAAATAGGCAATCCAAACTTCAAATGATATAAGTGAAGCACATGAAGCATTCTATAAAGCTATACTCAAAAGATATAAGTGAAGGGAAAAGAGCATTCTATAAATTAACCAAGGACTATCTCATACCAGCATGGTGCATTTATTAAAAGAAATAAAATAAAAAGCACACGACGCTCCAAGAGTTTACGCATATCATGTGAACGAAACGAATCCGAAAACATACCGATACTTGTTGAAGAAAGATGGAGGGCATCCCCAAGCTTAGACGCTTGAGTCTCCTTGAATATTTACTTGGGGTGCCTTGGGCATCCCCAAGCTTGATCTCTTACTTCTCCTCCTTCTTCTAACATCGAGACCTCCTCGATCTTCGAACACTTCATCCACACAAAACTTGACCGAACTTTTAGTGGCGGGGTTAGTGCATATGATCAATGAAATTCCATCATGTACTGATCTAACATTATTTTATAATTATAAACAAACATTAACCACTATATGCTATCACAATTCTATGGCCCCAAGTCAAGGAGGCTTCAACAAGAATTCAAACATATGCAAATAATGAAGCTATAACAACAAGCTGTGAAAACAGGACAGTCTATAGTAATCTGAACATTAACCATACTTCTGTAACTCTAAAAATTCTGGAAAAATCTAAAATTTGTATAGAAAGACTTTTCAAGAAGTTTCAGATCCTTTCGAAGTTCCAGTAAAAAAATGTAAAATCGCGCACTACAGCCAAAGTTTCTGTTTTTGCACCGCACAAACCATTAAGCAGTTTAATCATCCTAAAGGAAACTCTTGGCACATTATTTTTATAATAAAATGGAATTGTGCAAGAGGATAATTATTTTTGTTGAAAATTTTCTGTAATTCAAGATTTGCGAAGTTTCCATGGGCATAAACAAAGTTCAAGGAGCTCCCCCATTTCAACGGTGCTCGTCTTTCTTACTTTCACTTTTCTTTTTGAAAAAGTTTTAGGTTCCCCTCTTTATTTTCTTTGTTTTTGAACTTTATAAAAGCACACAACATAAATAAATGACTCTCTAGAACTTCCGAGTTGTCTCCCTGGCAGCGCTTTCTTTAAAGCCATTAAGCTAGGCATATAGTTCTCAAGTAATGGATCCACCCGGATCCCAAGGTATATCAAAGCCAATTTTAATTAGCAATGATTTGGCATTTAGTAGTGATCACAAAGTGATATGTGTCGTGCAACAACGAAGTCTAACTCTCTTCCTATGCATAGGCATGTCATACAAGAAAAATTCATGCACATCAAGTAAAGGCCAATGCATAGTATAAGCAGTTTCTTGCAATTTTATCATGTTGGGAACATAGAGAGGCGGAGATGTAGTTCCTCTCTCATAATAATTGCAAGTAGGAGCAACAAGCACATGCATATTATACTCATCAAAATCATCATGTGTAACGGAAAAAGGCAACCCATCAATATAATCCTTAATAAGTGCAAACTTCTTCGATATAGTGTAGTTTGGAGAATTCAAAAAGATAATAGGACTATCATGTGTGGGTGCAATAGCAACTATCTCATGTTTAACATAAGGAACTATAGCAAGTTCATCTCCATAAGCATAATTCATATTGGCATCACGGCCACAAGCATAGCAAGCATTAATTTCATCAAAAAGGGATATTTCAAATGAATCCAAGGGATCATAGCAATCATCATAGCATTCATCCTTCGGTAGGCACGAAGGGAAATTAAACAATGTATGAGATAAAGAGTTACTCTCATTAGAAGGTGGGCACGGGTGATCATTCCGCACTTCCTCCTTTTGTTCTTCGCTCTCCTCCTCATCTTTTTCATCCAATGAGCTCACAATGTCATTAATTCCTTCTTCCATAGTTTCCTGCAAAATATTAGTCTCTTCTTGGACAGCGGAGACCTTCTCAATAAACGCATCAATATTGGTATTGTATTCATAATTCTCATAGCAATATTTCAATATAGCAAAAATTTCAGGCCTATAAACATCATCAGCAAAAGCTTCATACCTTTTAAACAGAGATTCAATTTCATAAGCAGCCTTAAAAGCAACGAATTCTTCTATTTGTTCCACATCATAATAATCATATATACCATTAGCATAAGATGCTAAGGTTTCATTATCATTAAATTCGCATGAAAAGGGAAGGTGTGGATCCTTCATCCTAGAGCAACAAGTATAATCAGATCTCAAGCATAAATCCCGAGCACACCAACACAACATATAAATTTGATCCCATAATAGTTTATCTTTTTGTGTCAAGTGATAATCCCTATAGTATTCACGCTGATCCAACGTTACTCCCACTATATAGTTGAATGGGGTTTTCTCAGCATTATCAAAGTAGTACATAATATCTTTCACATAATGAGCATCGAGGGTTTTAGGAGGTTCCTCATCTCCATGAGTAGCAAGTACACCTAATTTTTTGGTATTTCGTGTTCCATATCCATAACTAAAGATAGAGAACAACTTAGAACAACAAATAAAATCTACTTAGTGATAAAGCAAACAAGCACACATGACAATATTCACCCCACGCTATTACTCCCTGGCAACGACGCCAGAAAAAGGTCTTGATAACCCACAAGTGTAGGGGATCAGTTGTAGCCTCTTTCGATAAGTAAGAGTGTCGAACCCAATGAGGAGCTAAAGGTAGAACAGATATTCCCTCAAGTTCTATCGACCACCGAAACAACTCTATGCACGTTTGACGTTTACTTTACCTAGAACAAGTATGAAACTAGAAGTACTTTGTAGGTGTTGTGGGATAAGTTTGCAAGAATATAAAGAGCACGTAAATAGAAACTAGGTGTTGTTATAGGTAAAGAAGCAATACAGTTAGTATAGAGAGTGTGGAAAAGTGGTGGTAGGTGTTGCGAAATTACCCCTAAGCAATTGACTACGTTACTAGACCGATAGCAAGTTTTATGTGGGAGAGGCCACTGCTAGCATGTCATCCCCGACTTGGAATTCTATGCACTTATGATTGGAACTATTAGCAAGCATCTGAAACTACTAACATTCATTAAGGTAAAACCCAACCATAGCATTAAGATATATTGGTCTTCCTTCAATCCTGTATGCATCAATTTCTACGCTAGGTTGAAGCTTCTGTCACTCTTGCCCTCCAATACGTAGTCCTATCAACATACAACTAACCCTATGGTGTGATCCACGCGCGCGCTCATATGATGGGCACCAAAGGACAACAACATAACCACAAGCAAATTAAATCAATCATAGCAATTCACCAATCACCGGTAGGACAACGAAAATCTACTCAGACATCATAGGATGGAAACACATCATTGGATAATAATATGAAGCATAAAGCACCATGTTCAAGTAGAGGGTACAGCGGGTTGCAGGAGAGCGGACCGCTGTAGATAGATGGGGGGAAGGTGATGAAGATGTTGGTGAAGATGACGGAGGTGTTGGTGTAGATCGCCGTCACACGATGATGGCCCCGGTGGCACTCCGGTGCCACCGGAAGCGAGGGGGAGAGAGCCCCCTCCTTCTTTTTCTTCCTTGACCTTCTCCCTAGATGGGAGAAGGGTTTCCCCTATGGTCCATGTCCTCCATGGTGGTGTAGGGGCGAGAGCCCCTCCGAGATTGGATCTGTCTCTCTCTGTTTCTGCGTTCCCTGATTCTGGCCTTTCACCGTTTCTTATATTCCCGGAGATCCGTATCTCCAATTGGGCTGAATTTTTGACACGATTTTTTTCCGGATATTAGCTTTCTTGCGGAGAAAGAAGGGCACCAACTGCCTTTCGGGGTGGCCACGATTGTCAGGGGCACGCCTGACCCCCTGGGGCGCGCCCCCTGCCTCGTGGCCCCCTCGGGCATCGTCTCGTATTGATTCTAGTTCCCAAAATTCACATATATTCCAAAAAACATCTCCATCCGTTTTTATCCCGTTTGGACTCTGTTTGATATGGATATTCTGCGCAACAAAAACATGCAACAAACAGCAACTCACACTGGGCACTGGATCAATATGTTAGTCCCAAAATAGTATTAAAAGTTGCCAAAAGTATACGAAAGTTGAATAATATTGGGATGGGACAATAAAAAATTATAGATACGACGGAGATGTATCAGGGGCCGGCCCCCCAAACCCTAAACCAATTCGGTTTGGGCCTAGGGGGGCGCGCCCCACCACATGATTGGTGCCCTCTTTCTCCACTAGGGCCCATAGACTCCTCGGGGGGTTTCGGTGACCTCACGGTACTCCAAAAAAATACCCGATACACTTCGGAACCCTTCCGGTGTCCGAATATAATCTTCCAATATATCAATATTTATGTCTCGACCATTTCGAGACTCCTCGTCATGTCTGTGATCTCGTCCGGGACTCTGAACAATCTTCGAGAACTATGTAGACATGACCGAGACACATCTCCAGTCAATAACCAATAGCGGAACCTGGATGCTCATATTCGCTCCTACATATTCTATGAAGATCTTTATCGGTCAAACCGCATAACAACATACGTTGTTCCCTTTGTCATCGGTATGTTACTTGCCTGAGATTCGATCGGCGGTATCATCATACCTAGTTCAATCTCATTACCGGCAAGTCTCTTTACTCATTCCGTAATACATCATCTCGGGACTAACTCATTAGTCATTTGCTTGCAAGGCTTATTATAATGTGTATTACCAAGAGGGCCAAGAGATACCTCTTCGACACTCGGAGTGACAAATCCTAATCTTGATCTATGCCAACACCACAAATTCCTTCAGAGACACCTGTAGAGCATCTTTATAATCACCCAGTTATGTTGTGACGTTTGATAGCACACAAGGTGTTCCTCCAGTATTTGGGAGTTGCATAATCTCATAGTCAGAGGAACATGTATAAGTCATGAAGAAAGCAATAGCAGTAAAACTAAACGATCATAGTGCTAAGCTAACGGATGGGTCTTGTCCATCACATCATTCTCCTAATGATGTGATCCCGTTGATCAAATGATAGCACATGTCTATGGTTAGGAAACATAACCATCTTTGATTAACGAGCTAGTCTAGTAGAGGCATACTAGGGACACTTTGTTTTGTCTATGTATTCACATATGTATCAAGTTTCCGGTTAATAAAATTCTAGCATGAATAAAAGACATTTATCATGATATATAAGGAAATACAAATAATAACTTTGTTATTACCTCTAGGGCATATTTCCTTCAGAATGCTGCTTATCATGTCATATCATATTATTTTCTTTATAGCATGGACATTTGGTCTTTTATATGGTTCAAAGCAATAGTCTAGCTTTGACATGAGATTTAAATACTCAAACATATCAATAAGCAACCATGTCTTTCAAAATGTAAATGCTAAAACAAGTTATCCCTAGCCCATCATGCTCAACCATTGATCCATTCATGAAACACACTCGCATATTAGTTACACCCAATGCTCAAGTACGATCATAGTGTTTCCTAGTTGGTGCTTGTAAGAGAAGATGGAGACTCAAATTCAAAAATAAAAATTACATAAGTAAAATAAAGGCCCTTCACAGAGGGAAGTAGGGATTTGCAGAGGTGCCAGAGCTCAAAGCTTAAATTGAGAGATAAATTCTTTGGGGAGGTATACTTTTCCCACCAACGAGAACGACTTGAGTTTCCCAACACTTTCCATGATCGACATATCATAGGCTATTCCCAAACAGAAAATAAAGTTTATTCATTTTCCACCAAACTTTCACAAGCCATGGCTAGCCGAATCCACGGTTGCCTTCCATACCAACACTTTCCAAGGAATTTATTATTTGACAACATAAAGTAAATGTGTTTTCAATTTCGAGACTGGGCATCCCTAATACCTTTGCCTTACCCTCATGCAATGACAAGTGAATAAACACTCATCGTGAGAATAACACATCTAGAATGGAAAATATTGGCCACCCCTCACCGCCTCGCGAGCAGTACGGGCACACAAAAGGGATTTTTTTTAAAATTAGAGATGGCACATACAAATTTGCTTAGAACGGCAAGGGAATGCTGCATATAGGTAGGTATGGTGGACTCATGTGGCAAAACCGGGATAAAGGATTTTGGATGCACAAGTAGTGATCATCCTTAGTGCAAAATGAAGGCTAGCAAAACACTAGGAAACGACCAACCATGAAACAAATAATCTCATAAGCGAACATTGAGCATAAATAACACTGAATAATGCACCACAAGTAGGATATAATTTCGTTGCATAATTATTTACTTTCGTGCTTGCATAGGGAATCACAAACCTTAACACGAAAATTCTTACTAAAGCATAATTACTCATTAACATGACTCACATATCATATCATCATGTCTCAAAACTATTACAAGGAATCAAGTTTATTTTGTCCCATGATCTTCATGAAAGTTTTCATTATATCCTTCTTGGATATCTACCACTTTGGGACTAATTTTCATGTGTTGCTTTTGATAAGCTCAAACAAATATAAGTGAAGATCATGAGCATAATAATTTTCTTTCTCTCAAAATAATTTAAGTGAAGCAAGAGAGAATTTCTTAAAAGTTTACTAACTTTCAAATAAATCTAAGTGAAGCAAGAGAGTATTTCTCCAAAGATACTAAGCTCACCGTGCTCAAAAAGATATAAGTGAAGCACTAGAGCAAATCCATAGCTCATAAAAGTTTAAGTGAAGCATAGAGAGCTATTCTAACAAGTCATGGCATAATTTTAGCTCTCTCAAATAGATGTGTACAGCAAGGATTTATGACTTAAAAACCAAAACAAAACAAGCAAAGACTCATATCATACAAGACGCTCCAGGCAAAACACATATCATGTGATGAATAAAAATATAGTTTCAAGTGAAATACCGATGGTCGTTAGAAGAAAGAGGGGATGCCACTTGGGGGCATCCCAAGCTTAGTTGCTTGCTTATCTTTGGATAATAGCTTGGGATGCTGGGGCATCCCCAAGCTTAGGATTTTTCTTACTCCTTATTCCTTCATTCATCGTAAGATAACCCAAAACTTGAAAACTTCAATCACACAAAACTCCAACAAAACTCTCGTGAGATCCATTAGTATAAGAAAACAAATCACTACTATAGGTACTGCAGTAAAGCCATTCAAATTTTGTATTTATATTATATATAATGTATTCCAACTTTTCTATGACAAAAACTCATCAAAGAAAACCATAGAATCATGAAAACAAGCACATAACACAATAAAAATGGAATCAGTCAAAAATAGAACAGTTTGTAGTAATCTGTAAGTTTCGAATACTTCTGCAACTCTAAAAATCTAAAAAAATAGTTACACGTGGGAAATTTGTATATTAATCTTCTGCAAAAAGAATCAACCAAAAAACACTCTTCTGTTAAAAATGAGATTTTTTCTCGTGAGCGCAAAAGTTTCTGTTTTTTCAGCAAGCTCAAATCTACTAACACCCAACGTGTTCCTAAGGCTTTGCTTGGCACAAACTTTTATTCAAACCACAAAACACATCTCAACAGAGATATTAAAGCTTTTTTTATTGAAAACCGCAAGGAAATCAAAAAGCAAAAAGATACAAGTTGGGTTGCCTCCCAATAAGTGCTATCGTTTTACGCCCTTAGCTAGGCATAACACAAGGATCTAAGTTTTTTCATCCTTGTTATCCAATTCCTTAATCACACATTTCTTCAAAGATTTAGCATATAATTCTTCGACAAAGATATTTCTAGGGACAAGATCCAAGAATTTGCTTTTGTAAAGAGGTCTTTCTATTATTTCAATAAAATTGGGGTGAATACCAATCATTTTAAGACCCCCTTTGTTGTTACTAGAAGAAGCCCCTTTATTCTTGCGACTTTTTACGGGCGTTTTCTCAATGGTATTAATGGAAGAAAAAGCGGTACCCAAGTTATTAATAATTTCTTCCAATTTATCAATCCAAGAAGGACTTTCTTCTATTCTTTCATTGACTACAGGTTCCTTCTCCTTTAATACTTTAGAAACCTCACCCGCCTTAGATCCAAATGTATTAGCAAGATCATGCATCTTTTTGTCTAAATTTTCAATATGGTCTTTAGTAAGCATCCCCTTTTAAATAACATCTAATCTTTTCATAACATGCTCAAGAGTCAAAGTTGTTTCATTAACGATAATAAGTGGGGATCCCATTAAACTTCCCATAGCATTCAAGGCATCAAGAGGGGGACAACTTAAGAATTTTCCTCCGGTAATGGTATCAAGAACGAATCTAAACCAAGTAGTGATTCCCACATAAAAATTTCGGAGGAGAACAATAATGGATTGCTTGTGAATAGATCTATTATTAGCATTGCAAATCCGATACCACGCGTCTTTTAGGCTTTCTCCTCCTCTTTTCTTAAAGTTGAGAACTTCGTTCTCGGGGGTGCAAATGATGAGGGGATGACTAGCCATGATGACAAGAACTCAAATAGATCTGATAAGAAAATGGCGAACGGAAAAGAGGGTGAATAAAAACAGCAAATATTTGTGAAGTGGGGGAGATGAAAACGAGGGGCAAATGGCAAATAATGTAATTGCAAGGAGATGAGATTTGTTATTAGGAACCTGGTATATGTTGAAGGTGCTCCCCGGCAACGGGGCCAGAAAATTTCTTTTGATGGCTGCTAAAGCTACGTCGGTTTTTCCCCAAAGAGGAAGGGATGATGCAGTATAGCAGCGGTAGGCATTTCGCTCAGTGATGAGACCAAGGTTAGCGAACAAGTAGGAGAACCAAGAAACACAATGTAAACATCACCTGCACACAAATAACAAATACTCGCAACCCACGTGTAAAAGGGGTTGTCAATCCCTTTCGGGTAACGGACATGAGAGAGATATAAATATTGATAGATCGGACGGTAAATAAGATAAATTGCAGCAAGGTATTTTTGGGTTTTTGGTTTAATAGATCTGAAAATAATAGCAAAGGAAAAATAGACCACAAAGGCAAATAATATGTGGAAGAGACCCGGGGACCGTAGATTTCACTAGTGGCTTCTCTCGAGAAAATAGCAAACGGTGGGAAAACAATTACTGTTGAGAAATTGATAGAACTTCAAGTAATCATGACGATATCCAGGCAATGATCATTATATAGGCATCACGTGCAAGATTAGTAGACCGATTTCTTCCTGCATCTACTACTATTACTCCACACATCGACCGCTATCCAGCATGCATCTAGTGTGTTAAGTGCATGGAGAAACGAAGTAATGCAATAAGAACGATGACATGATGTAGGCAAGATCTATTTATGTGAAAATAGACCCCCATCATTTTATCCTTGGTAGCACCGATACATACGTGACCGTTCCCCTTCTGTCACTGGGATCAAGCACCGTAAGATCAAACTCACTACAAAGCACCTCTTCCCATGGCAAGATGATACGTCTCCAATGTATCTATAATTTATGAAGTATTCATGCCATGTTTATAACAATTTTATATGGTTTTGGTAAGATTTGCATGGAACTAATCTGGACTGGCGCTGTTTTCAGCAGAACTAATGTGGTGTTGTTTTTTGTGCGGAAATGAAAGTTATCCAAATGAGCTGAAACTTTTTGACGATTTTTTTGGAACAAAAGAGGCCCCCGAAGCTTCATGGAAGGACCAGAAGGTGAAGGAGTAGGGCAAAAGACACCGGGGCGCGCCTGGGCCCTTGCTCGTGCCCCGGTGGGTTGTGCTCACCTTGAGGCCCATCCGGATGTGAGACCGACGCCAAAAAATCCTATAAATACATAAACCATCAGATATAACTCTAGATCAGAAGTTCCGCCGCCGCAGGCCTCTGTAGCCACCGAAAACCAATCTAGACCCCTTCTGGTACTCTGCCGGAGGGGGAAATCATCACCGGTGGCCATCTTCATCATCCCGATGGCCACCATGATGAGGAGGGAGTAGTCCACCGTCGGGGATGAGGGTTTGTACCAGTAGCTACGTGTTTAATCTCTCTCTCTCTCTCTCTCTCTCTTTCTCTCTCTCTCTCTCTCTCTCTCTCTCTCTCTCTCTCTCTCTCTCTCTCTCGTGTTCTTGAGATGCACAATCTTGATGTATCGCGGGCTTTGTTAATATAGTCGGATCATATGGTGTTTTCCCGTCTCTTGTTGTGATGATTTGAGTTTTCCCTTTGAGATTTCTTTGGATTGAATACTTTTATGGATTTGAGAAGACTTGATATATGTCTTGCAATTGAATACTCATGGTGACAATGGGGTATCATATTGATCCACTTGATATATGTTTTGGCACTCAACTTGCAGATTCCCGCGGTGATACTGGGGAAATCTATGCATAGGGGTTGATGCACGTTCTTGTCTTTGTTTCTCCGGTAGAAACCTTGGGGCACTCTTCGAGGTACTTTGTGTTGGATTACAAATTTGAATATGTTTTGGTGTTATCTTAGTACGAACTCTTGATAGATCGATCGGGAAGGATAATTTTGTGTTATCTTAGTACGAACTCTTGAAAGATCGATCGAAAAAGAGAACCTTGTGTTATTCTAATACGAACTCTTGGATACAGCGATCGGAAAGGGTAACTTTGTGTTACTTTAGTACGAACTCTTGGAAATATTGATCGGAAAGAATAACTTTGAGGTGGTTTCGTACCCCACCAACAACTTCTTCTTATGTTCTCTGCTAGATAGGAACTTTGGCGTGATTCTTCATCACACGTTGATGGGTGGTTATATGATCCAATTATATTAGCACTGTTGAGAGATTGCACTAGCGAAAGTACGGACCCTAGGCCTTGTTTTCCATCATTGCAATACCATTTGTGTTCACTTTTGTTACTTGCTACCTTTCTGTTTTTTATTGTTCGCACTACAAAAACCAATATCTACTATCAATATTAAACTTGTATCACCATCTCTTCGCCTAATTAGTGCACCTACACAATTTCCCATTGTATTTGGTGTGTTGGGGACACAAGAGACTTTTTATTATTTGGTTGCAAGGTTTCTTGAGAGGGACCATCTTCATCCTACACCTCCTACGGATTGATAAACCTTAGCTCATCCACTTGAGGGAAAATTGCTACTGTCCTACAAAACTCTACGCTTGGAGGCCCAACACATGTCTACAAGAATAAAGTTGCGTAGTAGACATAAAGCTCTTTTCTGGCACCGTTGCCAGGGAGGTGAGTGCTTGAAGGCATATCTTTAGATCTTGCAATCGAATCTTTTAGTTTCTTGTTTTATCACTAGTTTGGTTTATAAAAATAAAACTAAAAAATGGAATTGAGGTTGCATCATATTATTGATCATCTTTATAATATCTTTCTTATAAATGATGGATTGGAAAATTGTGCTCAATTGTTAGAAGAAGTCAATAAAATGGTTGGCACAAAATATTTGAATAATGAGCATGATTGCAATGTTGTTGGTATGAACTCTTTGAATATCCATGATGATAATGACATGCAAGGCCATAAGCTTGGGGATGCTATGTTTGATGAAGATGATATTTTTTTGTCCCCCAAGTTTTGATGAGCAAATATATTATGATGATAGCATGCCTCCTATTTATGATGATTATATTGATAAAAGTGGATTACGAGAGTCATGACTTTATTTAGTGATGAATTCACTACTTTGGAGGATGTTTCAATTGACTATGATAACAAAGTTGCTACCTATGATGATTATGGTGATGACATGTATGCTATATTGAATAATATAACCATGAAACTTTTCATTATGATTTTAATTTTAAATCTCATGATAGTTATTTTGTTGAGTTTGCTCCCACTACTATTCATGAGAATAAATTTGCTTATGTGGAGAGTAGCAAAATTTCTATGCTTTCGCATCATGAAAAGAATGATTTATGTGATGGTTATATTGTTGAATTCATTCATGATGCTACTGAAAATAATTATGAGGGAGGAACATATGCTTGTAGGAGTTGCAATAATATCAAGTTTCCTCTCTATGTGTTGAAAGTTTTGAAGTTTTGTTTGTTTTGTCTTCCTATGCTAGTTGGTTATTGCTCCCATAAATTGCTTGCTCACAAAATCCATATGCATAGGAAGTGGGTTAGACTTAAATGTGCTTACCATGTGATTCATCATGCTCCATTTCATGCTTCAATTCGTATCTTTTATGCGAGCAACATTGAACTCTTCAAGCCTAGCTAAGAGGCATTAAAGAAAAGCGCTTGTTGGGAGATAACCCAACACTTATACATATTCTTTTTTGTGTGTTCACATGGTTAAGCTACTATCGTAATCATGTTTTATAGCTTTTGTTTCAATAAAGTGCTAAGCAAATCCTTAGGATCAAGTTGGGTGATAGTAGATTTGATCTTGCTGAAAAATAGAAACATTTACACTCACGAGAAAAATTTCCACTTTTAACAGAAGAGTGCTTTTAAGTTGATTTTGTTTGCAGAAGTTTAATATACGAATTTCTCACATGGTCATGTTTTTTCATGATTTTTAGAGTTGTAGAAGTATGGTGAATGTTCAGATCATTACAGATTGTTCTGTTTTTGACAGATCCTGTTTTCAATGCATAGTTTGCTTGTTTTCTAGTTTCTATGGATTATATTGATCAATATAAATTTTAGAAATGATATGCTACTGTAATAATTGTGTGAGAAAAATTATTAATCTTGTCTTTGACAGTACCCAAAGTGAATGATTTGTTTTACCATACTAACCTATCTCACGAAGTTTTGTTAAGTTTTGTGTGATTGAAGTTTTCAAGTTATGGGTGAGATATCGATATGAGGAGAATAAGGAGTGACAAGACCCTAAGATTGGGGATGACGAAGGCACCCCAAGGTAATATTCAAGGAAGATCCAAGCAACTAATCTTGGGGATGCCCCGGAAGGCATCCCCTCTTTCGTCTCTAACATTATGGGTAACCTCACTTGGAGCTATGTTTTCATTCGTCACATGATATGAGTTTTGCTTGGAGTGTCAATTTATTTTGTTATAATTTTCTTTGTGGTATTTATAATAATGTTTTTCATTTTTTATTTCAATAAAAGTGTCAATTATAGCCTTTACCATGCTTATTTTGCATGTATACATGTTGTTGTTTGAAAACAGAAAGTTTCCTATCATTGTCTGAATTCTTCTAGATAGTCAGAACGTGATAAAATCTTGAAATTTTTACAAAGTTAGCATGAATAAGTTCTCTATATCTTGGTAATTTTTTCAGAATTTTTAGAGCTAGGGAAGTATGAGAACAATTCCATTCTTTACAGACTTTACTATTTTGACAAATTGCTGTTATGTTTGCATATGTTTGCTTGTTTAATGATTCTATTTGAGGATAGGAGTATTAAATATGCAGAGGAATTTAGTATGAAATGTTGAATAATAATTTTAGTGATTTGCTACAGTAGAGGATGATAAGGTTTTGCATTTATTTATACTAACTTATCTCACGAGTTCTTGTTGAGTTTTGTGTGGACGAAGCTTTTGAGATTTAGGGAAACTGTAATATGAGAAGAATTAAGGAGACACAAAATTTCAAGCTTGGGTATGCCCAAGGCATCCCAAGATAATATTTCTAGAAGTCTCAAGCATATAAGCTTGGGGATGCCCCGATAGGCATCCCACCTTTCTTCATCAACGATTATCGGTTAGTATCGGTTGACTCTAAGTTTTTGCTTCTTCACATGAGATGTGCAATTCTTCAAATGTCATTTTATTTTGTTTGATTGTTGTTTTAATAAAATACTTACATTTTAAAGTTTTTAAATAAAATAGAGCCCCCAAATAGTTGCCAGAAAATCTAGATAAGCGGTTTCACATCCCGTTAAAGAAGCTCTTTTCTAACATCGTTGCTCCAGTGCTTCATTTATATCTTTTTGAGAACGATGTGCTTTAGTAATTTTGAAGAAAATCTCTCATGCTTCACTTAGATTAATTTGAGAGAAAGAAATATTATGCTCATGGTCTTCATTTATATCTTTTTGGAGTAGCTTGTCATTTACTCTTGTGCTTCACTTATATCCTATGAGTAAATTATTGAATAAATTGAATGTCATGAAGTTGAAATCATATCATGCCTAGTGGTAGCTTCACATTGGGTTTAGATAGTGAAATATTTTGAGGCTTGACAATCACAATATTGGTCATACAAGCAATTCAAGAATAATTAGTATAAGGAAGAGAACTTTCACATGCAAATACACTATCCTGGAAATATTTTGTGATTGTGAGCCCCCATTAAAATATTATATGCCAAAATTGTTGACGTTGGACAAGGAAGACTAATACGTCTCCAACGTATCTACTTTTCCAAACACTTTTGCCCTTGTTTTGGACTCTAACTTGCATGATTTGAATGGAACTAACCCGGACTGGCGATGTTTTCAGCAGAATTGCCATGGTGTTGTTTTTGTGCAGAAATAAAAAGTTCTCGGAATGACCTAAAAATTTACGGAGAATTATTTTAGAAAATATAAAAAATACCTGCGGGAAGATCCAGACCAGGGGGGCCACACCCTGTCCACGAGGGTGGGGGGCGCGCCCCCTCCCCTAGGGCGCGCCCCCTGCCTCGTGGCCCCCTTGGTGCTCGACCGACGTATCTCCGGATCCCATATATTCACTTTCGGGGAGAAAAAATCAGAGAGAAAGAATTATCGCAGTTTACGATACGGAGCCGCCGCCAAACCCTAATCTCTCTTGGGAGGGCTGATCTGGAGTCCGTTCGGGGCTCCGGAGAGTGGAGATCGTCGCCATCGTCATCATCAACCTTCCTCCATCACCAATTCCATGATGCTCATCGCCGTGCATGAGTAATTCCATCATAGGCATGTTGGGCGGTGATGGGTTGGATGGGATCTATCATGTAATCGAGTTAGTTTTGTTAGGGTTTGATCCCTAGTATCCACTATGTTCTGAGATTGATGTTTCTATGACTTTGCTATGCTTAATGCTTGTCACTAGGGCCCGGTTGCCATGATTTTAGATCTGAACCTATTATGTTTTCATGAATATATGTGTGTTCTTGATCCTATCTTGCAAGTCTATAGTCACCTACTATGTGTTATGATCCGGCAACCCCGAAGTGACAATAATCGGGACCACTCCCGGTGATGACCTTAGTTTGAGGAGTTCATGTATTCACTATGTGTTAATGCTTTGGTCTGGTACTCTATTAAAAGGAGGACTTAATATCCCTTAGTTTTCAATAGGACCCCGCTGCCACGGGAGGGTAGGACAAAAGATTTCATGCAAGTTCTTTTCCATAAGCACATATGACTATATTCGGAATACATCCTACATTGCATTAATGAATTGGAGCTAGTTATGTGTCACCCTAGGTTATAACTTCTACATGATGAATTGCATCCGACATAATTCCCCATCACCGATCTAATGCCTACGAGATTTTCACATATTGCTTGTTGCTTATTTACTTTTCCATTGCTACTATTACAACAACATTATCGCTACCTTTGTTACTGCTATCGCTACTATCATACTACTTTTCTACTAAACTAACTTGCTGCACATACTAAGTTTCCAGGTGTGGTTCAATTGACAACTCGGCTGCTAATACTTAAGAGTATTCTTTGGCTCCTCTTGTGTCGAATCAACAAATTTGGGTTGTATACTTTACCCTCGAAAACTGTTGTGATCCCCTACACTTGTGGGTTATCAATACTATTTTCTGGCGCCGTTGCCGGGGAGCATAACTCTATTCTTTAAGTCACTTGGGAAATATATCTGTTGATCACTATGAAGAATTTGAAGGACTCAAAAACCAAGATCTTACCCTCAACTACGAGGGGAGGTAAGGAACTACCATCTAGCTCTGCACTTGATTCACCATCTGTTATGGGTAAATTTGCGACACCTACTCCTGCTATTGAATCTGATATGTCGTATGTTCTTGATGATGCAACTTCTCCTATGTATGATGAAACTACTTCTATGCTTGATAATACTGTGCCACTAGGTGAATTTCTAGATGAACAAATTGCTAGGTTAGGGAGAATGCAAATATTGAAACTAATAATATTTATGAAAGTGATGATGAAGCTTCTCCCAATAGATATGAATTACCTGTTGTTTCTGAGGGTTATGTTATGGATGAAGAAACTGCTAGAGACTTTCTTGCTTGCAATGGTAGATATGATCTTAAGAAATTATTAGCTAAGCTGGAAGAAAAGTCCTTGAATGCTAGAATGAAACATGACCCTGCTTTTGCTTCTTCACCTATCTTTGTGACTGATAAGGATTATGAATTCTCTGTTGATCCTGAGTTAATTACTTTGGTTGAATCTGATCCTTTCCATGGCTATTAATCTGAAACTGTTGTGGCACATCTTACTAAGTTGAATGATATAACCACCCTTTTTACCAACGATGAAAATATTCGTTACTACTATATACTTAAGTTGTTTCCATTCTCGTTAAGGGGTGATGCTAAGACTTGGTTTAATTCTCTTGATCCTGGTTGTGTGCGTAGTCCCCAGGATATGATGTACTACTTCTCTACTAAATATTTTCCCGCACATAAGAAACAAGCTGCCTTACGGGAAATATATAACTTTGTTCAAATTGAAGAAGAGAGTATCCCACAAGCTTGGGGGAGGCTTCTTACTTAATGCTTTGCCTGATCATCCTCTTGAGAGGAATGATATACTTGATGTCTTTTATAATGGACTAACCGATGCTTCCAGAGACCACCTGGATAGTTGTGATGGTTGTGTTATCAGGGAAAGAATAGTTGATCAAGCTGAATTATTACTGAATAATATGATGGCCAATGAAAATAATTGGACACTTCCTGAACCAGCCCCTAAGCTAACTCCGAAGAAAAGAGGTGTTCTATTTCTCAGTCCTGAAGATATGCAAGAGGCAAAGAAATCTATGAAAGAAAAGGGTATTAAAGCTGAAGATGTTAAGAATTTACCACCTATTGAAGAAATAGATGGTCTTGCTAACCCGGCACAGGTAGTAAAGGTAAATTCTCTTTATAGGTTTGATGAAGGTGATATCCCTCGTTATAAGTTTGCTAGACAATTCTTAGATGAGTTTGACAATTTTATTGTGAAACAAGAAAACTTCAATGCTTATGTTGGTAGGCAATTGCAACATAATGCTTATATGATTGAACGCTTGAGTGATTATCTGTCTAGAGTTAAAGGTGAACTGAAACTTATTAGTATATATGCTTCCATGGTCACCACTCAAGTAGAACAAATACTTAAGGCTCAGAATGATTTGCTCAATGAATTAAATTGTAAGAATAATGACTATGCTGTTAGAGTTGCTACTAGAGGTGGTAAAATGACTCAGGAACCTTTGTATCCTGAAGGCCACCCTAAGAGAATTGAGCAAGATTCTTAGAGAGCTAATTTAGATGCACCTAGTTCTTCTAAGAAGAAGAAAAAGAAAAATGATAGAACTTTGCATGCTTCTAGTGAACCTATAGCTGACACACCTGAGAATCCCAATGATATATCTGTTTCCGATGCTGAGACACAATCTGGTAATGAACATGAACCTAGTGATAATATTAATGATGATGTTCATAATGATGCCCAACCTAGCAATGATAATGATGTAGAGATTGAACCTGCTGTTGATCTTGATAACCCACAATCAAAGAATCAAAGTTATGATAAGAGAGACTTTGTTGCTAGGAGGCACGATAGGGAAAGAGAACCATGGGTTCAGAAACCCATGTCTTTTCCCCCTAAACCATCCAAGAAAAAGGATGATGAGGATTTTGAGCGCTTTGCTGAAATGATTAGACCTATCTTTTTGCGTATGCGTTTGACTGATGTGCTTAAAATAAATCCTTATGCTAAGTATATGAAAGATATTATTACTAATAAAAGAAAGATACCTGAAGTAGAAATTTCCACCATGCTTGCCAATTACACTATTAAAGGTGGAATACCTAAGAAACTAGGAGATCCAGGAGTACCTAATATACCTTGCTCCATTAAAAGAAACTATGTTAAAACTACTTTATGTGATCTTGGAGCCAGTGTTAGTGTTATGCCTCTCTCTTTATATCGTAGACTTGAATTGAGTAATTTGACACCTACTGAAATATCTTTGCAAATGGCTGATAAATCAACTGTTATACATGTCAGTATTTGTGAGGATGTGCCTGTTTTGGTTGCAAATGTTACTATTCTAACAGACTTTGATATACTTGATATTCCCGAGGACGATAGTATGTCTATTATCTTGGTAGACCCTTTTTGAATATTGCAGGGGCTATTATTGATTGCAACAAAGGCAATGTCACTTTTCATGTCAATGGTAATGAGCATACAGTACACTTTCCAAGGAAACAACCTCAGGTCTATAGTGTCAATTATATTGGAAAATTTTCCACTATTACTATTGGAGATTTTGAATTTCCTCTTCCTACTGTCAAGAAGACATATGACATTCTTATTGTTGGGGACATACATATCCCCATTGAGGTAACCTAGTGTTATTCGAAAATTCTCCGATTTCATGTTATTTGGAAAGAGTTTATTAACAATACCTGATCAACCTTGTTAATTGATTCCTTTTGATGAGCATGAGATAGGTGAATCTAGATAGCACAACCTTCTGTATCCTCCTTTTACTTTCTGTTAATTAGGATAAATAAAGCAAAAATAGTATTTTCTGTCTGTTTCCAGACTTATCCGTGCAATAAAAAATACCCCGAAAAAAAAGTTCTCCAAATGCCCTGAAAATTTAACATGATATTTTCTAGAATTTTTGAGAATATATGGCACAGAACATACAGCGAGGGGAGCCAGCACCTGGCCACGAGGGTCTAGGGCGCGCCCCCTGCCTCGTGGGCCCCATGTGGCCCCCTCCACTTATTCCTGCACCCATACTCTTCTTCTTCCTCCCAAAAAAATCACCAACCAGCTCAAGCACGAGTTCTAGCCCATCTTGCTGCCATTTTCAATCTCCTTGCTCAAAGCACCATTCACCAAACTGTTTGGGGAGATTGTTCCTTGGTATGTGACTCCTCCATTGGTCCAATTAGTTTTTGTTCTAGTGCTTTATTTATTGCAAATTTTTGCTGCTGTGGTGACCTTGTTCTTGACCTTGCATGTCAAATTTCTTTGGTCCCAAGTAGTTCTAATGCATGATATGGTCTCTAGGCACTTATAGGAGTTGTTGTTATCAATCTTGTTGAGTTTGGTTAACTTTTATGAGTTACTAAATATTTCAGGAAATTTCAGAAAAATGCATAGGAAAAACTTCCAAGGTGGTTCTTCAAGGAAGCAAGAACCGAGGCTCGCGTTTCGTGAGCCAGATGATGAACTACCGAGGGAAGCTGACGTGCGGTCATGTGAATGGTCGTCAGACAAATTTATGGATCAGGTTGGCATCAAGGAGGAATTTTACGCATATGTGCGCAACGCAGACCTCGAGGGCTTCATACAAGATAAGTGCCCTCAATACCGTGGCTTAACTGATACCTTTGTGAGATGGTTTAAATTTTCATCTTCACGTAATTCTCACACTGTCCTGTTTGACCTTAATGATAAATCTTACACCATGGACTTAGAGTATTTTAATGATGCTTGTAAGCTCCCGCGGAGGGGCAGTATGTGTGATCCTCGCAAATCTGAATATAGAGATTTCCTCGCTAGTATCACAGTGGGGGGATCTAGAGAAATCACACAGACTACCATAGGGAGCATTTATTTTTCTGCTATTCATTACTTTGCTCTCTTTATCGGTAGATGCATAAACGGTAAGGATGAGGCTTGCCACTTGTGTGTCCCTGATCTTAGTGTTCTCAAGAGTGTTGTATTAGGTGATAGACAATATAACCTGGGAGCCATTGTTGCGCGTAGGCTACATCACAATGGTTTGCAAGGAGATTTATTTGGTGGGATTTATGCCACTCGCATAGCTCACCGTCTTGGTGTGCCTGTCCATGAAAATGATGAACCTTTACCGCCTGCTCATTTGGATTACCATGCTATGACTAGTCATCGGTTTATAGAGAGGGATGAACAATCCCTCAAATATCGACTAATCTTTAACAGGCATCATGTCGTCCCTATTATTCTTCATGCCCCTACTTTGTTTGACTTTCAGGCAAAAGGGAGATATACTATAACCAGGGAGGAGGCAAATGAGTACCATAATATGACGGAAGCAGCCCGCCTTCGAGCTACAACTCAGCAGGCAGTAGCTGCTGCATCTCAGTACAACCCCAACTACGACTTTGGATATCCGTCAGGCCAATACTGGCCATAGACCAACTTAGGACAAGAGCCTAAGCTTGGGGGAGTACGTGTTTCTCACCGACTTTACATTCATGTTCACACACTTATTCTAGTTGTCGATGCTCACACTCTTTCATTGTACCATCCATGCTTAGTTTCAATCCTTTTTCTTAGTCTTTTTCTCTTGTGCTAGAAAAAACCTTAAGAAAAATAAACAAAAAAATATTAGACTTAGCTTTTAGCTAGTTTACTTTCCCTATAGTAGTAATTAAAAGAAAACCCAAAAAGATTTCTCGTTCTTCTTTTGCTTGTTGGGAGCTTTCCCGTGTAAATAGTTTCTTTTCTTTTCTTTGGGGGTTAAGAGTAGAAGACCATGATTGAAATTGCTTAGTGGCTCTCATATGCTTTATTGTTGATTTAACCTTGAGCCATATTACCTTGTCTTCTCTCTTGTATTAAATGCTCGCAGATTCCAGCTTAGTCCAATGCACGTGCACTATTATTATTATCCACACCGTTCGGTCGTGCGAGTGAAAGTCAATAAGGATGATATATGATGAACTAATTGAGATGAGAAAAGCTGGTATGAACTCGACCTCTCTTGTTTTTGTAAATATGATAGTTCATCGTTCCTGATTCAGCTTATTATGAATGAAACATGCTTGCAATGACAACTAGAGATCATAGCTACTTATGCCATGCTTAATTAGCTGAGAGTCTATATTGGCCTATCTTGCATGCCAACATGATATTAAAATGGTTGGGATGTAGTATGATGGGGTGGTATCCTCCTTTGAACGATTCAAGTGGTCTGACTTGGCACATGTTCACGCATGTAGTTGAAACAAAATCAACATAGCCTCCACGATATTTATGTTCATGGTGATTTATATCCTACGCATGCTTGCATTCATTGTTGATTAATTTTAATGCATGTTCATGACCGTTGTTGCTCTCTAGCCGGTCGCTTCCCAGTCTCTTTCTAGCCTTCACCTGTATTAAGTGGGAATACTGCTTGTGCATCCACTTCCATAAACCCCAAAGTTATTCCACATGAGTCCACTATATCTTCCAATATGCGGTATTTACCTATCGTTCCAAGTAAATTTGTATGTGCCAAACTCTAAACCTTCAAATGAAATTATGTTTTGTATGCTCGAACAGCTCATGTATCAACTAGGGTTGTCTATATCTTCCATGCTAGGTGGGTTATGCTCACGATGACTAGACTCCGCTCATCATTCATGAGAAAATGGCTGGTAATCGGGATGCCCAGTCCCATGCTCAAAATCATAATAGTTAAACAAAACTCCCTCGGGGTTGTTGCTGGTTTGGACGGTACCTGTTCTTTCGGGCTAGTCGTGGAGTGTGCTTGTTAGTGGTTGGGGGAGTATAAACTTTACCATTTTGTTTGGGAACCACCTATAATGTGCGTAGCATGGGAGATATCGAGATTCTTGGTTGTTATGTTGACAATGAAAGTATACCGCTCAAAATGTTATTCATCTCTATTTAAAAATCGAGCTCTCGCACCTCTACAAATCCCTGCTTCCCTCTGCGAAGGGCCTATCTATTTACTTTTATGCAGAGTCATCATCCTCTTATAAAAGAGCACCAGTAGGAGAGCACCTCTGTCATTTGCATGTATTACCATTAATTTGCATTGAGTATGATCATGACTGGATCTCTTTTACCATGAATTACAATGTCTAGTCAGTCCTTGATCTTTAAAGGTGCTCTGCATTTAAGTTTTGCGGTCTCAGAAAGGGCTAGCGAGATACCATCTTGTTATATCATATCATGATTGTTTTGAGAAAGTTTTGTCATCCGAGGTTTATTATTATTGCTCGCTAGTTGATTATGCCATTGATGTGAGTAGACATGAGACCTGCAAGTTATTGTGAATGTGGTTAGTTCATGATCATTGCTGAAAACCAGAATGATGGCTTACATATTTAGAACAACAAGAGCAAACAGAGTTTGTAAAAGTTTTTCTTTATCACTTTCAGTTTATCAACTGAATTGCTTGAGGACAAGAAAAGGTTTAAGCTTGGAGGAGTTGATACGTCTCCAACGTATCTACTTTTCCAAACACTTTTGCCCTTCTTTTGGACTCTAACTTGCATGATTTGAATGGAACTAACCCGGACTGACGTTGTTTTCAGCAGAATTGCCACGGTGTTGTTTTTGTGCAGAAATAAAAAGTTCTCGGAATGACCTGAAAATTTACGGAGAATTATTTTGAAAAATATAAAAAATACATGCGGGAAGATCCAGACTAGGGGGCCCACACCCTGTCCACGAGGGTGGGGGGCGCGCCCCCTCCCCTAGGGCGCGCCCCCCTGCCTCGTAGCCCCCCTAGTGCTCCACCGACGTATCTCCGGATCCCATATATTCACTTTTGGGGAGAAAAAAATAAAGGATAACGAATTATCGCATTTCACGACACGGAGCCGCCGCCAAGCCCTAATCTCTCTCGGGATGGCTGATCTGGAGTCCGTTCGGGGCTCCGGAGAGTGGAGATCGTCGCCATCGTCATCATCAACCTTCCTTCATCACCAATTCCATGATGCTCGCCACCATGCGTGAGTAATTCCATCGTAGGCTTGCTGGACGGTGATGGGTTGGATGGGATCTATCATGTAATCGAGTTAGTTTTGCTAGGGTTTGATCCCTAGTATCCACTATGTTCTGAGATTGATGTTGCTATGACTTTGCTATGCTTAATGCTTGTCACTAGGGACCGAGTGCCATGATTTCAGATCTGAACCTATTATGTTTTCGTGAATATATGTGTGTTCTTGATCCTATCTTGCAAGTCTATAGTCACCTATGTGTTATGATCCAGCAACCCCGAAGTGACAATAATCGGGACCACTCCCGATGATGACCTTAGTTTGAGGAGTTCGTGTATTCACTATGTGTTAATGTTTTGTTCCGATACTCTATTAAAAGGAGGCCTTAATATCCCTTTGTTTCCAATAGGACCCCGCTGCCACGGGATGGTAGGACAAAAGATGCCATGCAAGTTCTTTTTCATAAGCACGTATGACTATATTCAGAATACATTCCTACATTGCATTGATGAACTGGAGCTAGTTATGTGGCACCCTAGGTTATAACTTCTACATGATGAATTGCATCCGACATAATTCCCCATCACCAATCCAATGCCTACGAGCTTTTCACATATTGCTTGTTGCTTATTTACTTTTCCGTTGCTACTATTACAAAAACTACAAAAACATTATCGTTACCTTTGTTACCGCTACCGCTACTATCATACTACTTTGCTACGAAACTACCTTGCTGCAGATACTATGTTTCCAGGTGTGGTTGAATTGACAACTCAGCTGCTAATACTTAAGAGTATTCTTTGGCTCCCCTTGTGTCGAATCAACAAATTTGGGTTGAATACTTTACCCTCGAAACCTGTTGCGATCCCCTACACTTGTGGGTTATCAAAGAGAACGTAATGGTTTAAGTTTGTTCATATTCACATAGAAATTATATTTTCATAGATCCTTCAACATGTGGTGCTTGCCCCCCATCTTTGCTAGCCAAAAATTCCGCACCAGGTAGAGATACTACTTGTGCATCCAAAAACCCTTAAACCCAAATCTTATCTTCAAGAGTCCACCATACCTACCTAAGGATTGAGCAAGATCCTTTAAGTAAGTTGTCATCGGTGCAAAAAGGCAATAAAAATTGCTTCTAAAAGTGTTAGATCATTTAGTGTAAGGGGAAATTGAGCGTTGTACGAACTTGTGATGGCATAGTAATTAAAACGACGGACTGTATAATAAAGGTTGTTGTCGTAAGGGGCAATATAACGTGATGTTCCTTTGCATTAGGGGATTGAGCATACAAACAAATAAGCGCATGGCAACCTCTGCTTCCCTCTGTGAAGGGCCTATATTTTACTTTTCAATATTTACTTTTATGCAAAGATTCAAAGTTTTTCTCTCTATTCCTTTTTTATTTTTCTCCTTTGGCAGGCATCATGTGGTAAGGAAAGATCTAGGCACATATGTCCAGCTGAATATGGGTAGCATGAGTTATTATTGTCGTCATCAGCCAAAGGTGAATACGTTGGGAGGCAAAATTACAAGCCCCTATCTTTCTATGTGTCTGGTTGAAACGTTTTGCTCATGTGCATGCGGTGAGTGTTAGCAATCATAGAAGACTATATGATGGCTGAGTACGTAGAGCTCTTACTCAAACTCTGTTGAATAAGTTGGATTACGATTGCTTAATGACTGAGAACATAGGTTGTTGAGTTTCAATAGAATTCATTGTTTGAACCTGAACATGTGAATTGGTTACTACTTTAAACATGAGAAATTTTATAAGAAAGATTTGTTGTTATGATGCTAGGAAAGTGATTGAAATTGTCATTGATCAAACTTGTGCACTTTGCTAGCATTGACACTTCATAAATTATTTCTTCTATCATTTACCTACTCGAGGATGAGTAGGAATTAAGCTTGGGGATGCAGATACGTCTCCAACGTGTCTATAATTTATGAAGTATTCGTGCCATGTTTTTAACAATTTTATATGGTTCTGTTGTGATTTGCATGGAACTAACCTGGACTGACGATGTTTTCAGCACAACTACCGTGGTGTTGTTTTTTGTGCAGAAATGGAAGTTCTCCAAATGAGCTGAAACATTTTGATAAAAAATTTTGGAACAAAAGAGGCCCCCGAAGCTTCGTGGAAGGACCAGAAGGTGAAGGAGCAGGGAACAAGATACCGGGGGCGCGCCTGAGCCCTTACCCGTGCCCTGGTGGGTTGTGCGCACCTCGAGGCCCATCCGGACGTGAGACTGGCGCCAAAAATTCCTATAAATAGAGAAACCATCAGAAATAACCCTAGATCAGAAGTTCCGCCATCACACGCCTTTGTAGCCACCAAAAACCAATCTAGATCCTTTCTGGTACTCTGCCGGAGGGGGAAATCATCACCGGTGGCCATCTTCATCATCCCGACGGCCACCATGATGAAGAGGGAGTAGTCCACGCCCAGGGATGAGGGTTTGTACCAGCAGCTATGTGTTTAATCTCTCTCTCTCTCTCCCTCTCTCTCTCTCTCTCTCTCTCTCTCTCTCTCTCTCTCTCTCTCTCTCTCTCTCGTGTTCTTGAGATGCACAATCTTGATGTATCGCGGGCTTTGTTAATATAGTCGGATCATATGGTGTTTTCCCCTCTCTTCTGATGTTTTGAGTTTTCCCTTTGAGATTTCTTTGAATTGACTATTTTATGGATTTGAGAACACTTGATATATGTGTTGCAATTGAATACTCATGGTGACAATGGGGTATCATATTGATCCACTTGATATATGTTTTGGCACTCAACTTGCGGATTCCCGCGGTGATACTGGGGTAATCTATGCATAGGGGTTAATGCGCGTTCTTGTCTTTGGTTCTCCGGTAGAAATCTTGGGGCACTCTTTGAGGTTATTTGTGTTGGATTACAAATCTGAATATGTTTTGGTGTTATCTTGGTACAAACTCTTGATAGATCGATCGGGAAGGATAACTTTGTGTTATCTTAGTACGAACTCTTGAAAGATCGATCGAAAAAGATAACCTTGTGT
Source organism: Secale cereale (assembly GCA_902687465.1). Lineage (NCBI taxonomy): Eukaryota > Viridiplantae > Streptophyta > Magnoliopsida > Poales > Poaceae > Secale > Secale cereale. The sequence continues at coordinate 546,741,999 of LR738710.1, read as the reverse complement.
TATTCTAGTATGAACTCTTGGATAGATCGATCGGAAAGGGTAACTTTGTGTTACTTTAGTACGTACTCTTGGAAAGATTGATCGGAAAGAATAACTTTGAGGTGGTTTCGTACCCCACCAACAAATTCTTATGTTCTCCGCTAGATAGGAACTTTGGAGTGATTCTTCATCGCATGTTGAGGGATGGTTATCTGATCCAATTACATTAGCACTGTTGAGAGATTGCACTGGCGAAAGTACAGACCCTAGGCCTTGTTTTCCATCATTGCTATACCATTTGTGCTCACTTTTGTTACTTGCTACCTTGCTGTTTTTTATTGTTCGCGCTACAAAAATCAATATCTACTATCCATATTACACTTGTATCACCATCTCTTCGCCGAAATCGTGCACCTATACAATTTCCCATTGTATTAGGTGTGTTGGGGACACAAGAGACTTTTTATTATTTGGTTGCAGGGTTGCTTGAGCGAGACCATCTGCATCCTACAGCTCCTACGGATGGATAAACCTTAGGTAATCCACTTGAGAAAAAACTGCTACTGTCCTACAAAACTCTGCGCTTGGAGGCCCAACACGTGTCTACGAGAATAAAGTTGCGTAGTAAGCATCACAAGATAAAGAGATCAAGTTGGCCAAACAAGACCAATATTGGGGAAGAAATATGAGGTTATAAGCAATCATGCATATAAGAGATCAAAAGAAGAATCGAATAACTTTCATGGATATAAAAAGATAGATCTGATCGTAAACTCAAATTTCATCGGATTCCAACAAACACACCGCAAAAGAGTTACATCATATGAATCTCCAAGAGACCATTGTATTAATAATCAAAAGAGAGAGATGAAGCCATGTAGCTACTGACTACGGACCCGATGGTCTACAAGGAACTACTCACGCATCATCAGAGAGGCACCAATGGAAGTGGTGAACCCCTCTGTGATGGTGTCTAGATTGGATCTGGTGGTTCTGGACTCTGCAGCGTCTGGATTGAAATTACGTCTGCTCCTCTAGGGTTTCTGGAATATTGGGGTATTTATAGAACAAAAAGGCGGTCCGGGGGG
>LR738710.1:546722141-546740877 GCA_902687465.1 Secale cereale | reverse complement strand
GGGGGGGGGCACCTGAGGTGGGCACAACCCACCAGGGTGCGCCTGGGCCTCCTGGCGCGCCATGGTGGGTTGTGCTCCCCTCGGAGCACCCCCCCCCCAGGTGCTGCCTTGGCCCATTGGGTTTCTTCTGGTCCAAAAAAATCTCCAAAAAGTTTCATTGCGTTTGGACTTCGTTTGATATTGATTTTATGCGATGTAAAAAACATGCAGAAAACAACAATTGGCACTATGTCAATAGGTTAGTACCAAAAAATGATATAAAATGACTATAAAATGATTGTAAAACATCCAAGAATGATAATATTACAGCATGGAACAATAATAAAATAATAGATACTTTGGAGACGTATTAGTGTCCACCTGGGCGTAGTAGAGGAACATGGCCGTCGCATCCTCGAGCTGGTGATCTCCGATGAAATAGCCAACTTGGAGCTCGAGATCGTGCTCCAGATGTACCGCGAGTGTGTCGACCGCTTGGACGAACGCCTGCACGAGTTCAGGCAAAGCCAAGAGCTACCGTAGGCAAGGGCTACTGGTCATGGTCTCATGGACGCGTTTTATTTTGTTGAGTCGTTTCGACGTGGATAACTATGTAATCACAACAATCATAGTATTGCTTTGTTTATTCCTCTCGTTCAATGTGTGTACTCTATTTTCCGCTGTTATAGGTTCTGTTTCAATGTGTGTATACACGGTTTCCATTCTGTATAAGTGTGCTCAGCACTTGACGTACCGATCTGTCTCTTGCTGGCAGACGAGCGCAGACGATCTTGCCATTTCGTTGGGCGCCCACCGGAGCTCCTCGTTGGTGGCACGCTGGAGCTTATCGGGCCACCTCCATGCAGTGATGAGGCGCCTAGCGACTTTGGCCTTCCTCGCGAAGTACCCGTCTTCGTACACCTCCTCCGCACGACGACGCACCCACCCCCAAACCTCCACCTTCTCCTTTTTCCAGGCGGCATCACGGGCTTCACAGGCTGCCTGGTACCTGGCGTTCTCCTCTGCCATCTCCTTCTTGAACGCCACTTGCTTGGCTTTCTCAGCCGACGAATGTGACTTCCACAGGCAAAGATTATACTGGCCCCAAAACCAATCCAAAGTTGGGGGGTCCGGCGCAACCTCGTCCGGCAACGTGTAGGGGTCCTCCTCGTCGCTGCTCATTGACTGAGCGTCCTCGGGGAGGGGGGCGACGACTCCTCGTCGGCGCGTGGGCAGATCTGCAGCGCCATGGCAGAGCTTTGAGAAAGAGGGGGGCGAGCGAGGGGACGATTTAGATGAGAATGCAGGCGGGACGACGTGAGAAAGGTAGTATTTATAGGCGGCCGGAATCTAGATTGACGGGAACAGTACACACGCCGGTCGCTGGAATTTACGAGTACTGTAGTTTGAATTATACACGATTGCCGCATTAGAATCCATGTGTGAACATAATAGCTGATGGTTTCCAATACATAACCGTGTCTGATTAATAACACCCGCCATTCACCTTCCAAACCTCGAGGCGCAAAATAGATTGTCAATCGTGTGGGGGCCGGTTGTCTTGCCAAATCTTTACATTTTCTTTTTTGAACACCAGATATTTACATAGTCTGAAGATTTTTTAACTCGCACACAAGTACACAAAAATATGATTTTTCAAACCATTATGGTTAGCCGATGCATGTAGATGTAGTTCAAATTTGAATTACGGTCATTAGATGGCTAGAAAATCACATAAATGTCTTTATAAGGTCAAATGATCCCTGAAATTTTCCAAATTTTCATATGACATTTGTATTAGCGCACTTTAAAAGTAGGAAAAATTTGAAGGCCGTACGGGAAACTGTCTCCCGTTCATCATGAACCATGCATTGTTCCCTCTCGGAACCACTAACTAGCCTTCTAGTGAGTTGCTCCGGTTTGTTAGGGGTGTGTGTCCAAACTTTCGTCAAACAGGGCAATTTTTTTATCACATCATCTTAGTGGCATGACATTAAATCAAGCAAGGTTTCATATTTCTCTGATCATTTTATAATTTTTTGGAATTAAAATGACATGGCACTCCATGCATGTGCCCATGCCGTGAGACCGATATATTTGAAAATTCCTTCTAATTTACTGCACATGTAATTAACTCGCACACAAGTACACAAATACTATGATTTTTCAAATCATTATGATTAGGCGTTGCATGTAGATGTAGTTCAAATTTGAATTACGGTCATTAAGTGTCTAGACAATATAACTTAAATGTCTTTAAAAGGTCACATGACCGCTAGAATCTACTATTATATAATTATTAAGATAGAAGTCAAATAAGCCATCACGTTTGTCCACATAGATTAAATTATGTAAACCATTAATTTAAGAGAATAACATCTAAGATCAAAAGATGTGAGTGTTACATAGAAATATTGTTCCAGTATAAACAATTCGACATGTCACGTGCAATAGCTTTTTTGACTGTCATGTACAAAAAAAATATTTAGATCTGTCACGTACAATATTTGATCCGGAGCAATTCGTTTCAGATGTGTTTATAATTGACAGGCAACAGTGTCCGATGCGGTCTCTTATAGGGAACAAATAAAAGCCAGCTAAGTTGGTAAAAACAGAGCACATACCGAAAATACAAAGAAGGTGTGCCCTCCTAGGACACCCACGCATGCATGGAGGCTGGTGCACACACGTTTGCATGCATGCAGGCTGCTGCACACCCATTTGCATGCATGTTTTTTTGTGTGGGGACGTTTGCATTGCATGTCTTTTTTGTGTGGGGACGTTTGCATTGCATGTTAATAAATGTAAACGGACTCCAATATGGCCTATTAATATTTTCAAGTACAAAACGCATGCATGCATGAAGCTAGGGTGCTTAAGGCTGGTCACAATGGGGAGTAACATAGAGCAAGAACATACACGCTATTCTATGCTATGTTACCACCATCACAATGGGTAGGAACATCATGCAAAACTCTATTTATTAGTTTATAGACTCACAATGTCTTGAAATATGTGATGTTCCGGTAACTAGCTATGTTACCACTACCCTCTCTTTCCTCATTAAATGTTTGCCATGTCAGCTTTTTGTCCTACATGGCAACGATGTTACTACTAAGTTCCTCCCCATTGGGACTAGCCTAACCAAAAGTTTGCATGCACGTGAACGTCCTAAACGGATTCACTATGGCCTATTAAGATTTTGAGCTACAAAGATGGTTCAGATTAAACCAACAAAACTTATCAGTAAGAGACGAAAATCTAGGGGGGAAACTAAGATTAACCAAGCCATGCATGAAAATTCATGGAGGCTCTGAGATTCATTATATTAGTAAAGAAGATCCATAACATGGATTGATTGACTAAGTAATTTGAAAGAAACCATTGGCTCGAGAGTTTCCTATTATGATTAGGAAATTTATTTAGGCACTTACATAGACTTCAGATATATGTCTTGCATAGGAGTCCTTGGTTGATGTCATGATGCCGACGGCGATTAAAAGTAAAAGAACGACGAGCCATTATAATTGTCTTCCACACATGAGTAATATTAGCCGACCCCAATTTGCCAGGCCACCTCATCATTCGTAGGTGATGGAAATAACACTATGATGATCTGATCACTAGCCGGCCTCACATTTTACACCCGGGAACATCGATGCCGGTTCAATGCTTTGAGTACACTGATGCGCCTCCGGATCAAGCTAGAGTAGATCACCCAATACAGGTTCAGTGCCATTCAATAGGGCGTGCCAAATCTATTGATATATCAGAATTTACGCACTTCTCCCTTACGCACAATTTGGGTTAATTGTATTTTTTGTGCTCTACAATATTTACCTCAGTGTTAACATAAATTTCCATGGGGCACACAAAAAGATACACTCAATCCAAACATGCATACTTTTGAGCAAGAAAAATAATCAATAATGAACTACATTATAGTTGTTTGACCAGGACTTTGGTCAAATTAAATGATGTTATTGAGCATACAACAATTCCAATTGAACAATTTTTGAGGCACTCTCATTCAAAAGAATGTCATAATTTTTTGGAGGATTATATTCCTTGGGATTTTTAGTGCTTGGAATTGAGCTATGTAAATGTGTATTCTATTCAACTCGGGTAAAAAATTACATATTTTTTCTACTAATACGAGAACACTGCAATTGAAACTGTCATGCAGGTTAACCTTGGCACAAAATAGAGAAATGAAATTTCATATTTAAACATTATTTTCTACTAAAAGCATTTTATTAGTATGTCATATGTACTTACCTATAAATTTTTTTGTCACATCTTTCTCAAGCCACTACATTCCACTTTTCCAAAAAGATAAACAAAACTATCCAAATGTGCAGGCTATCTCAAAAATAATAATTAAAAATTATCCAACACTTGTAGTAATGAGAGAGAAAATATATTGAAACAAAAAAACACAACAAATAAAACTATAAAAGTACTCGCAAAAAAGAAAACATGCAAATTATTTTCTTTACCATAGGCAGGTCAAATTAACATCGTTAGACATCACAGAGTGTAGGAAAAATTCACTATCGCGGTAAAAATATATCACCCACTCAACCTCGTATGCATCCTACATCCACCCATAGGAGTTTGGCTTACCTCATGAGGTTAGGGGTTTGAGGCAATAATTATGAAAACATAATAAGAAATTTGAACTGTTACAAAACATATAAAGTTCCTTTCATTTAAAGAAGGTTGACGTAGAAAAAAAACAGATGAGATTTGTTGTATCAATAATACATATTATATGATGAGACAAAATGCATATCCAGAAATAAGAACCCAGTGCTCCACCGAGCTCTCTCAGAGTTCAGGCACTCTCGGCCGTCGGATCGGTTCCCTTAATGCATTTTGACCCTTGGATCGAGTGGTGAAAGGAGTTGGGCCGTCGGATCTGGGACTGGCACTATAGAAATGAACAGTTTCACTCCCCACTGGAAAGATCTCGTGCCACCGCCGTTATTCCCAAGCCCCACCGAGGGCACTTTCGTCCTTTCATGTTTTGGCTCGTTGCGTGGTGGCCGCTAGTTGGTTCTGGTTCGACGAGGCAAGAAGGGCGCCGATTGGGAGAACCCTAGCCGCCCCCCTTCTGGATTGCAGTCTCTGCCCCCCTCGTCCTCACCCGTCGCCTCCGCACGCACATGCGCCCCAACCCTTCCTCTCTTCGTCGCGCCGCCACTCTCCTTTCTCCTCTGGCCTCGCCTCTTCCTTCCTTTATCCTTCGGCCTCGCCTCTTCCTTCCTTCTCCTCCAGTGCCTCCTCCCAAGGGAAGGGATTGACCGACAAGGTGAGGCAGCACCCAGATCCACAGCGCCATCGGCTCGCCATCGTCGACCTCATCTGCTGTGACGCCCGAGACCGACATCCCAGAAGATCCCAGAAGATTCCAGATGTTCCGGGTTCTTCCGTGTGTTTCTTTGTGCTTGTGTTATTTATTTTTTGCATTGCATCATGTCATCATGCCATCATGTCATTAATCTTTGCATCTCAACTTAAATAAATCGTGTGGACCTTTGTTCCATTTAAATCGAGGGAAGAATGACTTCTCTTTATAACATATAAAAGCCTCTCAATATTATTAGGGAGCTATATTAAATATTCCATTTGTTTGGAATTAACCAACACACGTGCATAATTTTCCCCATGCTTTTCCTACTTCGAGTTTCTCCTTCAAAACCTTGCCAATAATTCTTTTCCGTTGTTTCGAGGTTCCTCCAAAAATTCGAACATTTTTGGACACTTCATAATCAAGTCTTAGTTCAAACCCATTTGAATTAAATTCAAATGTGTTTGAATTATATTTTTCGTTCATGCCTTTTCTTTTTTTTCTCGGACCGTGCTCATTTTTATGAGCCCGAGAAAATTGACCTCACGTGCAAATTCTTTTCCTAACTACCTCTTTCTTTTCTTCTCCCCCAACTTCTCTTTCCATTTCCTTCTTTTCTCTGTTTTATTTTAAATGCAGAGAGAACCAGCCCAGCCTCCATCCCTTCAGGCCCAAACCTCCCTGACCCATCTCCTCCTGCAGCCTCCCTCTCCTCCCAGCGGCCCACTTCTCCTCCCTGGCCCAACCGACGCCTAACCCTATCCCGACCGCATCGACGCTCGCTCTCTCCCTCTTTTCCTTCATCCGCCGCCACCCGCTCCTCCCATCGATCCCCTCTGGATCTCCCTCGCTTCCCTCTCGAGCTAGCGCTCCCTCCATCACCTCTTCAGCGCCGCGCGAAGGCCGCGCCTCCAGCGGCCAGGAACCAAGGCGAGCCTCGACCGCTCCCTTCCTCCCGTGAGCGCGTCCGGCCGCCCCAAGCCCCTGCTGTCTCCGCACCAGCAGACCCCGAGCGCCCGTCTTCTGGCCCTCCAGCGCCGAGCCCGCTCCCTCCTCTCCAACCTCGGCGACCCAGGCCCGGGCGCCCCTCCTCTACCTCCGGTGCGCCGAGCACCGCAGCCACCTCGCCCCGAGCAGCCTCTGCCTTCCTTCTCAACGAGTCGCCGTCCGCATTTTTTTGCTGCTGTTGCCGCTGCCACGAACTAGTCGCCCCGTGCTGCCTTGCTCGGTGTTTTGTTGCTGTGGTTATTATCCCAGGACCTCGGAGACGCGCCAAGTACCACGACGACCCGTGTACCCCTTCGAGTCGCCGACGACCTTCAAGTTCGACTACACGGCGACAAAATGAAGTGAGCAACTACGAACGAGAACGCCTTCATGATCAAGTACCACTACCGTCGCCCCGGGAAACAAGGAATTCGCCAAGTACCCCTTCGTTTAACAAGACCGGCAAGATTGACAAGTACATCTACGGATACCCGAACGTCTACGACCGAGTACGACTATCGTCGCCGAGACCAAGTACCACTACATAAAACGTGTACCCCGACGTCAACTTCGACGCGACAAGTACCCCCTCCGATGACAAGTACCTCTACGAACGGAACGACTACTCGTTGGCGACCTTGAGAAGGACTACTTCCTCTCCGAACGTGAACGCCTACTTCCTTTACGACTCGCGAGAACGACTTCTTCCTCTACGACCTCGTGAACCACTACTTCCACTACGACTCGAACTGCCCCGAAACGAGTGTTTCGAAGGTATAACCCCGAGACAATGACCCGTGTGATGCTTGTTGTGGTTGTATGAGATGTTTCACTTGTGTGCTCCGTGCCCGTTTCGTCCGTTTGTCATGTTCCTCAGTTGCCTCGTCGCCGACTCGTGGGAACCCGGAAGCCGGGATCAACCCACCTTCCATCTTGTTTTGCTCACTCGTCGATTCTTCTTTTGCACCGGACTCTCAACGTGTTACCGGAACCAAGATGTTGCGTTGCATCATTTTCGGATCGTTGCCGTGGCACCCTTTCTTTCCATCACGGTGACAAATGCTTCATATCTTCTTCATGTTAACCTTTAAGTAATAAATTGCATAAACTTGATCGTGTCATCCGCATCATGTTAACAACATTAATATGTGTGAATTGTTGTTTTCTTAAAATTACTAAACATGCTCATGGGGATTTTCCGGATTTGTTGTTGTTATTTTTTCCGGCCTCATTTAAAATGTCTTAATAGGTAGTTTACTTTTGTTTCACCTCTTGCCATGTTAACAAACATTTAATCTTCTCTTGTAAATAATGAGAGTCAATTAAATAATTAAATGTGGTGTTTCGTCAATATGCAACTCGTTGCATATGGAGCTCCACTTAACTTGTAGTGTTGTTTGTGCACTTTGCCATGCAATGCATAATTAAACCGGACATGCATCATACTTGGATGTGCATCGTATGCCATGTTTATGCTTATGTGTTTACCGTGTTGTTTGCTTCTTTCCGGTTGCTTCTCTTGTTAGCTTCGGTTTCGTTCCGGAGTTGTGAGGATTCGCTCGACTGTTGCTCCGTCTACTTCTTGGATCTTGTTCTTCTCCCTCGCGGAATCCCAGGCAAGATGATCATACCCTTGGATACCTTTACTACCATTGCCATGTTTAGTTGTCTCGATGCTATCGTTACATGTCGCGCTACCCATCTTTTATGTCAGCCTCTCCTTGTTGCCATGAAACCTCTAACCTTTTGAAACCTTCCTAGCAAAACCACTGTTTGGCTATGTTACCCGCTTGCTCAGCCCCTCTTATAGCATTGTTAGTTGCAGGTGAAGATGAAGATCGTTCCAGGAGGGAACTTCTTGTTGTTGTTATATCACAATATCTATAATTATTATTAACACACCTATATACTGGGCATGGGTGGAAGGCTTGGCCTTTTGCTCTGTGTTTTGTTCCACTCATGCCACCTTAGGCGCCGATAAACCGGCATTATGTTCCTTGATTTTGCGTTCCTTACACGATGGGTGGATGGGGACCCCTTGACAGTTCGACTTTGAATAAAACTCCTCCAGCAAGGCCCAACATTGGTTTTAATTTGCTCATAATAACAACTTAATTAATTAATTAAATTGCATAGGGAGTTAGCGCTACCCGAGGATTCTTTCTACATAGCAGGGGGGGCAGTGCTGATGGAGTTGGTCCCAAACGGGGGTTCTGCGGGGCCGCCTCGGGGAAACTCGAGGTATCTGGTATAACCTGTAGAATCGCCCATCCGGTCGTGGCCTGAGACGAGATACACGCGGCTACTATCAGGGTGTCGGCACGCCGGGAGGTCTTGCTGGACTTGTTTTACCATTGTCGAAATGTCTTGTGCTACCGGGATGCCGAGCCTGATTGGATTTCCCTAAGATAAGGAGTGATGATATTATATTTATCACTTCAGCTAATCGTGAGAGCTTGTGATGGGCTAAGTTGGGACACCCCTGCAGGGTTATGATCTTTCGAAAGCCGTGCCCGTGGTTATGTGGCAGATTGGAATTTGTTAATGTCCGGTTGTAGAAAACTTGACAGATGATCCGAAGTAAAACACACAACTGTGTGAGTAACCGTGACTGTCTCTTTTCACTTTGAGAAGAGAACACGGTGGGGTTATGTTTGATTCGTATGTAGTTCAGGATCTTTAGCGATCACTACTTTTGCGACCGTTTGCGTAGATGCTCATCTTATTCTTGTAGACGTAAGTTAGCCACCATATTATGCTTAGCCGCTGCTACAACATCACCACTTTACCTCTTCCTACCCACAAAGCTTTGCTAGTCTTGATACCCATGGTTATGGGATTGCTGAGTCCTCGTGGCTCACAGATACTACAACACCAGATGCAGGTTCAGCCGAGTTGATGCAGAAGCTGGTTCAAGTTCTACACTGGGAGCTCGTTGAAGAGTGGCCTTATGCTTGTGATGTTGTCGACGATCATTAGTGGTTTCTACTAGGATTCGATCCTGACCTGTGGCTTTATGTTGTTTGGTATCTTGTCTTTTGGATCTTACCCTTAGATGGGCTGTGATGTTTTGAATGATGTCTTGCTTATGTAATGTATTGTGTGAAGTGGCGAGTGTAAGCCAACTATCTCCTTTTGCAATTTAATCCCTCTTTTACATGAGTCGTGCAAAGATACCAAACTTGAGATCATTCTAGGATGGGCTTATACCTTTAAGTCGTGCCTCGACACGTAGGAGGTATAGTCCCATCATGGGCATTACATCTGCGACCGTCGTCGGCCATGGAGGTTCAGTCCGACCCAACAGCAACCATGGACGAGGCGCCCGAAACCCTAGACTCCAAGGGCCTCCTCGACCGTCCTCGAGGTCTTCCATGGAGGTCCGGTCCGGCCCGGCAGCAGTCATGGATGAAGACGCCCGAAACCCTAGCCCTCCAAGGGCGCGCGCCTGTCGCAAGCCATCTCGGGCGAGCTCATCTACCGGTCTCCGACTATGGTGTGTGCGCATGATCCCTAAACCCCCCCCCCTCTCTTGTCGGTTTCTTCGTCTCCCCTCCTTGTGATTCCTTGGTTTGTTTTGTGTGCGGTTGCTCCGATCTGGAAGAGGAGTGGAGCTGCTGCAGATACAGGTGGATGACTCAGGAGCTTGTGTTTCATGGTGGGTTAGCAATCTGTGTGGAAGGGGGGTTTACTTGTGACGATGTGTGTAGTGGTGGTCTTCTTTGTACTCTCCTATCTGAAATTTTTGTCCTAACAATTTTATGTGGGCTCACATGCAGGTTTATGTTGGTTCACATGCAAGTTCAGAGAGTAGCGCCATGCATGATGACTCTTCTTGAAAGGTAGATCTATTACAAATTGATTCAAAATGGCATACTTGTGCTCTTGCTGGCCATCTGATGTGGTGTTTATGGTATATAGGATAAAAAGGAACTTCTGGAGACTCTTGCTTATTTTCTTCAAGAATATTAGGGTGTCTTTGGTTCCAGCTTGCAGAGGCCTCTTCCAGATGAGTATATTATTGTCACAGCCTGATTTTTGGCCTTTTCTTTTTCTTTGGATTTTCTGAGATTTTTGCCTGAGTTTTCTTTTTCTGTGGCTATGTCGTCTGGAAACTGAAGAAGATGACCTCTTATTTATTTCCAGAGTGGCTTGGCATCCTCATATGTCTCCTAAGACCCTGTCATTTCCATCATTGACCTAACCCAATATTCCTTTTTCCAAGGAATATTCCTTTTCTATTAAAGGAATAATTATTTTTGCCCTAGGTTGTGAAGCAACCTATATCTCTGTCATTCTAGAAATTCCCAAATAAATTTTAATAAATTGTTTGGGTCATATCTTGATGAAATGTGGCAAAAAATTTCATTTCCATGTTCAAAAATAATCCTCCAATAATCATTTTCCTATTCTGCCCTAAATGGCACTTTGTGAAGCAAGTGCTATTTATCTTTGCCCAATTGACCTCAAACTTGGTGGACATATTTTCATGTCCATATAATTGCTTTGTACCAATTTTCATACTCATTTGCCTAGTAATTATTTTCCAATGATTTTTCAAAGTTTCTGTCCAGAAAGAAACTTTGTGAAGGAAGTATATTCTAGGCATGTCCAAATGAGATGAAACTTGGTCACATCCTTCATTTGATCAAATCATGCATCTCCACCCAATTTAAGCTCATGGAAATCATCTATGTGAGCTCAGTTCCAAATCTTGTTTTTTTGTAAAATTTGCACTTTGTGAAGCAACACTATTTTACCTTGCTTCATTTTAGCTACCAATTTACCAGGACATTCTTACATCTACATCTACCTCCTTCACCAAGTTCTGGCTCAATCCAGTTAACTATTTACCCTCAGTAATGTTTCCAAGATTCTTCCTAGATTGGAGCTTTGTGAAGGAAGTGCCACTTTGGTAACTCCAAATGGTATGATATTTTTACAGCATCTCCATATGGTCAAATAATCCATCTCCACAAAAATGCAGCTCATTACCCTTAAGTGTGTGAGTGCAACATCATCATCCCGAAATCTGGCCAGTTTGGCACTTTCTACAGCAACCCTAAGCTAAACTCCTCCTCTTAGTCTGGTTTTTGGTGATCTAAATCACCTCGGTATAAGATCATCGCCAGACAAAATTTCTACCTTGTTACCCTGCTGGTTTTACCACAGGAAGTTATAGACACCTTGCTGTTGTTTTACCATGGAGCCATCTACAAATCTCTTCTTTGCCACTGGACCAATTTCTTTCTGTTTTTCTACTCAGGGCACGTAGGTAAACCTACTAGACATGGCCGGCCACGCCAGAGCTCGCCGCTTGCACCAGTGCGTGTGGTGACCGCACCTGCGTCATGAACAGTGCGCGCTCTGGAACGGTCGGGCCACTGTGCTCGTCGCCTCCCTCCTCGTCTCGGCCTCCAACCTTGTCCAGGAGCTCCCCCGTGCTCGTCTGCACCGCCCTGCATCGCTGCTTCGTCGTCGCTCGCCAGCAGTGCGCCGTCATAACAGTGCCACGGTGATGAACTGGTGCTGACCTCCATTAGTGCACTGTGGAGCTCTCTTGTGAGCGTCCAGAGCCACCTCCTCGCCTATATAAGCGGCCCTCGACTCCTCCCGCACCTCACCAGCCCCTCCTCGCCCTTCCTCGACCACCAGAGCCCTCGGGATCATCTTCTTTTCGCCGGTGACCGCCATGGCCGCCTCAGCCTCGGCCTAGTTCCGGCCAACCCAAGCCTCCTCTCACCCACCCAGCATGTCCATCGTGTTCCCCTCGCCTCGCTGAGCCGCCCCACCCCCTTGCCCCCTCGTCAGAGCGGCCACAGCGGCGAGAGCCCCGCCGTCCAGAAGCTCTCTGTACTTCTTTGTACCTCCATGGCGCCACCTCTCCCCTCGTCTCCACTCCTCCCCGGCGCCAGCTAGTCCTCTGAATGGAACCACCGCACCTCCCCGAGTCTGTGGTGCCCTCCGTTCGGCCGAAGACGGCCGGAGCCGGCCGGCCCCATCACCGCGGCTCGCCTCTGCCTCCCCGTCCCCCACCCGTCGCCGCCCTTTGTGCTCCACCCCGGCAGCCGAGGCCCCTCCAGTCGGGCATGCCGCGCTGTCCCGCACCTGCCGGTGGCCGCGCCGTGGCCGGAGGCCACCGGAGCCGCCCGGGCCCCCTCTGGCAGCGCCGCTGCACTCCTCCCCTGCGACCTGTCGTGACTAGGCACGGGAGGAGGAAGACGACGCCCCACTCGGCCCCCCCTACCGCTGGGCCCAGCCCGTCTGTGGCCCAAGTGCCCGGCTGACGTGGCAAATGGACACGCCCACGGATGAGTGCACTTTGCTTTGCCCGAAGGCGTATTTTCTTTCTTCTTCAGCCCAAAGTGCGCTTTCTAATCCAGAAGGTGTATTTCTAATTCTGCGTCTCTATCTTATCCACTCAGGGACCTGTTTGCTGAAGTTTATTTCACAGAATAGTCCCTGAGCTTCTACCCTTCATAACTTTTCAATCGTAACTCCGAAACATGTGATTCCAAAGCCCACATCTTCGTCTCGTCGAGACCTTTATGTTGGTATCATTTTCACTATGGTTTGACATATTAGAAATGACCATTTTGCCCTTAACGTAAACAACCCCCTCCGAGAGAGAACTGTTTCTTGTGAATCTTTCCGCGGTCGTTCCGCACTTTTTCCTGGAGTCTCCATCACCCTAGGCAAGCCACAATACCCACTTGCATGATAGTCGTGCAGTAGCCATGGTTTTCAACTTGAATATTTATTAAATGATTGCCTGTTTAAAATGTGATTATCGTTGTTTCGGTAATGCTTCGGGGTTATTGTTTATTTTCTTGCTATGTTGTTATGCACCTGTTTATCGTGCCATGCTAGTTGCTAGTATTCCTTTCATATGTTTATGCTTGCCAGTAGTGCATGTTGATATTGGTGATGTTCTTCGGGGCATGACTATCGTCTGTCCCGAGTACCGTTGTTATGCATGTTCCTTTGCATCCAGTTAGTTAAATGCTTGCATGTTGTTATTGTTGATATCTTCTTGCATGATATTTGCTGTTGATGTTAGTAGTTATTTTTCGGAGAAGTATGTACTTATGATGTTCATGCTAGTCAGTATGCCATGCTTATGATTCATTGTTGATATGATGGATAGTTCTTTCATGATTATGTTGATATTCATGCTCATGCATTGTAATTGCATCATGTATTTTATCATGACTCACCATATTTGCATTCACGTTTAACCAGATTAAATTGAACTTGAACAACTGGTGTCTGAGTCATGGTGCCATCATATCGAACTGACCAGTGCAACCGCGTTTACCTTTATGGGAAGGTCCTAACTGGGTCTATTGCCATGCCTCTTGCCGGTTCCTCCAACGAGGGAAGGTTATGGGCATGCAGTACCTTGGCCCGGTAACAAGATATAACCTTGTGTTCCCGTTGTTGTTGTTATGGATCCGGGTCCCCGTTTGGGACCATTTATGTTTGGCCACGATGGTGGTCGTTGTGTCTTTGGTAGACACGGGGCCACCCAGGACTTAGCCCAAAGGGCAGTTGGTCGGAGTGGCCGGGAGGGTGTCATGACAGTAGATTTGTTTTGTCAGAACGCCCTTGGTCCACCCAAATGGGAGAACGAGGCCATGGGTTCCGTAGTGTGGGTACAGTGCACTACCTCTGCAGAGTGTATATTAAATCTATCGATAGCCGTGCTCGCGGATAAGGGCCTAGTTCATAGTTGGTCACACTATGAGTCAACAGTAATAATAATAATGTGCTTAATAACAACCCCGGTTCGATGAGATAAGTTGGAAAGATCACAGTTTGAGACCAAGTGTTGGTCATGGTTGTGATCGTATAATGTCCGAGGTGGTAAGTGATGCATGTGTTGGTTACGAGGTAACCCGAACAAAATAAATGGTGCATGTAGTATCATCATGTTGCATGCTAGTATCATCAGATTTATATGTTCATGCCATGCTCATATTGTCTAGCTGTATCATGTTCATGTTGTTCATGCTATGTCATCCTGATGATCTCCTGATAATTTCTGATTAACCTTTAATTGCCATGCTGTTGTTTGTCTTGAATGCTTCTGGTTTATTGTGAGGTTGCAAGTACATTCAATGTACTGACTTGGCGTGTTGTGCGAGCTTGCAGTTCGTGCCTGGATTGTTTGCTTGTTTGGTGTTGTTCTCGTGTTCGCGAGCTAGGATAAACGTTCCAACCAGAGTCCCTGCGGATTGGAGTTCATCATTGCCGTTCGTTGTTCCGCTGCCAGTAGTTGTTCCGCTGCTTCGAGTTGTCATGTTGCTTGTATAGAGCAGCCATGGTTGGCGTAGTGTCGTCGTGCCGATGTTATTCATTGTAATATCGGAACCCTTGTAATCATATTCGTGTTGTAATAGAGAGCTGGTTTGTTCTATACTAAGCAGTGTCGTATTCCAGAAGACTTCATCTCGATCTCTGGGCTGGAATACGGGGCGTTCCGGTTTTCTTTGAGCCGGGGTGCCACACGCTTGGTATCAGAGCAGGTCTGGCTGTAGAGCATCCTAGTCCGCTGGAACGTTATAAAACGGTATTATAGGGTCTGGTTGCTGCCCTTGATTGCTGCATTTGATTGTTGCATTTGTTTGCTGCATGTAGTCTTATTTCGGTTACCTTTAACCCATGTTTTCATGCGTAGATGGCGGTCAATTTCCATGAGTTCAGTGCTCTTCCCTTAGCTCCCGGTGCTGTTCCCATTGAGTTCAGTCCCACTCCTGCACCTCTCAGCTTTGCCGCCCTCCTTGGCGACATGTGGCGTAGTATTTATCTCCTCGGAGATCCACCTCATTATCAAGTATTCCAGTTTTCTGCTCGAGGAAGAATTCGGGAATATGTTGCTCATGTTCATCTGTCAGCCCCGATTCCTGTCGGTAAGCGCACCTACAGTTTCCACGGTGGTTACGACGCTACTCCTGAGCATGTCGTTCAGCTTGCCGCAATGGCAGGAGTCACCGGTCTTTGTCATCAAGAGAGCATGGTGCAAGAGAACCGTGCTTATCAATATTATCCCACCATCGTCGAGAATCCTAGGCGAATCCAATTTCCCTCCGTCAACCCTCAAGATGACCAGGCTATCCTCGCCATGTCTCGTTACATGACGACCGAGTGTCTTCTTATTTCTGAGTTAGTCCGAGACGCCATTCGAGCCAGGAGATTGCTTGGTGTTGTTTTATCTCAGTATCCGCTAGTTTCTCCCACTCCTCCACCTCGTCCATCAGGAGTTTCAGAGTTAGCAGTTCCACTCGCTACTCCCTTAGCTTCCTCGTCAGTTCGCGAGCGTTTTCTCAAGCGTAGGATGTAATCCTTCGTGTAGTGTTTGTGCATCTGCGGTAGCATCATGCTTGTGTGTGCCTGTGTGGAGTAGCTTTGTAGCTTGTTTATTGTATGATTTGTTGCAATAAATCGTTTTTCTCGTGCTTCTTTGTTTTAAAATCCTCGGTGTTACCCCCTTATGGAAATTATTCCTCGACCGACACCGGATCAGAAGAAGCCGTGAGCAGTACAGATATACACCAAGGAATTCAGATTTTCAGCTGACAACATTGTATTACATCCGGTCTGAATACAAGTATATTCTGCTCAGACTTTCAGCAACAAGTACCTGTCAGAGATACACTTTATCGCAGCAATGATTAAATCAGCAAGAGAACAAAAATGGATCAACAGTGCATTCCCAGCCAAAGGTATGGTCCGTACGCGATAATTGAATCTGCCATAAGCCAAATTAAAAGCTTTGCAACGCGCAGAAGTCAGTCCAAATGCACGGTGAATTCAGTAAGGACAGTCAAAAAATTCTTGCCATACAAATAATCAGCTGCCGGACTGACAAAGATGTATATAGCCGGTCTATTCTCATAACATTATGAGAATAATATTCTCATAACACTTCCGCACTGCACGCACAACGCGAGGGCACTGCACTCTTACTGCAACACAACGAAAGGTGAACTTCGTCTCGAAAAAACTGTACATGTTGTTTTTAGTAGTTTTTCGCTCTAGTTTTTTAACCGTTTATTGGAGTTATGCGTGTAATATACCGTTGAGAAGCTATGGAGTAGACGCAACTTCTCCATGTTGAACACTTTCCAAAATTCATTATAGTTTAAGAGCAGTTTCAAAAATCGTGCGGCTCATAACGAATGACAGCGAGCATTTTTTCGCGTTTTCTTCTAAACTGCTCGTCGTAATGAAACAAATGATACACTGTTGGAAAGGTATCGTCGAGGCGCATATTTTTCATATCTATTATTTTTTCTAATTCGCTACGGTTTAAGAGCAGTTTTGAATTTATTAAATCGCGGAATTGTGTTTTTCGATTTTTTTGCAATTTTCGGCACTGTTTTAGCTTCAGTTTTTAACCGTTTGTCGAAACGAGGCGTAGGATACGCCGTTGGAAAGCTACAAACGAGGTGCAACTTTCATATGTTGAAATGTTTTTGAGATTCTTTACGGTTTTTAGTTAATTTTGAAAATCGTGCGGCAGACTACGAAGGGTAGCGGCCGTTTTTCGTGAAATTTTTACAAAGCGCTGGTCGAAATGATCCAAATGATACACTGTTGGAAAGATATCACCGAGACGCTACTTTCTCATGTAGAACACTCCCTATAATTCATTACGGTTTCAGAGCAGTTTTGAAATTACAAAAATGCGGACACTCTGTTTTTCGCGACACCAAAATCGACGAGGGAACTGCATCAGACAAAAGAACGCACTGCATCAGATGGTCAAGTGAACTTCGTATTATTTTCAAATGCATTTTGTTTTAAATGGATTGTATGAAAAGTCCTTTGTAGTAGACTTTTTCCAGGACCAAAGTGCATCGCATTTGCATGATTTTTTAAATGCATTTTGTTTCAAAATGTGTGTACTGAAAAGTCCTTCGTAGTGGGCTTTTTTGTCGACCAAAGTGCACTGCATTTGTCATGAATTTTGTTTAAAATGGAATGTGCTGAAGATTCCTTTGTAGTGGACTTTTTTTATACCCAAAGTGCACTGCATTTACTTCCTGGTTTTTTACTGCACAATGGCAACATAGTGAACCTTTTTTGCTGTATCTTTGTTATGTTTTTTTTAAATACCGGTGATACCGGCCTGCATGAACAGGTCAAGTGTACTGCAATTTTCAATTTGGTATAGTGAACCACACATACTTCATAAAATAAACCACAAAGATTTTAATAATGGACTACAATAGTTTGAAAAAAATGTAGTTCTTCGATTCATCTAGCGCACTGCTTTACAACTGGAGCTATCACCCTAGGCAACCGGAGCCATCGCCAACCTGGACCCATGATCCGTTCACTCCTGCGTCGTTGAGGAGCCCACAACAAGGATCATGGCAAGGAGGCAAGGAGCTCACTGCACTTCTTACATCGGCAACGTCACCGGCCTGCACGAACACGTGCACTGCACTTCATGACACATGCCAGAGACTGTGAGGGCTCACCCTCAACGAACTGCATCAAGCCATCAACGTACTATAAAATATACTCAGCTCATACCGCCATAGAGAACAAATAACTTGCATGATAGTAAAAAGTGCACCGCAAAGATGGTCTTAGTGAGCTGCATCGATTTTGAGAAATTATACACGAATGTCCTTACAATTTTGCAAAAAACAATTCCCCCCAAAATAATATAAAAGTGAACTCCCATGTACAATTTTTTCTGCAAAGTGAACTCCTTTGTAAAATACATTGCGCTGCAATTCTGGACTAAAGGCGGAGGTGGAGTTCTGGATCATACACAAAATTTTCAAAGAAAAAGCAATGAACTGCACAGAAGAAGCCCTGAACCGAAAACAATGCAAAACACTTTCAAACTGAACCACAAACTCCCGGCTGGAGGAGCTGCAACAGAGAGCCAGCCGAGCTGCACTGTAACCCATGATCAACCAAACATCATGGTGGCACCGCCGATGGACCTCCTCGCCCACCTTCCCAGCACGGCCATCAGCCATCAAGTCGAGGATGGGGAGGAGGCAGGACGGGGGAGCTGTCCCGGGCGTGGCGGCACGGGTCCATGCGGGACGCGATGGAGGCGGATCCCACCAGATTCGGCCCCGGGAGATGTCGATGTGGGGGCGACACGGTGGGGGCCTTGGGTGGGGCGGCGGCGGCAGGTGCCTAGGGCCTAGGGTGACGGGATCGAGTAGGGAGAGGGGGTATGAGCTACGCCAGTCAACGAGAACACCTCCTTGATCCAGACCGGAGCCATAATTGAGGGAATTGACCAGCCGCAGGGACGGCTCGTCGCCGGTGGGAATTGATGTGTCAGATCCGTCGGATCCAACGGAGAGGGTGGCGTTGTGGATCTCGACGGTGAGGAAGGAAGAAGTGGAGGGGGATGCGGCGCATGGTAGGAGGTGGTGGGCG
>LR738710.1:546611803-546721934 GCA_902687465.1 Secale cereale | reverse complement strand
ATATATATATGTCAGTCCGATCATCAAGAAAATCAGTCCCGTCCTTCCCTAAAAATTTATTGATGAAGTGTACAAAGATAAGGTTTCCAGTCTGCATCGGTAAGGAATAAATGGATTCCCATACTGCAAAAGCTTCTGGCATAATGTACCGAGTGTTCCCTAGCAAGGTCTTTAAGGGGGGAAGCTTATGAGGTACTGATAACCCACAAGTATAGGGGATCGCAACAGTTTTCGAGGGTAAAGTTTTAAACCCAAATTTGTTGATTCGACACAAGGGGAGCCAAATAATACTCTTAAGTATTAGCAGCTGAGTTGTCAATTCAACTACACCTGGAAACTTAGTATCTGCAGCAAGATAGTTTAGTAGCACAGTTTTATGATAGTGGTGGTAGCAGCAATAAAAGTAAAGATAGTGTTTCTGGTTGTTGTGATAATAGCAACGGAAAAGTAAATAGCAACTAGCAATATAGGTAAAGCTCGTAGGCATTGGATCGGTGTTGGGAAATTACGTCGGATGCAATTCATCATGTAGAAGTTATAACCTAGGGTGACACAGAACTAGCTCCAGTTCATCAATGCAATGTAGGCATGTATTCCGAATATAGTCATACATGCTTATGGAAAAGAACTTGCATGACATCTTTTGTCCTACCCTCCCGTGGCAGCGGGGTCCTATTGGAAACTAAGGGATATTAAGGCCCCTTTTTAATAGATGTCAGGACCCCGATCCTAAGTCACACCGATCTAGCTGTAACACGTCATATCACTTTGCGGCCTCACGCACGGTAACCCCACGGGTGCCACCTTACCTGGCCCGGGACCATTTGCGCATTTTGGCACACGTATATGACAGTGTCGCTAGCATCCGTATGACAGAGAACCCGGGCCGACATGGCTAGTTATAAACCAAAAGTGGCACTACATTACAGAGACATGCATCCATGACCCAGCAACAAACGTGTCGGTCATCAACGTATGAACCCAAGTCGTAGCAAGCTACATGGACTTAAAGGAACAACGCGTGACATTTCCCCTAAGGGACAGACACAGGAACGAAGAAGGACACATGCCGGCCAGCCTACGTGTTCCGAGCAGTAGCAAGCTACCAAGGCTCATTGGAATCACTAGGAGGCATTTCCCTGTAAGATAGGCTACCAAAGGAAAACAACTAGGTGTCGGATCCCACACATACCAAGCATTTCAATCATACACGCAATATGCTCAATATGTGCAAATACAACATTGCATCACAACAGAACTCTATGACTCAAAGTACTTTATTTAAAAGGCTCCAAGAGCCATACATATCATATTCATACAGGTAGGGGTCACATGACCCAACACTCAAGTCATACAGTCATACAAGCACAAGCGGAAGCTACATGTCTGAGTACAGACAACTTAGAAAATAAAACAGGCTTGGTGAAGCCTGACTATCTACAAGGCCCTTCACAAGCTCCGGATCACCGTCTGGGTGTCAAGCTACTCGTCGACGTCAACGTCTATGTAGAACCCATCAGCAGGGGCAGGGTTCTCCTCTGCAACAGTTATTAAGCAAACATGAGTACAAAGGTACTCAGCAAGTCTTACCACAGAACCTATCATACATGCAACATTATCAAAGGGGGTAGTGGAGTTTATAGCAGAATGCCAGCTTTGACCTTGGCTAACCTATACTACAACTCTCAACGGATTGCAAGATGTTATTACGAACACGAGTCCTCTAATCACCACATCAATACACTACCGAGGATCCTCTTCCGTCATCCTACGGAAGGGCCATCCACGGCACTCACGCTTATCTTGAGGCTTTTAGTAGTATCCATCAACTTGTCTATGAACTGTAAGAGTAACCAAGTAGTTCGTACCGCGAATAACGGCTATTCGAATAGTTTGATAACCCTGCAGGGGTGTACTTCTTCACACATGTTTTCACCACTTAGCGTCTGCACACGACATGTGCTCGGCAGACTTCAAGCGAAAGCCGACGTGGGTGTAGACCACGACCTAACCAACCACTCAAGTCTCTCGTCCAGGTTTATCGCCTATTTGGGTTCCATCCGTGGGGAGATCCGGCCGGGGTGTCGCTCACGGCCCCAAACGATGTGTACAGGGTTCCCGAGTCACCAAACGGGCAACCGGTACACCGTGCCACGTACCTATCGCATCACAGCCCACCCCGAGGGTCAGCGCTGTGCACGACCTCCAGTAAACTATAAACACCAGAAACTAGTTGCAACTCCTGGACAGAGTACAAGGGCAGTCAATAAGTCGAGCGGGGTCATATTTCAGGGCCCAATGTGTGGTAGTAACTGTAACTTGAATCACACACACAGATCTCGGGTCCTATGGACGATTCCAATGAAACAACCCACCATGTACTCCTACATGGCCTTTCATCGATACCTTTACCAAGCGTATTCCACACTTCCCTCTCTTTATCGGTAAGATCATTTCACTCTGGTCCATCACCCAGATGAACCAGACCAGACACTACTCTAAGCATAGCAGGCAACATAAGTAAATAGGATGGTGGATCACACATCACATGGCTCAATCAACTCCTACACATGCTAGTGGGTTTCAACTATTTACTGTGGCAATGACAGGTCATGCAAGGGAATAGGGTTCAACTACCGCAGCAAGTAGCAATTCACGCGCTGTTGCCTTAATGCAGTAAAAGAGAGCAGGAGCGAGAAGATTGGGTTTGTATCGGAATGATCAATGATTGCTTGCCTGACAAGGTAGTTGTCGGGTACTGCTCTTCAACTGGATACGCAGCAGTATCCTCGGGAGCAGGACCTAACATAGGAAATACCGACGATACAATCATTAACAAACAAATGCAACAATATGATGCATGTTTATGACATGGCAAGATGCATGTGTGTTGGCTAATGCAACTAAAACCAGAAGGGTTTGAACCTATTTGAATCAAGGATTCAAATTGAAGTTCAAACTATTATTTAAATAAGTGCATTATCATGTTTTTGATATATACAGCAAGTTAACTTGTTCAAACATGCATGAAACCAGTGCCATTGGATAGATTGGATTTTTCTGATCATTTTTCATATATAAATCTTTTCCATCTGAGCTATGGTTGATTTTATATGATTTTTAGAAGTTTTGGGTATTTTCTGGAATTTCCTGAATTAATTTAAATCTAAAAATCCCAGAAAAACCTTTACTGCGTCAGCATGACATCATGCTGACGTCAGCCAGTCAACAGGCCAGTCCAGGTCAAACCTGACCAGTGGGTCCCTCATGTCAGTGTCACAACTAATTAACTGAGTTAATTAGAGTTTAGTTAAAACTAATTAGCTGTCAGTGGGGCCAGGGCCCACGTGTCAGTGACTAAACTAATTAACTAATTAAGATTAAGTTAACAACTAAACTAAGTTTGACTTGCGGGCAGGGCCCACATGTCATTGACCCAGGGGGTCAAACCCGTGGTCAAAACAGGTCCAACTCGCCGGCGTTTAGCCGCCGGCGAGGCCAAACGCGGCGGTGTGCTTCGGAAAACGTCTACGGTGCACGGCTCGAGCTGCGGCTGGGTGCGTTGGAGAGCTCTTGCTCTTCCGCATCGGATGGAGGTGGTCGCCGGACCTGGGGTGGCCGGAGACGACGGCAACGAGCTCGACGGCGGCGACCGGCGTCGGGTGTGTGTGGAGATGCAGCTGCAGGGGCCTAGGCGATGCGTGCGTAGCACCGTTCGCATCTACGTGCTGTGGTGGGTGCGATGGACGGGTGCCGGTGACCAAATGGTCACCGGAGCATCACCGGCGACGAGCACGGCGGCGGTGCGTGCGGTGGAGCTACGTGCAGTGTGTTACAGGGCAAGAGGGAGCCAACGGAGAGGGGGAGGAGGTAGCTAGGCTCACAGCGGTTGCAGCAAGCACCGAAGCGAGCTCGGGGGTGGTCGGAGCTGAGCAGCACGGCGAGGGGGATCTCCGCGGCCGGAGTTGGGGAAGAAGAGGTCGGGGGCGTCTCCAGGGCGGGCGAGCGCTCGGGGCTCGGCCTGTTCGAAGCAGTCGAGGACGGCGGAGACGATGGACAACACGGCGGAGCTCGGGGACGACGGTGGACGTGGTTTCTACGACGGTGCGATCACGGCGGCGTCGGCCATGGCGCGGGGAGAGCGGAGGAGAGGGACTGGGGGGAAGCGGAGGTGTCTGGGGGGTCGAGGGGGACGTGGACGTTCGATCCATGCCTCCAGAACGGCGAGGGGGCGAAGCAGGGCGGCGGACAGCTGCGTGGCGCGCCGTGCGGTCGCCGTCGAGCACCTGCCTGCCTGCCTGGCTGAGCCAAGCAGCTCGCTGGAGCGGCAGCTGGGCTGGGCCGGTAGGTGGGCCGGGTGGCGCCAGGTAAGTTCTCTCTCTCTACTTTTTTCTATTTTCTTTTCTGTTTCATTTCTTTTGCAGCTTTGTTTAATTAATAAAAATGCCTAAACATTTTTATAAATCATAACACTTGTCATACCTGCTGTATATAATATAAACTGTAGGAAACATTATAGTTTATGATTATTTGAGCATTTAAAATATTTTACAACATTTAAATGCCCAAATTCAAATACCATATGATTTAATCCAAAACCCTAGATTGTCCTAGAAAATTGTGCACCATTTTTGGCAGAGGTTTAAGACCAAGGCAGAAATGATGAACATTTTGAAGGGCATTTTGGGTACATTGGAAAATATTTTATCAAACCCTAGTTGTTAGGGGAGGGGTGCTGGGGTTTCTGTTAATCCCATTTCAAGTTTCTTTGAAAGTAAACATGATGCACACTCTAGTCAGGTCCTAATGCAAGTGCTAGCTAGGGATGTGACAACTCACCCCCACTTAAAAGAATCGCGTCCCGAGATTCGGGTTCCTCCGGAAAGAGGGTGGGGTACTCAAGTCGAAGACGATCCTCCCTTTCCCAAGTAGCTTCACTCTCGGAATGATGTGACCATTGAACCTTGAGAAACTTGATATTGTGGCATCGAGTGGTGCGCTCAGTTTGATCAAGAATACGAACGGGGTATTCTCGATATGTGAGATTGTCTTGGAGATCAAGCGTTTCGTGGTCCACTCCGCAGATAGGATCCGAGAAGCAACGCCTGAGTTGGGAAACGTGGAAAACATCATGAACTCTGGAGAGGTGCGGAGGTAGTTCCAATTGGTAGGCAACTTCTCCTCGTTTGGCAAGAATGCGAAAAGGACCGATGTAACGAGGGGCCAATTTGCCTTTGATACCGAATCGATGGGTTCCCTTAAGAGGAGTAACCCGAAGGTAAGCCTTATCGCCGACGTCAAAAGTCACAGCCTTATGATGATCATATTGGCTCTTTTGGCGAGACTGGGCAGTTTTCAATCTCTCACGAACGATGCGAACTTGTTCCTCTGCTTCCTGGATCATATCCGGGCCAAAGAATTGTCTTTCGCCGGTTTCTGACCAGTTAAGAGGTGTTCGACACCTTCGTCCATATAGAACTTCGAAGGGAGCTTTACCCAAGCTGGCTTGATAACTATTGTTATAAGCAAATTCGACAAATGGAAGACACTTTTCCCATTCCATACCGAAAGTAATGACAGAGGCTCGAAGCATGTCTTCCAGAATTTGATTGACTCGTTCCACTTGACCACTTGATTGCGGATGGAAGGCAGTACTGAAAGAGAGATGAGTTCCCATAGCATTCTGGAAACTTTCCCAAAATCGTGAAGTGAAAAGACTTCCACGGTCTGAGTTAATCTCCAACGGTACACCATGAAGTGACACTATTCGAGAGATATATAAGTCTGCTAGCTGGCTAGCGGTAATACTCTCCCGAACAGGCAGGAAATGAGCTACTTTAGAGAGGCGGTCGATAACGATGAAGATAGCATTATTCCCTTTCCTGGACCTGGGAAACCCGGTAATGAAGTCCATACCGACTTTATCCCATTTCCATTCAGGAATATCTAGAGGTTGAAGGGTGCCAGCAGGCCGTTGATGCTCTGCTTTGACTCGACGACAAACGTCGCAGTTAGCAATGAACTGAGCGATTTCTCTCTTCATCCTAGTCCACCAGAATCTTTGACGTAGGTCTTGATACATTTTGGTACTACCGGGATGAATCGTGAGAGGAGATTCATGAGCCTCCTTAAGGATTAACTGCCGTAGATGGTGGTTCTTGGGAACAACTACACGGTTCTCAAAGAAAACAACACCTCGATCATCCATGGAGAAACTTTTAGCGAGTCCGCTAGCGATGTTCTCTTGGAGTCGTGATACACCTTTATCATGCTTCTGGGCAGCTATGATTTGATCCATAAGGGTAGGTTTCGCCACCAAGGTGGAAAGGAATCCTCGAGGAACGATGTGAAGGTTAAGCTTACAAAATTCCACGTGGAGAAGTGGTTGACTTTGTTGTAACATTAAATTGTTACAATATGACTTACGACTTAGTGCATCAGCCATGACATTGGCCTTTCCAGGAGTGTAAGTGATTCCTAAGTCGTAGTCGGTGAGCAACTCAACCCAACGTCTTTGCCTGAGATTTAGATCCGGTTGGGTGAAGATATACTTCAAACTTTGGTGATCAGTGAAGATTTCACAGCGATTACCAAGGAGGTAATGTCGCCATGTTTTGTGTGCATGGACTACAGCTGCAAGCTCTAGATCATGAGTAGGATAGTTATCCTCATGTGGACGCAACTGTCGAGATGCGTATGCAATCAGTTGACGATCTTGCATGAGAATGCAACCCAGTCCTTGTCACGAGGCGTCGCAATAGATTATAAAGTCCTTGGAAAAGTCTGGTGGTACCAGTACAGGTGCAGATGTCAGGCGTCTTTTCAGTTCCTGAAAACTGGACTCGCACTATGGGGTCCACTCAAACTTTTTAATTTTCTTGAGGAGTTCGGTTAGAGGTTTAGCAACCTTGGAGAAATTCTCGACGAAACGTCGGCAATAGCTCGCTAAGCCAAGAAAACTCCTAACTTGCTTGACCGATTCAGGGGGAGTCCAATCAAGGACGGCTTGAACTCGCTCGGGATTGACAGCAATACCCTTGCCAGAGATCACATGACCTAGATAGGTTACTTCTGGCAACCAAAATTCACATTTAGAGAATTTGGCATAAAGGCGGTGCTCTCGAAGCTTCGTCAATACCAGCCTTAAATGCTCGGCATGATCTTCCTTGTTCTTGGAGAAAATGAGTATATCATCGAGGTATACCACGACGAATTTATCCAAATACTCTATGAATATAGAATTCATTAACCGAGAAAAGGTAAGTGGGGCATTGGTTAATCCGAAGGACATGACGGTGTACTCATATTGGCCATAACGAGTAACGAAAGCCGTTTTAGGAATGTCCCCGTTCTTGATTTTGATTTGATGGTAGCCCAACCTCAAATCCATTTTAGAGAAGACTGAGGATCCAGCGAGCTGATCATACAGGTCGTTGATCCTGGGAAGCGGATACTTATTCTTTATGGTGACCAGATTGACAGGTCGGTAATCTACAACCATCCGCTCCGTTCCATCCTTCTTCTTTACGAAGAGGACGGGGCAAGCCCAAGGGGAAGAACTAGGACGGATGAAACCTTTCTGCAAGGACTCATCGAGTTGTTTCTTTAGCTCAGCTAATTCTAGTGGTGCCATCTTATAAGGTCTCCTAGAGATTGGGACAGTTCCAGGGATAAGATCTATCACGAACTCGACATCTCTGTCAGGTGGAACTCCTGGCAGTTCTTCTGGGAAAACATCCGGGAAGTCACGGACTACCGGGATATCTTCGAGTTTTGGTAGAGGGCTGGCATTAAGAGAGTAGAGCTGACGTTCAGCCATTCGAGTCAAGACATTAACTATCTTGCCGGATGGATGTGTAAGTTGAACGGTCCTAGTAAAGCAATCAATTTTGGCGTAATGAGTTGTCATCCAATCCATACCCAAGATGATGTTTATGTCCGAGGACTTGAGAGCGATTAAAGATGCAAGGAAAACAAGTCTATCGACAAGGATTTCATTTCCATGGCTTACCCTAGAGGTTTGCCACTTTGAACCAGGAGTTTGAATAACCATGGAAGTAGGCATGTCACAAAAAGTCATGTTGTGCAATCGAGCATAGCTCTCAGATATGAACGAATGGGATGCTCCAGTATCGAAAAGAACAGATGCCGGATGGCAGTTTACGAGAAGCGTACCAAGGACGACGTTAGGATCCTCATAAGCTTCTTCGGCAGAAACATAGTTGACATGACCACGTGCAGTGGGGAGTGGCTTGACATAGTTCACCTTGCCGGTTGGCTTGCCACGGCCAACGGGTTTTCCTGGCTGGTTCTGGGGCAATCACGCATGTAGTGCCCCGGTTCTCCACACTTGAAACATGTCACAGTGGTGGTGCGTGGAGCAAAGTTGGTGGGTGGACCTCCATAGGTCTAAGCAGGTGCAAACTGTTGAGTTGGACGAGGCGCCTCATAGGATGGCCTCGGTGTATACTTGGGTGGCAGAGCAGTGTTAGGAACCCAAACACGGTGCTTGTGAGAACCAGAGCCGGATGAGGAACCAAAGTCTCGAGTATGCTTACGGGTAGCCTCGAAATCGGTCTGGCCTGTCTCAGCACTGATAGCCTTGTTAACCAACTTCTGGAAGGAGGTGCACTCGTGCAGACATAGATCTCGACGAAGTTCAGGGCTGAGTCCCTTGCGGAACCTCGCCTGTTTCTTGGCATCGGTGGATACTTCCTCAGGTGCATAGCGTGCCAGATTACCAAACTCACGGCTATAGCCATCCACAGTTAAACGGCCCTGGGTGAAATTGCAGAATTCCTCCCGCTTGCGATCCATGAGACCTTCCGGAATGTGATGTTCACGGAATGCCTCACTGAACTCAACCCAGGTAGTGACTTGGCCAGCAGGACACATAGCTTCAAAGTTTTCCCACCAAAGACTGGCAGGGCCCTCAAGATGGTAGGCGGCGTAGATAACCTTGTCAGCTTCGGCCACACGGGCAGAGTGTAGCTTGTGGGTGATACTACGTAGCCAGTCATCAGCATCCGGAGGTTCAGTGGAGTGATGGAACTTCGGTGGACACATCTTGATGAAATCGTGGATTGACACCACGTCATTCCTCTGACGGAACCCAGTATTTTGCTCTATGCGTTCCAGCAGACGGTTGGTCTCTCTCTTGTTCCGTTCTGCTTCAAGCATAACTTCCGCCAAAGAGGGTGGCTGGGGCAGATTTCCATCTCTAGCCCCACTAGCCTCACCCTGCTCCTGAGCAGCAGGAGTGTTGCGAGTGTTGACCATCCTAGGATAACAAAACAACGGTTTAGACAAGGATGGCAAAAATTTGACATAGAAGTGCAGAATGTGATGGATGACACAGAATGCAGAGATGTTCATCCGTACGACATGGTAATATAGGAACTGCTATATATACACCAGTGGTCATACACACCATACAAAGTTTAGTACAAGCCAAGGCTAAAGTACAACTGCGGTGAAAGACGATACATCCCATCAAAGGCATTCCAAGCTCCTATACATTATTTAACTACACCTCCGGAATTCAGTACACACTAAGTCATATTCCACAAGACGCGCAGGACTGTGGAAATACAACCACTACAATACTACTACTACCACGGACTAGCTCAGACATTCGCGTAGTAATCCTCGTAAAGATTACCACCGTAGCCTGGAAGTGGTACAGACAGATCTTGGAACTCGTGAGCACTCGATGGCTGAGGACCATAAGGGCATGGGTGTGGTCTCGGTCCCGATGCTGGTGGTAACCGACGCCTACGTGGAGGTGTAATACCCCCAACGTCACGCCAATCCATGCGATCAGGCAGACGAGTCCGCACAGGATACAAATCCCGCATGTCCAGATATCCGGCGTGCACAGCAGGTGCAAGCCGTGTCAAAGTAGTCCAGTGAGCGGCTCGGGTGTTATACAGCTCCATTCGGAGGGCACGGACCTCACGGTCCCTATCCTCCAACATCTGAACAGTAGTCTGAAGCAGTGGCTCTTCATGAGTAGCATCAGTATACAGACCAGTGTAGTAGCCTTCCTCTCCGGGGAGTGAAGCTGGCATGTAACAGAACTCAGTGTTCAACAACAGGGCATGCCTAGCACGGAGAATGGTCATCATCGAATAAGCGGCATCCTGTACTGCCATCTCGATGGTAATCCCGAGTCCATAAGACCAATGGATGGGATCATTAGCTCCGGGATATGAGGGGTATATCCGGACTGTGCAGAAATACTGACTTTGATTGAAATCCCGATACTGTTCCTCCACAGTGTATTCAGGATACCAGCGATAACCGGTCTCAGTCATCACACGGACTAGCATGGCCGTGTGACCGGGCACATTAATGCACCGAGTCAAACGAACCACTTGGTGAGGGATGCGGCCAGACATCTGAAACACGGAATAATGCAAAGGCATTAGTGTTTGTGGAAGAAATCGAGCAGCATAACAACTGTAAATGCTCAAACAAAGATTTGAGACATCATACAAATGATAGCATAGCCACTCAACAATTCCATATCAAGGTTCCAGTTCAATAATCATCATACTCAAAAGGACAGAAACTGAACTGAGGCTTGAAACCAACAATCCTAAGAGTCTACGGATTAGTAACACGTGAACCTAGTAAGGATAAGAGGCCTAGTCCTAAATCCCCGTAGAAAGAATAGACAGACTCAGATCAGAAGGGCATAAGGTAAAGGAGTAAAAAGAGCCTTACGTTCCCTTCCACAATCAATTCCCCTACATATAACTAAGAATTTTTCTAGACTCAACATCGACCAGTTTGGCTTGAGAAACCTACAGGCAGTCCAGCTCTGATACCAACGCTGTCAGGACCCCGATCCTAAGTCACACCGATCTAGCTGTAACACGTCATATCACTTTGCGGCCTCACGCACGGTAACCCCACGGGTGCCACCTTACCTGGCCCGGGACCGTTTGTGCATTTTGGCACACATATATGACAGTGTCGCTAGCATCCGTATGACAGAGAACCTGGGCCGACATGGCTAGTTATAAACCAAAAGTGGCACTACATTACAGAGACAGGCATCCATGACCCAGCAACGAACGTGTCGGTCATCAACGTATGAACCCAAGTCGTAGCAAGCTACATGGACTTAAAGGAACAACGCGTGACATTTCCCCTAAGGGACAGACACATGAACGAAGAAGGACACATGCCGGCCAGCCTACGTGTTCCGAGCAGTAGCAAGCTACCAAGGCTCATTGGAATCACTAGGAGGCATTTCCCTGTAAGATAGGCTACCAAAGGAAAACAACTAGGTGTCGGATCCCACACATACCAAGCATTTCAATCATACACGCAATATGCTCAATATGTGCAAATACAACATTGCATCACAACAGAACTCTATGACTCAAAGTACTTTATTTAAAAGGCTCCAAGAGCCATACATATCATATTCATACAGGTAGGGGTCACATGACCCAACACTCAAGTCATACAGTCATACAAGCACAAGCGGAAGCTACATGTCTGAGTACAGACAACTTAGAAAATAAAACAGGCTTGGTGAAGCCTGACTATCTACAAGGCCCTTCACAAGCTCCGGATCACCGTCTGGGTGTCAAGCTACTCGTCGACGTCAACATCTATGTAGAACCCATCAGCAGGGGCAGGGTTCTCCTCTGCAACAGTTATTAAGCAAACATGAGTACAAAGGTACTCAGCAAGTCTTTCCACAGAACCTATCATACATGCAACATTATCAAAGGGGGTAGTGGAGTTTATAGCAGAATGCCAGCTTTGACCTTGGCTAACCTATACTACAACTCTCAACGGATTGCAAGATGTTATTACGAACACGAGTCCTCTAATCACCACATCAATACACTACCGAGGATCCTCTTCTGTCATCCTACGGAAGGGCCATCCACGGCACTCACGCTTATCTTGAGGCTTTTAGTAGTATCCATCAACTTGTCTATGAACTGTAAGAGTAACCAAGTAGTTCGTACTGCGAACAACGGCTATTCGAATAGTTTGATAACCCTGCAGGGGTGTACTTCTTCACACATGTTTTCACCACTTAGCGTCTGCACACGACATGTGCTCGGCAGACTTCAAGCGAAAGCCGACGTGGGTGTAGACCACGACCTAACCAACCACTCAAGTCTCTCGTCCAGGTTTATCGCCTATTTGGGTTCCATCCGTGGGGAGATCCGGCCGGGGTGTCGCTCACGGCCCCAAACGATGTGTACAGGGTTCCCGAGTCACCAAACGGGCAACCGGTACATCGTGCCACGTACCTGTCGCATCACAGCCCACCCCGAGGGTCAGCGCTGTGCACGACCTCCAGTAAACTATAAACACCAGAAACTAGTTGCAACTCCTGGACAGAGTACAAGGGCAGTCAATAAGTCGAGCGGGGTCATATTTCAGGGCCCAATGTGTGGTAGTAACTGTAACTTGAATCACACACACAGATCTCGGGTCCTATGGACGATTCCAATGAAACAACCCACCATGTACCCCTACATGGCCTTTCATCGATACCTTTACCAAGCGTATTCCACACTTCCCTCTCTTTATCGGTAAGATCATTTCACTCTGGTCCATCACCCAGATGAACCAGACCAGACACTACTCTAAGCATAGCAGGCAACATAAGTAAATAGCATGGTGGATCACACATCACATGGCTCAATCAACTCCTACACATGCTAGTGGGTTTCAACTATTTACTGTGGCAATGACAGGTCATGCAAGGGAATAGGGTTCAACTACCGCAGCAAGTAGCAATTCACGCGTTGTTGCCTTAATGCAGTAAAAGAGAGCAGGAGCGAGAAGATTGGGTTTGTATCGGAATGATCAATGATTGCTTGCCTGACAAGGTAGTTGTCGGGTACTGCTCTTCAACTGGATACGCAGCAGTATCCTCGGGAGCAGGACCTAACACAAGAAATACCGAGATACAATCATTAACAAGCAAATGCAACAATATGATGCATGTTTACGACATGGCAAGATGCATGTGTGTTGGCTAATGCAACTAAAACCAGAAGGGTTTGAACCTATTTGAATCAAGGATTCAAATTGAAGTTCAAACTATTATTTAAATAAGGGCATTATCATGTTTTTGATATATACAGCAAGTTAACTTGTTCAAACATGCATGAAACCAGTGCCATTGGATAGATTGGATTTTTCTGATCATTTTTCATATATAAATCTTTTCCATCTGAGCTATGGTTGATTTTATATGATTTTTAGAAGTTTTGGGTATTTTCTGGAATTTCCGGAATTAATTTAAATCTAAAAATCCCAGAAAAACCTTTACTGCATCAGCATGACATCATGCTGACATCAGCCAGTCAACAGGCCAGTCCAGGTCAAACCTGACCAGTGGGCCCCTCATGTCAGTGTCACAGCTAATTAACTAAGTTAATTAGAGTTTAGTTAAAACTAATTAGCTGTCAGTGGGGCCAGTGCCCACGTGTCAGTGACTAAACTAATTAACTAATTAAGTTTAAGTTAACAACTAAACTAAGTTTGACTTGCGGGCAGGGCCCACATGTCATTGACCCAGGGGGTCAAACCCGTGGTCAAAACAGGTCCAACTCGCCGGCGTTTAGCCGCCGGCGAGGCCAAACGCGGCGGTGTGCTTCGGAAAACGTCTACGGTGCACAGCTCGAGCTGCGACTGGGTGCGTTGGAGAGCTCTTGCTCTTTCGCATCGG
The DNA here is from genome assembly GCA_902687465.1 of Secale cereale. NCBI lineage: Eukaryota > Viridiplantae > Streptophyta > Magnoliopsida > Poales > Poaceae > Secale > Secale cereale. The sequence continues at coordinate 546,708,220 of LR738710.1, read as the reverse complement.
ATGGAGGTGGTCGCCGGACCTGGGGTGGCCGGAGACGACGGCAACGAGCTCGACGGCGGCGACCGGCGTCGGGCGTGTGTGGAGATGCGGCTGCAGGGGCCTAGGCGATGCGTGCGTAGCACCGTTCGCATCTACGTGCTGTGGTGGGTGCGATGGACGGGTGCCGGTGACCAAATGGTCACCGGAGCATCACCGGAGACGAGCACGGCGGCGGTGCGTGCGGTGGAGCTACGTGCAGTGTGTTACAGGGCAAGAGGGAGCCAACGGAGAGGGGGAGGAGGTAGCTAGGCTCACAGCGGTTGCAGCAAGCACCGAAGCGAGCTCGGGGGTGGTCGGAGCTGAGCAGCACGGCGAGGGGGATCTCCGCGGCCGGAGTTGGGGAAGAAGAGGTCGGGGGCGTCTCCAGGGCGGGCGAGCGCTCGGGGCTCGGCCTGTTCGGAGCAGTCGAGGACGGCGGAGACGATGGACAACACGGCGGAGCTCGGGGACGACGGTGGACGTGGTTTCTACGACGGTGCGATCACGGCGGCGTCGGCCATGGCGCGGGGAGAGCGGAGGAGAGGGACTGGGGGGAAGCGGAGGTGTCTGGGGGGTCGAGGGGGACGTGGACGTTCGATCCATGCCTCCAGAACGGCGAGGGGGCGAAGCAGGGCGGCGGGCAGCTGCGTGGCGCGTCGTGCGGTCGCCGTCGAGCACCTGCCTGCCTGCCTGGCCGAGCCAAGCAGCTCGCTGGAGCGGCAGCTGGGCTGGGCCGGCAGGTGGGCCGGGTGGCGCCAGGTAAGTTCTCTCTCTCTCCTTTTTTTCTATTTTCTTTTCTGTTTCATTTCTTTTGCAGCTTTGTTTAATTAATAAAAATGCCTAAACATTTTTATAAATCATAACACTTGTCATACCTGCTGTATATAATATGAACAGTAGGAAACATTATAGTTTATGATTATTTGAGCATTTAAAATATTTTACAACATTTAAATGCCCAAATTCAAATACCATATGATTTAATCCAAAACCCTGGATTGTCCTAGAAAATTGTGCACCATTTTTGGCAGAGATTTAAGACCAAGGAAGAAATGATGAACATTTTGAAGGGCATTTTGGGTACATTGGAAAATATTTTATCAAACCCTAGTTGTTAGGGGAGGGGTGCTGGGGTTTCTGTTAATCCCATTTCAAGTTTCTTTGAAAGTAAACATGATGCACACTCTAGTCAGGTCCTAATGCAAGTGCTAGCTAGGGATGTGACAATAGAGTACCGGACCAAAGCATTAACACACAGTGAATACATGAACTCCTCAAACTATGGTCATCACGGGGACTGGTCCCGATTATTGTCACTTCGGGGTTGCCGGATCATAACAGATAGTAGCTGACTATAGACTTGCAAGATAGGATCAAGAACACACATATATTCATGAAAACATAATAGGTTCAGATCTGAAATCATGGCACTCGGGCCCTAGTGACAAGCATTAAGCATATCAAAGTCATAGCAACATCAATCTCAGAACATAGTGGATACTAGGGATCAAACCCTAACAAAACTAACTCGATTACATGATAGATCCCATCCAACCCATAACCGTCCAGCAAGCCTACGATGGAATTACTCACACACGGCGGTGAGCATCATGGAATTGGTGATGGAAGAAGGTTGATGATGACGATGGCGACGATCTCCACTCTCCGGAGCCCCGAACGGACTCCAGATCAGCCCTCCCGAGAGAGATTAGGGCTTGGCGGCGGCTCCGTCTCGTAAAATGTGATAATTCTTTCTCCTTGATTTTTTTCTCCTCGAAACGGAATATATAGGACCTGGGGATACATTGGTGGGGCATCGGGGTGCCCTCGAGGCAGGGTGGCGCGCCCTGGGAAGGGCGGCGGGCCCCCCACCCTCGAGGACAGCCCGTGGGCCCCCAGGTGTGGATCTTCTTGCGGGTATTTTTTTATATTTTCCGAAATAAATCTTCATTGATTTTCATGCGATTCCGAGAACCTTTTATTTCTGCACAAAAACAACACCATGGCAGTTCTGCTGAAAACAGCGTAAGTCCGGGTTAGTTCCATTCAAATCATGCAAGTTAGAGTCCAAAACAAGGGCAAAAGTGTTTGGAAAAGTAGATACGTTGGAGACGTATCAACTCCCCCAAGCTTAAACCTTTGCTTGTCCTCAAGCAATTCAGTTGATAAACCGAAAGTGATAAAGAAAAACTTTGACAAACTCTATTTGCTCTTGTTGTTGTAAATATGTAAGCTAGCATTCAGGTTTTCAACAAGATCATGAACTAACCACATTCACAATAACTTTTAGGTCTCAAGACTACTCACATGAATGGCATAATCAACTAGCGAGCAATAATAATAAATCTCGGATGACAACACTTCTTAAAACAATCATGATATGATATAACAGGATGGTATCTCGCTAGCCCTTTCTGAGACCGCAAAACATAAATGCAGAGCACCTTTAAATATCAAGGACTGACTAGACATTGTAATTCATGGTAAAAGAGATCCAGTCATGATCATACTCAATGCAAATTAATAGTAATACATGCAACAACAGAGGTGCTCTCCTACTAGTGCTTTTTGATAAGAGGATGATGACTCTGCATAAAAGTAAATAGATAGGCCCTTCGCAGAGGGAAGCAGGGATTTGTAGAGGTGCCAGAGCTCGATTTTTAAATAGAGATGAATAATATTTTGAGCGGTATACTTTGATTGTCAACATAACAACCAAGAATCTCGATATCTCCCATGCTACGCACATTATAGGCGGTTCCTAAACAGAATGGTAAAGTTTATACTCCCCCAACCACCAATAAGCACACTCCATGGCCAGCCGAATCCACGGGTTACCGTCCAAACAAGCAACAGCCCTGGGGGAGTTTTGTTTAATTATTATCATTTTGAGCATGGGACTGGGCATCCCGGTTACCAGCCATTTTCTCGTGAATGATGAGCGAAGTCCACTCATCGTGAGAATAACCAACCTAGCATGGAAGATATAGACATCCCTAGTTGATACATGAGCTGTTCGAGCATACAAAACAATTTTTTATTTGAAGGTTTAGAGTTTGGCACATACAAATTTACTTGGAACGCAGGTAAATACCGCATATATGGACCGATATGGAATAACTTTGGGGTTTATGGAAGTGGATGCACAAGCAGTATTCCCGCTTAGTACAAGTGAAAGCTAGAAAGAGACTCGGAAGCGACCAGCTAGAGAGCAACAACAGTCATGAACATGCATTAAAATTAATCAACAATGAATGCAAGCATGAGTAGGATATAAATCACCATGAACATAAATATCATGAAGGCTATGTTGATTTGTTTCAACTACATGCGTGAACATGTGCCAAGTCAAGTCACTTAAATCGTTTAGAGGAGGATACTACCCATCATACCACATCACAACCATTTTAATATCATGTTGGCGCGCAAGATAGACCATTATAAACTCTTTGCTAATTAAGCATGGCATAAGCAATTATGATCTCTAATTGTCATTGCAAACATGTTCATTCATAACAAGCTGAACCAAGAACGACGAGCTATCATATTTACAAAAACAAGAGAGGTCGAGTTCATACCAGCTTTTCTCATCTCAATTAGTTCATCATATATCATCCTTATTGCCTTTCACTCGCACGACCGAACGGTGTGGATAATAATAATAGTGCACGTGCATTGGAGTAAGCTAGAATCTGCAGGCATTTAATACAAGAGAGAAGACAAGGTAATATGGCTCAAGGTTAAATCAACAACAAAGCATATGAGAGCCACTAAGAATTTTAATCATGGTCTTCTACTCTTAACCTTTAAAGAAAAGAAAAGAAACTATTTACACGGGAGAGCTCCCAACAAGCAAAAGAAGAAAGGGAAATCTTTTTGGGTTTGCATTTTTTTAGATACTACTACAAGCAAAGAAAGTAAACTAGCTAGAAGCTACCACTAATATTTTTTTTGTTTTTCTGGGTTTTTCTAGCACACAAGAAAAAGACTAAGAAAAACAAAGTTAACTAAGCATGGATGGTACAGTGAAAGAATGTGAGCACCGACAACTAGAATAAGTGTGAACATGAATGTAAGTCACTGAGAATCACGTACTCCCCCAAGATTAGGCTTTTGGCCTAAGTTGGTCTATGGCCAAGGATCGAAGCCACTCCCTCCAGTGTACTGAGATGTGTCCTCTGGATGCCTCTGGTTGGCGAGCTCGTCCAGATCCCACCCATAAATAGATTGACGAGAAGGATCAAATGGTGGTTCTGGCTCAGGCTCTGAAGCTTGTGCCTGGCCTTGGTATTGGTAGAAGGCATCTGATGTAATGAGGTACTTGCATGTGGAGAGATCAAACAGAGATGGTGCAGGCAAGGTAACAATTTCACAGTATATTTCATCAAACCTCAATTTACAAAGTAGCTGCATATTTTTGTCTTTAACAATAAATTCATGAGCCGCCATGCTCTTTTAGTCTAGATAAACAGGGGGCAACCAATTTTTCTTCCTTCTCATGATGCCTAATAGGTATATTAAAATGTTCAGCAAGGCGAGAAGCAAAGATGCCTCCAAAGACGTGCCCCTTTGAGCGGTTCAGACTCAATCATTTGGTAACGACGACGCCCAAGCTAAAAGTTGTGTCACGAAACAAGGCATGGCGTAAAATGATAATATCAGGGGCACTGAGATTCCCACTGTTCCCGCGACCAATTAAACACCTACTAGCAAATAAAGCAAAGTAGCGTAGAAGAGGGAAGTGTATACTGGTGATTCTTGCCCCTGAAACTTGTCTAGTTTCACCTACGGCTATCATATCAACAAACCCTTTGACGTCTTCATGACATGGTTCATCAAGTCTACCTTCAAAGGGTACTTTGCATATTTCACAAAAGTCTAACACTGATATCTCCTTAACCACATTATATAAGCGAAACTCCACCGTAGGTGGTGTTTTCCTAGAATGAAAATGAAAGCTTTGCGTAAAAATATTGGTAAGTAAGAGATACAGTTCTTTTTGGTCGTCGATGAAGTCGGTGAGGCCTGCATTATTCGCCATCCAATAAAAGTCTTCGTAAATACCGGCGGACATCATGAAATTATTACAAGGCCATTCGCACGGTCGAACTTCCGCCATACGAGGAAGATGATACTTGGCCTTCTTATTTTCTTCTTTCTTCTTCTCCTCTGAGCTCTTGCTGGAAGAGCCCCTGAATATTCTTTTTAACATTATCCTTTTCTGAAACTTTCTGAAATTTTTAGTAACTCACAAATAAAATTTAACCAAAGTCAATAAGAATGATAGCAACAACTCCTATAAGTGCCTAGAGGCTATATCATGCATTAGAACTACTTGGGACCTAGAAAATTTGACATGCAAGCTCAAGAACAAGGTCACCACAGCAGCACAAATTTGCAACAAATAAAGCACTAGAACAAAAATTAATTGGACCAATGGAGGAGTCACATACCAAGGAACAATCTCCCCAAACAGTTTGGTGAATGGTGCTTTGAGCAAGGAGATCGAAAATGGCAGCAAAACGAGCTATAACTCGGGTTTGAGCTGGTTGGGGATTTTTTTGGGGCGAAGAAGAAGGGCACGGGTAAAAGGATAAGTGGAGGGGGGCCACGTGGGGCCCTCGAGGCAGGGGGTGCGCCCTGTGAAGGGGGGCGCGTCCTGTGCACTCGAGGCCACGTGCTGGCTCCCCTCGCTGTGTGTTCAGTGCCATATTTTCTTAAATATTCTAGAAAAAATCATATTTCATTTTCATGGTATTTGGAGAACTTTTATTTTCGGGATATTTTTTTATCGCACGGATAAGTCTGGAAACAGATAGACAATGCTATTTTTCTTTTATTTAACCTAATTAACAGAAAGTAAAAGGAGGGTACAGAAGGTTTGTGCTATCTAGATTCACCTATCCCATGCTCATCAAAAGGAATCCATTAACAAGGTTGATCAGGTCTTGTTAATAAACTCTTTCCGAGTAACATGAAACCAGAGAATTTTCGAATAACACTAGGTTACCTCAATGGGGATATGTATGTCCCCAACAATAAGTATGTCATATGCCTTCTTGATAGTGGGAATAGGAAACTCAAAACCTCCAATAGTAATAGTTGAAGTTTTTCCAATATAATTGATACTGAAGACCTGAGGTTGTTTCCTCGGAAAGTGTACCGTATGCTCATTATCATTGACATGAAAAGTGACATTGCCTTTGTTGCAATCAATAACAGCCCCAGCAGTATTCAAAAAGGGTCTTCCAAGAATAATAGACATACTATCATCCTCGGGAATATCAAGTATAACAAAGTCCGTCAGAATAGTAACATTTGCAACTACAACAGGCACATCCTCACAAATACCGATAGGTATAGCAGTTGATTTATCGGCCATTTGCAAAGATATTTTAGTAGGTGTCAACTTACTCAAGTCAAGTCTACGGTATAAAGAGAGAGGCATAACACTAACACCGGCTCCAAGATCACACAAAGCAGTTTTAACACAGTTTCTCTTAATGGAGCAAGGTATAGTAGGTACTCCTGGATCTCCTAATTTCTTAGGCATTCCACCCTCAAAAGTATAATTGGCAAGCATGGTGGAAATTTCTACTTCAGGTATCTTTCTTTTGTTGGTAATAATATCTTTCATATACTTGGCATAAGGATTTGTTTTAAGCACATCAGTCAAACGCATACGCAAAAAGATAGGTCTAATCATTTCAGCGAAGTGCTCAAAATCTTCATCATCCTTTTTCTTGGATGGTTTCGGAGGAAAAGGCATGGGTTTCTGAACCCATGGTTCTCTTTCCCTACCGTGCTTCCTAGCAACAAAGTCTCTCTTATCAAAACGTTGATTCTTTGATTGTGGGTTATCAAGGGCAACAGCAGGTTCAATATCTACATCATTATCATTGCTAGGTTGAGCATCATTATGAACATCATTATTAATATTATTACTAGGTTCATGCTCATTACCAAATTGTGTCTCAGCATCAGAAACAGATATATCATTGGGATTCTCAGGTGGGTGAGCTATAGGTTCACTAGAAGCATGCAAAGTCCTATCATTTCTCTTTTTCTTCTTCTTTGAAGAACTAGGTGCATCTAAATTAGCTCTCTGAGAATCTTTCTCAATTCTCTTAGGGTGTCCTTCAGGATACAGAGGTACCTGAGTCATTTTACCACCTCTAGTTGCAACTCTAACATCATAGTCGTTATTCTTACTATTTAATTCATTGAGAAAATCATTCTGAGCCTTAAGTACTTGTTCTACTTGAGTGGTAACCCTAGAAGCATGTATACTAATGAGTTTCAGTTCATCTTTAGCACTAGACAGATAATCACTCAAGCGTTCAGTCATATGAGCATTGTGTTGTAATTGTCTACCAACATAAGTATTGAAGTTTTCTTGTTTCACAATGAAATTGTCAAACTCATCTAAGCATTCGCTAGCAGACTTATAACGATGAATATCACCTTCATCAAATCTATAAAGAGAATTTACCTTTACTACCTGTGTTGGATTATCAAGACCATGTATTTCTTCAATAGGCGGTAAATTCTTAACATCTTCAGCTTTAATACCTTTTTCTTTCATAGATTTCTTTGCCTCTTGCATGTCTTTAGGACTGAGAAATAGAACACCTCTTTTCTTCGGAGTTGGCTTAGGGGCTGCTTTAGGAAGTGTCCAATTATTTTCATTGGCTAGCATATTATTCAATAGTGATTCAACTTGTTCCACTGTTCTTTCCCTGAAAACACAACCAGCACAACTATCCAGGTGGTCTCTGGAAGCATCGGTTAGTCCATTATAAAAGACATCAAGTATATCATGCATCTCAAGAGGATGATGAGGCAAAGCATTTAGTAACTAGATAAGCCTCCCCAAGCTTGTGGGAGACTCTCTTCTTCAGTTTGAGCAAATTTATATATTTCACGTAAGGCAACTTGTTTCTTATGAGCGGGAAAATATTTAGCAGAGAAGTAATACATCATATCCCGGGGACTACGCACACAACCAGGATCAAGAGAATTAAACCAAGTCTTAGCATCACCCTTTAAGGAGAACGGAAACAACTTAAGGATATAGTAGTAGCGAATATTTTCATCATTGGTAAATAGGGTGGCTATATCATTCAACTTAGTAAGATGTGCCACAATAGTTTCAGACTCATAGCCATGGAAAGGATTGGATTCAACCAAAGTAATTAACTCAGGATCAACAGAGAACTCATAATCCTTATCAGTGACACATATAGGTGAAGTAGCAAAAGCAGGGTCATGTTTCATTCTAGCATTCAAGGACTATTCTTTCAGCTAACTAATAACTTTTTAAGATCATATCTATCATTGCAAGCAAGAAAGTCTCTAGCAGTTTCTTCATCCATAACATAACCCTCAGGCACAACAGGCAATTCATATCTATTGGGAGTAGTTTCATCATCACTTTCATAAATATCATCAACATTTGCACTCTCCTTAACCTTAGCAATTTGTTCATCTAGAAATTCACCTAGTGGCACAGTATCAGGCATAGAGGTAGTTTCATCATACATAGCAGAAGTAGCATCATCAAGAACATACGACATATCAGATTCAATAGCAGGAGTAGGTGTCGCAAGTTTACTCATAACAGAAGGAGAATCTAGTGCAGAGCTAGATGGCAGTTCCTTACCTCCCCTCGTAGTTGAGGGTAAGATCTTGGTTTTTGAGTCCTTCAAATTCTTCATAGTGATAAACTGATATAAATCCCAAGTGACTTAAAGAATAGAGCTATGATCCCCGGCAACGGCGCCAGAAAATAGTCTTGAGAACCCACAAGTGTAGGGGATCGCAACAGTTTTCGAGGGTAAAGTATTAAACCCAAATTTGTTGATTCGACACAAGGGGAGCCAAAGAATACTCTTAAGTATTAGAAGTTGAGTTGTCAATTCAACCACACCTGGAAACTTAGTATCTGCAGCAAGATAGTTTAATAGCACAGTAATATGATAGTGATGGTAGCAGCAATAAAAGTAAAGATAGTGTTTTTGTGGTTTTTGTGATAATAGCAACGGAAAAGTAAATAGCAACTAGCAATATAGGTAAAGCTCGTAGGCATTGGATCGGTGATGGGAAATTACGTCGGATGCAATTCATCATGTAGAAGTTATAACCTAGGGTGACAGAACTAGCTCCAGTTCATCAATGCAATGTAGGCATGTATTCCGAATATAGTCATACGTGCTTATGGAAAAGAACTTGCATGACATCTTTTGTCCTACCCTCCCGTGGAAGCGGGGTCCTATTGGAAACTAAGGGATATTAAGGCCTCCTTTTAATAGACTACCAGACCAAAGCATTAACACATAGTGAATACATGAACTCCTCAAACTATGGTCATCACCGGGAGTGGTCCCGATTATTGTCACTTCGGGGTTGCCGGATCATAACACGTAGTAGCTTACTATAGACTTGCAAGATAGGATCAAGAACACACATATATTCATGAAAACATAATAGGTTCATATCTGAAATCATGGCACTCGGGCCCTAATGACAAGCATTAAGCATAGCAAAGTCATAGCAACATCAATCTCAGAACATAGTGGATACTAGGGATCAAACCCTAACAAAACTAACTCGATTACATGATAGATCCCATCCAACCCATCACCGTCCAGCAAGCCTGCGATGGAATTACTCACACACGGCGGTGAGCATCATGGAATTGGTGATGGAAGAAGGTTGATGATGACGATGGCGACGATCTCCACTCCACAGAGCCCCGAACGGACTCCAGATCAGCCCTCCCGGGAGAGATTAGGGCTTGGCGGCGGCTCCGTCTCGTAAAACACGATAATTCTTTCTCCTTGATTTTTTTCTCCACGAAACGAAATATATAGGACCTGGGGATACGTTGGTGGGGCATCGGGGTGCCCTCGAGGCAGGGGGCGCGCCCCCCACCCTCGAGGACAGCCCGTGGGCCCCCAGGTGTGGATCTTCTTGCAGGTATTTTTTATATTTTCTAAAATAAATCTCCGTTGATTTTGAGGCGATTCCGAGAACCTTTTATTTCTGCACAAAAACAACACCATGGCAGTTCTGCTGAAAACAGCGTCAGTCCGGGTTAGTTCCATTCAAATCATGCAAGTTAGAGTCCAAAACAAGGGCAAAAGTGTTTGGAAAAGTAGATACGTTGGAGACGTATCAAGTACGGTACCCCGTTTTTCCTCAAGAAAATATCCACCAAAGGCTTCGAGCATAAGCCACTTAGTCTTCCTCAGCACGACACCCCGGTGGTTTCCGAACGCAAGCTGCCCTGTATTCTTTTGTATGGCACCAATAGAAGGCATTAAATTTGCAATTGTCAGCATATGGCAGTGTTTTTCAAGTGGCAGATCTGCAAAAGTTGGTCTGAAATAAAAATCGGTCAGAGGTATGCCTCGAGAATCAGATATTAATTCATTCAGTATGCTGCCAAGTCCATGCAGGTCTCTCGCACAAGGAAGAATTCGCGGTACACATCCGACAACCTCACCGATTATTCAAGGAACAAAAACGAGTGGGTGATCAACCAGTCTTGAAGGAAAGACAACACCGAGACAATAATCTTGGCAGTAATTGTCAAGATCAGCCCCGCACATCCAACAATATGATGTCACTGTCCGGCATAATCCCCAACAGTATTGAGATCTGTATAACCACACGTGAGCCGGATAAATATACCGAGGCTCAAAACATGAACTAGACCAAGGTATGATTGCCAGATATTGTAGGTAACCGTATTCAGGGCCGTAAAAATAATCAAGGATCTATGTAAGGCCCCACTCTTTCAGTGGAGGATCCAAATGAAGAAAATAATAATGAAAGAGCAAGACCAACAATACAGTTATGCCGGTTATTATGTGAAAAATATGGATGTCCAAGACAGTCTTATTCCACGGCGAACCCAAGGAAAGATCCACCTATGAGGTATACTTCCTTGAGGTAAGGACCTCATAGCGAGGCAACCAGCTCAGTCCACAGTATACTCAGAAATGTCAGCATTGCATACCCGAGTCTGTCCGGTCAGACTCATGGACAGCTCAATATATTGACCTCAACACCCGCGATGGAGCATCGCACCGACTGTTATTCCTAGAGAGATACTGGCAAAAATGAAGAATCTGTGTGAAAACATATACTATGAGGATTGTTATCTCTCGCATAGGGGAAGCAATTAAAAGAATAGCATGTGTGGATGGGATTCTTTGCCAAGATCACTGCCAGTCAAGACTGCAAAGTTTATCATCAGAGGATGGTGCATTTTTCTATCAGTCACGACAAGCGACAGTCAAACCTTATGGTGCAACTTGGATACTCTAGACTGTGAAGACAGTCAGGATAAGTGAGAAACTCCTACAAGATGACATCATCCGTTAGCAAAAACAGATATGATCCACATCACTGTGTTGGAACCCAAAAGCATGTCTATATTCGAGAAATCCGATGCCTGGATAGAAGCGATTCTTTGTTCCACGAGAAGATACGTTCCCCAACTCCGTGGAATATTCTCGGTACGAGGATAATATTTCCAACAAGGATCAATATCAAGCAGGACAAGTATGTCCGTAAAAATAATATTTCGGATGCTAGCTCGGCCAGCAAATATGAAAGAAAATTTGAGTCAGTATAAACAGGAACAAATAAGGTACGTCATGTCAGAATGTCAGATACAACAAAGCAAACCACCCCATATCAAGGCAGTCAGTCAGATCAAATTCAGTGGAAATATTATGAATAAAAGAAACCTGAGTTGGAAATGGTTTCTTCAAGTTAGAAGAATTATTTAACCCGGAACAACCAAATCTCGAGGACGAGATTTCTTTATGGGGGGAAGAGTTGTCACAGCCTGATTTTTGGCCTTTTCTTTTTCTTTGGATTTTCTGAGATTTTTGCCTGAGTTTTCTTTTTCCGTGGCTATGTGGTCTGGAAACTGAAGAAGATGACCTCTTGTTTATTTCTAGAGTGGCTTGTCATCCTCATATCTCTCCCAAGACCCTGTCATTTCCGTCCTTGACCTAACCCAATATTCCTTTTTCCAAGGAATATTCCTTTTCTATTAAAGGAATAATTCTTTTTGCCCTAGATTGTGAAGCAACCTATATCTCTGTCATTCTAAAAATTCCAAAATAAATTTTAATAAATTATTTGGGTCATATCTTGATGAAATGTGGCAAAACATTTCATTGCCATGTTCAAAAATAATCCTCCAATATTCATTTTCCTATTCTGCCCTAAATGGCACTTTGTGAAGCAAGTGCTATTTATCTTGGCCCAGTTGACCTCAAACTTGGTGGACATATTGTTATGTCCATATCAATGCCTTGTACCAATTTTCATACTCATTTGCCTAGTAATTACTTTCTAGTGATTTTTCAAAGTTTCTGTCCAGAAAGAAACTTTGTGAAGGAAGTATATTCTAGGCATGTCCAAATGAGATGAAACTTGGTCACATCGTTCATTTGATGAAATCATGTATCTCCACCCAATTTGAGTTTATGGAGATCATCTATGTGAGCTCAGTTCCATATCTTGGTTTCTGGTAAAATTTGCACTTTGTGAAGTAACACTATTTTACCTTGCTTCAGTTGAGCTGCCAATTTACCAAGACATTCTTACATCTACATCTACCTCCTTCACCAAGTTCTGGCTCAATCTAGCTATCAATTTACCCTCAGTAATTTTCCCAAGATTATGCCCAGATTGGAGCTTTGTGAAGGAAGTGCCACTTTGGTAACTCCAAATGGAATGATATTTTTACAGCATCTCCATAAGGCCAAATAATCCCTCTCCACCAAAATTCAGCTCATGACCCTTAAGTGTGTGAGTGAAACATCATCATCCCCAAATCTGGCCAGTTTGGCACTTTCTATAGCAACCTTAAGCTAAACTCCTCCTCTTAGTCTGGTTTTTGGTGATCTAAATCACCTTGGTGTAAGATCATCGCCAGACAAATTTTCTACCTTGTTACCCTACTGGTTTTACCACAGGAAGTTACAAACACCTTGATGTTGTTTTACCATGGAGCCATCTACAAATCTCTTCTTTGCCCCTGGACCAATTTCTTTCTGCTTTTCTACTCAGGGCACGTAGGTAAACCTACTGGACATGGTCGGCCACGCCAGAGCTCGCAGCTTGCACCAGTGCGCGTGGTGACCGCACCTAGGTCATGCATAGTGCACACTCTGGAACGGTCGGGCCACTGTGCTCGTCGCCTCCCTCCTCGTCTCGGCCTCCCACCTTGTCCAGGAGCTCCCCCGTGCTCGTCTGCACCGCCCTGCGTCGCTGCTTCGTCGTCGCTCGCCAGCAGTGCGCCGTCATAACAGTGCCACTGTGGTGAATTGGTGCTGACCTCCATTAGTGCATTGTGGAGCTCTCTTGTGAGCATCCAGAGCCTCCTCCTCGCCTGTATAAGCGACCCTCGACTCCTCCCACACCTCACCAGCCCCTCCTCACCCTTCCTCGACCACCAGAGCCCTCGGGATCATGTTCTTTTCGCCGGTGACCGCCATGACCTCCTCGGCCTCGGCCTAGTTCCGGCCAACCCAAGCCTCCGCTCACCCACCCAGCATGTCCATCGTGTTCCCCTCGCCTCGCTGAGACGCCCCACCCCCTTGCTCCCTCGTTGGAGCGGCTGCAGCGCCGAGAGCCCCGCCGTCCAGAAGCTCTCTGTACTTCTTTGTACCTCCATGTAGTGGCGGAGCTACGGCAAGGCTGGATGGGCCATGGCCCGCCCAGCCCAGGCCATTTTCTGCAGTATATACATATTTTGGGGCCATGAAAGACAATACCTATAATTATTTTCTACAGCCGGCCCGCCCAGGTTCCTGGGCCAAGCTCCGCCACTGCCTCCATGGCGCCACCTCTCCCCTCGTCTCCACTACTCCCCGGCGCCAGCTAGTCCTCTGAATGGAACCACCGCACCTCCCCGAGTCCGCCAGTGCCCTCCGTTCGACCGGAGCTGGCCGGCTCCATCGCCACAGCTCGCCTCTGCCTCCCTGTCCCCCACCCGTCGCCGCCCTCTGCGCTCCACCCCGGCGGCCGAGGCCCCTCCAGTCGGGCGCGACGTGGCCGGAGGCCACCGGAGCCGCCCGGGCCCCCTTTGGCAGCGCCGTTGCACTCCTCCCTTGCGCCCTGTCAGGACCAGGCACGGGAGGAGGAAGACGACGCCCCGCTGGGCCCCCTGCAGCTAGGACCAGCCCGTTAGTGTCCCAAGCGGCCGGCTGACGTGGCAAGTGGACAAGCCCATGGGTGAGTGCGCTTTGCTTTGCCCGAAGGCGTATTTTATTTCTTCTTCAGCCCAAAGTGCGCTTTCTAATCTAGAAGGCATATTTCTAATTGTGCGTCTCTGTCTTGTCCACTCAGGGACCTGTTTGCTGAAGTTTATTTGACAGAATAGTCCCTGAGCTTCTACCCTTCTTAACTTTTAAACTATAACTCCGAATCAGGTGATTCCAAAGCCCAGGTCTTCGTCTCGTCGAGACCTTTTTGTTGGTATCATTTTCACTATGGTTTGCCATACTGTAAATGACCATTTTGCCCTTGCCGTAAACAGCCCCCTCCGACAGATAACTGTTTCCGGTGAATCTTTCTGCGATCATTCCGCACTTTTCCCTGGAGTCTCCATCACCCCAGGCAAGCCACAATACCCACTTGCATGATAGTCATGAAGTAGCCATGGTTTTCAACATGAATATTTATTAAATGATTGCCTGTTTAAAATGTGATTATTGTTGTTTCGGTAATGCTTCAGGGTTATTGTTTATTTTCTTGCTATGTTGTTATGCACCTGTTTATCGTGCCATGCTAGTTGCTAGTATTCCTTTCATATGTTTATGCTTGCCAGTAGTGCATGTTGATATTGGTGATGGTCTTCGGGGCATGACTGCCGTCTGCCCGAGTACCGTTGTTATGCATGTTCCTTTGCATCCAGTTAGTTAAATGCTTGCATGTTGTTATTGTTGATATCTTCTTGCATGATATTTGCTGTTGATGTTAGTAGTTATTTTTCGGAGAAGTATGTACTTATGATGTTCATGCTAGTCAGTATGCCATGCTTATGATTCATTGTTGATATGGTGGATAGTTCTTTCATGATTATGTTGATATTCATGCACATGCATTGTAATTGCATCATGTATTTTATCACGACTCAGCATATTTGCATTTACGTTTAACCGGATTAAATTGAACTTGAACAACTGTTGTCTGAGTCATGGTGCCACCATATCAAACTGACCAGTGCAACCACGTTTACCTTTATGGGAAGGTCCTAACTGAGTCTATTGTCATGCCTCTCGCCAGTTCCTCCAACAAGGGAAGGTTATGGGCATGCAGTACCTTGGCCTGGTAAGCAGACATAACCTTGTGTGCCCGTTGTTGTTGTTATGGATTCGGGTCCATGTTTGGGACCATTTATGTTTGGCCACGATGGTGGTCGTTGTGTCTTTGGTAGACACGGGGCCACCCAAGACTTAGCCCAATGGGCAGTTGGTCGGAGTGGCCGAGAGGGTGTCATGAAAGTAGATCGGTTTTTTTCAGAATGCCGTTGGTCCACCCGAATGGGAGAACGAGGCCATGGGTTCCGTAGTGTGGGTACAGTGCGCTACCTCTGCAGAGTGTATATTAAATCTATCGATAGCCGTGCCCGCGGATAAGGGCCCAGTTTGTAGTTGTTCACACTATGAGTCAACAGTAATAATAATAATGTGCTTAGTAACAACCCTGGTTCGATGATGAGATAAGTTGGAAAGATCACCGTTTGAGACCAAGTGTTGGTCATGGTTGTGATCGTATAATGTTCGAGGTGGTAAGTGATGCATGTGTTGGTTACGAGGTAACTCGAACAAAATAAATGGTGCATGTAGTATCATCATATTGCATGCTAGTATCATCAGATTTATATGTTCATGCCATGCTCATATTGTCTAGCTATATCATGTTCATGTTGTTCATGCTATGTTATCCTTATGATCTCCTAATAATTTCTGATTAACCTGTAATTGCCATGCTGTTGTTTGTCTTGAATGCTTTTGGTTTATTGTGAGTTTGCAAGTACATTCAATGTACTGACCTGGCGTGTTCTGCCAGCTTGCAAGTCGTGTCTGGATTGTTTGCTTGTTTGGTGTTGTTCTCATGTTCGTGAGCTAGGATAAACGTTCTAGCCAGAGTCCCTACGGATTTGAGTTCATCATCGCCGTTTGTTGTTCCGCTGCCAGTAGTTGTTCCGCTGCTTCGAGTTGTCATGCTTCTTGTATAGTGCAACCGTGGTTGGTGTAGTGTCACCGTGCCAAAGTTATTCATTGTAATATCAGAAACCTTGTAATCATATTCGTGTTGTAACAGAGATTTGGTTTCTTCTATACTAAGCAGTGCCGTATTCCATAAGACTTCATCTCGATCTCTGGGCTGGAATACGAGGCGTTCCGGTTTTCTCTGAGCCGGGGTGCCACAATTATTTGCTTTCAAAAATAATTATGCCACCTACAAATTCAATGATTGATGAAGCAGGCAGTAGCATTATATGGTGTTGAGCGGCAGGCCATGAAACACCATCTCTATTTTTGTTCAGCTCTGGATTCTAAAATTCATGAACACAATAGGATCCAACGGTATATTCAGTTGTCAATGCAAGCATCAAGTGTTTAATCCATGTGATAGTGCAACAATAGAAGCATACAAATAGATGGAAATCTAGATTCAGAACGCCATGTAACAGGTTAGCGAAAACACAATTTAGTGTTCACTATTCGGTTGAAATTTGTAGATCATGCAAGGATTTGTAATCTGAGAAAAAAACAATAGGAACTAACAAAATGTAGGCACCGCAAATAATTTATTTGCATATTGCTTGACTCCCTTTCTCTGAGGTTTCTACGGTCACGTGTCAGTGTGTCACTGCACTTAATCTGCACACCCACTATAACTCTATATTACCATATTACCATATTTTATATCTTTTTATTAGATGAAGTTAGGTTAGATAGTGTTCTCTTTTTCTATGTTTGCATTTAGTTAACTTGTCGTCTAAATGCTGGAATTAGTTACAAAACTGCAGTCTGAAAGTTGAAGAATACAATGCTATCCAGGGTATGTAATAATAGTAGGGTACTGGGATTTAGATTATATTACTGCAATATTGTCAACACTTGCTATTTTCAGACTCTGCTCTAGGTTTTGTTAATGAAGGGGGTCATTGTTCATAACTATAACTCCTCTATACCATAGGTAATAATCCTCAGCATGGTATTTGCATATAGTAGCCTCAAACATAAATTTTTCTTCTTAAAAAAAACATACATATTATGTTTCATTTAGACTTGGTTTTATTAGCATTAAGTGGTATGCATTGAATATACATGTACATGTATAGAGGTCGGGAATGGCCATGAGTTCATCATTTTTGAGTCCTCGGTGCTCCTAAATAGGTCATGAACTACAATTTATAACCTGCTAATAATATACTTCATATATAAGCAGCAAAGGCAGTTGTAAATATTATATACATCAATGTTGTATGGGTTAGTACCTGGATGGACATTTCTTGCATGGCCTTTGATACTCGCTACGTTCTTTTTTGAGTCGTATACTTCATTTTCGGCAAATTATAGAACTGACAAAAGAATGTAACTCCTTATCAGTGGTGAGAAGGGAATGGAAAGGTTTGGCATTGTCTCGCTAAATTACTTACCTTGAACATTATAATAAATAGAACATGATTGTAGTTGTTAGTAATTGATTTCACCCATGTGATAATCCATTTTCCTACAGCTAAATGTTTTATCATCCATATTGTTGGTGTGTGACAGGTTCAGGCGGCATGGAAGAATGCTCATTTATTCTTTTTTCGAGAGAGGGATTTGGGCATCAATCTTGGCCTTGCTCCTGATTTTGTATCGGAAGGGGAGTGCTAATTCGGTAACACTCAAGTGATCCAGATTATGGTTGGCTAAGAGGTTATGGTGTGACACTCAAGTGATCCAGATTATGGTTAGCTAAGAGGTTAGAATTACTCATGTAAATTTCCAGTTATATAGAGTATAAATAGTATAATGCAATGGTATTAGCCCCTGAAAATTGTGCCTACTATTGTGTCTCTAGGTGTTATTTCACTCTTACTGCTTGGTGGAAGGACATGACACCCAAGGTTTAGGATGCCGCTGTTTATTATGAGACCACTATTTGTGACATAAAAGAGGTACGGATCTCATCAATCCTTTGAAAGAAACTTCCCTTATCATTTGGGGTGAGGTTGTAAGGACGAACAGGAATAGTCTCACACCTTTTGATAGAACTTTACGTAATGTACTGTCTGATGATAATCCTTTGCTTTGTGGATATTCCATTTGGTAGCATGGTTGTAGTTCTCGGTGGGAACCTGAGACAAACATTGCCTGTTATCGAGGGAGGGACACGACCACATATGGTTGATGCAAGTATCACACGCTCGTCGTTGTGGCGGTTTATGTGACTGTCCATTGACATGAACCTTTATGTTACTAATTGTAGAGTATTGATTATTTGTTTCTAATACTCTAATTGGAGCACACACATTGATGGATGTGTGTTCAATTTGCATATTTGTCCCCCTCAAGTAAAACACTCTATGTCAGTGTAGTTGCAGCAAGATTAGACAATAGTTTGCTCCTTATCAATGCTTCACATATTGCTTGTGTTTAGGGCACTGCATTGTTAGGTTCTTGGGAGTATGGGATTGTCTATTTCTCTCTTACGTATATATTCTCAATGCTGAATGGAGTTCATTGTAGGTGAGTCTGTGAATCTGCAGCCTGCCACCATGTCTTTTCTCGATAGACATACTTTTCGACGGCGACGGTGATGACTGCTATCCCGCTCCTCTCCCGGCAAGGCATCTCTACCTTCCTCCTGCAAAGGTGCCCAAAGACCGTCTTGGACACTTCCTTCTTCAGTGTCCTCTTTTTTGTTACACAACTTTGTGGTGCTTAGTGCATATATCAATCCCTCCAATCAATTAATTCTGAGAGATCATCTTCTTGCATTAGTCGAATAATCAGAGTTGGTAGTGTTTAAGGGAAATGTTTACAGCAAAAAATATGTCTTTGTTGATCAGTTTTGCTCGAGATAAAAAAATCTACCTCCTCAAGAATCACCGTCAGCTGCTTCCCTTTTTTGTTTCCAGTTATGTCATCTTTGCAAATTTTTGTTGTGCATGTACACGTTTTTTGGACAACTACATGAGAGAAAAGTTACAGGCCTGCTGAATCCTATTGTCCCTACAGACCTACATTAGCAAACTTTCGATTACGTATATGCTTATTGTTTGTTCAGTTGGCATACTTCAGATTGCATTGGTTAGGTTATAGTCCATGTGTGTAGGTCTGGATAGCACGAGCTTCTGTTGAGAGCACATTGATCAGGTGGCACTGCACACCTCAAATCTCCACAAGTTGGTTCTTCACCTATACAGTATAGTCGGAGTCACCCAACCAGAACTTGAAAATTGAACCAGAGAGTAGTACTTTCTTAGGGAGCTAGCTCAATGTTGTATAAAAGCAGATTTATGAGATTTTAGTCCTAAAAATTTAAAGGTATTTTGTCTTTCAGGTTTCTCTATATCTGTTGCAAGGCTTGGATTGCCATATAAGGCTGAATTCAGCATGTAAGAAAGCAGAATAATCATTGATAGTGCCACGGTTTGATCCAGCTCGATAGGGAGCTCATCTGCCCTCCCTGAGCCTGGTGATGATTTGTACGGTCAGTCTTCCCCGCATGATGGTGGGCGAAGGAGGTGCACGTCTCCGACGAGTTTGTCGTGCCTCCCTCTGGTTCCGTGATGGCCGACGGCGAGGTGCCCACCGGTGAGCTTTCTTCCTTGGTTGCATTTCTGTTGCTGTGATTCGGTTTGTGATGCTCTGCTGCTCATCTTGGTTGATGGTGGAGCTGCGATCCAAAGTTGGAGCGTGCCCTTTCGTCGGTGCCATCATTCTCTCCTCCACGACCGTCGTTGTCACAAGCCCAAGTAGCTTGGTTGGGTATCGACGGCGTTGGTGGACCTAATAGGTCCGTCTCTTTCTCTGAAAATAAAAGCACAACAAGTTATCTATATTTTGTCTGTATGTAGTTCTATACTTTTTTCTGCTAATTTCCAAGTCCTGATGGTCATAAATAAGATGGTGTGTTTTTGGGTGGTACACCTATAGTAATCAAGGACCAGTACTAACTAAACATGAATAATAACACTGTACAGAGAACAAAATAGGAAAGAGGTGGCCATTGAGATGTCATGATAGATCAGAATCATGATCAATTATTTAATTATTCCTCCAATAGCATCCCATGTAAATGAATCTTAATATGTTGAAGTTCTGTTTTTACTGGAGCAGGGTATGCCCTGTTAAAATAATAATGAAAATTGTTGTTATCTCTTAAAGTAATAATAGCCTCTCTTAGTTGTTTTTTTCTGCTTGAAATTTCAGAAACAAAGAGATTATGTTATATCCTGTTTGGTGGGTGGGTGAGCTAATTTGGCAATTTTCCTCTTTGGTTTATGCAGAAATTGGATGCTTCAAAGGATTTGAATGGAGTTTATTATAGGTGAGTGTGACAATCTGCAGCCTCACATGCATCATTAGCTTCCCTTATCCTGCAACAGGAGGTTAGAGCAGCAGCGCAAGTAGAGAGAGTTGCCATTTCGTGGACTGCAGCTCCTCCCATCATCTTGGCTTGCAGGTCGCCACTGTGACACAGCCGGACGGGGTCTCGGGACAGCCTGACACCTAGCTTCTAGTCCAGTATGTTGCCAAATTAGCCCCCTAGCTATAAAGGTTTCATTACTTCGTCTCATGCATGTCATCATTTTGTTAATGTGTCAAATTAAAGAGAAAATAGATGCATTGAATTATTAATGAAGTGGTTTGGATGAGAACTGAAATCTTTCACTTTTAAGGCTGGAGATTGTTATGAACTGTGAGTATTCATAGAGATATTCAGTTCATATGAAGCAAAAGAAAGGCACATAGTATATTTACATTGACAATGTGATTTTTAACCCATTGTGATACTGAAAACCTGATAAAGAATATATTTTATGACTGAATCTTTGATGTGGGGCTGGAAGAATTTCAGTTTTGTTTTGTACATGAATCTTCTATGTAATCATGGTACTGAATGTTCTGACATATACCCGTATGTTCTGTTTATCTCCTACAAATAGTGAAACGGTCTATATGTAAAGTATATATGTTTAGTTATATTATGTTGTCAACGATGCATGGTTCTGGAACATGGAGATTAACATTGAAGATTTTGGTATCTTGAATTCTTATGCTTTGTAACTTGATGTGGACCAGTTTTTTTCTATTTGGCATTGCCACTGGCCTGCTTTCAGTGTCGTATAACTAAACTCTTTTGGCTGAACTGGACACGGCTTAATTGTCCTGCCTTGCTTTTGGAACAAATTAAATGTATCTTCTTTTTGATGAGCTTGCAGATCAAGTATTTTATAGATACTAATACACTCATTAGTTCCGAACAAGTACTGTAATTTCTGATGTACCAAATGATTTACAGTATAGTGAAATCTTACACACTGGACCAACCAGAAAAAATCATTGTCCTGTTGTGTACGTATGCTAGACCAGGTTTCCAACTAACGTATCATATCATCTGATCATTACCTTCTTGACCACATCGTTGGGACATGCAAAGGTTCATGTGAAGTGGTGCCTATGAAGATCATCGACAAGGCAGTTGAGTGGAGTCACTTATTAGTTATTAGTATGAAGTGGCGCCTATGAAGTTGATCAATAAGGCAGTTGAGTGAAGCCACTTATTAGTATGCTTAGTAGTTGTGGCTTTGTAGTTGTCTCTCCTTTGTTATGTTCATGCTCTTATTACTCCCTCTCTTATATTCACGTTTGTGGTATCGAACTTCCATGTCGAGTGGTTGCGTTTTTGGTGTCGAACTACATGTCGGCTGGCTATCTTTTGTGGTCTTATTAACGCACTGAAACCAATTCTACCTTATAATGTCAAGACAATACCGAGCCTGTGTCTTGCTTCTATAATAGTTGAATGTTTCTTCTTCACTTTATTGTTATTCCGTATGAATGCATATGCTAAATTTGGGTTACTACTGACTTAGCATTACATGCTTGATCAAAACGTTGGAACCGGCACCCTCGCGCCAAGGCGCTACCCCGATCTAGTTGTCTCTATGGTAAAAAAGATAGGAGAAATATAACATGGGGATGAGCATACTACTCAAACAATAGATATTAGGCAAATAAGATCACAAAAAGAACATAACCACTTTTTCAGGTAATAATATAGCTATTGAGAGATAACTATATGTAAATACAGAAGAGACATAAATGACCAATTCATCTAAATGTGGTTCCATCAAGCAAAGAAAGTTGTACAATCGATTGAACTACACAAACAACACTCATCTTAAAAGGAGACTTGCATCTCATGCGTAATAATCCATTGAGTCATTCAAAATTTAGAAACATGTTTTTAATAACAATAGGAAGTATCAAATTATGGGGAAAAAAATTGTAATTTCACATAATTTGAGATAGCAAAGGGAACATACAAAAATAAATCTAGCCGCGCAAATGTGCGGGTGAACCTGCTAGTTTTCCAAATTTTCACAGTACAGTTGTAGTAGTGCACGTTAAACATAGAATAAATTTTGAAGACTGTAAGAGAAAGCTATCTCTTGTCCATCATCAAACATGCATTGTTCCTTCTCGGAACCACGATCCTTCTAGCTAGTGAGTTTCTCTAGTTTATGAGGGGTGTGTGTCCAAACCTTCGTCACACATGCCAATTTTGTTACCACATCATCTTGGTGCATGACATTACATCAACCAAGGTTTCATGTTTTTTTGATCATTTTTTAATTTTTTTGGAATTAAAATGCCATGGCACTCCATGCATACATATGCATGTGCCCATGGCGTGAGACCAATATGTTTGAAAATTCCTTCTAATTTACTGCACATGGAATTAACTCGCACACAAGTACACAAATATAATTTTTCAAACCGTTATGGTTAGGCGTTGCATGTAGATGTAGTTCAAATCCGAAATACGGTCATTAAATAGCTAGAAAATCACTTCAATGTCTTTAAAAGGTCAAATGACCCCTAAAATTTTCCAAAATTTCACATTACAGTTGTAGCAGTGCACGTTAAACATAGAGAAACAAATTAAGGCCATAAGAAGAAGCTATCTCCTGTTCGTCATCAAACATGCATTGTTCCCTTTGGGAACCATGAGCCTTCTAGTGAGTTGCTCCGGTTTGTGAGGGGTGTGTGTCCAAACTTTCGTCAAACCTGTCAATTTTTTTACCACATCATCTTGGTGGCATGACATTACATCAAGCAAGGTTTCATGTTTTTCTAATCATTTTTTATTTTTTTGGAAATAAAATGCCATGTCACTCCATGCATACATATGCATGTGTCCATGTCTTGAGACCAATATGTTTGAAAATTCCTTCTAATTTACTGCACATGGAAATAACTCGCACACAAGTACACAAATATGATTTTCAAACCGTTATGGTTAGGTGTTGCATGTAGATGTACGTCAAATTTGAATTATAGTCATTAAATGACTAGAAAATCACTTAAATGTTTTTATAAAGTCAAATGACCCCTCGAATTTTCCAAAATTTCACATTACAGTTGTTGCAGTGCACGTTAAACATAGAAAAAATTGAAGGCTGTAAGAGAAAGCTATCTCCCATTCGTCATCAAACATGCATTGTTCCCTCTCAGAACCACGAGGCTTCTAGTGAGTTGCTCCGGTTTGTGAGGCGTGTGTGTCCAAACTTTCGTCACACATGCCAATTTTTTTACCACATAATCTTGGTGGCATGACATTACATCAACCAAGGTTTCATGTGTTTCTGATTTTTTTTAATTGTCTGGAATTTAAATACCATGGCACTACATGCATACATATGCATGTGTCCATGTCATGAGACAAATATGTTTGAAAATTTCTTATAATTTACTACACATGGAATTAACTCGCACATGAGTACACAAATATAATTTTTCAAACCATTATGGTTAGGCGTTGCATGTAGATCGGCGATGGACGAGGAAGAGTCTGTCTGTCGAGGAATCGGCGGTGGAGTACCAATGCTAGCTCTGGCGCAACCACTACTACGAGTACTACAACCTTGAGGGCGGCGCCGAGGATGAGGACAAGGACGAGGACGAGGATGCGGTCGACTTCAGTAGGGGAGACGCGGAGTCCACCAACGACGACATGTTGCCATAACAAGTCATGGACGTCTCATCTCACACCGGCGATGCATAGGTCGGCGCAGCGAAGGATTTGTTAAAATTATGCGTACTTAGGCTTTGTTTTAATGCTGGTCTTTTGTTAGAGCAATGTTTAGGTCAACTGGCTCTGTTTAATTACTAAAATTGCTCGATTCAGTAAGTGTTGTCTGTCTACTATACGCTCTTTTGTGTGCCCAAATTAGCAAGCGATGTTAAATTATGCAATGACGTACCCGCGGAAATTTCCACCAAAATCTGAATTATCAAACTCATCCCATGCGCGTAAAGCAAAATAGTCGTTTGCGATGCACACAATCGTTCAAAGTGAATGGTCCGGCGGCACTGCGCGCAAAGTTTCCCTCCCTGTTTCCAAAATTTTGGCCTACCACCAAAATATCTACCCCCGCGCCCTCCCCCCTTCCACACCCCTTTTCTCCCCGACCACAAGTCACATTTCCCATGTTTCCTCCTTCCTTCCTTCCTTCCTTCCTAAGCTATAGCCGCTTCCTCGCTCTCGCCGTCTCGCAACCTACCACCGGGGTCGCCATGGTCTTCTTCAAAGACCTCTCCAGTGGTTCCTCCTCCGGCGATGACTCCTTCACCACCCGGGTATGCCTCTCTTCTCTCTCTCTCGGGCTATGACTTAGAATGAAGGATATTTACCTGGCGGTCGATTTGAGTCATTTCTTCCTCTTGTAGCTCCCTAGGACCATCAGTAGCAACAAATGGAGCGGGGTGGCTGAAGATCCATCTGCTCGTTGTCACCATCAATCTCCATGCTTGAAGCTAGTTGAGTTTTAATCTGTGGACAGTGGGTGAAAGTTTCTGGCATGTGAAAAGAAGGTTAGACCCTCTTTCGTTGTTACAAATCATTTGTTAGATGTGATGACACTATCATAGTCCCAACCCATTCATACCACACCTTGAACCAAACGCATCCTAAGACAGTGTTACAGTTTGTACCTAGTATCTTAAATTGTTGCCATCTCATCAGCGGTGCCATTAGAAAATTATTTGGCATAGCTTCATCAGTTTGTGCAGCCAGCTTTGGTCCACACATCTGAGTATCCAAGCAGTAAAATACTAAATCTTTATGGCACGAAGGAACTGGGCATCGGAGCAACTACGTGCTCCGGAGTCTGGGTCCCTGATTTTTTCCGCTGCATCGGCTCGCCAGTGCAGGGCACCGGTCGGAGATGTAGCTGCAGTTGTTTTTACACCAGTTTTGGCATACATAGTGGATGGCCTTAGTGCTATTAGTTCTATGTTACTAAATGTGTGCATGTACACACCTGTTAGTATCAATTTGCTGTCACCCAAACATTGTTGCTATGTTGTTGCAGTTATATTTACCTTCCTCATAAAATGTTCAATTTGTTATTTATTGTACATGAGTAGGAACTTGTAGCGTTGTTGTAGTTAATTATAGCTTCTGATGTTCCAAAATTTGGTTGTTGTCTCAGTAGCAATTAATTCATTTGCACATTGATCTTTTTGAGAAGATATGTCATAATTAACATGTTTCTTCAGTTTTTCAAAATAAGCATCGGTGATTTTCTATGTTGCTATAAACCCATTTCCCCTACAATTGTTACTGATCTAGTTTTAAATATTATACGATGAACGGAAGTGTTCGTACTTGGAGTGGGTTGATCAAGAGTGGCTAGAGTCTTTGAAGATGTGCTTAGCGAAGCTCTGGAGCATGTATGAGGAAGACAACAGACATAGGCTTAGAGAAACTGCTGTCAACGCTGAAGAATATTTGAAGATGCGGGATAAAAAGTGGAAGGTGGAGAATGAGCTCAGATTTTTTTTAAATCGGATTTTGCTAAGATGGTGTTGGCGAAGGAGGGGGCACTTTCCCAGTTGGCCTGTGCAAAACAGGTTCTTACTGAACTGCAAGCAGAGGTGGGTAAGACGATCCTGGATGATCTTGATTAGGAAAATGAATATATTGTTCTTATGAAGTTGAACTAGCTATATGTTGTACTGTGTTGTTTTTCCTGTAGCTATTGTACTGCGATGTTATAATATATTTATGTGCCTGATATGAAATTGGCAAACAGCTGTTCGATATGAAATCTGAATTTGCGTAGTACTGGAATTATTAATTGTAAACTAATAAACCCGCTAAATGTGTCATGGAACTTTGCAAACGGTTCTAGCAGTAAAAGCGCTTGTGATGGATAGCCCAATTCCACATAGTTTTCATCATCAAATGGTGTGTCATGTAGTTGATAAAAGCAAACAGTTAATCAAGGCAGAGTGTGTGTGATAGTTACACCTTTCACACACGAGCCTACACATAAAACTGTGTGGGATGTACATACGAACGAAAACATTTTCCCGGGATTGACTGTGTGGGTTGTACATAAGAATGGAAATGTATTCCTTGGATTGACTGTGTGTGATATACATACGAATAGAAACGTTTTCCCTGGATTGATTGTGTGGGATGTATATAAGAACGGAAACGTATTACTTGGATTGACTGTGTGTGATATACATACCTACCGAAATGGTTTTCTGGGATTCACCGTGTGGGATGTACATACCTACGGAAATGGTTTTCTGGGATTCACCGTGTGGGATGTACATACCTACGGAAACGATTGGGTTTCGATGCCTCGCCCGATCGCACACGAGCTCATTTGGTGTCCCATGACCATGAGGGCCTATCCCCAACGATTTCTGGGTTGTGTGGGAAGGACCCCCTGATAACCCACAAGTGTAGGGGGTCGCAACAGTTTTCGAGGGTAAAGTATTCAACCCAAATTTGTTGGTTCGACATAAGGGGAGCCAAAAGAATACTCTTAAGTATTAGCAGCTGAGTTGTCAATTCAACCACACATGGAAACTTAGTATCTGCAGCAAGATAGTTTAGTAGCAAAGTAATATGATAGTGGCGGTAGCAGCAATAAAAGTAACGATAGCGTTTTTGTAGTTTTTGTAATAGTAGCAACGGAAAAGTAAATAAGCAACAAGCAATATAGGAAAAGCTCGTAGGCATTGGATCGGTGATGGGACATTATGTCGGATGTGATTCATCATGTAGAAGTTATAACCTAGGGTGACACAGAACTAGCTCCAGTTCATCAATGCAATGTAGGCATGTATTCCGAATATAGTCATACATGCTTATGGAAAAGAACTTGCATGGCATATTTTGTCCTACCCTCCCGTGGCAGCGGGTTCCTATTGGAACTAAGGGATATTAAGGCCTCCTTTTAATAGAGTACCGGACCAAAGCATTAACACATAGTGAATACATGAACTCCTCAAACTATGATCATCACCGGGAGTGGTCCCGATTATTGTCACTTCGGGGTTGCCGGATCATAACACGTAGTAGGTGAATATAGACTTGCAAGATAGGATCAATAACACACATATATTCATGAAAATATAATAGGTTCAGATTTGAAATCATGGCACTCGGGCCCTAGTGACAAGCATTAAGCATAGCAAAGTCATAGCAACATCATTCTCAAAACATAGTGGATACTAGGGATCAAACCCTAACAAAACTAACTCGATTACATGATAGATCCCATCCAACCTATCACCGTCCAACAAGCCTATGATGGAATTACTCATGCACGGCGGTGAGCATCATGGAATTGGTGACGGAGGAAGGTTGATGATGACGATGGCGATGATCTCCACTCTTCGGAGCCCCGAACAGACTCCAGATCAGCCCTCCCGAGAGACATTAGGGCTTGGCGGCGGCTCCGTCTCGTGAAACGCGATAATTCTTTCTCCTTGATTTTTTTCTCCCCGAAAGTGAATATATAGGGTCTAGGGATACATCGGTGGAGGACTAGGGGGCCCACGAGGCAGGGGGCGCGCCCTGGGCAGGGGGGCGCGCCCCCACCCTCGTGGACAGGGTGTGGGCCCCCTGGTACGGATCTTCTTGCAGATATTTTTTATATTTTCCAAAATAAATCTCCGTGGAGTTTCAGGTCATTCCGAGAACTTTTTATTTCTGCACAAAAACAACACCATGGCAATTCTGCTGAAAACAGCGTCAGTCCGGGTTAGTTCCATTCAAATCATGCAAGTTAGAGTCCATAACAAGGGCAAAAGGGTTTGGAAAAGTAGATACGTTGGAGACGTATCAACTCCCCCAAGCTTAAACCTTTGCTTGTCCTCAAGCAATTCAGTTGATAAACTGAAAGTGATAAAGAAAAACTTTGACAAACTCTGTTTGCTCTTGTTGTTGTAAATATGTAAGCCAGCATTCATGTTTTCAACAAGATCATGAACTAACCACATTCACAATAACTTTCAGGTCTCAAGACTACTCACATCAATGTCATAATCAACTAGGGAGCAATAATAATAAACCTCGGATGACAACACTTTCTCAAAACAATCATGATATGATATAACTAGATGGTATCTCGCTAGCCCTTTCTGAGACCGCAAAACATAAATGTAGAGCACCTTTAAAGATCAAGGACTGACTAGACATTGTAATTCATGGTAAAAGAGATCTAGTCATGATCATACTCAATGCAAATTAATAGTAATACATGCAACGATAGAGGTGCTCTCCTACTGGTGCTCTTTGATAAGAGGATGATGACTCTGCATAAAAGTAAATGGATAGGCCCTTCTCAAAGGGAAGCAGGGATTTGTAGAGGTGCGAGAGCTCGATTTTTAAATAGAGATGAATAACATTTTGACTGGTATACTTTCATTGTCAACATAACAACCAAGAATCTCGATATCTCCCATGCTACGCACATTATAGGCGGTTTCCAAACAGAATGGTAAAGTTTATACTCCCCCAACAACCAACATGCACACTCCACGGCTAGCCCGAAACAACGGGTACCGTCCAAACCAGCAACAGCCCTGGGGGAGTTTTGTTTAATTATTATGATTTGAGTATGGGACCGGGCATCCCGGTTACCAGCCATTTTCTCATGAGTGATGAGCGGAGTCCACTCATCGTGAGAATAACCCACCTAGCATGGAAGATATAGACAACCCTAGTTGATACATGAGTTGTTCGAGCATACAAAACAGAATTTCATTTGAAGGTTTAGAGTTTGACACATACAAATTTACTTGGAAAGGCAGGTAAATACCACATATAGGAAGGTATGGTGGACTCATATGGAACAACTTTAGGGTTTATGGAAGTGGATGCACAAGCAGTATTCCCGCTTAGTACAGGTGAAGGCTAGAAAGAGACTGGGAAGCGACCTGCTAGAGAGCAACGACGGTCATGAACATGCATTAAAATTAATCAACAATGAATGCAAGTATGAGTAGGAAATAAATCACCATGAACATAAATATCGTGAAGGCTATGTTTATTTGTGTAAACTACATGCGTGAACATGTGCCAAGTCAGATCACTTAAATCGTTCAAAGGAGGATACCACCCCATCATACCACATCACAACCATTTTAATATCATTTTGGCACGCAAGATAGATCATTATAAACTCTCAGCTAATTAAGCATGGCATAAGCAGCTATAATCTCTAATTGTCATTGCAAGCATGTTTCATTCATAACAAGCTGAATCGGGAATGATGAACTATCATATTTACAAAAACAAGAGAGGTCGAGTTCATACCAACTTTTCTCATCTCAATTATTTCATCATATATCATCCTTATTGCCTTTCACTCGCATGACCAAACGGTGTGGATAATAATAATAGTGCACGTGCATTGGACTAAGCTGGAATCTGCAGACATTTAATACAAGAGAGAAGACAAGGTAATATGGCTCAAGGTTAAATCAACAATAAAGCATAAGAGAGCCACTAAGCATTTTCAATCATGGTCTTCTACTCTTAACCCCCAAAGAAAAGAAAAGAAACTATTTACACGGGAAAGCTCCCAACAAGCAAAAGAAGAACGGGAAATCTTTTTGGGTTTTCATTTTAACTACTACTACAAGCAAAGAAAGTAAACTAGCTAGAAGCTATAACTAATATTTTTTTATTTTTCTGGTTTTTTCTAGCACACGAGAAAAAGACTAAGAAAAAGAAATTGAAACTAAGCATGGATGGTACAGTGAAAGACTGTGAGCACCGACAACTAGAATAAGTGTGTGAACATGAATATAAAGTCGGCGAGAAACACGTACTCCCCCAAGCTTAGGATTTTAGCCTAAGTTGGTCTATGGCCACGGATCGAAGCTACTCCCTCCAGTGTACTGAGATGTATCCTCTGGGTGCCACTGGTTGGCGAACTCATCCAGCTCCCACGCATAAACAGACTGATGGTAAGGATCAAGTGGTGGCTCTGGCTCAGGCTTTGAAGCTTGTGCCTGGCCTTGGTACTTGTAGAAGGCATCTGATGTAATGAGGTATATGCATGTAGATAGATCAAACATAGATGGTGCAGGCAAGGTAACAATTTCACAGTATATTTCATCAAACCTTAATTTATAATTAAGCTACCTATTCTTGTCTTTAACAATAAAGTCATGAGCTACCATGCTCTTATAGTCTAGATAAATAGGGGCAAGCAATTTTTCTTCCTTCTCATGATGCCTAATAGGTATTCTAAAATGTTCAGCAAGTCGAGAAGCAAAGATGCCTCCAAAGACGGGCCCCTTTGAGCGGTACAGACTCGGTCATTTAGCAACGACGGCACCCAGGCTAAAAGTTGTGTCTTGAAACAAAGCATGGCGTCAAATGGCAATGTCAGGGGAACTAAGATTCCCGTTGTTCCCGCGACCAATTAAACATCTATTGGCAAATAAAGCAAAGTAGTGCAGAACAGGGATGTGTATACTAGTGATTCTTGCCCCTGAAACTTGTCTACTTTCCCCTACGGCTATCATGTCAATAAACCCTTCAACGTCTTCACGACGTGGTTCATCAAGTCTACCTCCAAAGGGTACTTTGCATATTTCACAAAAATCTAAGAGGGATATCTCCTTAATCACATCATATAAACGAAACTCCACCATAAGTGGTGTTTTCTTAGCATGAAAATGAAAACTTTGCGTGAAAATATAGGTGAGTAAGAGATACGGTTCTTTCTGGTCGTTGATACGTCCAAAACGTATCTATAATTTCTGCTTGCTCCATGCCTCTTTTGTGTGATATTGCTATGATATTTATGCACTTCCATACACTTTTGATCATATTTGGACTAACCTATTAACTCAGTGCACCCCAGTGCCAGCTTCTGTTTTCTGTTGTTTTTGTATTTCAGGTTTTCCCATTACTTAAATTGCCAGAAAAATTCCGGGAAAAATATATAAAAAATCAGCGCTCCAGAAGCTTCCATGCGGCAGAAGTAGGGCTAGAGGGGGGCCAGAGGGGCTCCAGGCGCCCTGGGGGCGGCCCCACCCCTGGCCGCGCCGGGGGGGTGCCTGGGCCCCCCTCTCCGCCTCTGGTGCCCCCCTTTGTCATATATTTAACACGCGTCCCGAAACCCTCGAGGACGGAACCCTTTTTCGCGATCTCATCTCTGTTCCGCCGCCGCCGCGCTTCCAAGATCGGGAGCACCAGGAGAACTCTTCCCGGCACCCTACCGGAGGGGAGGATCACCACCGGGAGCTTCTCCACCACCATGGACGCTTCCCGGATGAGCCGTGAGTAGTCCCCCTTGGACCATGGGTCCATGACCAGTAGCTATGTGATGTTCTCCTCCCCTTCTTGTTCTTCATGGATTAGACCTCGTGAGCTGCCCTACATGATCGAGGAACATATGTAATCTTTATGCTGTTGCTATGCTGAGTTTGCTGGGATCCGATGGATTATGAGATTATGTTCAGATTGTGTGTGAGTAATATATTTGATTCACCTCTTTTATATTTATGTTCTTGAGTAATTCTTGCATGTTCTCCGTTGCTATTTATTGCTTCGGCCGAGTAGTAGGTAGTAACTCCAAGAGGGAACGTTATGCTTGATTGTGGGTTCATGCCCCTCGATGACTAGCTTGAGTGACAGAAACATGAGTCTAGGGGATGTGATGTTGCCACAAGGGGGAAAACAACGGTGCTTGTACTTGCGGGTGCAAGGATTGTTTACTTTACGCAAAGTTCTTTTAATGCAGTTGTCTGTTGCTTTGAGTTTACACTTTGGGTGGGACTCGCAACTTAATACCAGCGAGATGTTCTGGATAGATATCTCAAAGTGGATGATTAGTAGTAGATGCAGATGGATTTCGGTCTACTTGCCTTGGCGTACCGCCCATGCTTTTGAGCCTCTACCTTTCTTTGCAGCATAGTTAGCATTGGTTTGCGCACATAATCCTATCAATTGCCCAGCTGTAATTTGTTTACCTCGCTTAGCTGTTTTATCGTCTTTTGGGAGAGAGACATCACTAGTAAACATCATGGGACCCCGGTCCATATTACCATCACTGATCACACCCGCTATTTACTTCCTGTTATTACTTCCTAGTTGCAGTCATACCTATCACTATTATCTCTTGCGTTTGATCCTTTATAAACGACAAGGCCGGGGGGATTGACAACCTCTCTGTACTCGTTGGGAGCAAAGTTATTTGTATCTGTGTGCAGGTCCTGTCAAGCGAAAGATTCTGGCGCCCTTGACACCTTCTTGTCGACCCTCGGAGTCTCACGGGATTAGATCCTTGGTATCTTTGCCAAGGGAAACTTGCCGTTACGCTACATCTCAAACCTTCCACTTGGGGTAACCAACGAGGGGCGAGAAGTCATCAAGCAAAGTTTCTGGCGCCGTTGCCGGGGACTCCACTCTTCAAGATAGGGGAGTTGCACGCTATCTTTTACCTTTGCCTTTTAGTCTTGTTAGTTTACCTTTCAGTTTTGCTTTAGTTTCCTTTACCAAAAATCACAAAAATAGTTATCTTGCTTGCTGCTGCTATGGGTTCCACCGAAAACACTAAGTGGGAGGAGTACACTCCTTCTTCCATCATGCCAATCACCACTGTAGGGATCTACAAAAGTAATAAACCTTGTGATTATGTTAGTTTTAATGGAGAGTCATGCCCATGGCATGGTCTTTCGGGAAAGAAGTATGAGCCTCTGTTTAAAGTTGCTCCCACACTTCCCCAAACTTGGGAAGACGTTCAAACTCTTATAATAGAGAGCAATTCAAACAAAGAAGATGACACTACAATTTTGCTCAATAATGATAAAATTGATTTTGATAATTGTAGTCTCTCAGAAGTTGTCACCTTTCTGCAAAGAATGTCTAGAGATCCCCACACTAGCACACTTAATCTTGCCTTCACGGAGCATATCACTAATGCTCTCACCAAAGCTAGGGAGGAGAAGCTTAGGGTAGAAGCCTCCATACCTAGAAAGCTAGAAGATGGTTGGGATCCTATGATTAAAATTAAGTTGAATAACTTCTCTTGCTATGCTTTATGTGATGTTGGAGCTAGTACCTCCGTTATGCCCAAAAGAATATATGATATGCTTAAATTGAAATCTTTTGATCCTTGTTCTTTTGGTGTTCGTCTTGTTGATTCTTCCATAAAGAAACCTTTGGGGAGGATCGATGATGTTCTTATCATTGTCAATGACAATTATGTTCCCGTTGATTTTACTATTATGGATATTGAATGTGAACCTTCATGTCCAATTATTTTGGGACGTCCTTTCCTTCGCACCGTTGGTGCTATCATTGACATGAAAGAGGGGAATATAAAATTCCAATTTCCTCTCAAGAAAGGGATGGAACACTTCCCTAGAAAGAAGATTAAGTTACCTTTTGAGTCCGTTATATGGGCTAGCTATTCTTTTACTCTTGATAAAACTTGATCCTCTCTTTTTGCATTATGCCTAGCTTAAAGGCATAAAAGAAAGCGCTTTTGGGAGGCAGCCCACAATGAATAAAGTTTTATTTTGCTTTTGTTGTGTCTTGATGTTTGTTACTACAGTAGAATCATCATTGTATCTTTACTTTTCAGCTTTGTGCCAAGTTTAGCCTCTGATTGCAAGAAAGTTCAAAAGTTATGATGTGCAGTTCAGAAAACAGATTCTGTCCTTGGACAGAAAAATTCGTATAAAATCACCAGGTCATCTTTTTGATCTGATTTTTTTTTGACAACGTGCTCTATACAATTGGCTTTCAGGCGTCTGTGCTGAGTTTTTTGATTTGAGTTGCAGAAGTGCCCCGAAAAAATTATTTACTACCTGCTGGTCTGTTTTTCACAGATTCTATCATGTTTTGCCTTTTCTTCGTTTTGCAAACCTTGAGCTTGCTTTTTCTTTGCAAAAACCTTTTTGCAATCTTGAGAAATAGTAGCTCTTCAAGATTATCTTTATTTCCAGCAAGGAAAAATTATTTTATTATGGGTACTAACCTCGCTAATCAGATTATGATGAGTTATGTATGAAGGGAGTTTTCAAGTGTGCGAGGGAAGATGATAAAAAGATTCAGGAGGGTCAAACGCTCAAGCTTGGGGATGCCCCCATGCACCACCAAGAAATATTCAATAAGACTCAAGCGTCTAAGCTTGGGGATGCCCCCGTGCATCCCCTTCTCCATCAACAATTATCAGTTCGTCTTTCGTTCCACTATATTTTAATCACTTCATGCGTTATGTGCTATATTTGGAGTGTCTTGCTTTTAGTTTCCTTTTTAGTTTTCTTTAGCTTTGCTTGCTATTCATAACGAGTTGGAACCCAGCTTTCTTTGTGTGGGAGAGAAACACGCTCCACTTCAACCTAGAACACAACATAGGATTTTCATGCTTATCTTTGCTGTGTGTGTTCTTTGTCTTTCAATAGCTACTGTCATGTTTAGCTCTTAGTTTTCATGCTTTTCTTTTTAAAGAGCTTTTGTTTAGTTGGTTGTTGAACTCTCTTGAGTTTTCATGTTTATCTTGTTAAGAGAGTTTGTCTGTTGCACTGAGTTGTGTGTCTTAATTTAAAGTAGGTAGTTCTGGTTGCTATTTAATTTTAGTAGTAACTTGCAATAGTTTTGAGGTATTGCCATGAGTAATGTTTGAACTTTTGGTGTCAAGAGCTTTAGCCTATTAGTGATAGATGTCGTATTTTGGGCAATCCGTGTTTATTTTCGAAAACCTACAAAATAGTTGAGAACTTTAGCTACTAAATGGACCACTAATCTTTGGAGGGATCGAATATTAGAGTACACTCACGTACCATGGGTCGAGGATGCGCAAGGGTAACCAAACCCCCATACACTCCTCCTCGGGGTACTTTTCTCTTTGTGAACCTCCTAATTAGATTGAGAGTTACCGATAATAAGTGCATGAGTTCTTCGGACTAATGTGAGTATTCGAAGGTTGACACTTCCACCTATCCATATTTTTCTAGCCTCTTCGGTACCGTGCATTGCCCTTTCTCACCTCGAGAGTTGGTGCATACTTCGCCCGTGCATCCAAATCCTTGGCACGATACGCTCTGTCATCATAAGCCTCATTATATCCTTCCTCAAAACAGCCACCATACCTACCTATTAAGGCATTTCCATAGCCTTTCCGAGATACATTGCCATGCAACATCCATCCTCTCATGACTTGATCTTCATGTCATACATGCTTTTTGCTTGATCGATGAGCCGCATGCTAGTTGGGCCTTGCCCTAATCATTGCTACATGACGCGCTAGTATCATTGCATATCCTGCTACACTGGCAGAGGCATACATTTGCATACATGATGATAGTTTCATTTTCTTTATGTTGAGTACTTTTGTAAAGTGTGAAAGATCTTCTATACTTCTTGTAATACATAGAGTATTGCCCCTAAAGTGAGGAAAAGATCCCAAAGAGGACAAATCAAAAGATCCCAAAGAGGACAAAATCAAAAGATCCCAAAGAGGACAAATAAGAGATAAATAGAAAGAGCCATTGAGGCCACAAAAAAATAAAAAAAATAAAAAAAGAGAAAAAGAAATAAAAAGAGAGAAGGGGGCACACTAATATATTCTTTTGAGAGATCCACACTCGTACTCCATCTTATACCTTGTACTCCATAGAGATTATCGTTCATGCATATAGCTATGTGGGGACCTTTACACTATAGAACTTGGCTTGTATATTCCAATGATGAGCCTCCTCAAAAGAGCTCTAGGTCTTCTTGAGCAAGCAAGTTGGATGCACCCCCACTAGTTCCATTGGAGAGCTTACCTTAGCTCATATGTGCATCCGTTGCATGGAAATCCCTACTCCTCGCATCATATCTATCATTTAGCTTTCTCTCACCGATGATTGTCCTCATTGATGTGAGCCTTTCACGCCTTTTTTGTCTCCCCCCTCTATCATTTTTCTCTTTGCCATCCTAAGTGTCGACTTTCTTGCTTACGCTCATCCATTGCATGAGTGCTCAAAATATCGAAAGGGAGTGGATCATTTTGACTTGTACCTGGCTGACGGTCTGGGGATGAGTCAAGATAAGATTCCAAAGAAGACCAAGTGTGAAACTTTAGTAGATTAAGTTCTCAACAATATAAAAACTATGTTTTACTCTCATATATCCCTATCCCATTTCTTGCACGCAAACACCATTTGGAGACATTCGAGTCACGGACAGCGAGAGCTCTTGCACCTTTATGTTCTTATGTTACTTGTTACAATGCTAATATAGACTCTTGCTTGTTATGACTTGAATTAGATTACATGCCTTGATCACTTTACTTAAAAGTTCTTATATGGTTAATAGCATGTCACCACAGAAATTATGCTTGTTATCATTTACCTACTCGAGGACGAGCAGGAATTAAGGTTGGGGATGTTGATACGTCCAAAACGTATCTATAATTTTTGCTTGCTCCATGCCTCTTTTGTGCGATATTGCCATGATATTTATGCACTTCCATACACTTTTGATCATATTTGGACTAACCTATTAACTCAGTGCACCCCAGTGCCAGCTTTTGTTTTCTGCTGTTTTTGTATTTCAGGTTTTCCCATTACTTAAATTGCCAGAAAAATTCCGGGAAAAATATATAAAAATTCAGCGCTCCAGAAGCTTCCATGCGGCAGAAGTTGGGCCGAAGGGGGGCCAGAGGGGCTCCAGGCGCCCTGGGGGACGGCCCCACCCCTGGCCGCGCCGGGGGGGCGCCTGGGCCCCCCTCTCCGCCTCTGGTGCCCCCCTTTGGCATATATTTAACAGGCGTCCCGAAACCCTCGAGGACGGAACCCTTTTTCGCGATCTCATCTCTGTTCCGCCGCCGCCGCGCTTCCAAGATCGGGAGCACCAGGAGAACTCTTCCCGGCACCCTGCCGGAGGGGAGGATCACCAC
Source organism: Secale cereale (assembly GCA_902687465.1). NCBI lineage: Eukaryota > Viridiplantae > Streptophyta > Magnoliopsida > Poales > Poaceae > Secale > Secale cereale. The sequence continues at coordinate 546,670,722 of LR738710.1, read as the reverse complement.
CGGGAGCTTCTCCACCACCATGGACGCTTCCCGGATGAGCCGTGAGTAGTCTCCCTTGGACCATGGGTCCATGACCAGTAGCTATGTGATGTTCTCCTCCCCTTCTTATTCTTCATGGATTAGACCTCGTGAGCTGCCCTACATGATCGAGGCACATATGTAATCTTTATGCTATTGCTATGCTAAGTTTGCTGGGATCCGATGGATTATGAGATTAAGTTCAGATTGTGTGTGTGTAATATATTTGATTCACCTCTTTTATATTTATGTTCTTGAGTAATTCTTGCATGTTCTTCGTTGCTATTTATTGCTTTGGCCGAGTAGTAGTTAGTAACTCCAAAAGGGAACGTTATGCTTGATTGTGGGTTCATGCCCCTCGATGACTAGCTTGAGTGACAGAAACATGAGTCTAGGGGATGTGATGTTGCCACAAGGGGGAAAACAACGGTGCTTGTACTTGCGGGTGCAAGGATTGTTTACTTTACGCAAAGTTCTTTTAATGCAGTTGTCTGTTGCTTTGAGTTTACACTTTGGGTGGGACTCGCAACTTAATACCAGCGAGATGTTCTGGATAGATATCTCAAGGTGGATGATTAGTAGTAGATGCAGATGGATTTCGGTCTACTTGCCTTGGCGTACCGCCCATGCTTTTGAGCCTCTACCTTTCTTTGCAGCATAGTTAGCATTGGTTTGCGCACATAATCCTGTCAATTGCCCAAGCTGTAATTTGTTTACCTCGCTTAGCTGTTTTATCGTCTTTTGGGAGAGAGACATCACTAGTGAACATCATGGGACCCGGTCCATATTATCATCACTGATCACACCCGCTATTTACTTCCTGTTATTACTTCCTAGTTGCAGTCATACCTATCACTATTATCTCTTGCGTTTGATCCTTTGTAAACGACAAGGCCGGAGGGATTGACAACCTCTCTGTACTCGTTGGGAGCAAAGTTATTTGTATTTGTGTGCAGGTCCTGTCAAGCGAAAGATTCTGGCGCCCTTGACACCTTCTTGTCGACCCTCGGAGTCTCACGGGATTCGATCCTTGGTATCTTTGCCAAGGGAAACTTGCCGTTACGCTACATCTCAAACCTTCCACTTGGGGTAACCAACGACGGGCGAGAAGCCATCAGTCGTGGATGAAGTCGGTGAGGCCTGCATTATTTGCCAACCAATAAAAGTCTTTGTAAATCCCGGCGGACATCATGAAATCATTACAAGGCCATTTGCACGGTCGAACTTCCGCCATACGAGGAAGATTATACTTGGGCTTCTTATTTTCTTCTTTCTTCTTCTCCTCTATGCTCTTGCTGGAGGAGCCCCTCAACAATCTTTTTATCATTTTCCTTTTCTGAAAATTTCTAAAATTTTTATTAACTCAAAATAAAAGTTAACCAAACTCAACAAGATTGATAGCAACAACTCCTATAAGTGCCTAGAGACTATATCATGCATTAGAACTACTTGGGACCAAGAAAATTTGACATGCAAGCTCTAGAACAATGTCACCATAGCAACAAAAATTTGCAATAAATAGAGCACTAGAACAAAAACTAATTGGACCAATGGAGAAGTCACATACCAAGGAACAATCTCCCCAAACAGTTTGGTGAATGGTGCTTTGAGCAAGGAGATCGAAAATGGCAGCAAGATGAGCTAGAACTCGGGTTTGAGCTGGTTGGTGATTTTTTTGGGAGGAAGAAGAAGAGCATGGGTGCAGGAATAAGTGGAGGGGGCCATGTGGGGCCCACGAGGCAGGGGGTGCGCCCTGGGCAGGGGGCGCGGCCTGGACCCTCGTGGCCAGGTGCTGGCTCCCCTCGCCGTGTGTTCTGTGCCATATTTTCTCAAATATTCTAGAAAAAATCATATTTCATTTTCATGGCATTTGGAGAACTTTTGTTTTGAGATATTTTTTTATTGCATAGATAAGTCTGGAAACAGACAGAAAATACTATTTTTTTTCTTTTATTTATCCTAATTAACAAAAAGTAAAAAGAGGGTACAGAAGGTCGTGCTATCTAGATTCACCTATCCCATGCTCATCAAAAGGAATCCATTAACAAGGTTGATCAGGTCTTGTTAATAAACTCTTTCTGAGTAACATGAAACCGGAGAATTTTCAAATAACACTAGGTTTCCTCAATGGGGATATGTATGTCCCCAACAATAAGGATGTAAGATGTCTTCTAGATAGTAGGATGAGGAAATTCAAAACCTCCAATAGTAATAGTTGAAATTTTTCCAATATAATTGATACTGTGGACGTGAGGTTGTTTCCTCGGAAAGTGTACCGTATGCTCATTACCATTGACATGAAAAGTGACATTGCCTTTGTTGCAATCGATAACAGCCCCTGCAGTATTCAAAAAGGGTCTTCCAAGAATAATAGACATACTATCGTCCTCGGGAATATCAAGTATAACAAAGTCCGTTAGAATAGTAACATTTGCAACCACAACAGGCACATCCTCACAAATACCGACAGGTATAGCAGTTGATTTATCAGCCATTTGCAAATATATTTTAGTAGGTGTCAACTTACTCAAGTCAAGTCTACGATTTAAAGAGAGAGGCATAACACTAACACCGGCTCCAAGATCACACAAATCAGTTTTAACATAGTTTTTCTTAATGGAGCAAGGTATAGTAGGTACCCCTGGATCTCCTAATTTCTTCGGCATTCCACCCTTAAAAGTGTAATTGGCAAGCATGGTGGAAATTTCTACTTCAGGTATCTTTCTTTTGTTGGTAATAACACCTTTCATATACTTAGCATAAGGATTTGTCTTAAGTACATCAGTCAAACGCATACGCAAAAAGATAGGTCCAATCATTTCAGCAAAGCGCTCAAAATCCTCATCATCCTTTTTCTTGGATGGTTTTGGAGGAAAAGGCATGGGTTTCTGAACCCATGGTTTTCTTTCCCTACCGTGCTTCCTAGCAACAAAGTCTCTCTTATCATAACATTGATTCTTTGATTGTGGGTTATCAAGATCAACAGCAGGTTCAATCTCTACACCATTATGATTGCTAGGTTGAGCATCATCATGAACATCATCATTAATATTATCACTAGGTTCATGTTCATTACCAGATTGTGTCTCAGCATCAGAAACAGTTATGTCATTAGGATTCTCAGGTGTGTCAGCTACACGTTCACTAGAAGCATGCAAAGTCTTATCATTTCTCTTTTTCTTTTTGTTAGAAGAACTAGGTGCATCTAAATTAGCCTATGAGAATCTTGCTCAATTCTCTTAGGGTGGCCTTCAGGGTACAGAGGTTCCTGAGTCATTTTACCACCTCTAGTAGCAACTCTAACAACATATTCATTATTCTTACTATTTAATTCATTGAGCAAATCATTCTGAGCCTTAAGTACTTGTTCTACTTGAGTGGTGACCATAGAAGCATGTATACTAATGAGTTTTAGTTCACCTTTAGCTCTAGACAGATAATCACTCAAGCGTTCAATCATATAAGCATTGTGTTGTAATTTTCTACCAACAAAGCATTGAAGTTTTCTTGTTTCACAATGAAATTGTCAAACTCATCTAAGCATTGGCTAGCAGACTTATAACGAGGAATATCACCTTCATCAAACCTATAAAGAGAATTTATCTTTATTACCTGTGTCAGGTTATCAAGACCATGTATTTCTTCAATAGGTGGTTAATTCTTATCATGTTGAGCTTTAGTACCTTTTTCTTTCATAGATTTCTTTGCCTCTTGCATATCTTCAGGACTGAGAAATAGAACACCTCTTTTCTTCGGAGTTGGCTTAGGGGCTGGTTCAGGATGTGTCCAATTATTTTCATTGGCCAGCATATTATTCAATTGTAGTTCAGCTTGTTCAACTATTCTTTCCCTAGAAACACAACCAGCACAACTATCCAGGTGGTCTCTGGAAGCATCGGTTAGTCCATTATAAAAGACATCAAGTATATCATGCATCTCAAGAGGATGATCAGGCAAAGCATTAAGTAATTGGAGAAGCCTCCCCTAAGCTTGTGGGAGACTCTCTTCTTGAATTTGCACAAAGTTATATATTTCCCGTAAGGCATCTTGTTCCTTATGAGCGGGAAAATATTTAGCAGAGAAGTAATACATCATATCCCGGGGACTACGCACACAACCAGGATCAAGAGAATTAAACCAGGTCTTAGCATCACCCTTTAATGAGAAAGGAAACCACTTAAGGATATAGTAGTAACGGATCTTTTCATTGTTGGTAAACAGGGTGGCTATATCATTCAACTTAGTAAGATGTGCCACAACAGTTTCAGACTCATAGCCATGGAAAGGATCAGACTCAACCAAAGTAATTAACTCCGGATCAACAGAGAATTCATAATCCTTATCAGTAACACAGATAGGTGAAGTAGCAAAAGCAAGGTCATGTTTCATTCTAGCATTCAAGGACTTTTCTTTCAGCTTAGCTAATAATTTCTTAAGATCATATCTATCGTTGCAAGCAAGAAAGTCTCTAGCAGTTTCTTCATCCATAACATAACCCTCAGGAACAACACGCAATTCATATCTATTGAGAGAAGATTCATCATCACTTTCATAAATATCATCAGTTTCAATATTTGCATTCTCCCTAACCTTAGCAATTTGTTCATCTACAAATTCACCTAGTTGCACAGTATCAGGCATAGAAGTTGTTTCATCATACATAGCAGAAGTGGCATCATCAAGAACATACGACATATCAGATTCAATAGTAGGAGTAGGTGTCACAAGTTTACTCATAACAGAAGGAGAATCAAGTGTAGAGCTAGATGGTAGTTCCTTACCTCCCCTCGTAGTTGAGGGTAAGATCTTGGTTTTTGAGTCCTTCAAATTCTTCATAGTGATCAACAGATATAAATCCCAAGTGACTTAAAGAATAGAGCTATGCTCCCCGGCAACGGCGCCAGAAAATAGTCTTGATAACCCACAAGTGTAGGTGATCGCAACAGTTTTCGAGGGTAAAGTATTCAACCCAAATTTGTTGATTCGACACAAGGGGAGCCAAAGAATACTCTTAAGTATTAGCAGCTGAGTTGTCAATTCAACCACACCTGGAAACTTAGTATCTGCAACAAGATAGTTTAGTAGCAAAGTAATATGATAGTGACGGTAGCAGCAATAAAAGTAACGATAGTGTTTTTGTAGTTTTTGTAATAGTAGCAACGGAAAGGTAAATAAGCAACAAGCAATATAGGAAAAGCTCGTAGGCATTGGATCGATGATGGGAAATTATGTCCGATGTGATTTATCATGTAGATGTTATAACCTAGGGTGACACAGAACTAGCTCTAGTTCATCAATGCAATGTAGGCATGTATTCCGAATATACTCATACGTGCTTATGGAAAATAACTTGCATGACATCTTTTCTCCTACCCTCCCGTGGCAGCGGGGTCCTATTGGAAACTAAGGGATATTAAGGCCTCCTTTTAATAGAGTACCGGACCAAAGCATTAACACATAATGAATACATGAACTCCTTAAACTATGGTCATCACCGGGAATGGTCCCGATTATTGTCACTTCGGGGTTGCCGGATCATAACACATAGTAGGTGACTATAGACTTGCAAGATAGGATCAAGAGCACACATATATTCATGAAAACATAATAGGTTCAGATCTAAAATCATGGCACTCGGGCCCTAGTGACAAGCATTAAGCATAGCAAAGTCATAGCAACATCAATCTCAGAACATAGTGGATACTAGGGATCAAACCCTAACAAAACTAACTCGATTACAAGATAGATCTCATCCAACCCATCACCGTCCAGCAAGCCTACGATGGAATTACTCACGCACGGCGGTGAGCATCATGGAATTGGTGATGGAGGAAGGTTGATGATGACGATGGCGACGATCTTCACTCTCGGGAGCCAGAATGGACTCCAGATCAGCCCTCTCGAGAGAGATTAGGGCTTGGCGGCGGCTCCGTCTCGTGAAACGCGATAATTCTTTCTCGTTGATTTTTTTTCTCCCCGAAAGCGAATATATAGGGTCTGGGGATACGTCGGTGGAGCACCAGGGGGCCCACAAGGCAGGGGGCGCGCCCTGGGCAGGGGGGCGCCCCCCACCCTTATGGACAGGGTGTGGGCCCCCTGGTATGGATCTTGCAGATATTTTTTATATTTTCCAAAATAAATCTCCGTGGAGTTTCAGGTCATTCCGAAAACTTTTTATTTCTGCACAAAAACAACACCATGGCAATTCTGCTGAAAACAGCGTCAGTCCGGGTTAGTTCCATTCAAATCATGCAAGTTAGAGTCCATAACAAGGGCAAAAGGGTTTGGAAAAGTAGATATGTTGGAGACGTATCACCCCCCTATCGCCCACACTCACTTGGTGACGGTACCAAATGCCATCGCGAAAAGGGGATAAAAACCGTTTCTATAGCACCGACGCGTACTAGTGTATGGGTGTTAATCACATGGAGATGTGAACTAGATTATTGACTCTAGTAAACTATTTGAGTATTAATCACATGGCAATGTGAACTATGGGTGTTAATCACATAGCGATGTGAACTTGATTATTGACTCTAGTGCTAGTGGGAGACTGATGGAAATATGCCCTAGAGGCAATAATAAAATGGTTATTATTATATTTCCTTAATCATGATAAAGGTTTATTATTCATGATAGAATTTTATTGACCGGAAACTTAAATACATGTGTGAATACATCAACAAATACTGTGTCCCTAGTAAGCCTCTACTAGACTAGCTCGTTGATCAAATATGGTTAAGGTTTCCTAACCATGGACATGTGTTGTCATTTGATAGTGGGATCACATCATTAGGAGAATGATGTGATGGACAAGACCCATCCGTTAGCTTGGCATGTGATTGTTTAGTTTATTGCTACTGCTTTCTTGTATGTCAAATACATATTCCTTTGACCATGAGATCATGCAACTCTCGGATACAGGAAGAATGCCTTGTGTGCTATCAAACATCACAACGTAACTGGATGATCATAAAGATGCTCTACAGGTATCTCCAAAGGTGTTTGTTGAGTTGGCATGGATCGAGATTGGGATTTGTCACTCCGAGTATCGGAGAGGTATCTCTGGGCCCTCTCGGCAATACACATCATAAGAAGCCTTGCAAGCAAATGACTAATGAGTTAGTCACGAGATGATGTATTACGGAACGAGTAAAGAGACTTGCCATTAACGAGATTGAAATAGGTATGGAGATACCGACGATCGAATATCGGGCAAGTAACATACCGACAGACAAGGGAATTATGTATGTTGTCATAACGGCTCGACCGATAAAGATCTTCGTAGAATATGTAGGAACCAATATGGGCATCCAGGTTCCGCTACTGGTTATTGACCGGAGAGGTGTCTTGGTCATGTCTACATAGTTCTCTAACCTGTAGGGTCCGCACGCTTAACGTTCGTTGATGATATAGTATTATATGAGCTATTTGATTTGGTGACTGAATGTTTTTCGGAGTCCCGGATGAGATCACGGACATGACGAGGAGTCTTGAAATGGTCGAGAGGTAAAGATTGATATATGAGACGATGGTATTCGGACACCGGAAGAGTTTTGGGACGCACCGGGTAGTCATCAGGTTACCGGAAGGAGTTCCGGACACCCCTCGGTAGGTATATGGGCTTTATGGGACAAGGGAGGGACAGACCAACCCACAGGGGGCTGGTGCGCCCCTTTCCCTAGCTGGCCAGACCTAGGGAAGGAAAAAGGGGAGGCCTAGCCCCTCCCACCTTTCCCTCTCATGTGAGAAACGAACGGAGGGGCTCCCTCTCCGGCCTTTCCTCCACACCTATATTTGGCAGGGGCCCAGGCCAAGGCAGATGCCCTAGGGTGCGCCTAGCTTATATATATATATATATATAGGGTGGGTCTATTCTCATAACACCCCTTAAGACCTTATTCTCATAACACCCTCCCCTCCACGCCGCTCCCCCTCCCCTCGCCGCCTTCTACCGCGGGAGCGGCCGGGAGAGCCGCCACACCTCTCTTGCACGATTCCCCCACCCCGCCCCACTGCCTCCGCGCCTCCTCTCACTCCCAGCCGGCGCACCTCCCCTCCCCATCCACGATCCACCTTCTTCCTTCGCCGGCGACGCACCTCGCCTCCCCCTGATCAACCGTTTGCCGGGCGCCGCCCAACCCCGTCCGACTTCTTCCCTCGCCGGCACCGCACCTACCGGCCGACCGTCGACCCACCCCGCCGCCAGTCTGGGCTGGCACCGTCCCTGCCCTGCATTGCCGCCGGCCTGGCTTCTCGCCGCCCGTTCCCTGCATCACCGCCGGCCTGGCCCACGAATCCCCGAACCCCTTCTTCTACTCTCGATCCACAAATCCCCGAACGTCCATCCCCAACGACCCCCTGTTCTCCAACCGCCCACTGCAGCACCCCCACCCCACTTCCAGCCCGTGGCAACCAGCCACCGGATTTGGCCCCTGCGCCGCCTGATTCGGTGGGCCGCTGCCCTCCTCTTACCCAGCGACAGATCTAGGGGGGACACCTTAGTGCAAGATCAGGGACACGACAGCGGAGGGGAGGCGTTGCCGCGCGCTTGTCCAAACCACGACCGGCGTCATCACTTCCTCAGCCAGGAGCGCCCTCATTCATCGTCGGCCACAGCACCGCAACCAACGGCCTTGAGTGTCTGCTCCCCGGCCGATCTTCTGCTTGTCGGTGTCGCCCCGGCCGATTCAGGCAGTTGGGTGAGGATTGGGGTGTCCCGGGCATCCAGCCGACGTATTGCCGCTAGTGAGTTCGACCTCTGCCACCCTCTTCCACCTCCCCTCCTCCATCGCTGGAGCAGCCCGCGAGCGGTGGTGAAGTGCACTACAACTACACATCCAGTGCTGATCAAGGCATTATGAAGCAGTGCAGTTCGGAGAGGAGGCTACGTCCCTCTGCTCCTCTCAGTGTTGTCCTCCTATTGACGGCGAGCAGTGCAGATAAAATCTCATTGCAGGTTACTTGTGGTCATTGAATTCACAGGCACACGAGGGCATGACGGCGTGCAGTTCCCCGACGTGTGGGAGTTCGGTTTAAGGCATGTGACGTTGCAGTGCAGATGTGGGTGGGTAGCAGGTTCTCGAGCCAGCGCATTGCATTTCGTCGGAGAAAACATCAGTTCGGTTAAGAGACTATTGCTGGTAAAAAAAAATTGGGGGGGGGGCATTCAGTTTTGCAGTGAAGTGTGTATGTGTAGTCAAAAAATTGGTGTATATTTTTTGATGTATAAAATGGTTGTATATGTTGGTGTAGTTTATTTGCGTTTGCATTTATGAAGTGGTTGTGCCTTGTGCACTTCAGTCAACTATTTGGGGTGCTCCAGTGCCAATTTTCTACGTGGTTTGATGATTGTATGACCCTAGGTAAATCGAATACGGTTCACTTTTTTGGTGAAAAAAGTTGAGTGCAAATGCGGCTCCAGTGTTTGTTGTTCTTGCTGTCCATTGTTTTTTTGCAGCACAAAAAAACAGTGTTACGGTTGGTGGTTGGCGGTTCACTTTGCAAAAAAGAGGACAACAAATCCCCATGAGAGGTTCACTTCTTTTCTTAATGCACATTGTTTTGTTTGTGCGACAATTGAAGAAAAATGTTTCCAACTTCACTAGCAAAAAATAATGCGGTCCACTTTCGAGAGTGTTACGATTTACTTTCAAAAGTGTTGATGTTCACTTGCGCACCGATTTTCATTTACTTTATTTTTTGTTTCCTACAGAATGCGGGGAACAAAAATAAAACATTGAGTGCAGTTCGCTCGCGTTGTCATTCCATCATCGTGCATGTTTTGTTCAGTTCATCTAGGTGGTTCGCTTTGTAAAAAAAAATAGAATTTCCCATGAGAGGTTCACTTCTTTGTCTAATGCACTTTCTGAGACTAAGGAGGTGTGGGCATTTGCAATTTGTGTAGCAGGTCCTTATCCCTATGCTCCATCTGCAGTGCACTTGGTCATTGTGTGATGAAGAAAAATGTGTATACTGAATTTGGTGTGTTCTTTTGGATACTGAATTAGGTGTGTTCTCGTGTGTACTATTTGTGTCCCTTTTTAAGTGATGCCGTTCACTTGCCCCCAACATGAAAATGCAAAAAAATATAGCGGAATCTCAAAAAAAAATTGTTACCAAAACAACACAAAAAAGTAATGCGGTTCACTTGGTGATCAAAAAACAAAACACACATCGGAAAACAGCTCACTTCTCAAACACTTCTCAATGCGCGCAAAAAATTAATGAGGTTCACTTTTGCTAGTGTTCCGCTTCACTTTTGGGAGTGTTGCGGTCCACTTTCCTTCGAAAAAAAAGTTGGAAAAAAGACAACAAAACTCCTCTGAGAAAAATCTACGTCCAACAAAATAAATCATGAGGTTCGATTGACTGTCTGATGCAGTGCGTTCTTCAGTTTGAAGTAGTGCGCTTTTGTGTCTGATGCAGTGCACGCGTCGATTTTGTTTGTCGCGAAAAACAGAGTTTCCGCGTTTTTGTAATTTCAAAACTGCTCTTAAACCGTAATGAATTAGAGGGAGTGTTCTACATGAGAAAATAGCGTCTCGACGATATCTTTCCAACGGTGTATCATTTGGATCATTTCGGCCAACGTTTTGTAAAAATTTCACGAAAAAAACGGCCGCTGTCGTTCGTAGTCAGCCGCACGATTTTCAAATTTAACTAAAAACCGTAAGGAATCTTAAAAACATTTCAACATATGAAAGCTGCTCCTTGTTCATAGCTTTCCAAAGGTATATTACACGCCTTGTTTCGATAAACGGTTAGAAAACTGGAGTGAAAACAGTACCGAAAATTTGAAAAAATTCGAAAAACACAATTCCGCGATTTAGTAAATTCAAAACTGCTCTTAAACCGTAGCGAATTAGAAAAAATAATAGATATGAAAAAGATGCGCGCCGACGATATCTTTCCAACGGTGTATCATATGTTTCATTCCGATGAGCAGTTTAGAAAAAAATGACAAAAAACGCTCGCTGTCATTCGTTATGAGCCGCACGATTTTCGAAACTGCTCTTAAACTATGATGAATTTTGAAAAGTGTTCAACATGGCGAAGTTGCGTCTACTCCATAGCTTTTCAAAGGTATATTACACGCATAATTCCGATAAACGGTTAAAAAACTAGAGCAAAAAAGGTACCGAAAAAACAACACGTACAGTTTTTTCAAACATGAAGTTCGCTGGTGTGTGTGGTGCGGTGCGTATAGCTTTCCAATGCAGTATTGCAATGCCGTTCGGAAGTGTTATGAGAATATTATTCTCATAATGTTATGAGAATAGACCGGCTGTATATATATAAGCGTGCGCAGCGCCCCCGTCCACCGCATACACCATGGGGGCACCACACAAGGGACACACCATTGTCTTAGCCGTGTGCAGCGCCCCCGTCCACCGTTTACACCCTCGGTCATATTTTCGTAGTGCTTAGGTGAAGCCCTGCGGAGACCACTTCACCATCATCCTCACCACGCCATCGTGCTGCCAAAACTCATCGACTACTTCGCCCGTCTTGCTAGATCAAGAAGGCGAGGACGTCACCGAGCTGAACGCGAAGGTGCCGTACGTTCGGTACTCGATCGGTTGGATCGCGAAGAAGTTCGACTACATCAACCATGTTGTCTAACGCTTCCACTTACGGTCTACGAGGGTACGTAGACACCCTATCCCCTCGTTGCTATGCATCTCCATGGATAGATCTTTGCGTGTGCGTAGACATTTTTTTTTGTTTTCCATGCAACGTTTCCCAACAAATACATGTGTGGATACATAGACAACAACATGTCCCTAGTAAGCCTCTACCGGCTAGCTCGTTGATCAAAGATGGCTATGGTTTCCTGGCCATGGACATGAATTGTCATTTGATAACAGATCACATCATTAGGAGAATGATGTGATGGACAAGACCAAAACTATAAACGTAGCATATGATCGTATCAAGTTTATTGCTATCGTTTTCTGCATGTCAAGTATATGTTCCTATGACCATGATATCATGCAACTCACTGACACTGGATGAGTACCTTGTGTGTATGAAACGTTGCAATATAACTAGGTGACTATAAAGATGCTCTACAGGTATTTCCTAGGGTGTCTATTGAGTTGGCATGGATCACGTGAGATTTGTCACTCGTATGACGGAGAGGTATCTCTGGGCCCACTCGATAATACAACATCACAATGAGCTTGCAAGCAATGTGACTAATGATTTAGTCACATGATCTTGTATTATGGAACGAGTAAAGAGACTTGCCAGTAACAATATTGAACTTGGCATGGCGATACTGACGATCGAATCTCGGGCAAGTAACAAACCGATAGACAAAGGGAACTACATACGGGATTAGCTGAATCCATCACACTGAGGTTCAACCGATAAAGATCTTCATAGAATATCTAGGAACCATGATACGTCCAAAACGTATCTATAATTTCTGCTTGCTCCATGCCACTTTTGGGTGATATTGCTATGATATTCATACACTTCCATACACTTTTGATCATATTTGGACTAACTTACTAATCCAGTGCACCCAGTGCCAGTTTCTGTTTTCGGATGTTTTTGTATTTCAGGTTTTCACATTACGAGAACTGTCAGGAAAAATCCAGAAAAAATATATAAAAAATCAGCGTTCCAGGAGCTACCGTGCGGCCAAAGTGCAGCCGGGGGGACCCACAGGGGCTCCAGGCGCCCTGTGGGCGCGCCCCCCCCCTAGGCCGCGCCGGGAGGGCCCCTGGGCCCCCCGAGGCACCTCCGATGCCCCCCTTTGGCATATATTTAAAGCGTGTCGAGGAAACCCTGATTCCGGAACCCTTTTCTCCAGACGCGATTCCGGTCTCCGCCGCCATCGCCATCAAGCTTCGGGGGACCAGAATTCCTGCGCCGACACCCTGCCGGGACGGGGAAGTGCCCCCGGATCCATCTCCACCGACGTTGCTTCCTCCCTCCATGATGCGGGAGTAGTTCCTCCTCGGGGCTGAGGTTCTTACGAGTAGCTATGTGGTCAATTCTATCTCCCATGATGTGATCTTCGTTGTGATCATAGGCTATGTTAATCTAAGATATTTCCCCTTCCTCTATGTCTTGGATTGATGTACTCACTTGTCTTTATCTAGTATAATCCCCGAGACCAAGGTGACAGCGGTCTATTGGACATGGATTAGAACAATATTTTCATGAGTGATTTCCTCTCTTGTGTGTTGATTGAAGATTGAGAGTCTCTTGGTGCTTGTCTTTGACTATCCTTTAGATATGTTATGGTGATTGTGGGACTCTCTTTGGATGGCTGCGGTGACATTGGGAAATCCTTAGATTGAGAACTACGAACTTTGAGGTGTGCTTTTGTAGCCCTACATAATTCTCGTCCTCTCTTGACCACGAAGGAATGATCTCCGAGTGTGTCCCCTTTGCATGTTTTATGGGAAATATCATGTGATTCGATTATGTTAATGTTGTTGGGAGTTGCCACTAGTGAAAGTATGAACCTTAGGCCTTGTTTCCACCATTGCAATACCGTTTGTGCTCACGTTTACTACTTGTTTGCTTGCTGCACTTTTTATTACATATTTATATTACCTTGTTTTGCCATCCATATCACTTGCCATTTAACATCTCTTCGCCGAACTAGTGCACCTATACATCTGACAAGTGTATTAGGTGTGTTGGGGACACAAGAGACTTCTTGTATCTTAGTTGCAGGGTTGCTTGAGAGAGACCATCTTCAACCTCTACTTCCCTGAGTTCGATAAACCTTAGGTCATCCACTTGAGGGAAATTGCTACTGTCCTGCAAACCTCTGCGCTTGGAGGCCCAACATAGTCTACAAGAGTAGAAGCGTGTGTAGACATCAAGCTATTTCTGGCGCCGTTGCCGGGGAGGTGAGAGCTTGAAGGTATATCTTTAGATCTTGCAATTAAATCTTTTTGTTTCTTGTTTTTATTTCACTAGTTATGTTTATGGAAAACCGTGCTATTGGGTCGTTGCTTGCGGGAAGACACCCCACACCTGTGGTGGTTGCTCCCCCCCCCTACTGAAATTGTGCCCTATAAAATACCGGCTGGTATTATCAATTATGTTTTGGCTAATCGTTATGCAGGAGACAGACATCCTGGTGAACACTTGCTATATCTGTCACAACTATGTTCATTATTTAAGCTTGCAGGTGTATCGAGGGAGTTTGTCATGAGGAAATTATTTGCCTTGTCAGTGAAAGGAAAAGCATTGGAATGGTATAGGCTACTAAATGACTCTCACCTGCTGGAGTGGGAAGAGATCCATTCTCTCTTTTACTCCAAGTTTTATCCTCTTCATGAAGTCCATAAGAATAGGAATTATGTTTATAATTTTTATCCTCATGACGGAGAAAGCATAGCTCAAGCTTGGGGGAGACTAAAAACGTTAATGCTAAAATGTCCTAACCATGGGCTCCCCAAAGATATTATTATTACTAACTTCTATGCGAGGCTCTCTTGACAGGATAAGGATTTGCTCGACGCTTCCTCTATGGGTTCTTTCACAAACAAAAATATTGATGCTAAATGGGAACTCCTTGATAGAATTCAACGCAACACTGAAGATTGGGAGATCGACAAAGGTAAAGAGTCAGGTATAATTTATGAGTATGATTGCATTAAGTCCTTTGTTGAAACTACAAGTTTTAATAAGTTTAGTGCAAAGTTTGGGCTAGATTCTCAACTCCTTGTTGATTTCCTCAAATCTTTTGCTTCACATCTTAATATGCCTAAGGAGGATTGGATCAAGCATCATAAACCTTTTAAACAGACTTGCAAAGAAAATGAAATTGTTCATGATGATTGCAACATGCATGATCCAATTCCTAAAAATGAAGTTTTATATAAGCATGTTAAGTTTTGTGGAGTGGATAGACCTTGTGAAAGGCCTATGATTGAAGAAGAGAAGTATTGTAAGCAACATAAGCATGAAAAAACAATCACTTGGGTCAGAGATTTAAATGAAATTGCTAGAGAATTGTGTGACCTTTATCCTTTTACTTGTGAACTTTGCCGTATAGAGGGTCACTTTAATTTTCAATGCATGAACTCTCAAAACATAACTGTTAACCGGTTGTGTGATGACATGATCACCTCTGATCTTTATGATGAGCTTATGTTATTTTTGATGTGTGAAGAGCTATCAGAAAAGACTTCTTGGCTGGATGATAATTCCATAGGAACAAAAAACACTTTGCAAAATTGCCATCTCTATTGTGTTGTTAATTGCCATGAAAATGATTACATAAGTAAGATTAGAAAGGAGGGAACTTTGCCAAAGTATAAAAATGTCTCTTATATTTCTGCTAATAAAAAGGAGAGTTTCTCCCAAGTTTCCCCTATTGTTTCTAATGATAAACCAGGATATGTGGAGAAGCTTCATCTCCAACCACCCCCTCCTAAGGTGAAGAAGAAGAAAAAGAAGAGGAGGAGGAGGAGGAGCAAGAAGGAAGAAGAATGGGTATCAACCTGGCCTGAGCATATTCCTTCTGTCAACTTTTATCCTAACGGTTATAAGTTTAAAGAAGAAGGTGAAGTTTATTGCCTTAATTATCATCTTGATGATACATCCGTAGGTACTATTGAAGATGATTTTGATTATGATATGCATGTTACTTATTGTGATTGGGAAAATGATGATAATGCTGCTTATGATCTTGAAAATCTTTTTGGTACCAACTCTGAAAGTGAAGATATGGGAAGCTCTAAGCTTGGGGATGATAGGATTGCAAATCCTATCCCCACTAGTGATGTGATAATTGATAATTCTCTTGCTAGTAAGAATAAAGACAACATGTTTACAAATATAGTTGCTAGCAATGATAATGCCCTTCTGTACCATGATGATGTTATAACTCCAATCTATAGTGATTATAAAGGTACCTATGACATAAGGAGAAATTATCCTTATGAAACTTGTCATAATCATGAAGGGAATTACTCCCTTGTTGAACACCACCCTCCTATTACACAATTAATCTATAGTGTTCAAGTGGTTTATGATAGTCCTACTCCCACTATTACCAATGAGAAAGATTATGCTTATGTGGAGAGTAAGAGTACCTTTTTGCATGTGGATCATGGTAACAATGCTTTATGTGATGCTTATATTGTTGAGTTCATCCATGATGCCACTGAAATTTATAATGAGATAGGGAGACTTGGTTCTAAATATCTTAATAATAAGAAGTTTCCTTTCTTTATGGTGAATATTTTGAAGTTATGCTTGTTTTGCCTTCCTATGCTAGTTGCTTCGTGCTTCAATGGATTATTCTATTGCAATATTCCTATGCATAGGAAGCATGTTAGGCTTAAATGTGTTTGGTATTTGCTTCTTGATACTCTCTTTTGTTCTTCAGCTCTTATTCCTACGAGAGCATCATTAAAGTCTTAAGCCTATCTTTATGGCTATAAAGAAAGAGCTCTAAGGAGACAACCCTTGTTATGTTTACTTTCAGTTTTAGTGTTCTTGATGTTTGTTACTACTGTAGCAACATCATTGTATCTTTATTTTTCAATTTTGTGCCAAGTATAGCCTCTGATTGCTAGAAAGCTCAAAAGTTGTGAGGTGCTGTCCAGAAAACAGATTCTGTCCTTGGATAGAAAAAATCGTATAAAATAAACAGATCATCTTTTTGGTCTGAATTTTTTCTACAGCGTTCCCTATATAATTGTCTTTCGTGCGTCTGTTCTGAGTTTTTTGATTTGAGTTGCAGAAGTATCCCGAACAGATCAATTACTATCTGCTGTTCTGTTTTTCACAGATTTTGTCCTGTTTTGCCTTTCCTTCATTTTGCAAATCAAGAGCTTGCTTTTTCTTTGCAAAAACCTTTTGGCAATCTTGAGAAACATTAGAACTTCAAGAATATCTTTATTTCCAGCAAGGTATAATTATTTTATTAAGGATACTAACCTCGCTAATCAGATTATGATGAGTTATTTATGAAGGGAGTTTTCAAGTGTGCGAGGGAAGATGATAAAAAGATTCAGGAGTGTCAAGCGCTCAAGCTTGGGGATGCCCCCGTGCATCCCCTTCTCCATCAACATTATCAGTTCGTCTTTCGTTTCGCTATATTTTTATCACTTCATGTGTTATGTTCTATGCTTGGAGCGTCTTGCTTTTAGTTTTCTTTTTAGTTTTTCATAACGAGTCGGAACCCAGCATTCCTTTATGTGGGAGAGAAACACGCTCTACTTCTACCTAGAACATAACATAGAATTTTCATATCTATCTTTGCTGTGTGTGTTCTTTGTCTTTTAATTGCTACTATCATGCTCTGCTGTTAGTATTCATGCTTATCTTTTCAAAGAGTTTTTGTTTAGTTGGTTGCTTGAACTCTCTTTAATTATCATGCTCACCTTATTAAGAGAGTTTGCTTCCGTTGCATTGGTTAATATGTCTATGATAAATATGCTACGTGCATAATGGTGCTTAGTAGTTCAGGTTTTCTTATGGTTAGTCTCAAATAGCTGGGGGAGTGTTATTGGAGTACCAACTTGATTTGTTTGCTGATGATGTGGTATGGTTAGTAATATCTTCCTTCGAGAATTTATTTTGATTGACTTGGCGTATGCTCACGCATATTTAAGACTGTAAAGAAAGTCTGTCAAGCCTTGATGATCTTTTATTTCTGAGTAGCGATATAACTACCATGCCTGATTCAATATTGCTTTGTCGCTCTGCATGATTATGACCGTCATTGCTCTCTTAGTTGGTCGCTCCCAGCCTTTTGCTAACCTCCACCTGTACTAAGCAAACTAACCTTGCAATACATAGCTCATGGGAAAGTAGCTTAAAAACTATTGTGGTAAAGAATATGTTGCCTATGTATCTTATTTCTTATAAGTTGCTTGCTGAGCGGTAACCATGTTTCTGGGGACGCCATCAACTGTCACACTTTTGTTGAATATCATGTGAGTTGCTATGCATGTTCGTCTTGTCTGAAGTAAGGGTGATTTGCCGTGGATTGAATGAATATGCATATTGTTAGAGAAGAACATTGGGCCGCCAACCAAAGCCATGCATCATGGTGGAAGTTTTAGCTTGGACATTAATCCTCAATCTCTTATGAGAATATACTTATGCATTAAAGAGGAGTCCATCATCTATTTTCTATGTTGTCCCGGTATGGATGTCCTCAAGTTGAGATCTATCAAAAACGAGAGATCGAATGCGATTTATATCCTTGGACCTTTGTACAGGTGGCATAGAGGTACCCCTTTGTGACACTTGGTTGAAACATATGTAATACAATGATAACCCATGGAAATCCGAGCTAATTAGGACAAGGTGCGAGCACTATTGGTATTCGATGCATGAGGCTTGCAACTTATAAGATGTCTTATGCATGACACATATGAAGTACTACTACCGTTGACAAAATTGCTTCTATGTTTTCAAAATAAAAAGCTCTAGCACTTAACCATTATTTTACTTTTATGAGTCTCCACTTTCTTTTAAAAGCACCAACTACTGAGAGCATGATTGTCATTGTGAGTGTAATGTGCATTGTCCCAAAGTAGCATTGTCTTTTGCATGATTATGATATCGTTTATTTTGAAATCATTGTATCTAGTCATCACTTAAACCTTGAAGGTGCCCCTGCATTTATGTTTTGCTTCACTAAAGGGGGCAAGATAGATATCACTTTATCATATTTGCACATCATGTTCATTGCAAATCTATTGGATGCTTCAATGTCATATTGTAAAACTTTCAGTCATTTGTGATTTTCTCTTGAGGCAACTTAATTACTATAGAATCATTGTCTCAATAAGCTTTTGTCATATGACTATGAAAAAGTCCTATATGGTTAATAGCATGTCACCACAGAAATTATTCTTGTTATCATTTACCTACTCGAGGACGAGCAGGAATTAAGCTTGGGGATGTTGATACGTCCAAAACGTATCTATAATTTCTGCTTGCTCCATGCCACTTTTGGGTGATATTGCTATGATATTCATACACTTCCATACACTTTTGATCATATTTGGACTAACTTACTAATCCAGTGCACCCCAGTGCCAGTTTCTGTTTTCGGCTGTTTTTGTATTTCAGGTTTTCACATTACGAGAATTGTCAGGAAAAATCCAGAAAAAATATATAAAAAATCAAAGTTCCAGGAGCTACCGTGCGGCCAAAGTGCAGCCGGGGGGACCCACAGGGGCTCCAGGCGCCCTGTGGGCGCGCCCCCCTGGGCCGCGCCGGGAGGGCCCCTGGGCCCCCCGAGGCACCTCCGATGCCCCCCTTTGGCATATATTTAAAGCGTGTCAAGGAAACCCTGATTCCGGAACCCTTTTCTCCAGACGCGATTCCAATGTCCGCCGCCATCGCCATCAAGCTTCGGGGGACCAGAATTCCTGCGCCGGCACCCTGCCGGGACGGGGAAGTGCCCCCGGATCCATCTCCATCGACGTTGCTTCCTCCCTCCATGATGCGGGAGTAGTTCCTCCTCGGGGCTGAGGTTCTTACCAGTAGCTATGTGGTCAATTCTATCTCCGATGATGTGATCTTCGTTGTGATCATAGGCTATGTTAATCTAAGATATTTCCCCTTCCTCTATGTATTGGATTGATGTACTCACTTGTCTTTATCTAGTATAATCCCCGAGACCAAGGTGACAGCGGTCTATTGGACATGGATTAGAACAATATTTTCATGAGTGATTTCCTCTCTTGTGTGTTGATTGAAGATTGAGAGTCTCTTGGTGCTTGTCTTTGACTATCCTTTAGATATGTTATGGTGATTGTGGAACTCTCTTTGGATGGCTGCGGTGACATTGGGAAATCCTTAGATTGAGAACTACGAACTTTGAGGTGTGCTTTTGTAGCCCTACATAATTCTCGTCCTCTCTTGACCACGAAGGAATGATCTCCGAGTGTGTCCCCTTTGCATGTTTTATGGGAAATATCATGTGATTCGATTATGTTAATGTTGTTGGGAGTTGCCACTAGTGAAAGTATGAACCTTAGGCCTTGTTTCCACCATTGCAATACCGTTTGTGCTCACGTTTACTACTTGTTTGCTTGCTGCACTTTTTATTACATATTTATATTACCTTGTTTTGCCATCCATATCACTTGCCATTTAACATCTCTTCGCTGAACTAGTGCACCTATACATCTGACAAGTGTATTAGGTGTGTTGGGGACACAAGAGACTTCTTGTATCTTAGTTGCAGGGTTGCTTGAGAGAGACCATCTTCAACCTCTACTTCCCTGAGTTCGATAAACCTTAGGTCATCCACTTGAGGGAAATTGCTACTGTCCTACAAACCTCTGCGCTTGGAGGCCCAACATAGTCTACAAGAGTAGAAGCGTGTGTAGACATCAAACCAATATCGACATCCAGGTCCCGCTATTGGTTATTGACCGTAGAGGTGTCTTAGTCATGTCTGCATAGTTCTCGAACCCGCGGGGTCTACATACTTAACGTTTGGTGACGGTATAAGTATAGTTGAGTTGTCATGGTGGTAACCAAAGGTTGTTAGGAGTCCCGGATGAGATCCCGGATGTGACGAGGAACTCCGGAATGGTCCTCAAGTGAAGATTGATGTATATGACGAAGGGTATCGGAGTCCGGAAGTGTTTCGAGTGTACCGGGTTATGGCCATGGGAACAAAAAGGGGTTTCGGGGGGCCCCGGCAAGTGTTGGGGGGGGGCTCATGGGCCAACGGGAGGGAGCACACCAGTCCACTAAGGGGCTGTGCACCCCCTCACCCCATCCCACGATCACGAGAGGAGGTAGCGCCCCCTAGGGCTGCCTCCACCTGGCTAGGGGCAAGTCACCATAGGTTTTCCCTAGGGGCGCCCCCATCTGTGGTGGCCACCGCACCCCTAGGGGAAACCCTAGGGAGCCCCTCCTCCGCCCTTCCCCCTATATAGAGGGCTAGAGGGAGGGCAGCTACACCCCATCTATGCCACGACACTGCCCTCCCTCTCCCTCGTAGTCCTTCTTCTTCTCCATGAGGCCTGGCGAAGCCATGCTGAGATTTCTCCACCAACACTGCCATCACGCCGTCGTGCTGCCGGACGATTCGAGCTACTACTTCACCATCGCTCGTTGGATCAAGGAGGTGAAGGTGTCATCAAGCCGTACGCGTGTTGAACACGGAGGTGCCGTCCGTTCGGCACTTGGATCGGGAGTTCGCGGGACGTATCATGATTGGATTGCGAAGACGTTCAACTAAATCAACCGCATGTCTTAACGATTCCGCTTAGAGATCTACAAGGGTATGTAGATCCAATCTCTCCTATCATAGATGGTCATCTAGATTTATCTTGGTGAGCGTAGGAAATTTTTTGTTTCCCAAGAAACGTTCCCCAACACGAACTACTTGTAAGGGTCTCCCATTATCACTTGTGAGCGTACGAAGGGGTCCTAATTATGGAAGTCAATTCAACTAATCAAGCATGAGACTTGACTTGGGCTCTCCGTCTCCATAGGCAATGGAGTTGGGACCCTTTTCTGGCTAGATTCATGCGTGGGCAGATCTCCACTTTGCGTTGAGTTCATGAACATATTTGCTATCTACTCACCCGATGATTTTGGTTGCCGCGGACCTCGCAGAGTTTCTAAGAACCCGGGCCAACCATACAGCAAGGAGACGTTGCCTTTTATCAATAGTGTTTGGGCGATGACTTGGTCAATTTGGACTGCGGGAGCTATATCTCGCTTAGTGCGGGTGCTCCTTCCTTCTCACCTGAAGCTTCGACCCCCACTTTCGTTACTGGGCCAGCCCATTTCATTTTTTTAATTCGTGTGTTTCATTCGGGTTCACACAGTTTCATTCGTTGGATTTAGTTCGTGTTTTCTTCTGTTTTTGTTTGTGTGGGTTTATTCTCCGGTTTCGGCCTGGTTTATTTTTGTATTTTTATTTATTCATCGGTCTTTCTTGTTTTCTTTTTCGATTTTTTTCAAGGTTTTCTTTTTTGCACTGTTTTTCTTCAGTTTTCTTGTTTCCTTTTTCTCTTTGTTATTTTTCCTTTGATTTTTGTCTTCTTTTCTGTTTTATTTATTTTTCTCTGTTTTTTTTGTTTCTTTCTTAGGGTTCATCTGCTTTCTTTGTTTTTTATTTTTCTTCGATTCCACATGGATTTTCACGGGTTTCTTTGATTTTGTGGTGTTACTTTTATTTATTTCTTCTATCTCTTCAGTTTTCACGTTTTTTTTCTTTCTTCTTCAATATATGTCTATATTTATCATACACATTTGTACATTTTAAGTTTACACCAAGAACATGCTTTTTGTACATGTTTAATATTTTTAAAATATATGATTACAATTTTTTAGGAATTAATGTTTCATGACTACTTTTTTCGTGCAGATTGTATATTTGATATGAGATTGTATATTTTTCGTGCAGATTGTATATTTTTAAAATATATATACAGCCGGTCTATTCTCATAACATTATGAGAATAATATTCTCATAACACTTCCGAACTGCATTGTAATACTGCATTGGAAAGATATACGCACCGCACCACAGAGACTAGCGAACTTCATCTTTGAAAAAACTGTACGTGTTGTTTTCTCGGTACCTTTTTTGCTCTAGTTTTTTAATTGTTTATCGGAATTATGCGTGTAATATACCGTTGAAAAGCTATGGAGTAGACGCAACTTCCCCATGTTGAACACTTTTCAAAATTCATCATAGTTTAAGAGGAGTTTCGAAAATCGTGCGGCTCACAACGAATGGCAGCGAGCGTTTTTTGGCATTTTTTTTCTAAACCGCTCGTCGGAATGAAACATATGATACACCGTTGGAAAGGTATCGTCGGCGCGCATCTTTTTCATATCTATTATTTTTTCTAATTCGCTACGGTTTAAGAGCAGTTTTGAATTTACTAAATCGCGGAATTGTGTTTTTCGAATTTTTTCAAATTTTTGGTACTGTTTTCACTCCAGTTTTCTAACCGTTTGTTGAAACAAGGCATGTAATATACCGTTGGAAAGCTACGAACGAGGCGCAACCTTCATATGTTGAAATGCTGTTGAGATTCCTTTCGGTTTTTAGTTAAATTTGAAAATCGTGCGGCTGACTACGAAGGGTAGCGTCTGTTTTTTCATGAAATTTCTACAAAACGTTGGTCGAAATGATCCAAATGATACACCGTTGGAAAGATATCGTCGAGACGCTAGTTTTTCATGTAGAACACTCCCTCTAATTCATTACGGTTTAAGAGCAGTCTTGAAATTACAAAAACGCGAAAACTCTGTTTTTCGTGACAACAAAATCGACGCGTGCACTGCATCGGACAGAAAAGCACACTGCTTCAAACTGAAGAACGCACTGCATCAGACAGTCAATCGAACCTCATGATTTATGTTGTTGGACGTAGATTTTTCTCAGATGAGTTATGTTGTCTTTTTTCCAACTTTTTTTTTCAAAGGAAAGTGGACCGCAACACTCCGAAAGTGAAGCGGAACACTACCAAAAGTGAACCTCATGATTTGCTGTTGTCTTTTTTCGTACTAATTAATTTTTTACGCGCGTTGAGAAGTGTTGAGAAGTGAGCTGCTTTCCGATGTGTTTTTATTTTTTGATCACCAAGTGAACCACAAAGGTTTTTTTATGGCCAACTTCGGGAGAGAACAAAGTGAGCTTCAAAGAGTCATTTGCAATGGACTTTTTTAGATCAAAGTGCACTGCATTTGTTTGCTTTTTAGACAAGTGAACTGCATGTTTGAAAAAACTGTACGTGTAATATACCGTTGAAAAGGTATGGACGAGGTGCATCTTTCATATGTTGAATTGTTTTTGAGATTCTTTCATATGTTGAATTGTTTTTGAGATTCTTTTTCCAGTTTTGTTTCTACTTGCACACAACAACAGAGTGAGCTGCATAAAAAATCAACCTTTTCCAATTTACTTTCTCCCGATTTGTTTATGCACTTGGCAACATAGTGAACCACTGGGAGAGAGAAGATCATTTGCGGCAATGAAACAAGTGAGCTACACTTACAAAATGTGTTGTTGTCTTCAACGCATGTTTTCAATAGAGTTACAATCTATACTTCTCTGGACTACGAGACAGGGCGAACGAACTGTAATGATCCTCATTTAATCCACAATACAAACACACACAAATTACAGTGACGAGGCACTTAAAAAATAAATCCACATTTTTGTCCGTGAAATGCAAGCCGGCGTCAGCGCACTACATGTCCAGTCCCCACAGCACTGCACTTGTGCACCCATGGGATGGCAGCCAAAATCTGAAAAGCAGAAAAATGTCAATCGTGAGCAAAATACACACAAAAATCACCATCTTCCTGCACCCCATCTTCGCGTACTATGCGCACATGGGCGCCGCACTGCACGCCAACGCCCAAGCTGCGCGAACCGCGAGCCACTCGCCGGCGAGCTGCAAGTCCTCGACGAAGAGGAGTACTCGAGGTGTCACACACCCACTGCACTGCACGTAGAGCCGCGGCGCACGGCACAGCCACAGCCGTGTTGCCCCAGCGGCGGAGGGCAGGGCCGCCGTGCTACTCCACCCACAGCCGAACTGCACATGCACGCGCACGCGGGCTGCATGCAATACGCTGGTGAGCTGCACACACATGCGACGCCTGGAGATGGGAGAGGAGCTCCTTGCACGCCATTGAAGGGGTTAGAGAGGAACAAGAATACGGGCCAGGGGCCCTCAACGCCAGCATGGACCCAATCCAACAGCCGCTGGAGAGCAGCGGGAGGGAGGAGCTCCCCGTCGGGGCCATATTGAGGCAGTAGGGGTACCTCCCCGCCGTGGTTGTTGTTGGCGCGCGATGGAGAAGAAACTTGTCGTCGAGGAGGCGGATCTGATGGTCTTCTCTCTATGCCGGACCCTGGTCAGCTCGGACGAGAGCTGGGTCAGGTGCTAGAGAATAAGCTGGAGAGGAGGTCAAAGTAATGGGAACAAGATCTACCTCACCAAGAAAAGAAAAGAAAATACAAAAAGGAGATGAATTATATCCCTCAATACAGACAAGAGTGCCATTTTTTAAGGTGGTCGTCAGTCACAGGGGAATTAGAAGATTTGTTGAAGGTCCACGTAATAACACAATTTGGATACTGTGCGTTAACTTCTGCCCCGACTTTCTTAGCTGTGATTGATTATTTCGCCCTGTTGGTTCCCCAAAATCGGCTTCTTTCCTACTCGAAACTGGATGGTTCATCCTCCGCAGAATCGATCAGAATCACGAGGCGCGGACTCAGCTCAATAAATCACAAGCAGAGAAACCTAACGAGCAGGTAGCGGCATTGCGCCATCACAGAATTCACCCCAAAAGCTAACTTCACCACCAGCTCGTAGCACAAAAGCTGCAGGCAAACCTGATTCTACCGGCCAACACAGGTAGAAAAAGAGAAGGCAAAACTTTGAGAGCTGCAGGCATTCACGGCCTCCCCAACAACTCAAGCAACATCAGAGGCGGTGCTCCTCCCAAGATCCAGAGAATTCGTGAGTCCAGAGAAATTCGACGCTCTTTTCAGCTCTCGCTTTCGGTGGGCTCTACGCCTTTCCTAGCGCAAGAAGAGGATTTCCGCCCCCAAATTCCAGGCGCCGCCGCATTGGGGCGGCCGGGGCCCGTCTCCACGACGGAGAACCCCCCCGCATCAAGAACGCGGACGCAAATCCCACCGAAGCAGCCGTGCGGATTGAGGCCGGGCCGTGAGTCGAACCAATCTACTACCACCAGCGCAGATATTGCCAACCGAGTACGGTGCGGGGAAATCCTCACCTCGGGAGCGAGCTCGCCGGCAGTCGTGGCCAGCCGATCGCTGTTCTTCCTCCTCCTCCTCCGCCTCGGCGATGCTCTCCTCCCTCCTCGCTGGGCGGGGTGGGGGCGCCGGAGAAGGTGGGGCGGTTGGGGGAGCGCAGCGATAGTTGGCCCTGGGCATGGCGCGTGGCGATGGGGTTGGTGGATATGGGGCTGGGACATGGGAGGAAGATGGAGGGGGTGGGTCGTGGGAGTTGGAGTCGGGGGTGGAAGGAAGAAAGTGGTTAAGTGGGGGAGGGGGTGTTATGAGAATAGACCGGCTGTATATATACAGCCGGTCTATTCTCATAACATTATGAGAAGAATATTCTCATAACACTTCCGCAATGCACGCATAACACGAGGGCACTGCACTCTTACTGCAACACAGAGACCAGTGAACTTCATGTTGAAAAAACTGTACGTGTTGTTTTTTTTTGTTCTAGTTTTTTAACCGTTTGTCGGAACAATGCGTGTAACAACCCACAATGCAGTGTAGCAAAATTTTAACCGAGACCCACCATATATATATATATATATATATATATATATATATATATATATATATATATATATATATATAGGGTGGGTCTATTCTCATAACACCCCTTAAGACCTTATTCTCATAACAAAAACCTTATTCTCATAACACCCCCACTTAAAACAAGTTTCTAGCGCGGAGCGCCCGACAGCTTCCCCCTCCCCTCCCCGCCTCCTTGCGCGGCGGCGCCCCGCCTCCTACACCTCCCATCCGAGTTTATCACCCGAGCCCCACCCCCACGAGCACGGTGCTCCGGCGGTGGACCCAGGTGTCCCTGGTCAAAATGCGCCTCCAATTTCCGAGCGGCCGCATCCCCCCTGTCGCCCCACGAAACCGTCGCCCCACTCCTCTTTCTGATGCCCCGCGGCGCCAGCCTTCCTTTAATGCCGCCGGCAACTACGGTCGCCTCCTTTCGACCCACGCTCGAGGCATCCCCTCGTCCTTCCGCCACCACCACCTGCAATCACCTTCCACCGTGAAGTGCCGATGCCTTCCCGTTTGACCCGTCGCTGCCTTCCAGTTTGAGGCGCCGCCGGACCCTGCCGCCCCTCGCATCAGATCCGCGAGGCCCAGGGTGCCCCCAACACGGATCCGGCGAGATCCACCATCATCTCTTCTCTGACGGGCAGTGCGGCATTAGCTCGACACTCATCAAAATAGTGAGCACCAAAATGTGTCACCGCGCGGTCTTCTCCATGGCGCGGGATTCCCATCCCCCCGGTGAGCTGTCCTACTTCCCCTCCTCTCCGGCAACATCTCCTAGATACAATTCGGCCTTCCACCTCGTGCAGCTCGGCTGCCTGACTTGAAGTGCGTCAGGTCGTGCGATGCGGTGCGGCGGCGCATGGTCGTGCAGTTCGCGGCCACCACGGGCCCCCTCACCTCTACCTCCATGGTCGCGTCCTCAACCAGCGACGCCCTCCCCTCGTCGTCGGCCACGGCACCGCAGCCACCGGGCTCGAGTGTCTGCTCTTCGCTTTCAATATTTTTTTGCTTTTTCAGATTTCACTTGGGCATAACTGCCGCAGTTCGCTTTGGGCGTCAGAGCTGTGCTTTTCGTCGTCGTGGGCGCAGGCAGCAGTCGGGTTAGGGGCGCACCACAGCACTACGGCTGGTGACCTTGTAGTGCGGTCCGGCGGTGAGCGCGCTTGCCATGCAGTTCGGGCTGGATCCGGGGCTCTCCTGCTTCTCCTGGAGGCCATGGCTGTTGCAACGCCTGTCCTTTTAGATATGGGCCACGGCTGCCTCCCCCAAGCTCCTCCTTCCCTCGCTGGAGATGAGAGTACTGGGAGTCATGCTGCAATTTTTTTCTCGTCGGAGCCATCGATGACCACGGTGCAGCCCACATGTGTTTTGTTTGACTTTTTTTGTACCGGCTGCAGTTTTAGTCAAGAAGAGAAGTTCGCTTTGTTCTTGAAAGGCTTTGTGCAGCTCATCGCCGGCGGCAGCGTGCGGTTTTGATTCGAGAATCGTGCAGTTCAGTTCTGCGTCAGGGAGACACGCCCCTGCGCCTCCAGCCGTGCATCTGATCGATGGTATTTTTTGCTTGAGAGGAGAACGACGGTCACACGACGGGCTATGCGGGTCTGCTGCCTCCAGCCAAGCCGAGGGTGGCCACACGGAGTCCACCCCACGCGTGCACTTCGGTGCTCCCTCTATGTGTGTTTAATTGGAGCGCGGGTTCCACCACGGCCTTGTTGCAGCACTGTTGGCATTTTTTGCAGTTATCGATCATGGTCTACTGGCGCATCCATGCAGTACCCCGCGCGTGTATTTGTGCAGTCCGCGGCGCGTGGCTAGATGTGATGCTCACATACTTTGTTAGATGTGCAGCTCACTGTACATAATTTTGCGGCTCGGGAACGAATGAGATGTGGCTAGATGTGCAACTCACTGTGTCTAAAGTTGAAGCTAGGGAACGAACTAGATGTGCAGATTGTGCAGCTCGCTGGACCCTGTTCGAAGTTCTAAAAAACTGCAGCCCCTTAGTGGTTCACCTTGTAGAAAAAGAGAGAAATCCTCATAGAACGTTTACTATCTTTCTCGAATGCAATTTTTGTAGAAAAAGAGAGAAATCCGCATAATTCTGATAAACGGTTAAAAAACTAGAGCAAAAAAGTACCGAAAAAACAACACGTACAGTTTTTTCAAACATGCAGTTCACTGGTCTAAAAAACAAACAAATGCAGTGCACTTTGGTCTAAAAAAGTCCATTGCAAAGGACTCTTTGAAGCTCACTTTGTTCTCTCACGAAGTTGGCCATAAAAAAACCTTTGTGGTTCACTTGGTGATCAAAAACAAAAACACATCGGAAAGCAGCTCACTTCGCAACACTTCTCAACGCGCGTAAAAAACTAATTAGTACGAAAAAAGACAACAGCAAATCATGAGGGTCACTTTTGGTAGTGTTCCGCTTCACTTTCGGGAGTGTTGCGGTCCACTTTCCTTCGAAAAAAAAAGTTGGAAAAAAGACAACAAAACTCCTCTGAGAAAAATCTACGTCCAACAAAATAAATCATGAGGTTCGAACAGTTTTTTCAAACATGAGGTTCTGTTGCAGTATCTGTGCAGTGCACATAGCTTTCTAATGCAGAAAAACAAAGTAGTTCGGAAGTGTTATGAGAATATTACTAAGTATATATACACACATTTATTAAGTATGTTATTAACACTTTTTATACACGGTCATCATTTTTTTGAAATTTATTCTATTGCCAATTTTTTCGCACACGCTCTACATTTTTCGTATATACCAGGCATATTTCTTTGTACCTATTTAATATTTTCTAAATAGATGATTAACATTTTTTGATACACGACCAACATTTTTGAAAATTGATGTTTTTATGTTTTTTAATACACGTTCTACATTTTTGCTATACATCTAATTTTTTGTACATGTTTAATATTTTACTAAAAACATATATTTTTGCATGTCTAATATTTTCCAAAAGCATTATACATTTTTTGTACACATCAAGAACATTTTTAAATACATGTTTAACAATTTACAAATAAATGATTATAATTTTTTAAATCTTATTGTCTACTTTTTTTCCATACTGAATTTACTTTTTTGTATAGATTTTCCATATATATCAGTAACATTTTTTATATATACAATTTACATTTTTTAGATGCATGATCAAAAAAATTGTAACATATATTTTTTGTAAAATACATGTTTAGAATATTTATAGGTATAAACAAAAGTAAAGTAGGAAAAAAAATGAAAAAACGTGAAAATTAAAAACCGGGGGCAGTGGACTCCCGCATGCCTGGGCTGGCCCAGTATGGTGCACACTTGAGGCGAGGCTACCATCGAACTCGCATTGAGCAAGGTAGGTGCACCCCCACTTTGGATGATCCATAAAAAGATGATTATCAACCTGGTCTTTTTGCGACGGGCCACTGACTCTGTATTCAAATTTTGGGCCTTTTTGTACCCGCTTTCTTGATAACGGATCAAAAATCAGTTAGGCGACATGATGGACGCACTGATTGCAACAGGGCTCCACCTTGCTCCGCCTCCTGGCCATTGATCTGTCGGTCACTTAGTGGCTTTCTTTTCTTCTTTTTAGGGCATGTTTGTGTTGTTTCCCAGCTAACTTATCTTTATTTTTCGAGATCTTTTACGGTGCATCATACTCCTTCTAAGACCCGGTAGTATTAAATAATCTCATCCGTTGATTAAAAGGGTAAATTTGTCAATTTTTGGTTAGTAATTTATAGAACCCATCGTTGTGACTACCGCGTCTGGCCTCATCATTGCCGTCGCGAACATTAAGGCATCCTTCTATACTGTACGACAATCCATGTACTCGCTCACTCATCCGGCCATGGTCACGTTGTTCTCCCATCCTCGTTTGTCCATCCTTTGTTTTTGCGAGATTTGATTGCATTGCATGCATGTGTTGCTTGTGTGCAGCCGTCGACTTGTATGCATATTTCACGCGTGATCACCGGGATCTATTGGCTGCTCATCATATCATACTAATGCATCCGAACACGATCGATCTAATCAGGGACGCTAGCTTGGCTAGCTTTGTACATGGTGTCTCCCTCGCCTCCTCGGCAAAAGGCACTCACCAGCGACCGGCAAGGATCGATTGGGGCGAGCCGGCGAGGTACAATCGTCTCTTTCTTGCATCTCTGCTGGAAAGTAATCGAGGAATCGGGCTTCCGCCAACAGTCCTGGAACGGGATGGACTGCATGGAGAAGAAAACACACCTTCGAATTTTCCTGTAGATTTTTAGTATTTGTTTTGATTCTCTTCCGATTTTACCCTTTAGATAGAAGATACTTCTGATTTTGTTTAGTAGTATTGATTAATCTAGTCCATTAAATGACCCAGAATGGACGGCTCATATTAATTAGATGCACCGTAAAAGATTTCTTTTTTTCTTGCACTTGAATTTACTATATGACCGTGACGGTTTGCTTTATATATAAAAGGGGATAAAATCATGTTTCGTTGCACTATTATCACCCTAAAAGTCAAGCTACAGACTAGTTAACTTGATTCGTGAAAATCAATAAGAAAAGCGCCATAAGGTCATCTTGATAACACCCAAAAAAGTCTAATTAAATTCATTGGGGAAACCATCATGAACAAGAGATTTATCATGTTTCACGTAGAGAACCGTTTTCTTGGCCTCTGTCTTTGTGAATTCTGCAATAAGAAGATCTTTTATTCGTGGGAAATTTGTGGTATATCCTCACATCTCTGCTCATCCAGGAAGGCCGGCTAGTTTCTAATGGTAGCTATTCATGATTTTTATAATAAGATTTCTAGTAGTTGGACAGGGGAGCCCCTGAGCTGCTTAGTTCACAACCTTGTCGCTGATGTAACCCCTGTTTAATTTTTAATAAAGTTAATCATGATGGCCTTCCCTCATAAAATGGAAAGCCCGGCTAGCTTCATGAGGACTAGAAAGGTCGCTGTACAATTATTATTTTTAAGTTCCGCCTCCAACCAACGTTTGCCCCTAAGCCACAAGGTGAAATTAGCACATCGTATTACAATCGCTCTCCTTAACATTTTGAACAAGCTGATCCTGATCATCAAATAATGTACGGCACTGCGACTGCGGTGCATCCGGAGCGGACTGCCCAATGCGATATATGACGAGCTATATTTCATTTGACAGATGCTACTACCCATGGACAGTTCTAGGGCAAATTTAACAATTTTGCCCTGTTAACGAAATCAATTCACGGAATGAACTGCCCGTGAAACTATTTCACACCCCTGACCTTTTTGTGTAGCGCCTGCCACGACGGCGTCACACCCTACGGTGCAGCGCCTAGCTCGGGGGCGTTGCACGCCTAGCCAGCGTCGCACCCGGGTGATCCAAAAAATTACTAAGTCAGTGTGCAACGCCTGAGAGCTAGGCGTCACACTATACAATGTAGCGCCTAGCTCCTAGGCGTTGCACTAGTGGTTGCACTACAAAATGAAGCAACCACTAGTGCAACGCCTAGGAGCTAGGCGCTACACTGTATAGTGTGGCGCCTAGCTCTCAGGCGTTGCACACTGACTTAGTAATTTTTAGGCAGTTCGGAGTGCGACGCTGGCAAGGCGTGTAGCGCCCCCGAGCTAGGCGTTGCACAGTGTAGTGTGGCGCCGTCGTGGCGGGCGCTACACAAAAAGATTATGGCTGTGAAATAGTTTCACGGGCAGTTCATTCTGTGAATTGATTGCAGCAACAGGTCAAAATAGTCAAATTTGCCCAGTTCTAGCTAGGTTGAGAGATACACGAAAAGCCTGAGACAGTGTAAGGTCAGAGACTCCCGATCCTTTTGTGTGACATGAGTAACTAAACCTGAACCCCTTAAACATTGACAACACATCACCGTGCACACGAACCTATACAGAAATTTTGATGTGCATGTGCCCAAAGCGGTGCCTTTGAAGCAGTGATTTCCATGAAAGGGGCAAAAGCAAAGGGTGAGGTGAAAGAAAAAGGGAAGGAAGTAAAACACTTCAAGATGGAAGTGGGCAAACTCCTTTTTGGCTTAAGAGGTCGATGATGCGGGCATGGTGGCCAAAGCCTCTCCTTCTCTTCTGCTAGGGTTGCTGAAGATGGTTGATATTGCCATCATGCATAGATCATTGCCCTAAAGGAGTTGGTCTTTGTTGTCCCAGCTCAAACCACACATGTGATTCCTCGAGACCTAAAGGAGACGTGGATGATTAGATAGTAGCATTATCATTTGGATTTGGAGTAGTATTTTTTGTAGTTTTTTTTTTTTTTTTTTGCAGGGAAGTATTTTTGGTAGTGTTACTAGTGAGTGGAGAGCACAAGGCCCAAAAAAAGCTGACCTAAGGTAGAGTTCACATTACATGCATGCCTACATGGTGGGCAGCCTCTGTGCCTCTGCCTCTGCCCTGACATGCTCCATGTCTTCCAGCCTTTTCTCCCGCATAAAGCAAACCCACACACTCCATGTAGCACTTGGATGCACTTGTTGGATCTTGCGCAATTCTTTTTCTTTACACTTGCTAATTTCTCTCTCTCTTTTACCATGACGCAGGCAGGAAAAGCTACTGCATAGAAGTCTGATTTTGCGTGCTATTCTAAGGCCAACTCCAACGCCGGACCCAGACGACGACTTATGTTTTGTTTGGATTTTGTACGTTCCGATTGAAAAAACGGACATACGTGTCTGGTTTTGCCCATCCGCCCCCAATCGGTGGCCACATCTTAAACCATTTATCTGGTCTCGGATCAAAAAAGGCATTGCAAAATAATTAAAAACTGCATATATTATAATAAACTTAATAAAAAGTCCAAAAAATAATGGCCGAACAATTAAATTGAACTTATTTTTTTTAGAAAAAGATAGATAGATGTGCTTGCCGTCTATTATATCGCCGTCGATATTGTGGCCATCTTCAGCCGCCGCCTTATTCGTCTAGGTCGTCCAATGTGACGTCGATGTAGGGAGGCGACTGCCAGAGGTGGGCTGGCAGCCCCCAAGCTAGGGCGGGTGCGACCTGTGGACGCCATTGTGCGGCATGTTGTGGTGGTGGCGGGGGTGGTGACCACGACGCCCACGTGGTCGGTGGTGCTGTCGGTGGTGGCGAGGGCGGGCTACATGGTACCGTGGTCGTCCATGACCACGATTGCCCAGACAAGGTCGGGTTCCACACCGGCGTGGACGGCACCACCATCTCCTCTAGCCCCTCCTACCGCTCCTACTGGCTGCACTTGTACTCCCTCTGGGAGTCCTCCATCACGGCCTGCACCAGCCACTCCTCCTTTTTGGCGATCATGGTGGGAGGTGGTGGTGGTGGCGAGGAAGGAGAGGGAGGTGTCGGCGTTAGGCCGCGCACCCGCGTACAAGCACACACTCTGGGTAGGCTCGTTGCGAGCACACACGGCTCATGGGGCGGGCTACGAGCACGTCTCGCAAAGAATGTTTGCCGACACATGTCATGCTCGTCCTAGAACCAAGTTTACCAGAGGAACAAGTCCACGTCATACCGGCATGTGGTCCGCGAGGAGGTAGTGCAGGATCCGAGCACGCCTGCGGTTAATCTCCACGAGGCGGGAACGGTCGCTCAGACGGCTAGGATATGCACCCGATCCGAGCTCAGATGACACCCATTGGAGAGATGGGCATCAAGCCACGTCAGCGGGATCCCGGTCTCCTAGTAGAGTTGGCATATATTCACCTTCACATATGGCCGGAACAGTCGAGGGGCCGTCGGAGGTGAGATGGAGAATGCCGACAACGAGGTGGAGTACACGGCCGCACTGCCCGAAGATGCAGATGACTGTTAAAATATGCCCTAGAGGCAATAATATTTGTATTAATATATTTCCATATTTACATTTCATGCTATAACCGCTATGATCCTGAAATATGTGATTCCGTGGAAAACTCATATGCACGTGTGGAATTAAAGAATGTTAAATAAAAGATTCCTAGTCTTGCCTCTGGGATTAGCTCAAGTGTTGTTGGTGATCATGTTTTCTGGATCTTAGGATATCGTTAAGTGTAACGATGATGTAATGCCCGGGATGTAACACTTTTCCTATATGGCAATATATAAACTTTGGCTTCATCATTTCCATTCCGGGTTCTTCGTCTTTTCGGGTTTTCGTCGTTTTGTCGTGTCCGTGTGTGCATTCATCCATGTCATGTTTTCATGTGCATTGCATTGCATTTGTGTTGACTTTTGCATCCGGTCTCACTCGTCCCTTTCCGTTGTCCGTTTCGAGTTCCGACGCTCTCACACGCGCCCGTGGCATCGCCGAGTCCTTCTTTCGTGTTTGGGTGTGTAACGTTTCCGGAATGGCGTGAGACTTGTCGTGCGATGTTGTTTTGATACGTGTAACCCGCCTGTCAAGTTTCGTCGCATTTGGAGTTCGTTTGGTACTCCAATGGGTAACCTCGTGGGCTAAAAATACCTCCTCTTTGAGGCCCAAGAACCCCTCCACAACAGCCCAACAACCCAGCACAAACCTTCCCATCATCTCGGCCGTTGAATTGTGATCGCGTGGCCGAAAACCGCTCCCCAGTTGGAGTCTCCTAGCTCCTTGTGCCTATAAAAACGTCCACCCCTCCATTTTTCTCGTCCAAACCCTAGCCTTCTCCTGGCTCCAGCCGCCTCGGAATCCGTGCCGGGCGGACGTGTCTGACCCGGGCCGGACAGTCCGCCGCCCGCGCCAGTCAACCGCCGCCTCCCACCGCGTGGGCCCGCCGGGCCCGTCCCCCGCGGCCCGCATCGCGTCGCCGCCAGCCCGGAGCGCCCAGCGCCTTGCCTCCGTCGCCGGCGCGTGCCCCGCCGCCGCGCCGGAACGTCGCTGCCGCCGCCTCCCGTTCGTCTACCGCCGCCACCGGCTGCCTTCTCCGCTGCCCTCGGCACCGGCAGGCGAGCCACCGCCGCCGCCTCCTGAAGCCGCCGCTCCTCAGCCCCGAGCCAGATCCGGGCCGGCGCGCCCGGATCCGCCCCATCGCGACCCGCCGCCGTGCCGGAGAGACCGCCGCCAGCGAGCTGCTTCATTCGATCCGCCCGATCCAGGATGGATCGGGGAGGACGACGGGAAGCGCCTGGGCCGGCCTCCTTTCCCCCCCGCATGGGCCCAACTCCGCGGCCCAGCTCCGCCCATTCCACTGGGCCTGTCCTGCCTCCTTCTCTCCTCCTTCGGCCCGAGAGGCCCCGTGGTGAGCACACCCCCCTTTTCCTCGCCTGTGCGTGATATAGTTGCTATCGCCCACTATGTTTTCTGTTAAGATGACTAAGTCTTTTAGTTTGTAGTGTCTGATGCATTTTTGTGATGAGGATAACTTTTAATGTGCTTGTCCGTTTTGTGCGTATGATATGTCAAAATGATCGTGGTGACGTGTACTATGTTTTGTTCCATTGTGTCATGCATGTTTGAGATCATCTAGATGTCTTAATCTTCATGAGAAGAGTGCTACTTGTTATAAACTGCTGCTATTAGTTGTTTTCATCCATTGTTTGAGATGTGATAACTTGGTGCATGTTTATCCAAATGAAGCAAATGATATGTCCAAATGTTTATCATGAGATGCTCTACATGTTGGTCGCTATAGGATGCATGATAGAATTCATATTGCCATGTTTATCTCCATTGCAAAAGTGTATGTGGCTGTTAGGTTTTTAAACTTGTTACGAGATGCCTAGTTGAGGAGCTCGTTGCTATTTATGTGGTTGTCCCCATGATGCATGCTCATATGTTTTAGATTCCCCATCATGTGTTCTTTGCTGTGGTGCAAACCACTTGCCATGTTATGCTTTGAGGTGACTTAAACATGCTCACAAACATGCCATGATAATATTGTTGTTTTAACACTTAGTGAAATTTCACTAAGTCTGGAATCTGTAATATCCTGATGCTATGTTTGCTTGTTGTCCTAGGCAAATCCATGATAGTTTTGGGGTGGCTATTGATCATTCCCTGTTGTATATGTTGTTGCCTATCCATCCATGCCCTCACATGCTCATTTGGTTTGCTGTAGCATTTTTAATTCTTGCTCCCAAGTTGCTATAAAATATTGCTGTCAGGATTTTATTGTCATGATCAAAATGTTGTAGCGTGTTGCTATTGATCCATGCCTCCTATGGAGATGCTCCAATGGAATTGTTTGCTGTAGGATATGTCTACTTCATGTCCATGCTTCTTGTCACCATGTTTGAATGCTATAGTATATACATTTCTTGCTCCGAAGTTGCTATGTGGCTGTTAGTTTCAGCTTTGCATTGTTTATTGTTTCGGGTGTATCTTTTAGCCCGTTGCTCCATTTTGAGCAAGTCCTATATGAAACTTGTGTGGTTTTGCATGTAGATTCATAATATCATCTTGTTAACATGTTTTGGAGTATGTTGCTTGATGTTTGGGTGCATCTTGCACCGTTGCCATGCTTATCTTGTCTTGATCATATCTTCTAGACCGTAGCTCCGTTTTAAATAAACTTTATATGAAACTTGACTAAAATTTCGTGTAGATTGTCATGGTGCATGTTAACTTGCTGTTTAACAACTTTAACTTAAGGTTGTTCAGTTCTGGACTAATTTCAAACTATGCTCATGAGGACTTACCGGTTTTGTCTTAAGTAGTTTCCGGCCTCATTTAAACCTGCTGTTTCTTGTGTTGTTTCTCTGTGCTTCCTATCCTGACATGTTTTGCATCCTAAATAGACTGGTCTTGCATCCTACTTGCTAGAGTAAATTGTCTTGTTCTTGTACTGTTTCTCTGTGTTTCCTATGTTGGCTTGCTGTGCATCCTAAGTGCATCTGCAGTGCTTCCTTAGTGCATCAGCCATGCATCCTGTAGTTGCGCATTGCATCTTGATTGATTTCGTGCCTCGTGTGTTCTTGTGTTGAGTAGAGCCGGAAGCCGAGACCGAGTACGAGAACGAGGTTAATACCGAGGTTGAGAACGAGGAGCCCTCTTACGATCCCATCGACGACTCGACAGGCAAGATGACCTGACCCAGATATCATTACTATCTTTGCCTATTTCTAGAAGTCTCGCTCTTTAGCTTATTGCCTCGATGCCCATGTTTTCCTGTCAGCCTCCTATTGTAACCATGAATCTGTCTAACCACTCAACCTATGCAAACCTTTGATTGGCTACGTAGGCTTCGCTCAGCCCCTCTTATAGCATTGCTAGTTGCAGGAGAAGATTTGAAGATTCTTGCTTCATGTTGAAGCTTGTTGGGATATCACACTATATAAACTCTTTAATGAAATCATCTATATATTGGTAATGGGTGGAAGGCTAAGCCTCTTGCTTGGTGAATTGTTCCACTAATGCCGCCCTTGGAACCGTATAAACCGGTGTTATGTTCCTTGATTTTGCGTTCCTCACACGGTTGGGGTTATGGGACCCCCTCGATAAACCGCTTAGCGCTAAGTCTTTTTCAGCAAGTCCCAACATTGATACTATTTGCCTAAACAACTAAAAACTTGCATAGGGAGTAATTAACCCTCTTCTTAATCAACAACCCCGGGCCAGTGCTCCACATGAGTGTTGGTCCGAACTGGGCAACCTGCGGGGCCACCTTGGGGGAACCCGAGGTCTGGTAAAAACCCATAGCTTGTTCCATCCGGTCGTGGCCTGAGACGAGATACGCGCGGCTACTATCAGGGTGTCGGCACGCCGGGAGGATTTGCTGGATTAGCCTTACCTTAGTCGGAGTATCTTGAGCACGGGATTCCGAGGATACTCGGGCCTTCCCACCTTGGAGTTGCGACTCCGCGGATCGTGGGCTTGTAATGGGCCAAGTTGGAACACCCCTGCAGGGTTTTGAACTTTCGAAAGCCGTGCCCGCGGTTATGTGGCAGATGGGAATTTGCTAATATCCGGTTGTAGAAAACTTGACACCTTGTTCAGAACACACTACCAGCGTGAGTACCGTGACGGTCATTTTCCAAAAGGGGTTCGGGAAGTGAACACGGTGGGGTTACGTTTGACATGCTTAGATAGGATCACTTCGTGATCACCTTGTCGCTCGTGGCCTTCTCTTCTCGCTCTTCTTACGTAAGTTAGTGCTAGTTCTGCTGCAACCTCTTATTCTTTCGTCAGCCTTGTTCCACACCCAAGGCTTGGATAGTTGTGTTACCTGGGAACGGGATTGCTGAGTCCTCTGTGTCTCACAGATTCTACACCACACCAGATGCAGGTACCATGGTGAGCTACTCAGCTGACGGCACCGAGCTATACTGGGAGTACGATGAGGAACGTAGCCGTTACTATGTGCACTATCCCGATGATCAGTAGTGGTTTCTACTAGGGGCGATTCGGACCTGTGGCTTTATGTATGTTTGGTATCTTCCATTTGGATCTTCACCCGTAGACGGGTTGTGATGTTATTTGAATGATGATTTGCTATGTAATGAATTGTGTGACGTGGCGAGTGTAAGCCAACTATCTCTTTTACTTTTCATCCCTGTTTTTACATCATATGTGCGAAGATACCGAACTTGAGATCATTCCAGAATGGGCTTGTACCTTTAAGTCGTGCCTCGACATGTAGGAGGTATAGTCCCATCCTGGGCATTACAGATGATCCTAAAACAACATTGAGATTATGACGTTAGAAGGACGATCATATTGAATCGACCCAAACTTGTCTTATGAATTGAGTTAATATTGTCTGTATCCAATTGTAATAACATGGGGTGTTAAAGTGTGATTTTGCTCCTTATACCATGAGAGTATCGTAGTCACTTCTTACTGTACTGTGGGCTTTCGGGTTGCTCAAATGTCACCTATAATACATTGATCATAACAACAACTTACAAGTTCATCGGAAAGTTTGCAAGGGACTAGATAGCTCAAGAGTGGGATTTGCTCCTCCGGTGATGGAGAGCTATTCTTAGGGCCCTCTCGGTGTGACAACATCAATCATCATCTAGCCAGACACATGTGACTTCTTCACGGGGATGCCGGAACACGATAACGAGAAAGAAGAACAAAACCGGTAACGAGGATATCGGTATACTGAGCATGTGATGGCTCAGGCAGATACCGACACATCTGGGTTTTGTCAAATATCGCGAAGCAAAAGGAACATCACATGATAAACAAAGGTCACTCAAATATCATTCTTGTGCTTGTAGGGATCGATATGGACGTCCACGGTTCCGCTATCGATTATTAAACGAAGAAGGTTCGTTCATGTCTACGAGTTACCGAACCAACGGGGTCACAAGCTTAAGGAAGTCGCAATTTGCTGAGTGTTAGTAGGACGAGGGTGATGAGAATATATTTTTGGAATTGTTTCATTAATATTCGAAATAGTTCCGAGAGGACCCGAAAGCGTTTTGGGGTCACCGAAAGGGTTTCGTTGAATATCGGGTAATACTGAGTATTACCGATAAATAATATATAGATGAAAAATGATTCTGGAGATTTTAAAATATATATAATGGTCTGAATGTAGTTAGAACAATTTTATATTTAATTTAATATCAACGGGCCTTAAAAGGCTAAGTGGTGGAAGTCAACTTGGGCCACAAGGCCCCAAGAGGGGAGGCGCCCCTTCCTCTAAGGAAGGAGGCCGAAATCGGAAGGGGAGGAGTTAGACTCCTCCCCTTGGTCGGTGCATCAAGGGGGAAACTTCCCCCTTTGGTGGCAGCCCTCCCTCTCCCCTCTATCCTATATATACATGAGGATATGTGCTCTTTTGATACACATGTTTTGGAGCCTTCTCTAGGTATTCTAGTTCTCGTTGGTCCTGAATGACTAATTAGTGCTAGACTAATCTAGTAATCCTCATAACTTGAAGCCCCGTGTGGTTCTAATCTCCTCCCTCTAATTCTCCGGCCATGGTTAGCTCTAGACGGCGAAGTGCTGCCGGATTGTGAAGGCTGGACGCTCGCAACCAAGTAGAGAGGCCATTCTTTCGGTCTTAGGTTCGAGGGACTATTCGTGAGCGGTTCATGGGATCATTCATTCACGGTTCAATGGACTCCAAGTACGATCTACACTGATACGATATTCTCCCGCTGCAACTCGGTGACGGTAACAATCGTGATCCCAACCCGTTATGCATCTTCATAATGATATTGGGTGTGCGTAGGCATGATTTTTTTTATTTTCTACTATGTTTCCCAACAGTGGCATCATGAGCAGTCATATGAGTAGGTGCAGGTTGCAATCTAGATCGCATCTGATTGTGAGGGTTGATGTTCTTGCTATTCTTCCCTCGAGTGTTGCTTTGGTTCAATTCATCGATGGCACGGTGTCACTTTTCACAAGGTTCTAACAATCGATCGGTTCTGGCTATCGACGATCTACTAACAGTTCCTTGGGCTTCACCAAAGTTGAGATTAGTGAACCATCGCGTATAAAAGAGGGTGACGAAGATGGATGATCTTCTAGGGGTTCACCCGTATTTGATGAAGTTTAGTGTGGGGGACGATACTTTTAATTATGTCTCTTCTTTCGCACACCTGAAACTTAATCTAGCATCAAGAATCATTGCCTATATTGTGGACTTAGGTAGCTAGTATTGTTTGTTAAAACCTGTTAACCGTGTAATAAAGTTATGCTAACTTGGTTTTGAAGAGTATGCATATGATGTGGTATAGCATTCATCATGATAAGGAGTTTATGTATGAGATGGTTATATATTGTAATGTCAAGTTTCATATGTGTCACGCCATGATGGCCGTAGCCACGAGATTGCCACATTGATGTAAATATTGTACATATAGCTTACAAGTTACAAGTGATGATGGCAAGCGTACATGGAGGAACCTGACGAGGAGAAGGTGTACTTGGTGCAGGACGAGGAGCTATAATTTTGTGGCATGGTGGAATTTCTGAAATTTGGTGCCATGGCAATGTTTACATAAACAGATGCCACAACAATGTTTTTGAAATAGTTGCCACGACAAATAAATAATGGCCGTCACGATGCTACAACTAGAGATTAAAGATGGTCACAGAGTTTCCCGACGCCTAGGGCTATACCATATTATGATTTTATGAATTGCCTGAGATGTTTATCCCTTTGTTGTTTGCACCCTTTAATTGTGTAGTATTCAATTATTAGGGTGATCTTTCACGGTAAATGTCAAGTTAAAAAGGTGCTCTTCCCAGTGTTGCAACCGTGTGTAACACGTAGCTTCTGGAGTGCGTCATGTCCACATGTGTACAAACATGACGTGAGGTGTAAGACTAAACTGGTCAGACCATGTTAGTAGATAGCACTCGGTTGACTTGAAGTTCTAGCAGAACCATTCTAAGCTCGGAACACAAAGCATCAAAAGATGAACAAGAGCCATATGGAGATATGATTGACAATAGTTTTCCTACCAGTCAAAATTTTCGTCATCAGTGATGTCCACATCAATGACTGAATATAAGGTTAGGATCCTAAATCACTCACTATCAATTATGAGAGATACTAATTTGAATGGGAGTGCAGATTATATTAAACACTAGTGCAAATTTAATTATGAAAATGTCTAAGTTGAATCTTGTGTTTATTGTTGTAGATCAACGGCTTGCAATAGTTTAAATTTAGCACCTCTAT
This sequence comes from Secale cereale, assembly GCA_902687465.1. Taxonomy (NCBI): domain Eukaryota; kingdom Viridiplantae; phylum Streptophyta; class Magnoliopsida; order Poales; family Poaceae; genus Secale; species Secale cereale. The sequence goes on along the minus strand of LR738710.1, from coordinate 546,628,879 downwards.
TTGAGAAATAAAAGTTGACTGCAAATGCCAGAAACTATGAGGATTGGATCCACACTCTGAGATATGTTCTCAGGTGTGCTAATAAATAATATGTGTTGGATGAACCACCTGGTGAGTGCCTGATGCCTAGAGCGTCTTAGGATGTCATCAGTGTGTTTATATCTCGCAAGAATGGTTTCAATGTCGTCAAAAGTATTATTCTATCATGCATGGATAAAGTGTTATAGAAACGTTATCAACAACTCAGTACCATCTAAATTTTCAAGGCACTTGAAGTTCTGTATCACAAAGAGCCAGCTGAAGTTCATGAGATGACCGAAGCATTGGAAGAGTGCAAGATAGATGAGGTTAGTGAGCAAGGTGCCAAGCTTGCATACTATTATGATAGTCTTAATGCAATGGAAATAGATTTTCCAAAAACACCATAAAATGATTTGATCATTACTTAGGTTCATGATGCAATGCTCAAAACCAAAGAAATAGGTATGCAGAACCAACAAAAGTTGATGGTGAACGAAACAGAAAGTTTCAAAAAGAAACGCAACACCAAGAGGAACAAGGGTGGAGCATCTTGCGAGACTATATGTTTCTACTACAACGCGAAAGTACACTATAAAATAAATTGCTTGAAGTATCTACCGGATATGAAGAATGCGTCTTCTAGTAAAGGTACGAAAGTTATAAAAGTTAATGTTATTGACATTCTACTTGTTGAAAATTCCAAGCCATGGGTATTTGATACCGGGTATGTTGCTAACGTTTGCAACACGATGCATGGACCGAGGAACATTCGCAAGCTGAGAAGGCATGAAGTCATGATGCATGTCGGGAATTGTGATGGGATCCCTGCTCAAGCCGTCGGTGTCATGTCTTTGAATTTACGTCCAATAGTGGTTTTATAACTAAGTAATTGATATTTTGTTCCAAACTTATGTAAAAACATTATCTTTGGATCATGTTTGATAAATGACGGTTGTTCTTACTAGTCAGAGAACAATGGTTGTTCAATATATTATAAGGATATGTTTTATGGATTTGCACCCATGATTGATGGATTATTCATTTTATCTTGAACGAGAAAAGGTTGTCTATAACATTAATACTAAACGTCTTAAGACTGATGTACATGTGGCACTGTCGTCTTGGTCATATTGGAAAGAAACGTATGCGAAAGCTTCATAAAGAGGGAGTGTTAACTTCATTTGATTTTGAATCATTTGATACATGCAATGCTTGTCTGATGGGTAAATGACTAAAACGCTGTTCACTGGTCATCCAGAATGGGCGATTGAATTACTGGATAAAATACATAGTGATGTATGTGGTCCAATGAATATTCCAGCGCGCGGTGGATACTTATACTTCGTAACCTTCACTGATGATTTAAGTAGATATGAATATATTTACTTGAAAAGACCTCCAGATGGGACCACGAAAGAACAGAAGCTTGCAGCAGGGGGAAAAGTGTTTGGGTGGCTCTCTGGTATACGGGGGATATTTAGGATTTTCTAGAAGCAGAATTAGGTCAAGAAGTGCCATGAGGGGCCCACAAGCCCAGGAGGTGTGAGCTTGTCGCTCCCTCGTGGCTCTTCGGGTCTTCTCCCGAGCCTTCGTGGGTCTCTTCTAGTCCAGAAAAAATCATCATAAAGTTTCATCGTGTTTGGACTCCGTTTGTTATTGATTTTCGGAAAAGCCGAAAACAAGCAAAATACAACAACTGACACTAGGCATTAGGTTAATACGTCAGTCCCAAAAACTGATATAATATGGCATATAAATGCATATAAAACATCCAAGATTGATACTATAATAGCATGAACCAATCAAAAAATTATAGATACGTTGGAGACGTATCAAGCATCCCCAAGTTTAATTCCCGCTCATCCTCGAGTAGGTAAATGATAAAAAAAGAATTTTTGATGTACAATGCTACCTAACATGTTCATGATGTAATATTTGTTTTATGGTATGAATATTAAAGATCTGAATGATTCAAAGCAATCGTTTGTAATTTGACATAAAGACATCAATACTCAGGCATACTAACAAATAATAATGCCTTTCAAAATATAAATGCTAAAGAACTCTATCCCTACAAAATCATATAGACTTGTCATGCTCCTTCTTCTTAATACAAAATATAAATCATGTACTACCCTGGTGTCAGCCAAGCAAGTGGTTTATACTTTTTAACACACTAAGCGTTTTCAACCCCCACGCTGTACATGAGCGTAAGCCATGGACATGACACTATTGGTGGAATAGAATGCGGTGGTAGAGATTAATATGGAGATGACAAAAAGGAAGATAGCCTCACATCAACGCGACTAATTAGCGGGCTATGGAGATTCCCATCAATTAGTAGGGATTGCCATGCAACGGGTGCACTAAGAACTATAAGTGTATGAAAGCTCAAACTGAATACTAAGTGGGTGTGCGTCCAACTTCTTGCTCATGAAGTCCTCATATATTTGAGGAAGCCCATCAATGGAATATACAAGCCAAGTTCTATAATGAAAAATTCCCACTAGTATATGAAAGAGACAACATAGGAGACTATCTGTATGAAAAACATGGTGCTACTTTGAAGCACAAGTGTGGAAAAGGATAGTAATATTCCCCCTTCTCTCTTTCTCTCTCATTTTTTGTTGGGATCTTTTTAGCCTTTTTTATGGGATCTTTTTGGCCTATCTTTCATTTTTTATATTCCACACTAGGATAATGCTCTAATAATGATGATCATCACATTTCTATTTACTTACAACTCAACATTACAACTCGATAAAACAGAAACATATGAGTCTATATGAACGCCTCTGGCAGTGTACCAGGATATGAAATGATACTAGCTAACATGTATGATAGTGATGAACAGTGGCTGAGCCACAAATACTATGTCAATTATATGATCATGCAAAGCAATATGACAATGAAGATGTATGTCATAATAACAGAACGGTGGAAGTTTCATGGAAATATATCTCGGAATGACTATGGAAATGCCATGATATGTACATATGGTGGCTGTTTTGAGGAAGATATAAGGATGCTTATGTGTGATAGAGCGTATCATATCATGGGGTTTGCATGCACCGGCGAAGTTTGCACCAACTCTCGAGGTGAGAAAGGGTAATGAACGGTACCGAAGAGGCTAGCAAATTGCAGAAAGGTGAGAGTGCGTATAATCTATGGACTCACATTAGTCATAAAGAACTCACATACTTATTGCGAAAGTCTATTGACCCTCGAAGCAAAGTACTACTACACACGCCCCTAGGAGGGAGGTTGGTAGGAGTTAACCATCACGCCCCTCGACCTTCACGCAAAGGAAGACACTCAATAATAAATCGTGCTCCAACTTCTTAGCATAACGGGAGACTATACGTGCATGCTTAGGGAATCATAAAACTTAACACCAATATTCTTACTAAATCACAATTATTCACTATTACAACCCACATATCACCATCTATATATCACAAACTATTGCAAGGAATCAAACTTAACATATTGAGTGGTATATCCCTCTTGAATACCTATCATATCAGGACCAATTTTCATAACCCATGCATATCACCATTAATATTTATTAGACTCTCAAGAATATATAAGTGAAGCATGAAGTGCAACCATTTCTTTACAATATAACCAGCACCGTGCTCTAAAAGATATAAGTAAAGCACTAGAGCAATTGCCTAGCTCAAACGCTATAAGTGAAGCACAAAGAGTGTAGAGACCACGATCCTAATGGACCGAAGTCTCTGTGTTTCAGTGTCAGCCCTGGATCGGTAATGCTGACACACACAGTACTTGAAGGATTTATAACAGAGTGGCAATCACACACTTATTATATCGAGTGTCTCTAAAGAGAACTTATTACAAAAGACTATGGCTTAAGGCCATCTAACAAAATAATAGCGGAAGGCTTGGAAGATAAGTGAGTCCATCCACTCCAACGGCATAGCTGAGTGCATGACAAACGACCTAGAACATCTTACTCCTTGTCTGAAAAGTCTGCAACGTAACATGTTGCAGCCTGAAACGGGTCAGCACATGGAATATGCTGGCAAGATAACTCAGAAGATGCAAGTAATAGGAATAAAGGCTAACACTATATGCATATTTGGCTGGTGGAGGCTCTAAGGTTGAAGTTTTTGCATAAAGCCAATTTTTCCCTACAACAAAGGAATAAATTTTATTTTAACTATCAGGGTAGTTGAAACATCATTGAGAAGTTACCTCAACTCAATCCCAATTAAAGTAATTATTAACCCAACAAATTAACTTTAGAGTGATGAGATCAATCAATAATTCAAGTACCAGATACTCAAGATTGTCCATAACCGGGGACACGGCTAATCATGATCAGTTTGTACACTCTGTAGAGGTTTGTGCACTTTTCCCACAAGACTCGATCTCCTCCGTTGGATTTCTCGCACTGCATGGTGTTTGAGAAACGGATGACCGAGACACAGTCTTTCAGAAGCATTTACTCTTTACCCCGGGTGGACCCGTACACCTACTTTCCCCTACATCTGCTAGTCCACCACTGAAAGAACTCACACAACTTACTCATACTATGCCAGAGCCCATAATGGCATTGTGGCTGCACACGGAAGTTTCTAGCATGAATAGTTCTTACAGCAAGCAAAGCTAAAGAAAACTAAAAAGGAAACTAAAAGCAAGACGCTCCAAGCATAGCACATAATGCATGAAGTGATTAAAATATAGTGGAACGAAAGACGAACTGATAATTGTTGATGGAGAAGGGGATGCACGGGGGCATCCCCAAGCTTAGACGCTTGAGTCTTCTTGAATATTTCTTGGGGGTGCACGGGGGCATCCCCAAGCTTGAGCGTTTGACCCTCCTGAATCTTTTTATCATCTTCCCTCGCACACTTGAAAACTCCCTTCATACATAACTCATCATAATCTGATTAGCGAGGTTAGTACCCATAATAAAATAATTTTTCCTTGCTGGAAATAAAGATAATCTTGAAGAGCTACTGTTTCTCAAGATTGCCAAAAGGTTTTTGCAAAGAAAAAGCAAGCTCAAGGTTTGCAAAACGAAGAAATGGCAAAACATGACAGAATCTATGAAAAACAGACCAGCAGGTAGTAAATAATTTTTTCGGGGCACTTCTACAACTCAAATCAAAAAACTCAGAACAGACGCCCGGAAGCCAATTGTATAGTGCACGTTGTCAAAACAATTCAGACCAAAAAGATGACCTGGTGATTTTATACGAATTTTTCTGTCCAAGGACAGAATCTGTTTTCTGGACTGCACGTCACAACTTTTGAACTTTCTTGCAATCAGAGGCTAAACTTGGCACAAAGCTGAAAAGAAAAGATACAATGATGATGCTACTGTAGTAACAAACATCAAGACACAACAAAAGCAAAATAAAATTTTATTCGTTGTGGGCTGCCTCCCAAAAGCGCTTTCTTTTATGCCTTTAAGCTAGGCATGATGCAAAGATGAATCAATAATCATCATAATAATCGGAGTTATAAATTGCTTCAAATGGTTCCTCAACAAGTTCACCCTTGTTCCTTCTAGGAAAGGGGTACGTACCTTTTGCCTTCCCGCGTAGGCGGATTTGTCCCTTACCTATATCGATGAAACCTTTTACGGCTCGGAGGAAGTCCCTTCCAAGCACTATATTTCCTTGGTTTGGCTTCATGATGAAGAAATCAACCATTGCAATCCCTTTAAGGAAGGTAACTGGCACGTCTTTTATTCTTCCCTGGATCTCAGAAATGTCTCCATTAGCATGTTCATGATAGGATGATAATCTGTCCATGTTAAATTTTAAAGAATCATGAACAATTTTTGGCATAGTAGAAACCATAGATCCAATATCACAATAAGCAAGGAAGTATTGATTAGAGATGTTAATCCTAACAAAAGGCTCCCAATCATTGTCTATTGCCAAAATATCTCTCTTATTGGGTTTGGGTTTCTCTACCTTCATCAAGTCTAGAGCATCCATTCTCTTCTCAATAGTAGCAAGTCTATCTATGACAGTATCAAAACTATGATCATAGACAAAGTAACTAGATAGACCGTGTATAATTTAAAGAGCTCTAGCTTCATCACACTCTAGGAAATCTCCTTCAGCTATAATATCAAGAGAGTGTTTACACCATTTAAAAAGACCATGGTAAAAATTTCTAAGCACAATTTTTATAGGTATCCAAGGCATAATTCTCCTATGTGCATCAGAAATTCTGTCCCATGCCTTCTTCATATTTTCTCCATCCCTTTGATGGAAATCTAGAACTTCTGATTCCCTCAAAGTACCAAGTCCTAACATGCTTGACTAAACAGAAAGGACTGCTAACAGAAAAGCAAATATTTTTTTTGTGATTTTTGGTAAAGGAAACTAAAGCAAAAACTGAAAGGTAAACTAACAAGACTAAAAAGCAAAGGTAAAAGATAGCGTGCAACTCCCCTATCTTGAAGAGTGGAGTCCCCGGCAACGGCGCCAGAAACTTGCTTGATGGCTTCTCGCCCCTCGTTGGTTACCCCAAGTGGAAGGTTTGAGATGTAGCGTAGCGGCAAATTTCCCTTGGCAAAGATACCAAGGATCGTATCCCGTGAGACTCTGAGGGTCGACAAGAAGGTGTCAATAGCGCCAGAAACTTTCGCTTGACAGGACCTGCACACAGATACAAATAACTTTGCTCCCAACGAGTACAGAGAGGTTGTCAATCCCTCCGGCCTTGTCGTTTACAAAGGATCAAACGCAAGAGATAATAGTGATAGGTATTACTGCAACTAGGAAATAAGAACATGAAGTAAATAGCGGGTGTGATCAGTGATGGTAATATGGACCGGGGTCCCATGATGTTCACTAGTGATGTCTCTCTCCCAAAAGATGATAAAACAGCTAAGCGAGGTAAACAAATTACAGCTGTGCAATTGACAGGATTATGTGCACAAACCAATGCTAACTATGCTGTAAAGAAAGGTAGAGGCTCAAAAGCATGGGCGGTACGCCAAGGCAAGTAGACCGAAATCCATCTGCATCTACTACTAATCATCCACCTTGAGATATCTATCCAGAACATCTCGCTGGTATTAAGTTGCGAGTCCCACCCATAGTGTAAACTCAAAGCAACAGACAACAACATTAAAAGAACTTTGTGTAAAGTAAACAATCCTTGCACCCGCAAGTACAAGCACCGTTGTTTTCCCCCTTGTGGCAACAGCACATCACCTAGACTCATGTTTCTGTCACTCAAGCTAGTCATCAAGGGGCATGAACCCACAATCAAGCATAACGTTCCCTCTTGGAGTTACTACCTACTACTCGGCCAAAGCAATAAATAGCAACGGAGAACATGCAAGAATTACTCAAGAACATAAATATAAAAGAGGTGAATCAAATATATTACTCACACACAATCTGAACATAATCTCATAATCCATCGGATCCCAGCAAACTCAGCATAGCAATAACATAAAGATTACATATGTGCCTCGATCATGTAGGGCAGCTCACGGGGTCTAATCCATGAAGAACAAAGAGGGGAAGAGAACATCACATAGCTACTGGTCATGGACCCATGGTCCAAGGGAGACTACTCACAACTCATCCGGGAAGCGTCCATGGTGGTGGAGAAGCTCTCGGTGGTGATCCTCCCCTCCGGCAGGGTGCCGGGAAGAGTTCTCATGGTGCTCCCGATCTTGGAAGCGCGGCGGCGGCGGTACAGAGATGAGATCGCGAAAAAGGGTTCCGTCCTCGAGGGTTTCGGGATGCGTGCAATATATATGCCAAAGGGGGTCACCAGAGGCCGAGGTGGGGCCCCAGGCGCCCCCCTGGCGCGGCCAGGGGTGGGGCCGCGCCGGGTGGCCGCCTGGCCCCCCCCAGGCTCCCCTCTGGCCCTGCCTTGCATTTTCTGGAAGCTCCCGATACGCTGATTTTTCCTGTATTTTTCCCGAAATTTTTAGGGCACTTTTAATATGGGGGAAACCTGAAATAGAAAAACAGTAGAAAACAGGAACTGGCACTGTGGTGCACTGAGTTAATAGGTTAGTCCAAATATGATCAAAAGTGTATGGAAGTGCATAAATATCACACTAAAGAGGCATGGAGCAAGAAGAAATTATAGATACGTTTTGGACGTATCAACGCTTCACAGTCTGGGTAATCTATCGCAAGCAAAAAATAGCATACATAAGCAATCAAGCAAAGATGCACAAACAGAACTCCAAATAAGAAGATCTAACCTGAAAGTTCAACTTAAGAACTCCGGTTTGCAAAAAGAATCAAACCGACTGAAGCAACGAAACTCAAACTGCGAAAGAAACGAGATCCGTCTACTAGATTGATCTAGGGTTAAATTTTACAGTAGAAAAACCTTGTTCAAGTTGGTTAAACGGAAAGAGGGCGTCGAGACGAAGATCTGGGATTTTTAATCACCTGATTCCTACTCTCGAGCGAAAAGAAAAACGAAAAACAAGATCAGGGCAGAGATCACGATCGGAAATTATCGCGGATAAATACCCCGAAAAAGAAAAACTGACGAACAGATTAAGGAACTAACGTTCGTTAACTCAAACTAAACGACGAATTCGTTCGTTAAAACGAACGAATGGGTGAACGCTCGCTAAACAGCTAAACCGAAAAAACCGACCTAATCTAAAAAAACGAAACTAGGTTTTTCTAAAAAAACCGGATCGGTTTTGTTTAGAAAACCGGGACTGCGGGGCGGCTACCTCGGATCGGCACCGGCAGTGGCGTGGGGAGGCGGGGCTGCGGCGGCGGCGCAAACGGCGGCGACGGCGGCGGCGGTTGCAGCTGCTGCTGCTGCTGCGGGTCGGGTGGCGGGGTGGCTAGGGGGCGGCGGCGGTGGCTATTTAAGAGGGGGGGGGCTGCTGGCTTGGGGGAGGGGCAAGGCGGCGGCAGTGGAGATTCCGGCTCGGACTCTCGCGGCGCGGTGCGGGGAAGGCGGCGGCGGCTACGGGCCGGCCTAGCTCGGTTGGGCCTTCGGCCCAGTTGGGCGCGGGAACTTTTTTTAAAAAAACCGCCGAAACTAAGAAAAATTCTAGAAAATAAAATAAAATTCTAGAAATGCCAAAACAAATTTTCACCGTCTAAATAAAATACTTAGAACAAGATGAACATTTTCTTGGCCCTAAAATGCGGTTTTGAAAACGTGCAATTTTTTCTATGCAAATAAAATCGCAAATAAATCCGAATAAAAACCAAAAGTGATTTTAATATTTTTCATCCAATATTTCTTTTATTTTGGAGAAGTCATTTTATCTCCGCTCGTATATTTTGTTAGGAAATATTTTAGGAGAGAAAAATAATTAAAACCAACGCTATCCTCGTACCGGTATTCGAGTAAACTCAAATACGAAAATGGTAGAATTCCCTACTCTCTCCGTAGGTCCTTGAGTTGCTTAGAATTTCCGAGGATCGCCACACACAAAATGCAAAGAAATATGAATGCAGTATGATCTAGGTATAACATTCCAAATTGAAAATTTGGGATGTTACAAACCTACCCCCCTTAGAATGAATCTCGCCCTCGAGATTCGGCTTGGCTAGAGAACAGGTGTGGGTGGTCCTTGCGTAGATCATCTTCTCGTTCCCAGGTGGCTTCTTCCTCGGTGTGGTGACTCCACTGAACTTTGCAAAACTTGATAACCTTACTGCGGGTGACTCTACTCGAAAATTCGAGAATCTTGACAGGCTTCTCTTCGTAAGTCAGATCACTATCCAGCTGAATTGCTTCCAGGGGTACTGTGTCTCTTAGCGGGATATCGGCCATCTCCTCATGGCACTTCTTAAGCTGCGAAACATGAAACACATCGTGCACTCCTGACAATCCTTCGGGTAACTCCAACTTATAGGCAACCTCTCCCATGCGTTCCAAAACACGGTAAGGTCCCACAAATCTCGGGGCTAGCTTTCCCTTAACTCCGAAACGTTTAACTCCTCGCAGAGGCGATACTCTCAAGTATGCTCTGTCTCCAATCTCATAGGCTACTTCCTTGCGCTTCGAGTCTGCATAACTCTTCTGCCGGGACTGAGCTACCTTCAGTCTATCTCGGATCAACTTAACCTTCTCTTCAGACTCTTTGATCAGATCTGGTCCAAACAACTGACGGTCTCCAACTTCGTCCCACATTAACGGCGTTCGGCATCTCCTTCCGTACAATGCTTCGAACGGTGCCATTTTCAAAGTGGCTTGATAATTGTTGTTGTACGAGAACTCATCGTAGGGTAAATTGTCATCCCAACTAGATCCATAATCTAGCGCACAAGCTCTCAACATGTCCTCCAGAATCCGATTGACTCTCTCGGTCTGTCCATCTGTTTGCGGGTGAAACATTGTACGAAATTCCAGCCTCGTTCCCAAAGTTTGGTGTAGCTGATGCCAAAACTTTGAGGTAAACTGTGTTCCTCTATCTGATACAATGGTCCTTGGAACTCCATGCAGACATACGATCCTGGTCATGTATATCTTGGCCAACTTCGCACTGGTATACGTGGTTTTCACGGGGATAAAATGGGCTACTTTGGTCAAGCGATCCACTACTACCCAGATTGAGTCATATCCTGATTTGGTCCTGGGCAATCTGGTGATAAAGTCCATGCCAAGCTTATCCCACTTCCATTCGGGTATCGGCATAGGCTGGAGCAATCCTGCTAGCTTCTGATGCTCTGCATTTACTCTATGGCATACATCACATAAGGCTGCATACTCGGCAATATCCTTCTTCATTCCCGTCCACCAGAAACGTTCCTTCAAATCCAGATACCTCTTGGTGTTTCCGGGGTGTATCGAGTACGGCCGATCATGTGCTTCCTGCAGTATCAACTTCCTGATCTCCGGGTCGTTGGGCACATATATTTGATCCTCAAACCACAAGGTGTCGTGCTCGTCCTCACGAAAATCCCTTGGCTTTTCCCTCACTCATCCTCTTCTTTATCTCGGAAATCTCCTTGTCGTCCTTCTGGGCTTCGCATATCTTTCCCAACAATGTTGACTCAACCTCCAATGTTGCAACAAAACCTCTAGGAACTATCTCCAAACGAAGCTCCCTGAGATCCTCTACTAACTCCTGTGGTAATCCCCCTTTTACTAGGGTATTCGCATAACTCTTCTGGCTAAAAGTGTCTGCAACGACATTGGCCTTTCCTGGGTGATAGTGCAGCTTTATATCATAATCCTTTATAAGCTCCAACCATCTCCTCTGTCTGAGGTTCAGCTCCTTCTGAGTGAAAATGTACTTCAAACTCTTGTGATCCGTGTACACATCACAATGATTTCCAAGAAGGAAATGTCTCCAAGTTTTGAGTGCGTGCACTAAAGCTGCTAACTCCAGATCATGTGTCGCATAATTTAACTCATGCGATCGCAGTTGACGGGATGCATAGGAAACAACTCTTCCATCCTGCATGAGTACTCCTCCAAGTCCTAAGCGTGAAGCATCACAGTACACTTGCAAATCCTTGCGTATATCTGGCAAAATCAGCACTGGGGATGTTGTCAAACGTTTCTTTAACTCCTAGAAACTTTCTTCGCACTCTTCAATCCAATGGAATTTTGTCTCCTTCTTCAACAATGTCGTCATTGGCTTTGCAATCTTGGAGAAATTTTCTATGAATCTCCGATAATATCCCGCGAGTCCAAGAAAACTGCGGATCTCTCCAACTGAAGTGGGTGCCAACCATTCGGTGACTGCTTGCATTTTGACGAGGTCCACTACTGTACCTTCTCCTAATATAACATGCCCTAGGAATCCAACTTCCTTCAACCAAAACTCGCATTTGCTAAACTTGGCATACAACTGATGTTCTCTGAGCTTCTCTAATACCAATCGCAAATGCTCTGCGTGTTCCTCTTCATTCTTCGAGTATACCAAAATATCATCAATGAATACCACGACAAACTTATCCAAGAACTCCATGAACACCTTGTTCATCATACTCATAAAATAGGCAGGGGCGTTAGTCAATCCAAATGACATAACCGTATACTCATATAGCCCATACCTTGTGGTGAAGGCTGTCTTAGGTATATCCTTTTCTCGGATCTTCAACTGGTGGTATCCAGATCGTAGATCAATCTTGGAGAATACTTTTGCTCCCTGGAGTTGGTCGAAAAATCATTGATCAACAGCAGTGGGTACTTATTCTTAATAGTCACTTCATTCAATGCATGATAATCAACGACCATCCTTAAAGATCCATCCTTCTTCTCGACCAAAAGCACTGGGGCTCCCCACGGTGATGAACTCCAGCGAATAAATCCTTTCTCCAGTAACTCCTTTATCTTCTTCTTGATCTCCTCCAGATCATTCGCTGGCATCCGATATGGTCTCTTCGATATAGGTCCGGTGCCAGGAAACAGCTCAATCAAAAACTCAATATCCCTATCCGGTGGCATGCCAGGTAGCTCCTTTGGAAAAACATCTGGATAATCCTTTACTACGGGTACATCCTCCTGAACAACTCCCGTGAGAGAATGTACTTGTGTCCTTATAGGCGAATGCCTAGATACATACTTAATCCTTCTCCCCTCCGGGGTGGTAAGAAAAATAGACTTACTGGCACAATCGATGTTTCCTCCATACAACGATAGCCAATCCATACCTAGTATCACATCCAATCCTTGTGAATCCAAAACTATCAGGTCTGAGGGGAAAACATGTCTTCTAATGGTCAATGGCATCTGAAAACATCCTTGATTTGCCATGCATTCCGCTCCGGGTGAACTTACTAACATGGGGGTCATAAGGACTCTGGTGGGCAACTTATGTCTATTTACGAATCCCCTTGAAATGTATGAATGCGATGCACCAGTATCGAAAAGAACTACTGCGGTAAATGACTTAACCAAAAACTTACCGATCACCGCATCTGGTTTCTCTTCAACCTCCTCCACGGTCACGTGGTTCACTTGTCCTTTGTTGAACGGATTGGGCTTCTTCCCAGCGCTTCCATTGTCGTTCCCATTCTTAGCTTCAGGGCACTCATTGGCATAGTGTCCATTCTTCCCGCACTTAAAACATGTGACGTGGCTCAAATCCTTCTTGGTGGGTGTGGATGGAGTAGAGCGATTCTGACTTTTGTTTGCTCCATTCCCATTCCCATTCTTGGAGCCATTGTGGTTGTGAGAACTCCCTCCAGTATGGGTGTGGCTTCCATGGTTATGGGTGTATCCTCCCGAATTCGGAGTGAATCGGGGCTTCTGCTGGGCTCCAGAATTATTCCTTCCTTGTCCATACTTCCTCTTGCGGCTCTCAATCTGCTGCTGCTTCCCTTCAATCATAAGTGCCTTATCTACCAACTCTTGGTAGTTGTTGAAGGTTGCCACCATCAACTGTACACTCATCTAATCATTTAGCCCTTCCATAAATCTCTCCTGCTTAGCGGCATCTGTGGCCACATCATCTGGGGCATAACGAGATAGGGTACTAAACTCATCTACGTACCGAGCCACAGTACGATTTCCTTGGCGCAAATTGCGAAACTCCCGCTTTTTCATGCTCATAGGTCCAGTTGAGACATGGGTAGTGCGAAAAGCTTGCTGGAACTGCTCCCAAGTGACATTGGCTATAGGGAAAGTGGCTGTGTAATTCTCCCACCATGCTGCGGCTGGTCCAGACAACTGATGTGCGGCAAATCGCACCTTCCCAGCATCCGTGCAATTGGCGGTGGTCAAATCCCTTCCAATCATGCGCAGCCAGTCATCAGCAACTATTGTTTCAATGCTGCTAGCAAACACCGGTGGTTGCAACCTTAGGAAACGTGTCAGGTTGTCCACGGGTGGTGGTGGTGGTGGAGGGTTGTTGTTGTTGTTGTTGTTCTGGTTGTTCTGAGTGTTCTGGACAAGAAGTTGCATCAAAGTGTTCTGCTACTGGATCAACTGAGTGAGCTCAAGGGGAAACTCAAATCCGGGCTCACATCTCGGAGGCGTCTGATGGGTGTAGAGGGAAGAGATTAGAATAGAAATGAGGTCTAAGGGAAAATCACTACCCATATGCATATGAGACAAACACAATCATATCACACCAATCAATTTCAAACAAGGGCTTACAGAGATCTAACTAACGTTACAAAAGTGCTCTAAAAACTACTTTGTGGGGGAAAACTACTAGTCATGGGATGGTCATCTAGAAAATTTGATCGGCGGAAGATTCCATGATGTCTGCTCCAGCTTCATCTTCGTCATCACTATCATCGGGGTCTGAATCCATGTCGTCGATGATGATGTAATCTTCAGAGCGAATCTCCTTGGGTTCTTCTTCCTCTTCTTCTCCTCCTGGTGCTGGGTCTCCCATGAATACTCCTAGCTTCCTTGTCAAATCATCATTCTTCTCCACGAGTATCAACATCTCCTCCTCGTATCCGTCACGAGTAGACTTGAGTTCCTATTCTAGCTCCAAGTTCCTGGTTAGTGCCTTTTTCAAATCTATCATTCCTGCGCACATCTGGTGCTCCTGTCGACGAATGTGCTGGTTTAACTCCTGGATGAACGTTGCAATGGACCTGTCCTTCCGGGTGCTAATCATGTCCCAACGCTCATCTTGGCGTCCACAAATCTGGTAGATAGTGTCCTTCAGCTCCTGCTTGTAGACTTCTCCAATCCTTCCCATAGTGATGTGGGCTGCCATACTCTTGCCTAGGCTCCAGGTTGGTGCATCAAAAGAAAACTCTATTGGCTTAGAGGATGGTGCGAAGGTTCTCCCGGGAATTTGAACTTGAATACTCCATCGCTCCTCTTCTGGTAAAGTGGCGGTGTAGGTCCCGGTGAAGCTTGGTATTCCTATGTTCAGGTACCTAGTGACTTCCTTCAAGTGTCGTCCAAAAGGTGTGTCTTCATCTGGTTGAGTGAACTTGCTCCTTGGGTCCACCATCCTAAAGAAATAGAAAATGGAGAGGAGTCAGAAATGAGTAGAGAAGAGTGACCTAGGGTTTATCTTAAAGGTCATGTACTACATTCAGCATGTGCTCTGATACCATCTTGTAGCGACCACGATCCGAGTGGACCGAAGTCTCTATATTTCAATGTCATCCCTGGATCGGTAATGCTGACACACACAGTACTTGAAGGATTTATAACAGAGTGGCAATCACACACTTATTACATCGAGTGTCTCCAAAGAGAACTTATTACAAAAGACTATGGCTTAAGGCCATCTAACAAAATAATAGCGGAAGGCTTGGAAGATAAGTGAGTCCATCAACTCCAACGACATAGCTGAGTGCATGACAAACAACCTAGAACGGCTTACTCCTCGTCTGAAAAGTCTGCAACGTAACATGTTGCATCCCGAAACGGGTCAGCACATGGAATATGCTGGCAAGATAACACAGAAGATGCAAGTAACAAGAATAAAGGCTAACACTATATGCATATTTGGCTGGTGGAGGCTCTAAGGTTAAAGTTTTTGCATAAAGCCAAATTTTTCCTACAACAAAGGAATAAATTTTATTTTAACTATCAAGGTAGTTGAAACATCATTGAGAAGGTACCTCCAACTCAATCCCAATTAAAGTAATCATTAACCCGACAAATTAACTTTAGAGTGATGAGATCAATCAATAGTTCAAGTACCAGATACTCAAGATTGTCCATAACCGGGGACACGGCTAATCATGATCAATTTGTACACTCTGCAGAGGTTTGTGCACTTTTCCCACAAGACTCGATCTCCTCCGTTGGATTCCTCGCACTGCATGGTGTTTGAGAAACGGATGACCGAGACATAGTCTTTCAGAAGCATTTACTCTTTACACTGGGTGGACCCGTACACCTACTTTCCCCTACATCTGCTAGTCCACCACTGAAAGAGCTCACACAACTTACTCATACTATGCCAGAGCCCATAATGGCATTGTGGCTACACACAGAAGTTTCTAGCATGAATAGTTTTATGATCCCTTTGAGCCTGGGTGGCATTCCATAGGACAATCTCACGAAACCCCCGGATTTCCTAGGACAGCACTGGATTCTCCAGGTGCCCTGCAACCAATCCACCCAAATGTGTATTCAAGTAGCCACCTTAAGTTGAACCATTAATTAACAACTCACATCTATCATGGATTTCACTCAAACCCAAACCACGTCTACGAGCATAGCATGATAACCTAAGCATACCGTAGAAGTAACTCCCAAGGGTTTGAAAATAATGCAGGTAATAGGTTCTACCTCAATCTACTTCCCAGACCCACAAGTTAAGGGATCCTACTCATGCAATGTGTGAGGGTTTGATCTAATGCATAAAAACTGGGTAATAAAGGGGTATGATCAAAGTGTTACTTGCCTTGCTGATGATTCACAAAACCTAGAGACTCGTAGCAGCACGCTTCACAGTCCGGGTACTCTATCGCAAGCAAACAATAGCATACATAAGCAATCAAGCAAAGATGCACAAACAAAACTCCAAATAAGAAGATCTAATCAGAAAGTTCAACTTAAGAACTCCGGTTTGCAAAAAGAATCAAATCGACTAAAGCAACGAAACTCAAACTGCGAAAGAAACGAGATCCATCTACTAGATTGATCTAAGGTCAAATTTTATAGTAGTAAAACCTTGTTCAAGTTGGTCAAACGGAAAGAGGGCGTCGAGACAAAGATCTAGGATTTTGAATCACATGATTCCGACTCTCGAGGGAAAAGAAAAACGAAAAACAAGATCAGGGCACATATCGCGATCAGAAATAATCGCGGATAAATACCCCGAAAAAGAAAAACTGATGAACAGTTTAACGAACGAACGTTCGTTAACTGAAACTAAACGACGAATTCGTTCGTTAAAATGAACGAACGGGTGAACGCTCGATAAACAGCTAAACCGAAAAAACCAATCTAATCTAAAAAAACGAAACTAGGGTTTTCTAAAAAAAACCGGATCGGTTTTCTTTGGAAAACTGGGACGGCGGGGCGGCTACCTCGGCTCGGTTTTGGCGGGGCTTCGGCGGTGGTCCGGCACGGCGGCGGGGCGGCGTGGGGAGGCGGGGCTGCGGCGGCAGCGGCGACGGCGGTTGCGGCTACTGCTGCTACTGCGGGTCGGGTGGCGGGGTGGCTAGGGGGCGGCGGCGG
>LR738710.1:546562280-546611793 GCA_902687465.1 Secale cereale | reverse complement strand
GGCTGGTGGCTTGGGGGAGGGGCAAGGCAGCGGCGGTGGAGAGTCCGGCTCGGACTCTGGCGGCACGGTGCGGGGAAGGCGGCGGCGGCTGCGGGCCGGCCTGGCTCGGCTGGGCCTTCGGCCCTGTCGGGCGCGGGAACCTTGTTTTTAAACAAACCACCGAAACTAAGAAAAATTCTAGAAAATAAAATATAATTCTGAAAATGCCAAAACAAATTTTCACCGTCTAAATAAAATATTTAGAACAAGATGAACATTTTCTTGGCCCTAAAATGCGGTTTTGAAAACATGCAATTTTTCCTATGCAAATAAAATCGCAAATAAATCCGAATAAAAACCAAAAGTGATTTTAATATTTTCCTCCAATATTTCTTTTATTTTGGAGAAGTCATTTTATCTCCGCTCGTATATTTTGTTAGGAAATATTTTAGGAGAGAAAAATAATTAAAACCAACGCTATCGTCGTACCGGTATTCGAGTAAACTCAAATACGAAAACGGTAGACTTCCCAACTCTCTCCGTAGGTTCTTGAGTTGCTTAGAATTTTCGAGGATCGCCACACACAAAATGCAAAGAAATATGAATGCAGTATGATCTATGTATAACATTCCAAATTGAAAATTTGGGATGTTACAAAGAGCATTCTAATAAATCACGAATAAATGCGTGTCGCTCTCAAAAGGTGTGTGCATAAAATAATTATTGTGGCAAACTAAAAAGAAAACAAATAAAAACTCATATAATACACGATGCTCCAAACAAAACTCATATCATGTGGTGAACAAAAATATAGCTCCAAGTAACATACCGATGGATTGTAAACAAAAAAGGGGATACCATCCGGGGCATCCCCAAGGTTAGATGCTTAGTGTTCCTTGAATATTACCGTGGGGTGCATTGGGAATCCCCAAACTTAGGGTCTTGCCGCTCCCTATTCCTTCATCCATCATGATCTCACCCAAAACTTGAAAACTTCAGTACACAAAACTCAACAGATACCTCGTGAGATCCGTTAGTATAACAAGAAAATCTTATACTTTAGGTACTGTCACAAACCCATTCCTATTTTATTATTGCATAATGCCCACTGTATTCTAACTTCGCCATGACTTATACCCCCTGATATAATCCATAGCATCACTAAAACAAGCAAACTATGCAATGAAAACATAATCTGTATAAAACAGAAAAGTCTGTAAAGATCTGAACAATGACCATACTTTCATAACTCTAAAAATTATGAAAATGTGGGAAATTTGTATATCAATCATGTGTAAACATTTCAAACAAAGATCACATTCCAGTGATGTTTAGTATTTTCTGCACTAGACACAATGTTTTTTTGTTTTTCACAGAATCAAGTCAACTATCAACCAAATCATCCCAAAGGCTTTACTTGCCACAAACACTAATTAAAACATAAAACACAATCATAATAGTAGCATAATTGTGTGAACACAAAAAAACACAAAAGAAAACAAGAAAAATAAGATAACAATTGGGCTGCCTCCCAACAAGAGCTATTGTTTTATGCCCCTAGCTAGGTGCAATGCATAGTTTCAAGTATTATCATCCTTAGTTTTCAAATAATAGGTGACCCTCATAATTTATTCATATGGTGTCTTAATTATATTTCTATGGAAGATTTCCATTCCTTTTTAACAAAAATTGGAACCTTATGGTCCCTTCTTTCATATCAATAATAGCACCTATGGTTCATAGGAAAGGCCTACCAAATATTATGGGACAAGACGGATTGCACCCAATATCAAGCACAATGAAATACATGGGAACATAATTTCTATTAGCAAGAATAAGCACAAAGTGTTCTATGCAAATTAAGGGAACATTCATCCATATCAACGAGGCCTAGCACATCACATGAAGATTTGTGATAGTGGAAACGCTAGCACCCAAATCACATAGAGCATTACATTCATAATCTTTAATATTTATTTTATTACTAGGTTCCCATTCATAATGCAATTTTCTAGATATTGAAACCTCTAACTCCAGCTTTTCTTCATGAGCTTTCGTCATAGCTTCTATGATATGTTTAGTTCGTTTGGAACGCCGTCTTTTGTGTTGATTTGTTTTCTCATTCTCCGGTAAAACGACTGTCAAATCTTCATACAAACTCGGAATTTGACGTTCTCGGGCTTGTTGGATTCATATGATCGATGCCAATACATTTATTTTCTTAGGTCTTGATTGGAGAACTTTAAAAATTTGACTTTTTCCGACCTCCAAATGACTAAGTCTGCCCTTGGGTATCTCCGTATTGAATGCCTCCTTCATTCTTTCATCATTCTTGGTCCTAGGTTGATCCAAGCACATGTACACACAAAAACAAAGACAACTAATAAAAATAAAATAAAATACTAATGTGAGATGCTCACAATGATAAGAGCAAATACCGGTAATCATGCATGGTGGACAACTATTTTATTCAATGGGACATGATATGTGAAGAGAACATGCAACAAATGAGCTCTAAAAATACATAAAATATAGAGCCATCAATGATCCCGTGTACTTCTTGAACGTTGAGGGTGTCCTGGACTAAGGGGTCATTGGTCCGTTGTCCTATTTCTCATGGGCTGGGCTAGTGGGCTGCTTATTGTTCGACATGAGAAGATCAAACTTCGGACGATCCCATGCTCTAGAAGGAAACCTCTAGAGACTTGACGTATCCTCCAAGTCTTTCTTAGCATGATTAGCGTGTTTATCCCTTGTTGGTAACCGACATGCGTAACGCTAGGTTCCGCTGGTGTCTATATAAACCAGAGGGTTTAGTCTGTAGAGGCTAGAACCATCATCCTACTCATCTAGTGTTTAGTTCATCCGATCTTGTGGTAGATCAACTTTGTAATCATCATACAAGCATATCAATACAATCAAGCATGACATAGGGTTTTGTTGGGGAATGCGGTAGTTCAAAATTTTCCTACGATCACGCAAGATCTACCTAGGAGAAGCATAGCAACGAGCGGGGAGAGTGTGTCCATGATACGTCTCGAACGTATCTATAATTTTTGATTGTTCCATGCTATTATATGTTCTATCTTCGATGTTTAATGGGCTTTATTATACACTTTTATTTTATTTTTGGGACTAACCTACTAATCCAAGGCCCAGTGCATATTGTTGTTATTTGCCTATTTCAGTGTTTCGCAGAAAAGAAATATCAAACGGAGTCCAAACGGAACGAAACCTTCGGGAGAGTTACTTTTGGAACCGTATCTACACAGAACACTTGGATTACACGCGAGGGAACGAGAGAGGAGGCCACAAGGGTGTAGGGCGGGCCCAGGGGGGCAGGCGCGCCCCCACCCTCGTGGGCCCCCTCTGGCTCCCCCGGTGCCCTCCTTCCTCCTATATATATCCTCGTACCCTGAAAACATCGAGGCAACAAAGAAAATCCTAATTCCACCACCACAACCTTCATTTCCCGTGAGATCCCATCTTGGCGCCTGTTCCGGAGCTCCGCCGGAGGGGGGATCTATCACGGAGTGCTTCTACATCAACACCATAGCCTCACCGATGAGTTGTGAGTAGTTTACCATAGACCTTCGGGTCCATAGTTATTAGCTAGATGGCTTCTTCTCTCTCTTTGGATCTCAATACAAATTTCTCATCGATCTTCGAGGAGATCTATTCGATGTAATCTTTTTGCGGTGTGTTTGTCGAGATCCGATGAATTGTGGGTTTATGATCAAGATTATCTATGAACAATATTGGATTCTTCTCTAAAATCTTTTATGTATGATTATAATATCCTTGCAAGTATCTTCGAATTATTGGTTTGGTTTGGCCTACAAGATCTATAGTTCTTGCAATGGGAGAAGTGCTTGGCTTTGGGTTCAATCTTGCGGTGTCCTTTCCTAGTGATAGTAGGGGCAGCAAGGCACGTATTGTATTGTTGCCATCGAGGATAAAAATATGGGGTTTATACCATATTGCTTGAGTTTATCCCTCTACATCATGTCATCTTGCTTAAGGCATTACTCTGTTCTTATGAACTTACTACTCTAGATGCATGCCGGACAGCGGTCGATGTGTGGAGTAATAGTAGTAGATGCAGAATCGTTTCGGTCTACTTGTTACAGATGTGATGCCTATATATAATGATCATGCATAGATATTCTCATAACTATGTGCTTTTCTATCAATTGCTCGACAATAATTTGTTCACCCACCGTAGAATTTTGCTATCATGAGAGAAGCCACTAGTGAAACCTATGGCCCCCAGGTCTATCTTTATCATATTACTTTCCCTTCAATTTGTATTGCGATTGCTTATTTGCTTTATTTACTTTCTGTTCTTATACAAAAATTACCAAAAAATATTATCCTATCCTATCTATCAGATCTCACTCTCGTAAGTGATCGTGAAGGGATTGCCAACCCCTTATCGTGTTGGCTGCGATGTTCTTATTTGTTTGTGCACGTGTGAGAGACTCGCGCGTGGTCTCCTACTAGATTGATACCTTGGTTCTAAAAAACTAAGGGAAATACTTACGCTACTGTGCTGCATCACCCTTTCCTCTGCGAGGGAATACAACGCAAGCTCGAGAAATAGCAAGAAGAATTTCTGGCGCCGTTGCGAGGGAGATCTATGCAAAAGTCATATACCAAGTACCTATCACAAACCCTTATCCCTCGCACTACATTATTTGCCTCTCGTTTTCCTCTCCCCCATTTCACCCTTGCCATTTTATTCACCCTTTTTCCGTGTGTTTTACCGTTCGCTTGCCTCTTGTTTGCTTGTCTATTGAATTGCTTGCTTGTCACTATGGCTCAAGATGATACCAAATTGTGTGACTTTTCTGATACCAACAATAATGATTTTATTAGCATGCCTATTGCTCCTATATTAGATGTTGAATCTTGTGAGATCAATGCTGCTCTGTTGAATTTTGTCATGAAAGATCAACTTTCTGGCCTTCCTAGTGAAGATGTCGCTACCCATCTGAACAACTTTGTTGATTTGTGCGATATGCAAAAGAAGATGGATACGGATAATGATATTGTCAAATTGAAGCTATTTCCGTTTTCACCTATAGATCGTGCTAAAACCTGGTTTTCCTCTTGGCCTAGAAATAGTATTGATTCATGTAATAAGTGCAAAGATGCCTTCATCTCTAAGTATTTTCCTCCCACTAAGATTATCTCTCTTAGAAACGATATTATGAATTTTAAGCAACTAGATCATGAGCATGTTGCGCAAGCTTGGGATAGAATGAAATTAATGACACGTAATTGCCCTACACATGGTTTGAACTTATGGACGATTATACAATTTTTTTATGTCGGCTTGAATTTTCCTTCTAGAAATCTCTTAGATTCAGCCGCTGGGGGCACTTTCATGGAAATCACTTTAGGAGAAGCTACCAAACTCCTAGATAATATTATGGTTAACTACTCTCAATGGCACACCAAAAGATCTACAAGTAAAAAAGTGCATGCTATTGAAGAGATTAGTGTTTTGAGTGGAAAGATGGATGAACTTATGAAATTATTTGCTACTAAGAGTGCTTCTTCTGATCCTAATGATATGCATGTATCCACATTGATTGAAAATAATAATTAATCTTTGGATGTGAATTTTTGTTGGTAGGAATAATTTTGGCAACAATGCTTATAGAGGAAACTTTAATCCTAGGCCTTTTCCTAGTAATTCCTCTAATAATTATGGTAATTCCTACAATAAATATTATGGAAATTTTGGTAAGATGCCCTCTGAATTTGAGACTAGTGTTAAAGAGTTTATGAATTCGCAAAAGAATTTCAATGCCTTGCTTGAAGAAAAATTGCTTAAGATTGATGAGTTGGCTAGAAACATGGATATAATTACTCTTGATATTGATTCTTTGAAACTTAGATCTATTCCACCTAAGCATGATATTAGCGAGTCTCTCAAAGCCATGAGAATTTCCATTCATGAGTGCAAAGAAAGAACCGCTAGGATGCGTGCTAAAAAGGATTGCTTTATGAAAGTGTGTTCTTATAGTAATCATGAAAATAAAGATGAAGATCTGAAAGTGATTGATGTGTCTCCTATTAGATCCTTGTTTTCTAGTATGAATCTTGATAAACATGGGACTGGAGATGAGTCTACTTTAGTTAAAATGCGTCCAATAATTCAGAGTTTTTAGATCTTGATGCTAAAATTGTTAAAAGTGGGATTGAAGAGATTAAAACTTTGCATAGCAATGAACCCACTATCTTGGATTTCAAGGGATTCAATTATGATAATTTCTCTTTAATAGATTGTATTTCCTTGTTGCACTCCGTGCTAAATTCTCCGCATGCTTATAGTCAAAATAAGGCTTTCACCAAACACATAGTTGATGCTTTAATGCAATCTTATGAAGAAAAACTTGAATTAGAAGTTTCTATCCCTAGAAAGCTTTATGATGAGTGGTAACCTACTATTAAAATTAAGATTAAATATCATGAATGCTTTGCTTTGTGTGATTTGGGTGCAAGTGTTTCCACAATTCCAAAAGCTTTGTGTGATATGTTAGGATTCCATGAACATGATGATTGTTCTTTAAATTTGCATCTTGTGGATTCTACCATTAAGAAACCTATGGGAGGGATTAATAATGTTATTATTGTTGCCAATAGGAATTATGTGCCTGTGGATTTCATCGTTCTTGATATAGATTGCAATCCTTCATGTCCTATTATTCTTGGTAGACCTTTCCTTAGAACAATTGGTGCAATTATTGATATGAAGGAAGGAAATATTAGATTCCAATTTACATTAAGGAAAGGCATGGAACACTTTCCTAGAAAGAAAATCAAATTACCTTATGAATCTATTATGAGAGCCACTTATGGATTGCCTACCAAAGATGGCAATACCTAGATCTATCGTTGTATCGTGCCTAGCTAGGGGCGTTAAACGATAGCGCTTGTTGGGAGGCAACCCAATTTTATTTTCTTTGTTTTTGCTTCTGTTTAGGAATAAATATTTCATCTAGCTTCTGTTTAGATGTGGTTTTGTGTTTTAATTAGTGTTTTTTCCAAGTAGAACCTTTGGTAAGACTTGTGTGAAGTTTATATGATCATGTTGTAAAAAACAGAAACTTTAGCGCTCACGAGATTGGATGTAATATTTTACTAGAGAGTGCATTTTAGTTGATGCTTTTTGCAGATGATTAATAGACAAATTCCTCCCATCCACCAATTTATTTCAATTTTTTTAGAGTTACATAAGTATTCGAAAGTTACAGATTACTACAGACTGTTCTGTTTTTGACAGATTCTGTTTTTCGTGTGTTGTTTGCTTATTTTGATGAATCTATGAGTAGTATCGGGGGGTATGAATCATAGAGAAGTTGGAATACAGTAGGTTTAACACCAATATATACAAAGAATGAGTTCATTACAATACCTTTGAGTGGTGGTTTCTTTTCTTATACTAACGGAGCTCACGAGATTTTTGGCTAAGTTTTGTCTTGTGAAGTTTTCAAGTTTTGAGTATGGCTTTGATGGACTATCGAACAAAGAGTGGAAAGAGCCTAAGCTTGGGGATGCCCAAGGCACCCCAAGGTAAAATTCAAGGACAACCAAAAGCCTAAGCTTGGGGATGCCCCGGGAAGGCATCCCCTCTTTCGTCTTCATCTATCGGTAACTTTACTCGAGACTATATTTTTATTCACCAAATGATATATGTTTTGCTTAGAGAGTCATGTATGATTTGAGTCTTTGATTTTTAGTTTTCCACAATCATCCTTGATGGACACACCTTTTGAGAGAGATAAATATGATTTAGAATTTATTAGAATACTCTATGTGCTTCACTTATATCTTTTGAGCTAGATAGTTTTGCTCTAGTGCTTCACTTATATCTTTTAGAGCATGGTGGTGGTTTTATTTTGTAGAAATTATTGATCTCTCATGCTTCACTTATATCTATTTGAGAGTCTTTTATAACAGCATGGTAATGTGCTTGGGTTATAAAACTAGTCCTAATATGATAGGCATCCAAGATGAGTATAGTAAAAACTTTCATACAAGTGCATTGAATGATAGGAGAAGTTTGATACTTGATGATTGTTTTGAGACATGAGGATTATGATATTAGAGTCATGCTAGTGGAGTAATTTTGAATTTGAGAAACACTTGTGTTAAAGTTTGTGATTCCTTTAGCATGTACGTATGGTGAACCGTTATGTGACAAAGTTGGAGCATGATTTATTTATTGAGTGTCATCCTTTCTGTGGAGGTCGGGATCGCGCTATGGTTAAATCCTACCAACCCTTCCCCTAGGAGCATGCGTTGAATACTTTGTTTTCATAACTGATAGATTTTTTAAATAAGTATATGAGTTCTTTATGACTAATGTTGTGTCCATGTATTATACGCACTCTCACCCATCCGCCATTGCTAGCCTCTCTTGTACAGCGCAACTTTCGCCGGTACCATACACCCACATATACCTTCCTCAAAACAGCCACCATATACCTACCTATCATGGCAGTTCCATAGCCATTCCGAGATATATTGCCATGCAATTTTCCACCGTTCCGTTCATATGACACGCTTCATATTGTCATATTGCCATGCATGATCATGTAGTGGACATTGTATTTGTGGCAAGGCCACCATTATCAATTCATTCATACACGTCACTCTTAATTCATTGCACATCCCAGTACACCGCCAGAGGCATTCACATAGAGTCATATTTTGTTCTAGCTTTGAGTTGTAATCTTTGAGTTGTAAGTAAATAAAAGTGTGATGATCTTCATTATTAGAGCATTGTCCCTTGTGAGAAAGACCAAATGAAAAAAAGAGATGGCCCAAAAAAAGAGAGAGGGGGGCCAAAAAAAGAGAGAAGCCCCTCCAAAAAAATGAGAGAAAAGAGAGAAGGGACAATGCTACTATCCTTTTCCACAATTGTGCTTCAAAGTAGCACCATAATCTTCATGATAGAGAGTCTCTTGTTTTGTCACTTTCATATACTAGTGGGAATTTTCATTATAGAACTTGGCTTGTATATTCCAACGATGGGCTTCCTCAAATTCCCTAGGTCTTCATGAGCAAGCAAGTTGGATGTACACCCACTTAGTTTCTTTTGATGAGCTTTCATACACTTATAGCTCTAGTGCATCCATTGCATGGCAATCCCTACTCACTCACATTGATATCTATTGATGGGTATCTCCATAGCCCATTAATACGCCTAGTTGATGTGAGACTATCTTCCTCTTTTGTCTTCCCCACAACCACCGCTCTATTCCACCTATAGTACTATATCCATGGCTCACACTCATGTATTGCGTGAAAGTTGAAAGGTTTGAAAAACTTTGAGTATGAAACAATTGCTTGGCTGAAACTGGGTTGTGCATGATTTAAATATTTTGTGTGATGAAGAGGGAGCATAGCCAGACTATATGATTTTGTAGGGATAACTTTCTTTGACCATGTTATTTTGAGAAGACTTGATTGCTTTGTTAGTAGGCTTGAAGTATTATTATTCTTATGCCAATATAGAATTTTGTCTTGAATCTTTCGGATCTGAACATTCATGCCACAATAAAGAGAATTACATTGAGAATTATGTTGGTTAGCATTCCACATCAATTTTTTTGTTTTTATCATTTACCTACTCGAGGACGAGCAGGAATTAAGCTTGGGGATGCTTGATACGTCTCCAACGTATCTATAATTTTTTATTGTTCCATGCTATTATATATTCTGTTTTGGATGTTTAGTGGGCTTTATTATACACTTTTATATTATTTTTGGGACTAACCTACTAATCCAAGGCCCAGTGCAAATTGCTGTTTTTTTGCCTATTTTAGTGTTTCGCAAAAAAGGAATATCAAATGGAGTCCAAACGGAATGAAACCTTCGGGAGAGTTATTTTTGGAACCGTATCTACACAGAAGACTTGGAGTACAAGCGAGGGAACAAGAGTGTCGGCCATGAGGGTGCAGGGCACGCCAGGCGGGCAGTTGCGCCCCCACCCTCGTGGGCCCCCTCTAGCTCCCCCGGTGCCCTCCTTCCTCCTATATATATCCTCGTACCCTGAAAACATAGAGGCAACAGAGAAAACCCTAATTCCATCGCCGTAACCTTCTGTTCCCGTGACATCCCATCTAGGGGCCTGTTCTGGAGCTTCGGCGGAGGGGGGATCGATGACGGAGTGCTTCTACATCAACACCATAGCTTCACCGATGAATTGTGAGTAGTTTACCACATACCTTCGGGTCCATAGTTATTAGCTAGATGGCTTCTTCTCTCTCTTTGGATCTCAATACAAAGTTCTCCTCGATCTTCGCGGAGATATATTCGATGTAATCTTTTTGCGGTGTGTTTGTCAAGATCTGATGAATTGTGGGTTTATGATCAAGATTATCTATGAACAATATTGGATTCTTCTTTGAAATCTTTTGTGTATGATTATAATATCCTTGCAAGTCTCTTCAAATTATTGGTTTGGTTTGGCCTACTAGATCTGTAGTTCTTGCAATGGGAGAAGTGCTTGGCTTTGGGTTCAATCTTGCGGTGTCCTTTCCTAATGACAGTAGGGGCATCAAGGCACGTATTGTATTGTTGACATCGAGGATAAAAAGAAGGGGTTTACATCATATTGCTTGAGTTTATCCCTCTACATCATGTCATCTTGCTTAAGGCGTTACTCTGTTCTTATGAACTTAATACTCTAGATGCATGCTGGATAGCGGTCGATGTGTGGAGTAATAGTAGTAGATGCAGAATCGTTTCGGTCTACTTGTTACGGACGTGATGCCTATATATAATGATCATGCCTAGATATTCTCATAACTATGCGCTTTTCTATCCATTGCTCGACAGTAATTTGTTCACCCACCGTAGAATTCTGCTATCATGAGAGAAGCCACTAGTGAAACCTATGGCCCCCGGGTCTATCTTTATCATATTACTTTCCCTTCAATTTCTGTTGCCGTTGCTTATTTGCTTTATTTACTTTCTGTTCTTATACCAAAATAACCAAAAATATTATCCTATCCTATCTATCAGATCTCACTCTCGTAAGTGATCGTGAAGGGATTGACAACCCCTTACCGCGTTGGCTGTGAGGTTCTTAATTTTTTGTGCAGGTGTGAGGGACTCGCGCGTGGTCTTCTACTGGATTGATACCTCGGTTGTCAAAAACTGCGGGAAATACTTACGCTACTGTGCTGCATCACCCTTTCCTCTTCGAGGGAATACAACACAATCTCGAGAAGTAGCGGTCCACGAACCCTCATAGACCGAAAGCGGAAGCGTGTAGTAAAGCGGTTGATGTAGTCGAACATCTTCACGATTGGTAACCCACAAGTGTAGGGTATCAGTTGTAGCCTATTTCGACAAGTAAGAGTGTCGAACCCAACGAGGAGATAAAGGCAGAACAAATATCCCCTCAAGTTCTATCGACCACCGATACAACTCTACGCACGCTTGACGTTTACGTTACCTAGATCAAGTATGAAACTAGAAGTACTTTGTAGTTTTTGTTGGATAGGTTTGCAAGAATATAAAGAGCATGTAAATATAACTAGGGGCTGTTAAGATAAAGAAGCAAAAAGTTAATATAGCGAGTGTGGAAAAGTGGTTGTAGGAGTTGCGAAATTGCCCCTAAGCAATTGACTAGGTCACTAGACCGATAGCAAGTTTTATGTGGGAGAGGCCACTGCTAGCATGTCATACCTTACATGGAATTCTATGCACTTATGATTGGAACTATTAGAAAGCATCCGCAACTACTAACATTCATTAAGGTAAAACCCAACCATAGCATTAAGATATATTGGTCCCCCTTCAATCCCGTATGCATCAATTTCTACGCTAGGTTGAAGCTTCTGTCACTCTTGCCCTGCAATATGTAGTCCTATCAACATACAACTAACCGTATGGTATGATCCACGCGCGCGCTCATATGATCGGCACCAAAGGACAACAACATAACCAGAAGCAAATTAAATCAATCATAGCAATTCACCAATCACCAATAGGACAACGAAAGTCTACTCAGACATCATAGGATGGCAACACATCATTGGATAATAATATGAAGCATAAAGCACCATGTTCAAGTAGAGGGTACAGCGGGTTGCGGGAGAGTGGACCGCTGTTGATAGATGGGGGAAGGTGATGAAGATGTTGGTGAAGATGACGGAGGTGTTGGTGTAGACCGTCGTCACACGATGATGGCCCCGGTGGCACTTGGACGCCACCAGAAGCGAGGGGGCGAGAGCCCCCCTTCTTCCTCTTCCTTGACCTTCTCCCTAGATGGGAGAAGGGTTTCCCCTCTGGTCCATGGCCTCCATGGCGGCGGAGGGGCGAGAGCCCCACCGAGATTGGATCTATCTCTCTGTCTCTCTCTGTTTCCGCGTTCCCAAATTCTGGCCGTTCACCGTTACTTATATTCCCGGAGATCCGTAACTCCGATTGGGCTGATTTTTGGACACGATTTTTATCCGGATATTAGCTTTCCTGCGTCAAAAGAAGGGCATCAACCGCCTTACGGAGTGGCCACGAGGGCCTAGGGCGCGCCTGCCCCTGGTGGGCGTGCCCCCACCCTCATGGGCCACTCGGGCATCGTCTCACGTTGGTTCTGCTTCCCAAAATTCACATATATTCCAAAAAATCTCTGTCCGTTTTTATTCCGTTTGGACTCCGTTTGATATGGATATTTTGTAAAACAAAAAACATGCAACAAACAGGAACTGGCACTGGGCACTGGATCAATATGTTAGTCCCAAAAAATAGTATAAAAAGTTGCCCAAAGTATATGAAAGTTGTACAATATTGGCATGGAACAATAAAAGTTGCCCAAGCTTAATTCCTGCTCGTCCTCGAGTAGGTAAATGTTAAAAAAGATAATTTTTGATGCGGAATGCTACCTAGCATAATCTTGATCATGTAATCCAATCATGGCATGAATATTAAGACACGAGTGATTCAAAGCAATAGTCTATCATTTGACATTAAGACAATAATACTTCAAGCATACTATTAAAGCAATCATGTCTTTTCAAAATAACATGGCCAAAGAAAGTTATCCCTACAAAATCATATGGTCTGGCTATGCTCCATCTTCACCACACAAAGTATTTAAATCATGCACAACCCCGGTTTTAGCCAAGCAATTGTTTTATACTTTAGTATTCTCAAACCTTTTCAACTTTCACGCAATACATGAGCGTGAGGCATGGACATAGCAATATAGGTGGAATAGAAGGTGGTGATAGACAAAAGGAGGGAGAAAGTCTCACATCAACTAGGCAAATTAGTGGACTATGGAGATGTCCATCAATCGATATCAATGTGAGTGAGTAGGGATTGCCATGTAACGGATGCACTAGAGCTATAAGTGTATGAAAGCTCAACAAGAAAACTAGTGGGTGTGCATCAACTTGCTTGCTCATGAAGACCTAGGGCATTTGACGAGGCCCGTCGTTGGAATATACAAGCCAAGTTCTATAATGAAAATTCCCACTAGTATATGGAAGTGACAAAACAAGAGACTCTCTATTATGAAGATCATAGTGCTACTTTGAAGTACGAGTGTGGAAAAGGATAGTAGCATTGCCCCTTCTCTCTTTTCTCTCATTTTTTGGAGGGGCTTTCCCTATTTTTAGCCCCTCTCTATTTTTTAGGCCATCTCTTTTTTTGGCCTTTCCTCACATGGGACAATGCTCTAATAATGAAGATCATCACACTTTTATTTACTTACAACTCAAAGATTACAACTCGAAGCTAGAACAAAATATGACTCTATGTGAATGCCTCCGGCGGTGTACCGGGATGTGCAATGATCTAGCGTAGCAATGACATCAAAAAACGGACAAGCCATGGAAACATCATGCTAGCTATCTTACGATCATGCAAGGCAATATGACAATGATGGTGCGTGTCATAATAAACGGAATGGTGGAGTTACTTGGCAATATATCTCGGAATGGCTATGGAAATGCCATAATAGGTAGGTATGGTGACTGTTTTTAGGAAGGTATATGGTGGGTGTATGGTTCCGGCGAAAGTTGCGCGGTACAATAGAGGCTAGCAATGGTGGAAGGGTGCTCACATACTTATTGCAAAAATTTATTAGCCATCGAAACAATGTACTACACGCATGCTCCTAGGGGAAGGGTTGGTAGGAGTTAACCATCGCGCGATCCCGACCTCCACACAAAGGATGACACTCAATAAATAAATCGTTCTCCAACTTCGTCACATAACGGTTCACCATACGTGCATGCTATAGGAATCACAAACCTCAACACAAGTATTTCTACAATCCACAACTACCCACTAGCATGACTCTAATATCATCGTCTTTATATCGCAAAACTATTGCAAGGAATCAAACATATCATATTCAGCGATCTACAAGTTTATGTAGGATTTTATGACTAACCATGTGAATGACCAATTCCTGTGTAATCTCAAAATAGATATAAGTGAAGCAAGAGAGTTTTAATTCTTTCTACAAAATTTATGCCCACGCTCTAACAATTATAAGTGAAGCAAAAGAGCATTCTACAAATGGCGGTTTTCTATGTGAAGAGAAACAGGCAATCCAAACTTCAAATGATATAAGTGAAGCACATGAAGCATTCTATAAAGCCATTCTCAAAAGATATAAGTGAAGTGCAAAGAGCATACTATAAATCAACCAAGGACTATCTCATACCAGCATGGTGCATTTATTAAAAGAAAAAGAAAGAGCACACGACGCTCCAAGAGTTTGCGCATATCATGTGAACGAAACGAATCCGAAAACATACTGATACTTGTTGAAGAAAGATGGGATGCCTTCCGGGGCATCCCCAAGCTTAGACGCTTGAGTCTCCTTGAATATTTACTTGGGGTGCCTTGGGCATCCCCAAGCTTGAGCCCTTGCCTCTCCTGCTTCATCTCACATCGATACCTCCTCGATCTTCGAACACTTCATCCACACAAAACTTCACCGAACTTTCAGTGGCGGTGTTAGTGCATATGATCAATACAATCCCAACATGTACTGCTCTAACATTATTGTATAATTATAAACAAACATTACCCACTGTATGCTATCACAATTCTATGGCCCCAAGTCAAGGAGGCTTCAACTAGAATTCAAACATATGCAAATAATGAAGCTATAACAGCAATCTATGAAAACATGACAGTCTGTAGTAATCTGAACATTAACCATACTTCTGTAACCCTAAAAATTATGGAAAAATTAGGAAAAATCAAAAATTTGTATATAAAGACTTTTCAATAAGTTTCAGATCGTTTTGGCATTCCAGTAAAAAAAATGTAAAATCGCGCACTACAACCAAAGTTTCTGTTTTTGCACCGCACAAACCAACAAGCAGTTTAAGCATCCTAAAGGAAACTCTTGTTACATTATTTTTATAATACAATGGAATTGTACAAGGGGATAATTATTTTTATTGAAAAGTTTCTGTAATCAAGGTTCACAAAGTTTCCATGGGCATGAACAAAGTTCAAGGCTAGCTCCCACTTTAACAATGCTCGTCTTTCTCACTTTTGCTTTTCTTTTTGAAAAAGTTTTAGGTTCCCCTCCTTATTTTTATTTTGTTTTTAAACTTTATAAAAGCACACACCATAAATAAATGACTCTCTAAAACTTCCAGGTTGTCTCCCTGGCAGCGCTTTCTTTAAAGCCATTAAGCTAGGCATATAGTGCTCAAGTGATGGATCCACCCGGATCCCATGGTATATCAAAGCCAATTTTAATTAGCAATGATTTGGCATTTAGTAGTGAGCACAATGTGATATGTTTCATGCAAAAATGAAGTCTAACTCTCTTCCTATGCATAGGCATGTCATACAAGAATAATTCATGCACATCAAGTAAAGGCCAATGCATAGTATAAGCAGTTTCTTGCAATTTTATCATGTTGGAAACATAGAGAGGCGGAGATGTAGTTCCTATCTCATAATAATTTCAAGTAGGAGCAGCAAGCACATGCATATTATATTCATCAAAATCATCATGTGTAACGGAAAAATGCAATCCATAAATATAATCCTTAATAAGTGCAAACTTCTCCAATATAGTGTAGTTTGGAGAATTCAAAAAGAAAATAGGACTATCATGTGTGGGTGCAATAGCAACTATCTCATGTTTAACATAAGGAACTATAGCAAGTTCATATCCATAAGCATAATTCATATTGGCATCTTGGCCACAAGCATAGCAAGCATCATCAAAAAGGGATATTTCAAAAGAATCAACGGGATCATAACAATCATCATAGCATTCATCATTCGGTAAGCACAAAGGGAAATTAAACAATGTATGAGTTGAAGAGTTACTCTCATTAGAAGGTGGGCACGGGTAGCTAATCAGCTCTTCCTCCTTTTGTTCTTCGCTCTCTTCATCATCTTTTTCATCCAATGTGTTGACAATGTCATTAATTTCTTCTTCCATATACTCCTGCAAAATATTAGTCTCTTCTTGGACAGCGGAGGAGTCCTGAATATATAGTTTAACATAGGCATTAGAAGCATAATTATCATAACAATATTTAAATATGGCAAATTTTTCAGATTTGTAAAGAGTAGCATCATACTTTTCAATCAAAGAAGCAATTTCATAAGCACCCTTAAAAGCAACAAATTCTTCAATTTGTTGAACAACATAGTAACTATAAACACCCTTAGCATACGAAGATACGATTCCATTATCACTAAACTCACATTGGTAGGGAAGGTGTTTTGTAGGATCTTCAGAACAACAAGTAAAATAATAAATTTCACATAAATTCCAAGCAGCATTACAAACGATAAATTTGACCTAGTAAAGTTTCCCTTTTTCAGATATGCGGTGTCGGACATAAC
Source organism: Secale cereale (assembly GCA_902687465.1). Taxonomy (NCBI): domain Eukaryota; kingdom Viridiplantae; phylum Streptophyta; class Magnoliopsida; order Poales; family Poaceae; genus Secale; species Secale cereale. The sequence goes on along the minus strand of LR738710.1, from coordinate 546,594,951 downwards.
AAGCATGCTCATCTAAATATTTCCCTCAACTAAGCTAGTTGGGGTTTCAGCCCGAGCACATAGGGATCGAAGATGATCCAAGTAATAAGCTTCAGTAGTGTGATAGATTTTGAGTGGTTCTTCAACCATTGGTTCAGTAGGTACCGCTATTTTTTTGGTATTTTGCGTTTCATACCCATAACAAAATATAGAAAACAACTTAGAATAGCAAATAAAATCTACTTAGTGATAAAGCAAACAAGCACACACGAGAATATTCACCCCACGCTATTGCTCCCTAGCAGCGGCGCCTGAAAAAGGTCTTGATAACCCACAAGTGTAGGGGATCAGTTGTAGCCTCTTTCGATAAGTAAGAGTGTCGAACCCAACGAGGATATAAAGGCAGAACAAATATTCCCTCAAGTTCTATCGACCACCGATACAACTCTACACACGCTTGACGTTTACTTTACCTAGAACAAGTATGAAACTAGAAGTACTTTGTAGTTTTTGTTGGATAGGTTTGTAAGATTATAAAGAGCACATAAATATAAACTAGGGGTTGTTAAGATAAAGAAGCAATAAAGTTAATATAGCGAGTGTGGAAAAGTCGTGGTAGGAGTTGCGAAATTTCCCCTAAGCAATTGACTACGTTACTAGACCGATAGCAAGTTTATGTGGGAGAGGCCACCGCTAGCATGCCATCCCTTACTTGGAATTCTATGCACTTATGATTGGAACTGTTAGCAAGCATCTGCAACTACTAACATTCATTATGGTAAAACCCAACCATAGCATTAAGATATATTGGTCCACCTTCAATCCCGTATGCATCAATTTATACGCTAGGTTGAAGCTTCTGTCACTCTTGCCCTCCAATACGTAGTCCTATCAACATACAACTAACCCTATGGTGTGATCTACGCGCGCTCTCATATGATGGGCACCAAAGGACAAGAACATAACCATAAACAAATTAAATCAATCATAGCAATTCACCAATAACCAATGGGACAACGAAAATCTACTCAAACATCATAGGATGGCAACACATCATTGGATTATAATATGAAGCATAAAGCACCATGTTTAAGTAGAGGGTACATCAGGTTGCGAGAGAGTGGACCGCTGTAGATAGATGGGGGAAGGTGATGGAGATGTGGGTGAAGATGACGGAGGTGTTGGTGTAGATCGCCGTCACACGATGATGGCCCCGACGGCGTTCCGGTGCCACCGGAAGCGAGGGGGAGAGAGCCCCCTCCTTCTTCTTCTTCCTTGACCTTCTCCCTAGGAGGGAGAATGGTTTCCTTTCTGGTCCATGGCCTCCATGGCGGCGGAGGGGCGAGAGCCCCTCCGAGATTGGATCCGTCTCTCGGTCTCTCTCTGTTTCCGCGTTCCCAGATTCTGGCCCTTCACCGTTTCTTATATTCCTGAAGATTCGTAACTCCGATTGGGCTGATTTTTGGACACGATTTTTATCCGGATATTAGCTTTCTTGTAGTGAAAGAAGGGCGTAAACCGCCTTACGGAGTGGCCACGAGGGCCCAGGGCGCACCTGCCCCTGGTGGGCGCACCCCCACCCTCGTGGGCCACTCAGGCATCGTCTCACGTTGGTTCCGCTTCCCAAAATTCACATATATTCCTAAAAAAACCTCCATCTGTTTTTATTCCGTTTGGACTCCGTTTGATATGGATATTCTGTGAAACAAAAAACATGCAACAAACAGGAACTGGCACTGGGCACTGGATCAATATGTTAGTCCCAAAAAATAGTATAAAAAGTTGCCCAAAGTATATGAAAGTTGTAGAATATTGGCATGGAACAATAAAAAATTATAGATACGACGGAGACGTATCAGCGATCTGTCGGTGTTCTAGGAACGGGGGTACCCAGACTTGCCTACCTGTGGCCCAGGGCGTGGCTCATCAAGTGGTCTGGTACGGCCCAACATCTTCAGCAACCACTCAAGACCCTCGTGAGGGGCCAATCCTCGCGAGGCGGACGACGCAAGGCATCCCCTGGGGCGGCCTCACTAGGCCGTCTCATGAGGATCAGAGATATCAAGGCAAGGGGTACCTCACGAGGTCCTCGTGACGTGAGCGGTGACAACCAAGGCCAGGCGGGTGCCAGCGGGCGCAGAGTGCCAGTTTCCTCTTTGTTGCTAAAGGAGTAGGTGCAGGCGAGGACTCCCGAGGCGTCAGGCAGAGGTTTCCATATCGGTGCAACAAGACCAAGACCAGCAGGACAGCAGAACGGAGGTCATTGCAGAGCCCACGACGGCGTCACCACCAGAGCCTTTGGCAGGCGAAGACCACCTTTTGTCAGGATAGCTTGTACTAGTTGCCCCCATCAAATTTGGCCGTTGTGGGATCCCTTCCCGCTCAAAATTTGGGAAGAGGATCCTGGCCACTATAAATAGGACTAGCCACCACCATTGGGAGGAAATCTCATCGGATGGGGAGTTGATCTCATCTTTAGCTAATCGGATCATTGAGATCACTCACACACACCACAAGCTCACTCGAGCACAAGAACCCCTCTCCTCAGGAGGCTGTTCTCCCATGCAGTAGTTCTTCCTCAGCCTACAAGGCAATCCACCACACCACACTGGATTAGGTATTACACCACAACGGTGGCCCAAACCAATATAAACCTTGTGTCCCTTGTTCTTCGGATCTAACGAGCTAGGCCTAGGGATCGACAAGTAGACGAGCTAGGGCGGAAGGAGAGATCTTCGGGCGCACCCCAGAGTTCGAACCTCAAGGGTTTTGCCAGAACCCAAGATCTGATATTTGGCGCGCCAGGTAGGGGTGTGCCGAAACTTCCCTTCCGTCGATCCACGTACCGTCGTCCCATCGATTCCATGGCCGACGCTCGCAGAGCCCGTACTGAGCGGCGGGTGATAACCCACAAGTGTAGGGGATCAGTTGTAGCCAATTTCGATAAGTAAGAGTGTTGAACCAAACGAGGAGCTAAAGGCAGAACAAATATTCCCTCAAGTTCTATCGACCACCAATACAACTGTACGCACGCTTGACGTTTACTTTACCAAGCACAAGTATGAAACTAGAAGTACTTTGTAGTTTTTGGATAGGTTTGCAAGAATATAAAGAACACGCAAATATAAATTAGGGGCTGTTAAGATAAAGAAACAATAAAGTTAATGATAGCGAGTGTGGAAAAGTGGTGGAAGGAGTTGCGAAATTTCCCTTAAGCAATTGACTACGTTACTAGACCGATAGCAAGTTTTATGTGGGAGAGGCCACTGCTAGCATGTCATCCCTTACTTGGAATTCTATGCACTTATGATTGGAACTATTAGCAAGCATCCGCAACTACTAACGTTCATTAAGGTAAAACCCAACCATAGCATTAAGATATATTGGTCCCCCTTCAATCCCGTATGCATCAATTTCTACGCTAGGTTGAAGCTTCTGTCACTCTTGCCCTCCAATACGTAGTCCTATCAACATACAACTAACCCTATGGTGTGATCCACGCGCGCGCTCATATTATGGGCACCAAAGGACAGCAACATAATCACAAGCAATTTAAATCAATCATAGCAATTCACCAATCACCGATAGGACAACGATAATCTACTCAGACATCATAGGATGGCAACACATCATTGGATAATAATATGAAGCATAAAGCACCATGTTCAAGTAGAGGGTACAACGGGTTGCGGGAGAGTGGACCACTATAGATATATGGGGGAAGGTGATGGACATGTTGGTGAAGATGACGGAGGTGTTGGTGTAGAGCGCCGTCACACGATGATAGCCCCGGTGGGAAACAAGAGGGAGAGAGCCCCCCTCCTTCTTCTTCCTTGACCTTCTCCCTAGATGGGAGAAGGGTTTCCCCTCTGGTCCATGGCCTCCATGGCGGCGTAGGGGCGAGAGCCCCTCCGAGATTGGATCTGTCTCTCTGTCTCTCTTTGTTTCTGCGTTCCCATTTTCTGGCCCTTCACCGTTTCTTAAATTCCCGGAGACCGTAACTCCGATTGGGCTGATTTTTTGACACGATTTTTATCCAGATATTATCTTTCTTGCTGCAAAAAAAGGGCATCAACCGCCTTACAGTGTGGCCACAAGGGCCCTAGGCGCGCCCTGGGCAGGGGGGCATGCCCCCTGCCTCGTGGCCCACTCGAGCATCGTCTCGTGTAGGTTCCGCTTCCCAAAATTCACATATATTCCAAAAAAAATCTCCGTTCGTTTTTATTCTGTTTGGACTCCGTATGATATGGATATTCCGCGAAACAAAAAACGTGCAACAAATAAGAACTGGCACTGGGCACTGGATCAATATGTTAGTCCCAAAATATAGTATAAAAAGTTGCCAAAAGTATATGAAAGTTGTAGAGTATTGGCATGGAACAATGAAAAATTATAGATACAACGGAGACGTATCAGCATCCCCAAGCTTAATTCCTGCTTGTCCTTGAGCGGGTAAATGATAAAAAAGGTAATTTTTGATGTGGAATGCTACCTAGCATAATCTTGATCATGTAATCTAATCATGGCATGAATATTAAGACACAAGTGATTCAAAGCAATAGTCTATCATTTGACATTAGGACAATAATACTTCAAGCATACCAATAAAGCAATCATGTCTCTTCAAAATAACATGGCCAAAGAAAATTATCCCTACAAAATCATATGGTCTGGCTATGCTCCATCTTCACCACACAAAGTATTTAAATCATGCACAACCCAGGTTTTAGCCAAGCAATTGTTTCATACTTTAGTATTCTCAAACTTTTTCAACTTTCACGCAATACATGAGCGTGTGCCATGGACATAGCACTATGGGTGGAATAGAAGGTGATGATAGACAAAAGGTGGGAGAAAGTCTCACATCAACTAGGAAAATCAATGGACTATGGAGATGTCCATCAATCGATATTAATGTGAGTGAGTAGGAATTGCCATGTAACGGATGCACTAGAGCTATAAGTGTATGAAAGCTCAAAAGAAAACTGGTGGGTGTGCATTAATTTGCTTGCTCATGAAGACCTAGGGCATTTGAGGAAGCCCATCGTTGGAATATACAAGCCAAGTTCTATAATGAAAATTTCCACTAGTATATGGAAGTGACAAAACAAGAGACTCTCTATAATGAAGATCATGGTGCTACTTTGAAGCACAAGTGTGGAAAAGGATAGTAGCATTGTCCCTTCTCTCTTTTCTCTCATTTTATGTTTTTTTTTGTTTTTATGGGAGGGGCTTTCTCTTTTTTTTAGCCCCTCTCTATTTTTAGGCAATTTTTTATTTGGCTTTTCCTCACATGGGACAATGCTCTAATAATGAATATCATCACACTTTTATTTACTTATAACTCAAAAATTACAACTGGAAGCTAGAACAAAATATGACTCTATGTAAATGCCTCCGGCGGTGTACCGGGATGTGCAATGATCTTGCATAGCAAGGACATCAAAAAACGGACAAGCCATGGAAACATCATGCTAGCTATCTTACGATCATGCAAGGCAATATGACAATGATGGTGCGTGTCATAATAAACGGAACGATGGAGTTACATGGCAATATATCTCGGAATGGCTATGGAAATGCCATAATAGGTAGGTATGGTGGCTGTTTTGAGGAAGGTATATGGTGGGTGTATGGTACCGGCGAAAGTTGCGCGGTACAAGAGAGGCTAGCAATGGTGGAAGGTTGAGAGTGCGTATAATCCATGGACTCAACATTAGTCATAAAGAACTCACATACTTATTGGAAAAAATTATTAGCCATCGAAACCAAGTACTACACGCATGCTCCTAGGGGGGAGGTTGGTAGGAGTTAACCATCGCGCGCCCCCAACCTCCACACAAAGGATGACACTCAATAAATAAATCATGCTCCAACTTCGTGACATAACGGTTCACCATACGTGCATGCTACGGGAATTACAATCCTCAACACAAGTATTTCTAGAATCCACAACTACCCACTAGCATGACTCTAATATCACCATCTTTATTTCGCAAAACTATTGCAAGGAATCAAACATATCATATTCAGCGATCTAAAAGTTTATGTAGGATTTTATGACTAACCATGTGAATGACCAATTCATGTCAACTCTCTAAATAGATATAAGTGAAGCAAGAGAGTTTTAATTCTTATACAAAAGTTATGCCCACGCTCTAACAATTATAAGTGAAGCAAAAGAGCATTCTACAAATGGTGGTTTTCTACGTGAGGAGAAACATGGAATCCAAACTTCAAATGATGTAAGTGAAGCACATGAATCATTCTATAAAGCCATACTCAAAAGATATAAGTGAAGTGCAAAGAGCATTCTATAAATCAACCAAGGACTATCTCATACCAGCATGGTGCATAAAAGAAAAGGTGAAAACTAAATGCAAAAGAAAAGATCTGCACATATCACATGAATGAAACGAATCCGAAAACATACCTGTCGTGGAATTAGCATGACAGATGTCCGGTTTAGAGGACTTTGGTGTGAGGCCATCGCACCGGTTAGCTTGAAGAGGTTAAAAGCACACAAAGGACACAGAGGGTTTATACTAGTTCGGCCCCTTCGATGAAGGTAAAAGCCTACGTTTAGTTTGGTGTGGTATTGCTTGGGCGTCGATGAACAGGGAGCGAATCGCTTGCGTGTGTTTCGCGCTGTTGTTTCTTGTCCTTGAACCATCGCCAGGTCGTCCCTTTATATAGGCGGCGACGCCCGGTCCGATTTACAGAGTCCCGAGGCCGGCTTATAAATGTGTCCGCCTCGGTCTCTACTCTTTCTATCTTACATCCCAAGTTACATGATATGACTGTTTACAAACCGTAGGCCTAACTGTTGGGCCCTCAACCTCTATGGGCTGAATCCTTTCATACATATTCTACTAGGCTTGTAATAATACAACTATGTCAGTGTAATCCGGATCTTCCTGGCCGGTTTATACCTGCTAGTAATATCCCTGACATTAGGCCCCAGATTGATTTGAACTTGTTCATGTCAGTCTTCTAAGTCTTGCATAAATTTCTTCCCTGCAATTTATCTGCTTTGTAAACCGGCCATGAAGTCATCTCCTGGAATCGCCTTAATTCGTCGCGACGTCATCTCTGCATTTTAATGCTCGTCTCTGTCTGTTACCTTTATTAAATGCCACACCGAAAATCGAGGCGACATCGCAATCTTTATCCAATCTCTGGCCTCCTCGATTCCCGCGCTTACCGTTTTCACCCCTTCGGCTTATAAATACCGCTGGGGCATGCCTTCTTCTCCCCCTCTACCTTCGTCTTCCTCCATCTCCGTCGCTCGAAGCTCCACCGCCGCTCTTCGAGCTCGTCTTCGTCCTCGAGCCAGGCCACTGCATCACCCTGATCGTGACCAAAACACTTCACCGCCGCCCTCTTCTTCGTCAGGTACTCCTTCTTCCTCACTGTAGATCTCAATCTAGGGTTCCTTCCATAGCTTCTGCCATGAAACCTTGAAGCTGTTACTGTTCGTCCCCATAGGCCAACTTTGCTGTAGGCTCAGATTAATTTAGCTTTGACCTGAATCCATGCGTTTCCGCTCTGTCATTATAACCCTAGTTCCTCTAATTTTATCAGTTTAGATTAGATCTATAGAGAGACCTCCGCAGCCCTTCCTGTATATTACTTGCGTTTTATTCCATCTTTTCCTTGTGCCGTAGATCTAGATTTACCTCAGCTCTTTGTGGAAACTGTTTCTTCATACCTTAGATCTGTAACTCGTCTCGCTGGCTCAGCCATAGTTGCACGTCATATGTTTTACTGACGGTTTAGATGTAAGCCTGTATTCGTAATTGACGGTTTAACTCCTGCCCTCTTTGTTATTTATGAACCGGTAGCTGCCTCACTCTTATATGCTTCCGGATTAGTAATGCCATTAGTCCCTTGTGTAAACCGGAAATTTAGATCCATAAATTTATTCACTGCTCCGGCTTATGCTTTAGCAATTGGTAAACCGGAATTTGCATTTAATTTTCAGCACTTCCTCAATCAAGATGACGACCAAGCAGTTCGTTGCTTGCAACTGGGCCCGTTCCCGCATTACTGAGGATGACTTAACGAACGCCGCTTCCATCGGTATTCTGGGTCCTAAGGAGGTTCTGCACTGGCGGGCCCCAGGAGATGAGTGCCTACCTACTCCTAAGGAAGGAGAGGTTATTGTTTTCTTTGATCACCTGGCCCGGGGTTTTAGCCCTCCCGGTTCAAAATTTGTCCGGGATGTGCTAGCTGCTTTTCAACTTCATCCTCAAGACGTAGGTCCAAATTCTATGTCAAATATCTGCAATTTTCAAGTCTTCTCAGAGGCATATCTTCAAGAAGCACCATCAGTAGATCTGTTTCGAGATTTTTTCCATCTGAACCGGCGAACGAAGTTCACTGACGGGCCGCATCAAGAGTTGGGTGGTGTCAGTATCCAAAAAAGAAAGGATGTGAGCTTCCCTCACGCCACCCTTCACAGCCATCCCAAGGACTGGAACCAAACATGGTTCTACTGTAAAGACACTTCGCCAGAAGGAGAAAACCCACTGTCGGGTTACCGTGCCTATCGCCTGCCAACGGATCACCCCTTGCCGCAGCGCCTCAGCGCCCTGGATCGTGCCCGGTTTGCTCCTCAACTTTCTAATCTCAGGGACTTTGTAGCCAACGGCTTAACCGGAGTAGACTTTGTCCGCTACTGGCTTGCCTGTTGTATTCTTCCGCTGAGCCGGCGCTCGGGCCTGATGTGTGAATACGCTGGTAAACTGGATGATCCTCAGCGCCATATTGATATAATACTTCCTAAAAAAGAAGTTACTGAGTCGGCAAAGAAGATGTTGAATATCACTTTGGAGGAGTGCAGCCGGACCGGTTTAGCTCCGTTCTGCGAAACCAATAAACCGCGAGAGGTAAGTCCTTGATCTTTTCCTGTTTGTTTTAACCCGGCCATATCAATTGTCTTGTATTCACTTCTTATCTTCTGCACAGGCCAATGATCCCTTCTAGAAAAGGAAAACTCAAGATAAGCCGGCCAAGCAACCACGCCGGAAAACTTATGCTATTAAGAAGAAGAAGGTTGTTGCTGCCTCCGGTTCACATCCTGAGGAGGATGATCCGGATTCGGAGGTCCGAATTAAACCTTAAATGCCTTAATCTCCCTTTATCCAAATTTATGTTAACAGTGCCTTTCCACAGGATCTGGCGGAAGGAAGTAAAGCGGCGGGAGTTGAGGTAATTTCTCTCTCTTCTGACTCAGAACCGCTGCCCCCCAAAATCCGCCGGGTGTCCCGGAAATACCCCTTTTCTCATCCTTATGCTCAATTGGATCCCAACTTTCTTTTGAAGAAGCAGCAGCATGAAGCACGCCGGACCACGCGCCATAGTGGCCATGTGGTGGAGTCATCCGGAATACCTCTCACTCCAGCTCGCAGGCGCCTCTCCGAGGTTTTACTTTCTCCAACTCTCCTTCATCCAAAAGCCGGGCTCATACGTAAACCTCTTAAACCGTCTTATCCTAACTATTAGGAGGCTCCTTTGTCCTCTTCCGGCGAGTCAACTGCTACACAGGTCCCCGTGCTGAAGACCGTGCCTGGGTAAGTTTTTGTAAAACATCCGGTTTACCTTCATGTTTTTAACTTCGTGATTCTCATTATTCCTTTTGCTTTTTACCAGAAAGCCGAAGCCTAGAAAAAAGGCAAAAGCAACCAAAACGGCTGCCGAAACCACTGCCGCTAAACCAGCTGATGACCCTGAAGCGATCATCCTTCCAGAAGACATCCCTGAAGCTCAGTTTGATGATTCTCTCCCTATGGATCGTGATGATATCGCTGCTCAAGGAGGTGACACTGCGGCTGATCCGGCAAGCCCTGTCTGGGTTAGCCCTCCTCGGGCTAGCCCAGCTCCTGCCAGCCCAGCGCCTACTGCTGCCCCTCTTCAGCCAACTGCCGCTTCATCCGTGGAAGTTGTGATAACCGGGTTAGGTTTTACTGCTCCCAGTGAGCATGTCATCTTGGCCAAGCATACTGCCAAGGAGGAGAAACTTCAACAAGAGAAAGGCAAGTGGAGCACGGACTTATCCAGCTATGCCGAGTTGAGTGCCCAGGAACTTCATTCCGGGTATCTGAACCGGCTTTTTACCAGCCGCGAGTATGAATCCGGGTTGGTTAACATGATGAAGGATAAGTACGAGGTAATTTCCTTTCCTTTTATTTGTCTCTGTTTTGTGTTCTTTGCAATTCTATCTTCAGGCCATAGTAGCCCCCAAGTGCCGGTTTAGCTTCATTGTAGGTGAACCGGAACTTTCTAGTGTATCTGAAAATGAACTTACATTAGCCCCCAAGTGCCAGGGGTATAACTTGTTTTATGCGCTTGGGACTTGTCTGAAATTCTCTTTTTGTAGTTCAATTGCACATTAGCCCCCAAGTGTCAAGTGGATAACTTGTTATATGCTTGAGACTTGATTGACTTTTCTTTCTAATCCGTTTGATTTCCTTGTAGGCTGACATGACCCGGAGGGCTTCAGAGGTAACTAAACTCCGGAATAGATTGGCTGTTAATGAAACTGCTTCCGCCAAAGCCAAGGAAGAGCTTGTTCTTACCTTAACCAACATGGAAAAATTGAAAAAGGACTTTGAAGCGGAGCGGTCCACCTGGGAAGTGCAGAGGGATGCTCTTGAGAAAAGAGCAAAGGACGCTGAAGCTGCCCTTAACCCAATTACATAGGAGCTGACCGGTTTAAGACAGCAAATAGAACTCATGACTTCTGCTATCTTCGGTGAGTACCCATCTACATATGTTTGTTATCTTTGCAATCTTTTCTTCCACTCTGGTTTAACTTGGCCAACGTTTTCAGGGAAGTGCATAACTCATCTTGGAGATGATGTCCGGAAGAAGCTCAAGTCCTCTTATACCCGGGTGGAGCAGCTGTATTCCGGCGCTCAAAGGGTTATTAGTGCAATGTCCCATCACAAACCGGCCCCAACTACCATCCAAGGCACTTTGGAGAAGCTATCTGTCCTGCCTGTGCGTCTGGTGGAAGTGAAGAAATCTGCTGCACGGGCTGGTTCTCTTATAGCACTGACCCGGGCTAAGGCATGGGTTCTGGACTTTGATCCGGATGAGGCTATGAACGGATATACCAGCAATAAAGAGGATGGATCCACCTTCTCTGCCGAAGACCTCCGTGCCTTAACCAAAGAGATGCGCCCACTCGCCAGCAAGCTTGCCGATGAAGCTGATCTGACAAGGTATCATCCGGCCTATGACTTAGAAAATGAACGGGTGGAGCGGCCGGTTTACGACACTGAGAATCTGATCCCACCGGTTCGTGGCCATACTTTCGCTCCAGATGTTGATCCGTCAGATCTTATTAACGAGGAAATGTACTTTCGTGCCCTCTCCAAGATTGATTGGCGCGTTCCTGATTTCCAGCCACTACCTGAAGATGAAGAAGATCCGGAACAAGCCGACCCTCAGCCTTCGCAGCGTGAAGAGGAATCATAAACCGTCTGGTTTAATTTGTAGTGGATGAACACTTAGCCCAAAACTATAAACTATTCGGGCCTGCAGGTGCCTTGTAATAGGATAGTTTAAACATTGTCTCTGTCCCAATGCGGATGTCACAGCTTGACTTGCCGTCTGCCAATTTAATCCCTTGTTTTGCTATGATTGATCCGTTTATGTTATCTGCGCCTGCATAAACAATGCTAAAAAGATGTCCTGGCGGTTTACCACTGGACCTATTACATTGTTCTCATAGACATATATTGAAGGAGTATCTGTTTTATATCAAAAAATACCTCATACCTCTGATTAAGTGTGCTGGACGTCCTTAATCCGGTAGGCATAATTGATAGTATAGATGCTGATGAAGCTCTTGGCTCTCTTGGCATTTTCCTGATGACTGATCCGGGTTATGGTGAACGCCGGTTTAACTCATGCTGGTGTTCATGACCCAGACTTTTAATGTTGCAGATATATGGCAAACTTTGAAGTTGCCCAATCCCGGATCCATAGACTTGGTTAACAACAAAACTTGTAAAATCACAGAAACAAAGCTTTTTGGCAAATAAGACCATGTAGTCGAGGCTTTTTACGAGCTGCCAGGCTCCAAATCGAGGCTTTTTATGAGCTGCCAGGCTCGAAATCGAGGCTTCTGATTCGAATACGATCAGTAAACCGGACCAAAGAGGTTGAGCTAGGATTCGAATACGATCATGTATCCCTCAGTGGACTTGAGGGTTTTTAAGAGGTTTCTGATTCGAATGCGATCAGTAAACCGGACCAAAGGGGTTGAGCTAGGATTCGAATACGATGATGTAGCCCCCAGTGGCCTTGAGAGTTTGTTTAAGAGGTTTCTGATTCGAATGCGATCAGTAAACCGTACCAAAGGGGTTGAGCTAGGATTCGAATACGATCATGTAGCCCCCAGTGGCCTTGAGAGTTTTTAAGAGGTTTCTGATTCGAATGCGATCAGTAAACCGGACCAAAGGGGTTGAGCTAGGATTCGAATACGATCATGTAGCCCCCAGTGGCCTTGAGAGATTTTTAACGACCCTGATTCGAATACGATCCAAGTCGGACCCAAAAGGGGTTAAGCTATGATTCGAATACGATCAAGAATCCCCCTAGTGAGTTTGGCTATGTTCTCTTTGGTTCGAATATGACCTATGTTTGAACAGGAAGCCCCCTAGTTACCGTAGAGGCAGGGCACCTATATGGGAGTTGCGCTGTGCGGCGAACCCTCTTTGGTCCTTTAGTAAAAAAAAATCCCGCATATCAAAATAGATAGATCAAAGCATCTTGTTTTCTTGATGAAAATGATATATATCAAGAGAAATAAACTTTAGATGGATATCACCTGAGTGAATTCCCATATGATACTTATATTTCAAGAAGATGGCTGATCCCCCGGTTTACCGGGGGTGCCGGTTTATTTATTAATCATAATATGTACAGGATACATGAAGCGGAGCCCATGTCTCAAGTGTAGTAAGGCCGTAGAAGAGCGATGTTCCACGACCGCTTCGTCTCTTCCTCTGCTGTACGTGAGTCTTTATGCTCTCGAACGCCAATCAGGTAGTATGAACCGTTGTGTAGGTTCTTGCTAACCACAAAGGGTCCTTCCCAAGGTGGGGATAACTTGTGCATATCTGTCTGGTCTTGTATGAGCCGAAGCACCAGATCCCCCTCCTGGAACGTCTTGGTCTTAACCCGGCGGCTGTGATATCGGCGCAGGTCTTGTTGATAGATTGTTGATCATGCTACTGCTGTGTCCCGTTCCTCATCCAGCCGGTCTAAGCTGTCATGTATTGCTTGCTCATTGTCCGCTTCAACATAAGCTGCCACCCGTGGTGAGTCGTGCCGGATGTCACTAGGAAGAACCGCTTCAGCACCGTATACCATGAAGAAAGGTGTACAGCCTGTAGACCTGTTAGGCGTAGTGTTGATGCTCTAGAGGATAGAAGGTAACTCCTCAACCCAGCAGCCTGGTGTTCTTTGCAAAGAAGTCATAAGCCGGGGCTTGATGCCTCTCAAGATCTCTTGGTTGGCCCTCTCAGCTTGACCATTGGATTGAGGGCGAGCTACGGAAGATACATCCAGGCGAATATGTTCCCTTTGGCAAAACTCTTCCATCTCTCCTTTAGATAGATTGGTACCATTGTCAGTAATGATGCTGTGTGGAAAGCCAAACCGGAAAATTACCTTTTTGATGAATTTAGCTGTTGTTGCTGCACCACACTTACTGACAGGCTCTGCCTCAATCCACTTCGTAAACTTGTCCACTGCTACCAACAGATGGGTTTTCTGATCTTGGGATCGTTTAAAAGGCCCAACCATATCAAGCCCCCAGGTCGCAAACGGCCAAGTGATTGGAATGATCCGTAGCTCCTGCGCCGGAACATGAGCACGCCTTGAAAACTTCTGACAAGCATCACATCTCCGGACTAAATCCTCCGTATCAGCATGAGCCGTTAACCAGTAGAACCCGTGACGAAAGGCCTTGGCTACCAATGACTTTGAACCGGTGTGGTGACCACAATCTCCTTCGTGTATCTCTTGAAGAATATCACAACCTTCTTCCGCTGATACACATCGCTGAAATGCCCCAGAAACGCTACGGTGATGAAGTTCTCCGTTGACGATGGTCATAGATTTGCATAGCCGGATTATCTGCCTAGCCTCAACCTCATCATCTGGCAACTCTCCTCGGCTCACGTATGCCAAGTAAGGGATCGTCCAATCCGGAATAACATGAAGTGCTGCAACTAGCTGTGCTTCCGGATCAGGAACAGCGAAATCCTCCTCCGATGGTACCTGAACCGATGGACTATGTAATTCATCCAAGAAGGTATTTGGTGGAACCGCTTTACACTGAGAGCCCAACCGACTTAATGCATCGGTCGCTTCATTTTTCCGCCGGTCTATGTGATCCACCTGATATCCTTTGAAACATCCTCCAACCGCTTCAACTTCCCGCCTGTAAGCCACCATGAGCGGATCTTTAGAGTCCCACTTGCCAGACACTTGTTGCGCCACTAGATCTGAATCACCAAAGCACTTGACCCGGCTCAAGTTCATCTCATTAGCCATCCGCAGGTCGTGAAGGAGAGCTTCATACTCAGCAGCATTGTTAGTGCAAGGGAACATTAGTCGGAGGACATAGCAAAACTTGTCTCCTCGTGGGGAAGTTAGAACCACTCCAGCCCCCGAGCCTTCTAATTGCCTTGAACCGTCAAAGTGAATAGTCCAGTATGTATGATCCGGCTTCTCCTCTGGTGCTTGCAATGCTGTCCAATCATTGATGAAATCTACCAATGCTTGGGATTTAATAGCAGTACGGGGTACATACTTCAATCCATGTGGGCTAAGCACAATGGCCCACTTTGTTACTCTGCCAGTAGCTTCTCTGTTCTGGATTATATCCCCCAATGGAGCCGAGCTGACAACAGTGATTGGGTGGCCCTAGAAATAGTGCTTCAACTTCCGGTTTGCCATGAACACGCCGTATACCAGCTTCTGCCAGTGCGGATACCTTTGCTTTGACTCAATGAGAACCTCACTGATGTAGTAAATTGGGCGCTGAACTGGATATTCCTTGCCTGTTTCCTTGCGTTCCACCACAATTGCCACGCTAACTGCACGGGCATTGGCAGCCACATATAACAGCAGCGGCTCGTTGTCAACAGGGGCAGCAAGAACTAGCGGTTCTGCTAATTGCTGCTTCAAATCCTCGAACGCAGCGTTTGCAGCATCGCTCCATTTAAATCGATATGTCTTTCTCAGCATCTGATAAAGCGGGATTGCCTTCTCTCCCAAACGGCTGATGAATCGGCTCAGTGCTGTAATCCGGTCTGCTATGCGCTGGACATCATTGATACAAGCCGGTTTAGTCAAGGATGTGATCGCCTTGATCTTCTCCGGATTAGCCTCTATTCCTCTGTTTGATACTAAGAATCCAAGGAGTTTGCCTGCCGGGACACCAAAAACGCATTTCTCCGGATTAAGCATCATCTTATAAACCCGGAGGTTGTCAAAGGTTTCCTTTAGGTCCTTTATCAGTGTCTCCTCCTTTCTTGACTTCACCACAATGTCATCAACATAAGCATGGACATTTTTTTCGATCTGTCCTTTGAGACAGTTCTGTACGCAACGCTGGTAAGTTGCTTGGGCACTCTTGAGCCCAAAGGGCATAGATACATAGCAGAAGGCTCCAAAGGGAGTTATGAAAGCTGTCTTCTCTTGGTCCTTAACCGCCATCTTGATTTGATGATACCCTGAATATGCATCCAAAAAACTTAGCCGCTCACATCCTTCCATAGCATCAATAATCCGATCAATATGGGGGAGAGCAAAGGGATCGGTTGGACAAGCCTTGTTTAGGTCTGTGTAATCCACACACATCCTCCACGTTCCATTTTTTTCACACCAGTACCGGATTAGCCAACCACTCCGGATGGAACACCTCAACTATGAATCCTGCGGCCAAACCCTGGCCACTTCTTCTCCTATAGCCTTGCGCCTCTCCTCATTGAAGCGGCGCAAATACTGTTTGACTGGTTTAAACTTCGGATCAATATTAAGACTGTGCTCAGCGAGTTCCCTCAGTATACCTGACATGTCAGAAGGCTTCCATGCAAAGATATCCCAGTTCTCACGGCTGAACTCGATGAGCGCGCTTTCCTATTTGGGGTCTAGGTTAGCGCTGATAGTGAACTGTTTGGAAGAATCGTCTGGAACAAACTCAACCTGCTTGGTTTCCTCCGCCGATTTAAACTTCAGCGCCGGATCATGCTCTGTAGTCGGCTTTTTTAATGGGGACATATCTGCCGGATCAATGTTGTCTTTGTAGAACTTCAACTCCTGCGTAGGACACACTGCCTCCACATAGGCTGCATCTCCTTCCTCGCATTCCAATGCGATCTTGCGACTTCCGTGAACCGGCATCTTGAGCTGTAGATAAACATAGCATAGTCTAGCCATGAACTTGGCGTAAACCGGCCTCCCAAATAGAGCATGATATGGGCTCCTGATCTTTACGACCTCAAAGGTCACTGTTTCTGACCTAGAATCCTTCTCATCCCCAAAGGTGACTTCCAGATCAATTTTCCCAACTGGGTAAGCCGATTTACCTGGCACCACTCCATGGAATACGGTGTTGGACTGTCTCAACTTCTTATCTGTCAACCCCATACGCCGGAAAGTCTCATAGTATAAGATGTTGATATACTGCTGCCGCCGTCCATGAGTACTTTAGTGAACTTGTAGCCACCCACCTGTGGTGCTACCACTAGGGCCAACTGGCCCAGATTATCAACCCGTGGCAGGTGATCTTCTCTGCTCCACACAATAGGTTGTTCCGACCAACGTAGAAAACGTGGCGTCGCCGGTTCAACTGCGTGTACTGCCCGTTTCAGAACCTTTTGATCCCGTTTGCACAATCTTGTGGTGAAAACATGATACTGTCCACTGCTTAGCTCCTTCGGATTACTCTGATATCCGGATTGCTGCTGCTGTTGACGCTGCTGATTGCGTTGGTTGTTGTAGCCACCCTGACCATGCTGCTGGTTCTGTTGATGCTGACCGTTGCCGTTGTTGTTGGGATAGTTATTGTTACCGCCGTGATATCCTGATCCGGAACTGTTACCCTGGTAACCCGGACCCTGAAAACCGGAACTGGAGCCGCCGACGGGGGGTCCGTGGTTATACTTGGCTTGTCTCATGGCCTCTATCATAATCCGACATTCCCTCCATGAATGTTTAGACGGGTTTCCCTCTGTGCCGTGTTTAGGGCAAGGCGCGTTTAACTGCTGCTCTAGATTGAGGAATTGCCCTTCGCCACGTTGAGGTGGTTTACCTTTGCGGCGCTGCCTGTTTCCCTGAACGTTGGTATTGGCCACAAAATCAGAACCACCCTGTGCCTTTCGCTTACCATTGTAAACCGTTCCTACTAGATTAGCTTGCACCGGTTTACCAGCCTTGTTCGCCTTTCCGGACTTGTCTCCGTCTGCATCTGGGTACTTGGTGTTATCAGAATCCCCATATTTCACCAGAGCGCTCATGAGCGTGCCCATGTCATTGCAATCACATTTGATCCGTCCTAACTTCAGTTTCAGAGACTCAAACCGGCAATTGTTTTCCAATGTTACTATCGCCGTACTAGGGTTGATACTATTGGAAGAGTGCATGATTTCTGATACTCGCCGCACCCAGATGCTCGTGGGTTCATGCTCTCCTTGAACACATGCTGCTAAGTCTACCATCGACATTGGCTGTTTGCACGTGTCTTTGAAATTTTTGATAAGCTGGCGACGCAACTCACCCCATGATCCGATGGAGTTAGGTGGTAGGCCCTTTAACCATGTCCGGGCTGTACCCTCAAGCATCATGGTAAAGTACTTGGCGCATGCCGCTTCATCCACATCCAGCATCTCCATAGCCATTTCATAACTTTCAACCCACGCCTCTGGAGCCCGATCCGCTGTGTAGTTGGGTACCTTGCGCGGGCCTTTGAAGTCCTTGGGCAATTTCACGCTTCGTAAAGCAGGGATGAGACACTATACTCCAAAGGAACTTGCCGTGGCCCCCGTTTCTGCTGTGGCTTGTGAACTGGCGTTCCTTGACGGGTGTCCTCGCGGGCGGCATGCCTAGCCCGGTTTACCACCTCTTGTGCGTGTGCCTCTGCTCCTGCCGGATTATCCTGCCTGTGGCGGTGACGTCTCCGCTCGCTGCTAGACACGGCCGGTTCATCCCAGTGTCTAGTGTAACTCCGGCTTGGGCGGGGGGTTGAATGAATCCTTTCCCTTCTATATGAGTATGCCTGCTGCCGCGTCAATGCCGTGTCCAGCAATTCCTTAGCCCGGCGCGTTTCCATCGCCACGCGGGATGTCCCCTCAATCGGTAAAGCGGCCAGTTGTGAAGCGGCGGTGACAATGTTGTCCAACGGGTTAGAATAATGGCCGGGAGGGGTGGGGATGTGCGGCGTTGGCACAACTTGGTGGTTTCGCTCCGCGGCCGGTGGCTGAACCAGCTCGCCAGTCCCCGGCCCCCCGGTTTACCTCTGCGTAATTGCTGGCTCCCGCTCCCGGTGTGCCAAAGAGATTCCTCGCCTGGTAAACCGGTGGTAGACGAGTTTGCTGTCTTCTATACATTACCTCCTGTGCAGAAGTCTGATCCACCCTGAGCCGAAAAGCTTGGGAGTCTAGCTCTGCTTGCCTTGTAGCCATCCTGGTTTTCTCTGCATCCAGATCCCGTTTAGCCTGCTCAATCCGGCCCTTCAGCTGAAGGATCTTTGCATCATGTTGCGCCTTGTCGGCAGGGGCCACTTCTGCTGTTGCAAGTGCCGTCAATTCTTCGACCAAGGTGGATAGAGCGTCAAAGGGCGACGGGTTTTGGTTGCCTGCCCCAGCACCAGCTACCTCTGAAGTAAATGCCCCGGTCATCGAGGGCTGCTGCATAGACTGTGATTCGGCCATGAAAACAACCACCCGGTTTGGTGGATCAAAGGGGTCCGGAATACTATCACCATCGGACACACCCTCAGATCGGCCGTCCTGCAACAGATACAAAGATTCAGTCTCTCCGGATGAAGATTCATCGTCAGAGTAGACAACTGTCTCGCCACCAGAATCCGATCCGTCCTCGGCTTGGACTCCATGTACCGCTCCAACGAAAACACGCTTCACGGCGGGCTGAATCCAGGCCGATCTCGCACGCTGAGCCGGCTCGACGATGTTGGGGAAGATGTCCGACTTAGGCCCCGGTTCGCCAATCTTGCCGATGAAAACGTGAATGCCGCCGAAGGGGACCCGGTACCCGTATTCGATTGAATCGGCCTCGGGGCCCCAGCCTACGTCGTCGATGTAGATCCGGCCGCGACGACTCTTGGTCATCCGGCCAACCGCGTAACCCTTGAGTCCTTCAAAGCTGCCCTTCAAGAACTCCAAACCATCGTGCAATAGCCCCATGGTGGGTGCCAACTGTCGTGGAATTAGCATGGCAGATGTCCGGTTTAGAGGACTTAGGTGTGAGGCCATCGCGCAGATTAGCTTGAAGAGGTTAAAAGCACACAAAGGACACAGAGGGTTTATACTAGTTCGTCCCCTTCGATGAAGGTAAAAGCCTACGTCTAGTTTGGTGTGGTATTGCTTGGGCGTCGATGAATAGGGAGCGAATCGCTTGCCTGTGTTTCACGCTGTTGTTTCTTGTCCTTGAACCGTCGCCGGGTTGTCCCTTTATATAGGCGGCGATGCCCGGTCCGGTTTATAGAGACCCGAGGTCGGCTTATAAACGTGTCCGCCTCGGTCTCTACTCTTTCTATCTGACATCCCAAGTTACATGATATGACGGTTTACAAACCGTAGGCCTAACTGTTGGGCCCTCAACCTCTATGGGCTGAATCCTTTCATACATATTCTACTGGGCTTGTAATAATACAACTATGTCAGTGTAATCCGGATCTTCCTGGCCGGTTTATACCTGCTAGTAATATCCCTGACAATACCGATACTTGTTGAAGAAAGAGGGGATGCCTTCCGGGGCATCCCCAAGCTTAGACGCTTGAGTCTCCTTGAATATTTACTTGGGGTGCCATGGGTATCCCCAAGCTTGATCCCTCGCCTCTCCTTATTCTCCTCACATGGAGACCTCCTCGATCTTCGAACACTTCATCCACACAAAACTCAACAGAAAACTCGATGAGATCCGTTAGTATAATAAAGCAAATCACTACTCTAAGTACTGTTGCAATTTGCAAACCAATTAATATTTTGTTTTTGCATTGTAGCTATTGTAATATAACTTTCCCTTGGCTTAATCCACTGATAGAAATTGATAGTTTCATCAAAACAAGCAAACTATGCATCAAAAACAGAATCTGTCTAAATCAGAACAGTCTGTAATAATATGAACATTCACCATACTTCTGATACTTGAACAATTCTTCCAAAATTAGGAAAAATAAAAAAAGTTGTATAGAAAGACAGTGCAAAAAGTTTCAGAACCATTTGACGTTCCAGCAAAAAATGTAAAATCGCGCACTATAGCCAAAGTTTCTGTCCTGCACCGCACAAACCAACAAGCATTGTAAACATCCTAAAGGCAAACCTTGGCACATTATTTTTATAATACAATGGAATTGTACAAGGGGATAATTATTTTTGATGAAAAGTTTCTGTAATTCTAGATTTTCAAAGTTTCCATGGGCATGAACAAAGTTCAAGGAGATCCCCCATTTCAACGGTGCTCGTCCTTCTTACTTTCACTTTTCTTTTTGAAAAAGTTTTAGGTCCCCCTCTTTTTTTAAAACTATATAAAAGCACACAACAGAAATAAATGACTCTCTAAAACTTCCGGGTTGTCTCCCTGGCAGCGCTTCCTTTAAAGCCATTAAGCTAGGCATATAGTGGTCAGGTGATGGATCCACCCGGATCCCAAGGTATATCAAAGCCAGTTTTAATTAACAATGATTTGGCATTTAGTAGTGAGCACAAAGTGATATGTGTCATGAAAGAACGAAGTCTAACTCTCTTCCTATGCATAGGCATGTCATACAAGAACAATTCATGCACATCAAGTAAAGGCCAATGCATAGTATAAGCAGTTACTTGCAATTTTATCATGTTGGAAACATAGAGAGGCGGAGATGTAGTTTCTCTCTCGTAATAATTGCAAGTAGGAGCATGAAGCACATGCATATTATATTCATCAAAAACATCATGTGCAATAGAAAAAGGCAACCCATCAATATAATCCCTAATAAGTGCAAACTTCTCCGATATAGTGTAGTTTGGAGAATTCAAAAAGATAATAGGACTATTATGTGTGGGTGCAATAGCAACTATCTCATGTTTAACATAAGGAACTATAGCAAGTTCATCTCCATAAGCATAATTCATATTGGCATCTTGGCCACAAGCATATCAAGCATCATCAAAAAGGGATATTTCAAAAGAATCAACGGGATCATAACAATCATCATAGCATTCATCCTTTGGTAAGCACGATAGGAAATTAAACAATGTATGAGTTTAAGAGTTACTCTCATTAGAAGGTGGGCACGGGTAGCTAATCCGCTCTTCCTCCTTTTGTTCTTCTCTCTCCTCCTCATCTTTTTCATCCAGTAAGTTCACAATGTCATTAATTTCTTCTTCCATATACTCCTGCAAAATATTAGTCTCTTCTTGGACAGCGGAGGAGTCCTCAATATATGGTTTAACATAGGCATTAGAAGCATAATTATCATAACAATATTTAAATATGGCAAAATTTTCAGATTTGTAAAGAGTAGCATCATACTTTTCAATCAAAGAAGCAATTTCATAAGCACCCTTAAAAGCAACAAATTCTTCAATTTGTTGAACAACATAGTAACTATAAACACCCTTAGCATACGAAGATACGATTCCATTATCACTAAACTCACATTGGTAGGGAAGGTGTTTCTTAGGGTCTTCAGAACAACAATTAAAATCATAAATTTCACATAAATTCCAAGCATAGCATTGCAAACGATGAATTTGATCCAGTAAAAGTTTCCCTTCTTGAGACAAGCGGTGTCGCACATAACAAGCATGCTCATCTAAAGATTTGCCCTCAACTAAGCTAGTTGGGGTTTCAGCCCGAGCACATAGCGATCGAAGATGATCCAAGTAAAAAGCTTCAGGAGTGTGATAGATTTTGAGTGGTTCTTCAACCATTGGTTCAGCAGGTACCACTAATTTTTTTGGTTTTTTGCGTTTCCTACCCATAACTAAAGATAGAAAACAACTTAGGACAGAAAATAAAATCTACTCAGTGATAAAGCAAACAAGCACACACGAGAATATTCACCCCACGCTATTGCTCCCCGGCAACGGTGTCAGAAAAATGTCATGATAACCCACAAGTGTAGGGGATCAGTTGTACCCTCTTTCGATATGTAAGAGTGTTGAACCCAACGAGGAGCTAAAGGCAGAACAAATATTCCCTCAAGTTCTATCGACCACCGATACAACTCTACGCACGCTTGACGTTTACTTTACCTAGAACAAGTATGAAACTAGAAGTACTTTGTAGTTTTTGGATAGGTATGCAAGAATATAAAGAGCACGCAAATATAAATTAGGGGCTGTTAAGATAAAGAAACAATAAAGTTAATTATAGCAAGTGTGGAAAAGTGGTGGTAGGAGTTGTGAAATTGCCCCTAAGCAATTGACTACGTTACTAGACAGATAGCAAGTTTTATGTGGGAGAGGCCACTGCTAGCATGTCATCCCTTACTTGGAATTCTATGCACTTATGATTGGAACTATTAGCAAGCATCCACAACTACTAACATTCATTAAGGTAAAACCTAACCATAGCATTAAGATATATTGGTCCCCCCTCAATCCCGTATGCATCAATTTCTATGCTAGGTTGAAGCTTCTGTCACTCTTGCCCTCCAATACGTAGTCCTATCAACATACAACTAACCCTATGGTGTGATCCACGCGCGCGCTCATATGATGGGCACCAAAGGACGGCAACATAACCACAAGCAATTTAAATCAATCATAGCAATTCACCAATCACCGATAGGACAACGATAATCTACTCAGACATCATAGGATGGCAATACATCATTGGATAATAATATGAAGCATAAAGCACCATGTTCAAGTAGAGGGTACATCGGGTTGCGGGAGAGTGGACCATTGTAGATAGATGGGGGAAGGTGATGGAGATGTTGGTGAAGATGATGGAGGTGTTGGTGTAGATTGCCGTCACACGATGATGGCCTCGGTGGCACTCGGGTGCCATCGGAAGCGAGGGGGAGAGAGCCCCCCCTTCTTCTTCTTCCTTGACCTTCTCCCTAGATGGGAGAAGGGTTTCCCCTCTGGTCCATGGCCTCCATGGCGGCGGAGGGCCGAGAGCCCCTCTGATATTGGATCTGTCTCTCTGTCTCTCTCTGTTTCTGCGTTCCCAGATTCTGGCCCTTCACCGTTTCTTAAATTGCTGGAGATTCGTAACTCCGATTGGGCTGATTTTTGCCACGATTTTTATCCAGATATTATCTTTCTTGCGGCGAAACAAGGGCATCAACCACCTTAAGGTGTGGCCACGAGGGCCCTAGGCGCGCCCTGGGCAGGGGGCGCGTCCCCTGCCTCGTGGCCCACTCGGGCATTGTCTCGTGTAGGTTCCGCTTCCCGAAATTCACATATATTCCAAAAAAATCTCCGTCCGTTTTTATTCCGTTTGGACTCCGTTTGATATGGATATTCTGCGAAACAAAAAACATGCAACAGACAGGAACTGGCACTGGGCACTGGATCAATATGTTAGTCCCAAAAAATAGTATAAAAAGTTGCCAAAAGTATATGAAAGTTGTAGAGTATTGGCATGGAACAATCAAAAATTATCGGCGGAGACGTATCAGCGGGCTGACCTTGCTGCCCGCGTCGCTTAGACTGCTCCTGCTGGCGCTCATCGCGGACCCGCAGACGCGCACGCTACATTGCTCATGGCACGCGAGCTCCTGCGCTACCGCCACGTCGACGACTTCTACGAAGAATGGCTCGACCGCATCACCGAGCTTGTCAGTGCCGCTGGGGGCTCTGATGGGCCTCGAACCCCTCGTTGGTTACCCCAAGTGGAAGGTGTAAGATGCAGTATGTAGAAGTGTTTTCCCTTAGCAAAGATGCCAAGGATCGAATCCCCAGAGACTCCTAGGTTCAACAAGTAGGTGTCAACTGCTAACGGCGCAATTAGCAATCAACGTGGACCTGCACACAGATACAAATAACTTTGCTCCCAATGAGTACAGAGAGGTTGTCAATCCCTTCGGCCTTGTAGTTCACAAAGGGTTAAAAGCAATGATAGTAGTGATAGATAGTGTTTTGCAATAGTAAGTAAATAGCGAAAAGTAAATAGCGGGTGTGATCAATGATGGTAATATGGACCGGAGTCTCATGATGTTCACTAGTGATGTCTCTCTCCCAAAAGACGATAAAACAGCTATGTGGGGTAAACAAATTACAACTGGGCAATTGACAGGACCACGAACGCAAACCAATGCTAATTACATTGAAGAAAGGTTGAGGTTCAAAGCATGGGCGGTACGCCAAAATAAGTAGACCGAAATCCATCAATATCTACTACTAATCATCCACCTTGAGATATCTATCCAGAACATCTCGCTGGTATTAAGTTGCGAGTCCCACCCATAGTGTAAACTCAATGCAACAGACAACTAAATTAAAAGAACTTTGCGTAAAGTAAACAATCCTTGCACCCGCGGGCACAAGCACCGTTGTTTTCCCCTTGTGGCAATAGCACATCCCCTAGACTCATGTTTCTGTCACTCAAGCTAGTCATCGAGGGGCATGAACCCACAATCGAGCATAACGTTCCCTCTTGGAGTAACTACATATTACTTGGCCAAAGCAATAAATAACAACGGAGAACATGCAAGACTTACTTATGAACATAAATATAAAAGAGGAAGATCAAATATATTACTCAAGATCAATCTGAACATAATCCCATAATCCATCGGATCCCAGCAAACTCAACATATCAACATCATAAGGATTACATAGGTGCCTCGATCATGTAGGGCAGCTCACGAGGACTAATTAGTGAAGCACAAGAACGGGAGGAGTGTTGGGGAACGTTGCATGGGAAACAAATTTTTTTCCTACGCTCACCAAGATCAATCTAGGAGATGCATCTACGAGGGGAGAGTTGGATCCACATACCCTTGTAGATCGCTAAGCGGAAGCGTTCAAGAACGCGGTTGATGGAGTCGTACTCGCCGCGATTCAGATCGCCGAAGATCCTAGCACCGAACGGATGGTGCCTCCGCGTTCTTCACACGTACAGCTCAGGGACGTCTCCTCCTTCTTGATCCAGCAAGGGGGAAGGAGAGGTTGATGGAGAAACCAGCAGCACGACGGCGTGGTGGAGATGGTGGTGGAGGAATTCCAGCAGGGCTTCGCCAAGCACTGCGGAATTGACGAAGATGATTGTGGGAGAGGGAGGGCAGCGCCGAGGCACGAACGTGTGTGGCTGCCCTCCCTCTGCCTCTCTTTATATAGGGGGAGGAGAGGGGAGGGGGCGCCCTAGGGTTACCCCCTAGGGGCGGCGGCCAAGGGGAGATGGGGGGGCGGCGGCCCAGGGGCTAGGGTTTCCCCCCCAGGCGCCTTGGCCCCCAAGCCAAGGGGTGCGGCTGCCCTAGGGGGGAACCAGCCCCCATGCGCAGGTGGGAGGGCCCAAGGGGGGGCGCACAGCCCCATGAGGGCTGTTGCGTCTCCCACTTGTGGCCCATAGGGCCCGCAACACTTGCCGGGACCCCCCGAAACCTCTTTCGGTCATCCGACGACTCCCCGGTGCTCCCCGGAACACTTCCGGACTCCGATCACTCTCATCCTATATATCAATCTTCGTCCCCGGACCATTCCGGAGACCCTCGTCACGTCCGGGATCTCATCCGGGACTCCGAACAACCTTCGGTAACCATGCACTGTTCTCACTAACAACCCTAGCGTCACCGAACCTTAAGTGTGTAGACCCTGCGGGTTCGGAAACTATGCAGACATGACCGAGACACTCCCAGGTCAATAACCAATAGCGGGATCTGGATACCCATATTGGTTCCCACACGTTCCTCGATGATCTCATCGGATGAACCACGATGTCAAGGATTCAGGCAATCCCGTATACAGTTCCCTTTGTCTCGTCGGTATGTTACTTGCCCGAGATTCGATCGTCGGTATCTCCATACCTAGTTCAATCTCGTTACCGGCAAGTCTCTTTACTCGTTACCGTAATACATAATCCCGTGACCAACTACTTAGTCACTTTGAGCTCATTGAGATGACGTATTACCGAGTGGGCCCGGAGATACCTCTCCGTCACACGGAGTGACAAATCCCAGTCTCGATCCATGTCAACTCAACAGACACCTTCGGAGATACCTGTAGAGTACCTTTATAGTCACCCAGTTACGTTGTGACGTTTGGCACACACAAAGTACTCCTACGGTGTCAGTGAGTTACATGATCTCATGGTCATAGGAACTTATACTTGACATGCAGAAAACTATAGCGATAACTGACACGATCAAAAGCTATGTTTAACGTTTGGGTCTCGTCCATCACATCATTCTCCTAATGATGTGATCCCGTTATCAAATGACAACTCATGTCTATGACCTGGAAACCGCGGTCATCTTTGATCAACGAGCTAGTCCTGTAGAGGCTCACTAGGGACACAAAGTCTGTCTATTTATCCACACATGTATTTGAGTTTCCAGTCAATACAGTTATAGCATGGATAATAAACGATTATCATGAACAAGGAAATATAATAATAACTCTTTTATTATTGCCTCTAGGGCATATTTCCAACAGTCTCCCACTTGCACTAGAGTCAATAATCTAGCATTACAAGGTAATGAATCTAACACCCATAGAGTCTTGGTGTTGATCGTGCTTAGCCCGTGGAAGAGGCTTAGTCAACGGATCTGCAACATTCAAATCCGTGTGTACTTTGCAAATGTTTATGTCCTCCTCCTTGACCGAATCGCGGATGGAATTGAAGCGTCGCTTTATGTGTCTGGTCCTCTTGTGAAACCTTGGTTCCTTGGCTAGAGCAATGGCACCAGTGTTGTCACAAAACAGAGTCATTGGGTTCAGTGCACTAGGCACAACTCCAAGATCTGTCATGAACTCCTTCATCCAGACACCTTCCTTAGCCGCCTCCGAGGCAGCTATATACTCCGCTTCACATGTAGAATCAGCTACCACGCTCTGCTTGGAACTGCACCAGCTTACCGCTCCCCCGTTGAGAATATATACGTATCCGGTTTGTGACTTAGAGTCATCCGGATCAGTGTCAAAGCTTGCATCGACGTAACCCTTTACGACGAGCTCTTGATCACCTCCATAAACGAGAAACATATCCTTAGTCCTTTTCAGGTACTTTAGGATATTCTTGACCGCTGTCCAGTGATCCATACCAGGATTACTTTGAAACCTTCCGGCCATACTTATGGCAAGGCTGACATCTGGTCTTGTGCACAGCATTGCATACATGATAGAGCCTATGGCTGAAGCATAGGGGACGACACTCATCTTTTCTCTATCATCCGCAGTTACTGGGCATTGAGTCTTACTCAACTTTGTACCTTGCAATACCGGTAAGAACCCCTTCTTGGATTGATCCATTTTGAACTTCTTCAAAACTTTATCAAGGTACGTGCTTTGTGAAAGTCCTATCAAGCGTCTTGATCTATCTCTATAGATCTTGATGCCCAATATGAAAGCAGCTTCACCGAGATCTTTCATCGAAAAACTCTTGTTCAAATACCCCTTCACGCTATCCAAAAATTCTATATCGTTTCCAATCAGCAATATGTCATCCACATATAATATTAGAAACGCTATAGAGCTCCCACTCACTTTCTTGTAAATACAAGCTTCATTGTAAACTTGTATAAACCCAAACGCTTTGATCACCTCATCAAAGCGAAGATTCCAACTCCGAGATGCTTGCACCAGCCCATAAATGGAACGCTGGAGCTTGCATACTTTGTCAGCATTCTCTGAATCGACAAAACCCTCCGGTTGCATCATATACAACTCTTCCTTAAGAAAACCGTTAAGGAACGCTGTTTTGACATCCATCTGCCAAATTTCATAATCGAAATATGCAGCTATTGCTAACATGATTCGGACGGATTTAAGCATCGCTACGGGTGAGAAAGTCTCATCGTAGTCAATCCCTTGAACTTGTGAAAAACCCTTTGCCACAAGTCGAGCTTTATACACGGTGACATTTCCGTCAGCGTCCGTCTTCCTCTTAAAAATCCATTTATTCTGAATGGCCTTCCGCCCTTCAGGTAATACTTCCAAAGTCCATACTTTGTTTTCATACATGGATCCCATCTCGGATTTCATGGCCTCTAACCATTTGTCGGAATCTGGGCCCACCATCGCTTCTCCATAGCTCGTAGGTTCACTGTTGTCCAACAACATGACCTCCAAGACAGGGTTACCATACCACTCAGGTGCAGTGCGTACCCTTGTCGACCTACGAGGTTCGGTAGTAACTTGATCAGAAGCTTCTTGATCATCATCATTGGCTTCCTCTTCAACCGTTGTAGGCTCCACAAAAACATCTTTCTGTGCTGCGCTACTCTCTGGTTGAAGTAGAGGTTCAATAACCTCATCAAGTTCTACCTTCCTCCCACTCAATTCTTTCGAGAGAAACTCTTTCTCGAGAAAGGACCCGTTCTTAGCGACAAACACTTTGCCCTCGGATCTGAGATAGAAGGTGTACCCAACCGTTTCTTTTGGGTATCCTATGAAGACACATTTGTCCGCTTTGGGTTCGAGCTTTTCTGGCTGAAGCCTTTTGACATAAGCATCGCAACCCCAAACTTTGAGAAAAGACAACTTAGGTTTCTTACCAAACCATAGTTCATACGGTGTTGTCTCAACGGACTTAGATGGAGCCCTATTTAAAGTGAATGCAGTTGTCTCTAACGCATATCCCCAAAACGATAGTGGCAAATCGGCAAGAGACATCATAGAACGCACCATATCTAATAGGGTTCGATTACGACGTTCGGACACACCATTACGCTGTGGTGTTCCAGGTGGCGTCAACTGTGAAACAATTCCACATTTTCTTAAGTGATTGCCAAACTCATAACTCAGATACTCTCCCCCTCGATCAGATCGTAGGAACTTGATCTTCTTGTTACGATGATTCTCAACTTCACTCTGAAATTGCTTGAACTTTTCAAACGTTTCAGACTTATGCTTCATCAAGTAAATATACCCATATCTACTTAGGTCGTCAGTGAAGGTGAGAAAGTAACGATATCCACCGCGCGCCGTGACACTCATCGGGCCACACACATCAGTATGTATGATTTCCAATAAGTCACTTGCCCGTTCCATTGTTCCTGAAAACGGGGTCTTAGTCATCTTGCCCATGAGGCACGGCTCGCATGTGTCAAGTGATTCAAAATCAAGAGACTCCAAAAGTCCATCAGCATGGAGCTTCCTCATGCGTTTCACGCCGATATGACCCAGACGGCAGTGCCACAAGAAAGTGGTACTATCGTTATCAACTCTACATCTTTTGGCATCAATGTTATGAACATGTGTATTATCACTATCGAGATTCAATAAGAATAAACCCCCTACTTCGGGTGCATGACCATAAAAGATATTACCCATATAAATAGAACAACCTTTATTCTCTGATTTAAACGAGTAACCGTCTCGCATTAAACAAGATCCAGATATAATGTTCATGCTCAACGCAGGCACTAAATAACAATTATTCAGGTTCATAACTAATCCCGATGGTAATCGAAGAGCGAGCGTGCCGACGGCGATCACATCAACCTTGGAACCATTCCCCACGCGCATCGTCACTTCGTCCTTCGCCAGCCTCCGTTTATTCCGTAGTTCCTGTTTAGAGTTGCAAATGTGAGCAACCGAACCGGTATCAAATACCCAGGCACTACAACGAGAGTTGGTAAGGTACACATCAATAACATGTATATCACATATACCTTGCTTGTTGTTGTTGGCCCCCTTCTTGTTTGCCAGATACTTGGGGCAGTTCCGCTTCCAGTGACCGTTCCCCTTGCAATAGAAACACTCAGTCTCTGGCTTGGGCCCAGCCTTGGGTTTCTTCACTGGATGAGCAACTGCCTTGCCACCCTTCTTAGAGTTACCCTTCTTGCCCTTGCCATTTTTCTTGAAACTGGTAGTTTTATTGACCATCAACACTTGATACTCCTTCTGGATGTCTGCCTCAGCGACTTTCAGCATTGAAAACAGCTCGGCGATGGATTTGTTCATCCCTTGCATGTTATACTGCTGCACGAAGCTCTTGTAGCTAGGTGGGAGTGACTGGAGAATTCTGTCAATGATAGCCTCCTCCGGGAACACAAGTCCCAGATCAGCTATGCGGGTATAGTACCCAGACATCTTCAGCAAGTGCTCACTGACAGACGAATTCTCCTCCATCTTGCAAGCAAAGAATTTATCGGTGGTCTCATACCTCTCGATCTTGGCATTCTTTTCAAAGATGAACTTCAACTCCTGGAACATCTCATATGCTCCATGACGTTCAAAATGCCTTTGAAGTCCTCCTTCCAAGCTATACAACATGGCACACTGCACTACTGAGTAGTCATCCGAACGTGACTGCCAGGCGTTCATAACATCCACAGAGGCCGGAGCGGGGGGTTCAACTAGCGGTGCACTTAGGACATAAACCTTTTGGGCAGCTGTGAGGATGATCCTCAGATTGCGGAGCCAGTCCACAAAGTTGCTCCCATCATCTTTCAGCTTAGTTTTCTCTAGGAACGCATTAAAATTCAGGGGAGCTACTGCGCGAGCCATCTACAACAAAAGATTTGCAAAAACATCTTAGACTATTGTTCATGATAAGTGAGTTTTTAACTAATCAAATTACTTATAACTCCCACTCAAATTGACATCCCTCTGGTCATTCGAGCGTGGCATGATCCAAATCCACCAACCCAAGTCCGATCATCACGTGAGATGAGGTGGTGTCAATGGTGAACATCTTCATGTTGATCATATCTACTATATGACTCATGCTCGACCTTTCGGTCTTCCGTGTTCCGAGGCCATGTCTGTACATGCTAGGCTCGTCAAGTCTAACCCGAGTGTTCTGCATGTGCAAAACTGGCTTGCACCCGTTGTATGCGAACGTAGAGTCTATCACACCCGATCATCACGTGGTGCTTCGAAACGACGAACCTTCGCAACGGCGCACACTCGGGGGGAACACAATTTTTATCTTGAAATTTTAGTGAGGGATCATCTTATAATGCTACCGTCGTCCTAAGCAAAATAAGATGCATAAAAGGATTAACATCACATGCAAATCATAAGTGACATGATATGGCCATCAACTCGTGCTTTTGATCTCCATCTCCAAAGCACCGGCATGATCTCCATCGTCACCGGCGTAACACCATGATCCCTATCATCATGATCTCCATCATCGTGTCGCCATCGGGGTTGTCGCGCGCCCACCATGCTCTTACTACTATTGCTACCGTTTAGCGATAAAGTAAAGCATTACATAGCGCTTAATGATTGACACGCAGGTCATACAAAAAATTAAAGACAACCCTATGGCTCCTGCCAGTTGCCGTATACATCGACATGCAAGTCGATATTAACTATTACAACATGATCATCTCATACATCAAATATATCTCATCATGTCATTGGCCATATCATATCACATACATACCCTGCAAAAACAAGTTAGACGTCCTCTAATTTGTTGTTGCATGTTTTACGTGGCTGCTATGGGTATCTAGCAAGAACGCTTCTTACCTACGCAAAGCCACAACGGTGATATTTAAGTTGCTATTTAACCTTCTACAAGGACCGCCTTTGTCTATTCCGATTCAACTAAGATAGGAGAGACAGACACCCGCCAGCCATCTTATGCAACAAAAGTCGCATGTCTGTCGATGGAACCGGTCTCATGTACGTGGACATGTAAAGTTGGTCCGGGCCACTTCATCCCATAATACCGCTGAATCAAGAAAGACCAAGGAGAGAAGCAATCTAAACATCAACGCCCACAAACCCCTTTTGTGTTCAACTCGTGAAAGCATCTACGCAAGAACCTAGCTCATGATGCCACTGTTGGGGAACGTTGCATGGGAAACAAAAAAATTTCCTACGCTCACCAAGATCAATCTAGGAGATGCATCTACGAGGGGAGAGTTGGATCCACATACCCTTGTAGATCGCTAAGCGGAAGCGTTCAAGAACGCGGTTGATGGAGTCGTACTCGCCGCGATTCAGATCGCCGAAGATCCTAGCACCGAACGGACGGTGCCTCCGCGTTCTTCACACGTACAGCTCGGGGACGTCTCCTCCTTCTTGATCCAGCAAGGGGGAAGGAGAGGTTGATGGAGAAACCAGCAGCACGACGACGTGGTGGAGATGGTGGTGGAGGAATTCCAGCAGGGCTTCGCCAAGCACTGCGGAATTGACGAAGATGATTGTGGGAGAGGGAGGGCAGCGCCGAGGCACGAACGTGTGTGGCTGCCCTCCCTCTGCCTCTCTTTATATAGGGGGAGGAGAGGGGAGGGGGCGCCCTAGGGTTACCCCCTAGGGGCGGCGGCCAAGGGGAGATGGGGGGGCGGCGGCCCAGGGGCTAGGGTTTCCCCCCC
>LR738710.1:546436424-546562236 GCA_902687465.1 Secale cereale | reverse complement strand
CCCCAGGCGCCTTGCCCCCCAAGCCAAGGGGTGCGGCTGCCCTAGGGGGGAACCAGCCCCCATGCGCAGGTGGGAGGGCCCAAGGGGGGGCGCACAGCCCCATGAGGGCTGTTGCGTCTCCCACTTGTGGCCCATAGGGCCCGCAACACTTGTCGGGACCCCCCGAAACCTCTTTCGGTCATCCGACGACTCCCCGGTGCTCCCCGGAACACTTCCGGACTCCGATCACTCTCATCCTATATATCAATCTTCGTCCCCGGACCATTCCGGAGACCCTCGTCACGTCCGGGATCTCATCCGGGACTCCGAACAACCTTCGATAACCATGCACTGTTCTCACTAACAACCCTAGCGTCACCGAACCTTAAGTGTGTAGACCCTGCGGGTTCGGAAACTATGCAGACATGACCGAGACACTCCCAGGTCAATAACCAATAGCGGGATCTGGATACCCATATTGGTTCCCACACGTTCCTCGATGATCTCATCGGATGAACCACGATGTCAAGGATTCAGGCAATCCCGTATACAGTTCCCTTTGTCTCGTCGGTATGTTACTTGCCCGAGATTCGATCGTCGGTATCTCTATACCTAGTTCAATCTCGTTACCGACAAGTCTCTTTACTCGTTCCGTAATACATAATCCCGTGACTAACTACTTAGTCACTTTGAGCTCATTGAGATGACGTATTACCGAGTGGGCCCGGAGATACCTCTCCGTCACACGGAGTGAC
Organism: Secale cereale; assembly: GCA_902687465.1. Taxonomy (NCBI): domain Eukaryota; kingdom Viridiplantae; phylum Streptophyta; class Magnoliopsida; order Poales; family Poaceae; genus Secale; species Secale cereale. Next base: position 546,561,502 of record LR738710.1, on the reverse strand, counting down.
AAATCCCAGTCTCGATCCATGTCAACTCAACAGACACCTTCGGAGATACCTGTAGAGTACCTTTATAGTCACCCAGTTACGTTGCGACGTTTGGCACACACAAGGCACTACTACGGTGTCAGTGAGTTACATGATCTCATGGTCATAGGAACTTATACTTGACATGCAGAAAACTATAGCGATAACTGATACGATCAAAAGCTATGTTTAACGTTTGGGTCTCGTCCATCACATCATTCTCCTAATGATGTGATCCCGTTATCAAATGACAACTCATGTCTATGACCTGGAAACCGCGGTCATCTTTGATCAACGAGCTAGTCCTGAAGAGGCTTACTAGGGACACAAAGTTTGTCTATTTATCCACACATGTATTTAAGTTTCCAATCAATACAATTATAGCATGGATAATAAACGATTATCATGAACAAGGAAATATAATAATAACTCTTTTATTATTGCTTCTAGGGCATATTTCCAACATGAGGCACGTGGGGGAAGTGAGTCGGCTGCAGGGGCGCCGGCTATGCCTGGCCAGGCACCGACACCGGGTCAGTCTCAGCAGTCCTCCGGGAGCTCCGGAGGGAAGGGGGAAGCACCCCCAGCTACCTCTCTGTCTGCACTTCGTTTTGGGTCCTTTGGGGCGGCTTCGGCCCCCAGTCGTTTGTGGGGCCACAGAGCCGAGTTGGACGATCCGGTGGAGATGGAACTTCCACCGCTGGCACCGTTGCTTCTGGATGCGTATCTACCTGGGGAGGAGGGTATCAGGGGGGAGTCCCCTCGGGTCACGCCATCTCCCGCAGTTCAGCGTCGCGAGGGCACCCTGGAGGTTGGTGCTTATCGGGATTCGTCTTCTGAGTCAGGAGGTTCGTTTCCGATTGTTATGTTACCTGCTTACGACGTGTTCTCTGGAGCTACTGTATCTAGCCCGAGTGTGGATGTTTCTGCAGATTTTGCGCCTCGAGAGGAGTACTCTCTGCTGGCGCCAGGGGCTGCCCCCGACGTGTTCTCTGGCTTGCTCCCGTTGTATGCGAACGTAGAGTCTATCACACCCGATCATCACGTGGTGCTTCGAAACGACGAACCTTCGCAACGGCGCACACTCGGGGGGAACACAATTTTATCTTGAAATTTTAGTGAAGGATCATCTTATAATGCTACCGTCGTCCTAAGAAAAATAAGATGCATAAAAGGATTAACATCACATGCAAATCATAAGTGACATGATATGGCCATCAACTCGTGCTTTTGATCTCCATCTCCAAAGCACCGGCATGATCTCCATCGTCACCGGCGCCACACCATGATCTCCATCATCATGATCTCCATCATCGTGTCGCCATCGGGGTTGTCGCGCGCCCACCATGCTCTTACTACTATTGCTACCGTTTAGCGATAAAGTAAAGCATTACAAAGCGCTTAATGATTGACACGCAGGTCATACAAAAATTAAAGACAACCCTATGGCTCCTGCCGGTTGCCGTATGCATCGACATGCAAGTCGATATTAACTATTACAACATGATCATCTCATACATCAAATATATCTCATCATGTCATTGGCCATATCATATCATATACATACCCTGCAAAAACAAGTTAGACGTCCTCTAATTTGTTGTTGCATGTTTTACGTGGCTGCTATGGGTATCTAGCAAGAACGCTTCTTACCTACGCAAAGCCACAACGGTGATATTCAAGTTGCTATTTAACCTTCTACAAGGACCGCCTTGTTCTATTCCGATTCAACTAAGATAGGAGAGACAGACACCCGCCAGCCATCTTATGCAACAAAAGTCACATGTCTGTCGATGGAACCGGTCTCATGTACGTGGACATGTAAAGTTGGTCCGGGCCGCTTCATCCCATAATACCGCTGAATCAAGAAAGACTAAGGAGGGCAGCAATTTAAACATCAACGCCCACAAACCCTTTTGTGTTCTACTCGAGAAAGCATCTACGCAAGAACCTAGCTCATGATGCCACTGTTGGGGAACGTTGCATGGGAAACAAAAATTTTTCCTACGTTCACCAAGATCAATCTAGGAGATGCTACTACGAGAGGAGAGTTGGATCCACGTACCCTTGTAGATCGCTAAGCGGAAGCGTTAAGAACGCGGTTGATGGAGTCGTACTCGCCGCGATTCAGATCGCCGAAGATCTTAGCACCGAAGCAACGGTGCCTCCGCGTTCTTCACACGTACGGCTCGGGGACGTCTCCTCCTTCTTGATCCAGCAAGGGGTGGAGGAGAGGTTGATGGAGAGACCGGCAGCACGACGGCGTGGTGGTGATGGTGGAGAAGGATTCCAGCAGGGCTTCGCCTAAGCACCGCGGGAGATGAAGATGTTATGGGAGAGGGAGGGCAGCACCGAGGCACAAACGTGTGTTGGCTGCCCTCCCTATACCTCTCTATATATAGGGGGAAGGAGGAGAGGGGGGCGCCCTAGGGTTTCCCCTAGGGGGGCCGGCGGCCAGGGCAGGGGGGGGCGGCGGCCAAGGGCCAGGCCCTAGGGTTTCCCCCCCTAGGTGCCTTGCCCCCCAAGCCAGGGGGGGTGCGGCAGCCCTAGGAGGGTCCACCTCCCCTTGCGCATGAGGAGAGGGCCCAGGGGGGGCGCACAGCCCTATGAGGGCTGTGGTGTCCCCCCTTGTGGCCCATTTGGCCCAGAACCACTTCCGGGACCCCCGAAACCCTTTTCGGTAATCCGCCGATTTCCCGATGTTCCCCGGAACACTTCCGGACTCCGAAACCTTTCATCCTATATATCAATCTTCGTCCCCGGACCATTCCGGAGACCCTCGTCACGTCCGGGATCTCATCCGGGACTCCGAACAACCTTCGGTAACCATGCACTGTTCTCACTAACAACCCTAGCGTCACCGAACCTTAAGTGTGTAGACCCTGCGGGTTCGGAAACCATGTAGACATGACCGAGACAATCCCAGGTCAATAACCAATAGCGGGATCTGGATACCCATATTGGTTCCCACATGTTTCTCGATGATCTCATCGGATGAACCACGATGTCAAGGATTCAAGCAATCCCGTATACAGTTCCCTTTGTCTCGTCGGTATGTTACTTGCCCGAGATTCGATCGTCGGTATCTCTATACCTAGTTCAATCTCGTTACCGGCAAGTCTCTTTACTCGTTACCGTAATACATAATCCCGTGACTAACTACTTAATCACTTTGAGCTCATTGTGATGATGTATTACCGAGTGGGCCCGGAGATACCTCTCCGTCACATGGAGTGACAAATCCCAGTCTCGATCCATGTCAACTCAACAGACACCTTCGGAGATACCTGTAGAGTACCTTTATAGTCACCCAGTTACGTTGCGACGTTTGGCACACACAAAGCACTCCTACGGTGTCAGTGAGTTACATGATCTCATGGTCATAGGAACTTATACTTGACATGCAGAAAACTATAGCGATAACTGATACGATCAAAAGCTATGTTTAACGTTTGGGTCTCGTCCATCACATCATTCTCCTAATGATGTGATCCCGTTATCAAATGACAACTCATGTCTATGACCTGGAAACCGCGGTCATCTTTGATCAACGAGCTAGTCCTGAAGAGGCTTACTAGGGACACAAAGTTTGTCTATTTATCCACACATGTATTTAAGTTTCCAATCAATACAATTATAGCATGGATAATAAACGATTATCATGAACAAGGAAATATAATAATAACTCTTTTATTATTGCCTCTAGGGAATATTTCCAACAAGGAGAACATCACATAGCTACTGGTCATGGACTCATGGTCCAAGGGAGACTACTCACGAGTCATCCGGGAGGCGTCCATGGTGGTGGAGAAGCTCCCGGTGGTGATCCTCCCCTCCGATAGGGTCCCGGGAAGAGTTCTCCTGGTGCTCCCGATCTTGGAAGCGGCGGCGGCGGCGGAACAGAGATGGGATTGCGAAAAAAGTTCCTGTTCTGAGGGTTTCAGAGGACGCTTTAAATATATGCCAAATGGAAGCATCGGGGAAGCTTCGGGGGGGCCCAGGCGCCCCCCCCGGCGCAGCCCAGGGGGGGGGGGAGGGGCGCCGCCAGGGCGCCTGGAGCCCTGGTGGCCCCCCCCCCGGCTGCCCTTCGGACGCAAGGTTGTTTCCGGAACGCTGATTTTTTATATAATTTTTCTGGATTTTTCCTGGCAGTTCTCGTAACGTGAAAACCTGAAATACAAAAACAGCCGAAAACAGAAACTGGCACTGGGGTGCACTGGATTAGTAAGTTAGTCCAAATATGATCAAAAGTGTATGGAAGTGTATGAATATCATAGCAATATCACCCAAAAGTGGCATGGAGCAAGCAGAAATTATAGATACGTTTTGGACGTATCAACATCCCCAAGCTTAATTCCTGCTCGTCCTCGAGTAGGTAAATGATAACAAGAATAATTTTTGTGGTGACATGCTATTAACCATATAGGACTTATTCATAGTCATATGACAAAAGCTTATGAGACAATGATTCTATAGTAATTAAGTTGCCTCAAGAGAAAATCACAAATGACTGAAAGTTTTACAACATGACATTGAAGCATCAAATAGATTTGCAATGAACATGATGTGCAAATATTTTAAAGTGATATCTAGCTTGCCCCCTTTAGTGAAGCAAAACATAAATGCAGGGGCACCTTCAAGGTTTAAGTGATGACTAGATACAATGATTTCAGAAATAACGATATCACAATCATGCAAAAGACAATGCTACTTTGGGACAATGCACATTACACTCAGAATGACAATCATGCTCTCAGTAGTTGGTGCTTTTAAAAGAAGGTCGAGACTCAACATAAAAGTAAAAGATGGTTATGCCTTTTTATTTTGAAAACATGGAAGCAATTTTGTTAACGGCAGTAGTACTTCATATGTGTCATGTATAAAACCTCCTATAAGTTGCAAGCCTCATGCATCTAATACCAATAGTGATCGCACCTTGTCCTAATTAGCTCGGATTTCCCATGGGTCATCATTGCATTACATATGTTTCAACCAAGTGTCACAAAGGGGTACCTCTATGCCACCTGTACAAAGGTCCAAGGAGATAAATCACATTTGATTTCTCGTTTTTGATAGATCTCAACTTGAGGACATCCATATCGGGACAACATAGAAAATAGATGATGGACTCCTCTTAAATGCATAAGCATATTCTCATAAGAGATTGAGGATTAAGTCCAAGCTAAAACTTCCACCATGATGCATGGCTTTGGTTGGCGGCCCAATGTTCTTCTCTAACAATATGCATATTCATTCAACCCACGGCAAATCACCCTTACTTCAGACAAGACGAACATGCATAGCAACTCACATGATATTCAACAAAAGTGTGACAGTTGATGGCGTCCCCAGAAACATGGTTACCGCTCAGCAAGCAACTTATAAGAAATAAGATACATAGGCAACATATTCTTTACCACAATAGTTTTTAAGCTACTTTCCCATGAGCTATGTATTGCAAGGTTAGTCTGCTTAGTACAGGTGGAGGTTAGCAAAAGACTGGGAGCAACCAACTAATAGAGCGATGACGGTCATAATCATGCAGAGCGACAAAGCAATATTGAATCAGGCATGGTAGTTATATCGCTACTCAGAAATAAAAGATCATCAAGGCTTGACAGACTTTCTTTACAGTCTTAAATATGCGTGAGCATACGCCAAGTCAATCAAATTAAATTCTCGAAGGAAGATATTACTAAACCATACCACATCATTGGCAAACAAATCAAGTTGGTACTCCAATAACACATTGGGAATCCCCCAGCTATTTGAGACTAACCATAAGAAAACCTGAACTACTAAGCACCATTATGCACGTAGCATCTTTATCATAGACATATTAACCAATGCAATGGAAGCAAACTCTCTTAATAAGGTGAGCATGATAATTAAAGAGAGTTCAAGCAACCAACTAAACAAAAGCTCTTTGAAAAGATAAGCATGAATACTAAGAGCAGAGCATGATAGTAGTTATTAAAAGACAAAGAACATACACAACAAAGATAGATATGAAAATTCTATGTTATGTTCTAGGTAGAAGTGGAGCGTGTTTCTCTCCCACATAAAGAATGCTGAGTTCCGACTCGTTATGAAAAACTAAAAAGAAAACTAAAAGCAAGACGCTCCAAGCATAGCACATAACACATGAAGTGATAAAAATATAGCGAAACGAAAGACGAACTGATAATGTTGATGGAGAAGGGGATGCACGGGGGCATCCCCAAGCTTAGACACTTGAGTCTCCTTGAATATTTCTTGGGGGTGCATGGGGGCATCCCGAAGCTTGAGCGCTTGACACTCCTGAATCTTTTTATTATCTTCCCTCACACACTTGAAAACTCCCTTCATACATAACTCATCATAATCTGATTAGCGAGGTTAGTACCCTTAATAAAATAATATACCTTGCTGGAAATAAAGATATTCTTGAAGTTCTACTGTTTATCAAGATTGCCAAAAGGTTTTTGCAAAGAAAAAGCAAGCTCTTGATTTGCAAAATGAAGGATAGGCAAAACAGGACAGAATCTGTGAAAAACAGAACAGCAGGTAGTAATTGATCTGTTCGGGATACTTCTGCAACTCAAATAAAAAAACTCAGAACAGACGCACGAAATAAAATTATATAGAGAACGCTGTCGGAAAAATTCAGACCAAAAAGATGACCTGGTGATTTTATACGAATTTTTCTATCCAAGGACAGAATCTGTTTTCTGGACAGCACCTCACAACTTTTGAACTTTCTAGCAATCAGAGGCTATACTTGGCACAAATATGAAAAGCAAAGATACAATGATGATGCTAAAGAAGTAAACAACATCAAGACACAACAAAAGCAAAAAATTTATTCATGTGGGCTGCCTCCCAAAAGCGCTTTCTTTTATGCCTTTAAGCTAGGCATAATGCATAGAGATCAAGTTTTGTCAAGAGTAAAAGAATAGCTAGCCCGTACAACGGACTCAAAAGGTAACTTGATCTTCTTTCGAGGGAAGTGTTCCATCCATTTCTTGAGAGGAAACTGAAATTTTATATTACCCTCTTTCATGTCATTGATAGCACCAACGGTGCGCAAAAAGGGACGTCCCAAAATAATTGGACATGAAGGATCACATTCAATATCCATAATAGTGAAATCAACGGGAACATAATTATCATTAACAACAATAAGAACATCGTCGATCCTCCCCAAAGGTTTCTTTATAGAAGAATCAACGAGACGAACACCAAAAGAACAAGAATCATAAGGTTTCAATTTAAGCATATCATATATTCTTCTGGGCATAACAGAGGTACTAGCTCCAACATCACATAATGCATAACAAGAGAAGTCATGCAATTTAATTTTTATCATAGGATCCCAACCATCTTCTAGCTTTCTAGGTATGGAGGCTTCTACTCTAAGTTTCTCCTCCCTAGCTTTGATAAGAGCATTAGTGATATGCTCTGTGAAGGCAAGATTAAGCATGCTAGTGCGGGGGTCTCTAGACATCTTGTGAAGGAAATCAATAACTTCGGTAAGAGTGCAATTATCAAAATCAAGATCACGAGCATCAAGTAAAGTGGTAGTAGTGTCCTTTAGGTTCACATGTTTGGTAGTTTCTATAGTCATAGCATCACCATTAATAGGTCCATTGGGACCAGGAGTACATTGGGTGCTAAGAGTTTGGATATCCTCAACAACTTGGATAGTAGCAACAATGTGGTGGGTAGGAAGGCTCTTAATTCTATCTTCTTCCTCCCTTTCTCTAGCCCATCTTTCTTTAAGTTTAGCCATCATCCTAATATTTTCATTAATTTGCACTTGAGTAGCATTAATAGGGATGACTTCCCTCTCCTTAAGAGGAGAAGTTTCAATTTATAGCAAATTTACCTCATTGGCTAAATGGTCTACCTTAAAAGAAAGATCATCTAGTTTATGTAGTTTTTTTCTACACTCTTATTAAAGGCTTTTTGGGTAGTGATGAAATCTTTAAGCATAATCTCTAGTTCAGTAGTGGAGTTCTTGGTACTAGGATAAGCATTGTTGTTCCCATAAGAATTAGAGGGGAACGGTCTAGGATTGTTACCAAAGTTACTCCCATAAGCATTGTTGTTAAAATTGTTTCTAGAGATAAAATTCACATCTACTTGTTCTTGAGCAATCAAAGAATTTAAAGGAACATCACGAGGATCAACAGTAGATTGCTTCGAAAGTAGAGACATGATCAAGTCAACTTTTTCATTTAAGGAGGAAATCTCCTCGACGGAGTTTACCTTCCTACCTGTTGGAGCGCGTTCGGTGTGCCATTGGGAATAGTTGGTCATCATCTCATCGAGAAGTTTCGTGGCAGCACCAAGTGTAGTTGACATAAAAGTTCCTCCCGCGGCTGAATCTAACAAGTTCCGCGAGGTAAAGTTCAAGCCTGCATAAAAAGTTTGGATAACCATCCAAGTAGTCAAACCGTGAGTAGGGCAGTTCTTGATAAGAGATTTCATACGTTCCCAAGCTTGGGCAACGTGTTCATTATCCAATTGTTTAAAATTCATTATGTTACTTCTAAGTTGGATAATTTTAGCAGGTGGATAGTATTTTCCGATAAAAGCATCTTTGCACTTGTCCCATGCATCTATGCTATTTCTAGGCAAAGACTGAAACCATATTTTAGCTCCTCCTCTCAAGGAGAAAGGAAAAATCTTAAGCTTAACAATATTACCATCTATTTCTTGGTACTTTTGCATATCACAAAGTTCAACAAAGTTGTTTAAGTGTAAAGCAGCATCATCTCCAACACCAGAGAATTGATCTTTCATGACTAAGTTCAGTAAAGCTGGTTTAATTTCATATGAAGGTGCTGAAGTGGCAGGTGTAGTGATAGGTGTGCTGATAAAGTCATCGTTGTTGTGACTAGTGAAGTCACACAACTTGGTGTTCTCGGTGGAACCCATAGTAGCAAGCAATCAAGATAACTATTTTTGTGATTTTTGATAAAAGGTACTAAAGTAAAAACTGAAAGGTAAACTAACAAGACTAAAACCAAAGGTAAAAGATAGCATGCAACTCCCTTATCCTGAAGAGTGGAGTCCCCGGCAACGGCGCCAGAAAATACTCCTTGATGGGCCTCGAACCCCTCGTTGGTTACCCCAAGTGGAAGGTGTAAGATGCAGTATGTAGGAGTGTTTTCCCTTAGCAAAGATGCCATGGATCGAATCCCCAGAGACTCCTAGGTTCAACAAGTAGGTGTTAACTGCTAACGGCGCAATTAGCAATCAACGTGGACCTGCACACAGATACAAATAACTTTGCTCCCAACGAGTACAGAGAGGTTGTCAATCCCTCCGGCCTTGTAGTTCACAAAGGTTTAAAAGCAATGATAGTAGTGATAGATAGTGTTTTGCAATAGTAAGTAAATAGCGAAAAGTAAATAGCGGGTGTGATCAATGATGGTAATATGGACCGGAGTCTCATGATGTTCACTAGTGATGTCTCTCTCCCAAAAGACGATAAAACAGCTATGTGAGGTAAACAAATTACAGCTGGGCAATTGACAGGACCACGAACGCAAACCAATGCTAATTACATTGCAGAAAGGTTGAGGTTCAAAGCATGGGCGGTACGCCAAAATAAGTAGACCGAAATCCATCAATATCTACTACTAATCATCCACCTTGAGATGTCTATCCAGAACATCTCGCTGGTATTAAGTTGCGAGTCCCACCCATAGTGTAAACTCAATGCAACAGACAACTGCATTAAAAGAACTTTGCGTAAAGTGAACAATCCTTGCACCCGCGGGCACAAGCATCATTGTTTTCCCCCTTGTGGCAACAGCACATCCCCTAGACTCATGTTTCTGTCACTCAAGCTAGTCATCGAGGGGCATGAACCCACAATCAAGCATAACGTTCCCTCTTGGAGTCACTACGTATTACTTGGCCAAAGCAATAAATAACAACGGAGAACATGCAAGAATTACTTATGAACATAAATATAAAAGAGGTAGATCAAATATATTACTCAAGATCAATCTGAACATAATCCCATAATCCATCGGATCCCAGCAAACTCAACATAGCAACATCATAAGGATTACAAAGGTGCCTCGATCATGTAGGGCAGCTCACGAGGACTAATTAGTGAAGCACAAGAATGGGAGGACAACATCACATAGCTACTGGTCATGGACTCATGGTCCAAGGGAGACTACTCACGAGTCATCCGGGAGGCGTCCATGGTGGTGGAGAAGCTCCCGGTGGTGATCCTCCCTTCCGGCAGGGTGCCGGGAAGAGTTCTCCTGGTGCTCCCGATCTTGGAAGCGGCGGCGGCGGCGAAACAGAGATGGGATTGCGAAAAAAGTTCATGTTCTGAGGGTTTCGGAGGACGCTTTAAATATATGCCAAAGAGGAGCATCGGGGAAGCTTCGGGGGGCCCGGGGGGGGGGGGGGCGCCGCCAGGGCGCCTGGAGCCCTGGTGGCCCCCCCGGCTGCCCTTCGGACGCAAGGTTGTTTCCGGAACGCTGATTTTTTATATAATTTTTCTGGATTTTTCCTGGCAGTTCTCGTAACGTGAAAACCTGAAATACAAAAACAGCCGAAAACATAAACTGGCACTGGGGTGCACTGGATTAGTAAGTTAGTCCAAATATGATCAAAAGTGTATGGAAGTGTATGAATATCATAGCAATATCACCCAAAAGTGGCATGGAGCAAGCAGAAATTATAGATACGTTTTGGACGTATCAGGCTCTCCAGCGCCGTCCCTCTCCCTGCCTTGTCCGCCTCCTCGTGCGGACAACGTGGCCCATGAAGCTCCTCTGCTACCTCCGTGTCAGGGCACCGTCCAAGACCCAAGGCACATGGCCCCATAGTGTGACTGCCCATGCGCGGCGCCAGTGCACGAAGAAGGAAGCTGCCAAGAGATCCAGCGGCCCCGCGGGAGAGCGCCATTGCTCCCTCCACCGCCGTGTCAAGACCGCGTGCCCCCGCCGCGGTGGCACGCGAGGATCAAGATCAAGTTCCACCTCCCCAGTTCCGGTGTCGACAGCAAGCTGCAAGGCCCTCACCCCCTGAGCTACGCAACATCAACTGGCCTGTTTAGTTCAAGCTCGACCTACCTCCACGCTACGACGACACCCCTGACCCTGCCGAGTTCCTGTAGCTCTACGAGGTGAGCATCGAAGCGTCTGGCGGCAAAGGGAAGATCATGGCGAACTGGTTCCCCATGGCCCTCAAAGATGGCACGCGCTCGTGGCTCCTGAACCTGCCCGCGGGATCGATCTCCACCTGGACCGAGATGCGCGAGCGGTACATCGCCAACTTCCAGGGCACCCGAGACCGCCCCCCGGTCGCGGGCAACCTATGGCGTATTAAGCAACAACCAGGAGAAACCCTACAGAAGTTCATCCAACGCTTCAACATCGTTCGCCTCAAGATCCCCAAGGTCACGGACGAGGCCATCATTTCGGCATTCTTAGATGGCATCCACGACGTCAAGATGAAGGAAGAGCATGCCATCCATGAAGATTTGTGCACATCCATGGAGCTGTTCAACCTTGCGACCAAGTGCGCCAAAGCTGAGGAGGGGCGCCTCTCCCTCGTCGAGCTCCCCGCTGCTGAACCTGCAGACAAGAAGGCCAAGAGTAAGGATGTAAAGCGCAAGGGAGCGGCAGTGCTCCCAGCTGAACCGGAGATGAAGCGTGACCGCGACTACCCGGAATCCTCCAAGAGCGGCCGGGCGTTTTGCGCCTTCCACAACATGCACAGCCACAACACCCACGACTGTCAAGAGCTCAGGGCCCTCCGCGAAGGACGCGTCATCCAACGCCCTGAACGCAGCAACCGTGGCTACGGCCGTGGGGGAAGTCGGACTAGGGGACGCTGGGACGACCACGGCCCCACCAGGAGTGGCGTGATCAACCTCGGGAGGACCGTTGGTGCGGCCAGCCCCGCGAGGACGCCTGGAGGGACCAGCCTCGGGAGGACCATCCTTAGCGCAGGGCCAGCCTTCCACCTCTACCGCCACCAAAGAGAAATGACGACCAGGACGAGGGGGCTGGGGGCTTCCAGGAGCCACGTGCCATCGCCTGCATCTTGGGTGGAGCACATGACCCAGCTTCTCAGCGCCTCTTCAAGCAGTTCGCCCGGGAAGTAAAGGCGGCTCTCCCCAAGCTCGAGCCTAGTCGCCCACTCGGGTGGTCCAGGTGCCCCATCACCTTCAGTTTAGCAGACCAACTTAAGTGTGCGGCTATGGCCGGCGCCCTCCCGATGCTCTGTTCGCCTGTCATCAGCAACATCCAAGTTACCAAGACCCTCATCGATGGTGGCGCAGGGCTCAACGTCATGTCCATCGAGACATTCGACAGCCTTCAAGTACCCTACGAGCAGCTGCTGCCTACCAAGCCCTTTTCTGGAGTGACTGACGACTCCACCACCCCCGTAGGGCAAGTCTGCCTACCTGTCACCTTTGGCAAGCGTGACAACTACCACATTGAGCTCATCGACTTTGATATCTCCCACATCCATCTCCCTTACAACGCCATCCTCGGGTACCCAGCCTTGGCCAAGTTCATGACAGTGACTCACCACGGCTACAACGTCCTCAAGATGCCGGGAAGCGGCGGCATCATCACCATCGCCTATGAAGAGAAGGATGCAGTGTGCACACCCGAGCGCACTTACCAAGCGGCGGCAGTCGAGGATCCACACAACGACAGCATAATCTACCCACCTGAGGTTGTCCCCAAGAAGAAGAAGCAACTGCTCGCCCTGGAACCTCATGGGAATGCAGCACCTGGCAGCAGTACCTTGGGACCTACACCTAGGGAGGGGCTGCCTCCCTCCCTCGCATAAGAAGGCGCGCCCGGTGGCCCCCCTTAGGCTGGGCTCGAGGACTCTCCTCTGGAGGGCCTCTGACTTAGCCAATGTCGCGAGGGAGGCGCTCGGGCACCATGTGGAGGAGTGCTTCGCCGCACACTTCCCTCTGGAGGCCTTAAGGCATGAGGCACCAAGCACTCAGGAGCTCATGAGCCATACCATTGAAGGCCTACAGATGCCAAGGGCAATGCGGGGCGAGCGCCGCCCGACGCCTCCAAGTGCAGCTGTCGGCCCAGGCTCAGGCGACGGGCTGCGCATCTGCGTCAACGTCCCTGCACTCAACAGGATCACATCTCAGGAGATCTACTGGCCTTCCCAGGTGGGCCGGTGCCAAGGTCCCCCTCACAGCTACGTTCGCATGCCCTTCGGCCTGCCGAACCAAGCGACCCTGCACCAGCGCCATATGCGGGAGGTCCTGGCGACTCATGAGGCCAGGCATAAGGAGATCCAGGCGGAGTTGGACTTGGACCTCCGCGACATCTGGGGAACTCCAGAGCCTCACGAGGCGCCGGAGGCAGGCAGCACATGAGGAGCAGCATCTGCATCGAGCATCTTCAGCTGCACCAACACTACTTCAGCAACTGTGCGTGGTGACATTTTTTGATTTTTGTTCAACTGGGAGCGCCCCTCGGGCTACATCTTTCCCAGGTCGCACGATCCTGTCCCTGCGACGTGTATCCTTGTGCATCTTAGCTCACCTTGTAGGGGGCGCCCCTCGGGCTGCATCATCCCCAGGCCGCACAGGTCCGTCCTTGTGGCATGTATCTCCCTTGCATTTTACCTTAGCTAGCTTCAGCTGCATTTGAATCACTCATCTATTTGACCAACACTCCTATAACATGAACATCTTGCGCCCTCACAAGCTTGCTTGCACCCGTCTTATGATCGAGGGCAGGCGCGACGTCTGTGCTCGGGTCCGTCCCTGTAGCGTCGCCAAATCCAAGCGGCTGAGCTCTGGCTCGCGGGCCAGCCCCGTGTACGTCACCTCCCGTGGCACTTGGTGCCTTGCCCATGCTCGAGCCGGATGCTGGCAGGTGAGTTGGGGCGCACGATACCGTGCCCCGTCACTGCAGGAGCCGCACGCCGGTTGTCTTTTCTTAGGGCGTCCACATGAGGAGACTAGGCACGGAGTCTGTGCTCGGGTCCGTCCCTGCAGCGTCGATAAATCCAACGGCTGAGCTCTGTCTAGCGGGTCGGCCCCGTTCACGTCACCTCCTGGGGTCGTTGGTGCCCAGCCTTCTCATATGGCGGCCTCAAGGGATTCACCTGGTGCAGGTTGCCTAACCATTTTGTAGGATCACCTCAAGCGCTCTCACTCAAGACCAGGCGCAACCCGCCTTGAGGAAGGGCCTCGTGAGTCCCGCATTGGCTCGCGAGTGCCCAGATACACCTCGTCTAGCCTCACCGTGACAGCCACACATCCGGGTGGGGCTGCATACGCCTGGGGGCTCTCCGTAGTAGGGAGTACCCTCCCACGGTCCAGTGGAAGCACCATGCTCCGCGCTGGCAAACGACACGGGCGAGAAGCGGCTATGCCCATGCAAGAATGGTAGCGCCATGCTCCGTGCTGGTGATAAACAACTGGGGTGGCCTCACGACCGCATTAACCTTAGGGATCCCCTCGGCTCAGTGACCAGCCCCACCGTGCTGCGCTGCCCTCAGGAGGGTAGCGCGAGGGGGCTGGGCACAGGGGCTACTCTCAGGTCACGCCTGGCGTACACCCCACCAGGTTCCCCGGGCCTGGTCGACACGCAACCCTCCCGAGCGCAAGCCCGGCGAGGACAGGTATGAGGTTTGTTTGTACGTCAAGGGGGACCCTTGGGCATCGCAACCCAAGGGCCTAACTGGTCCTGTAACCCCTCACTCCCTAGTCTTGTCCTGGTTTCCGGTCAAGCCAGTGGCGGCTGAGGTACGCGTGGGGCCGAGCCCTGCCGACGCAGAACGCTAAGGCCGGCTAACGCACCACTTCCCAAGGGGCTATTCGTACGTCAAGGGGGAGCCTTGGGCATCGTGACCCAAGGGCCTAACTGGTCCCGTAGCCCCTCACTCCCTGGTCTTGTCCTGGTTTCCGGTCAAGCCAGTGGCGGCTGAGGTACGCGCGGGGCCGGGCCCTGCCGACGCAGAACACCAAAGCCCTGCCTAGCGCTTCCTACCTAGGGACCGTTTGCACGTCAAGGGGGACTCCTGAGCATCGCGACTTAGGAGCCTAACTAGCCACGTAGGCCCTCACTCCCTGGTCTTGTCCCAGTGACCTGGACAAGCCAGCGGCGGCTGAGGTATGCGCGGGGTCGGGCTCTGCCGATGTAGAACGACAGGTACGAAGGGAAGCGCAAATATCTAGCAGTTATTACAAGCCAAATTGTCCTTCAAACATCAAACATAAGTTTTATCGCCTCCACGAGGCACATACATGTCGCAGGAAAACGAAGATAGGGAGGAGCGCCGTCACTCACCAGCAGGCCCTTCCTTCAGCCCTGGGCGCTGCCGCCATGAAGCGCCCCCTTGGCTCTAGAAGGAGGGCTCGAACCTCCGACCTTGTTTACAAAAGGGGACATGGGTGGCAGGTGGATATTCCAGGTCGACCCCAACCAGGAGACCGAGAGCTGCCCAAGCTGCTCGGCGGACAGGGCGTCACAGCACAGCTGGAGGTTGTTCGTCTCGTCCCCAAGCATCCACAAGGGGCGCGAGAGAGCACGAAGTGGGGCCACGTGGCATGCCAAGAATTCCTTGAGGATCATGGCCCCCATCAGCTTTGCCGCCTCAGGGTCATCAGGCTTCAGGTCCGCAGTCATCTTCTCCAACACTTTCTCTGCCCGAGGATCGATGAGCTTCGCGCTGAGCCACCTATCACTCGACTCGGGCGCCGCCGCCGGTAGCACCAGCCGAGGATGGGAGCACTTGGCGTCCATGTCGACCCACTTGTTCCTGAAGTTCTCGGCCTTCTTCCTGGCTCTCGAGATTGCATTGGCCCCATTGGCCGCGACAAGGTGGGCGCACCCCGAGCATTGGACCTCCTTGATCCTGAGGTAGAAGAAGTGGCGAAGCAATGCAACGGACGGCATCACTCCCACGACTGCCTCGTAGTAGAAGGCGAAGATAGAGAGAAGAAGGACGGAGTTGGGATGAAGATGAAGGGCATGAAGCTTATAGTGGCTAAGGACGGATAAAAAGAAGTTGGAGAAAGGAGGGACGAGCCCCGCAACAATACTGCTCATAAAGAAGGGATAGAAGGTACTCTTGGGGTTCTCCGGCACGGCAGAGGCGGCTCGGTCCACGGTTTTCCCCTTCTCATTGGTGTCCACCGCCGTCATCAGGAGCAAGGCGGTATGGTTCGTCTCCGAGACGGTGGGCGCCCACAAGGCCGGCTTGTACTAGGTGGGCGGAGCGACGGCCTTCGACTTGCCAGAAGCCAACAGTTGCAGGCTTGGAAGGGAGAGAACGAAGATCTTTAGCCTTGTGGAGGAGAGAAACAAGAAAGGGGATCTAGAGCGAGGCAAGGGCTAGCAATGAAGGCACAACAACACGCACTTGCCTTTTGTCAGTCGTGTGGTTGCCGAGGCGGCGTTGGAGCGCAGATGCCCATCTCCAATCAATTGCCAAGCATCAGTCAAGGCTGCAGGCTTTTGGGGCCTGCGGTGCTCCGTGCTTGACCCTTGGCTTCGCCGCAAAGCCAAGCCCGAGCGCACCTTGGGCCCGGGGGCTACTGTTGGCGTACTAGGAACGGGGGTACTCAGACTTGCCTGCCTGCGGCCCAGTGCGTGGCTCATCAAGTGGCCTGGTACGTCCCAACATCTTCAGCAACCACTCAAGACCCTCGCGAGGGGCTAAGCTTCGCGAGGCGGACGACGCAAGGCATCCCCTGGGGCGGCCTCACTAGGCCGGCTCATGAGGATCGGAGATATCAAGGCAAGGGGTACCTCACGAGGTCCTCGTGACGTGAGCGGTGACGACCACGGCTAGGCGGGCACCAGCGGGCGCAGAGTGCCACTTTCCTCTTTGGTGCTAAAGGAGTAGCTGCAGGCGAGGAGTCCCGAGGCGTCAGGCAAAGGTTTCCATATCGGTGTGATACGTCTCCAACGTATCTATAATTTTTTATTGTTCCATGCTATTATATATCATGTTTTGGATGTTTAATGAGCTTTATTATACAATTTTATATTATTTTTGGGACTAACCTACTAACCCAAGGCCCAGTGCAGATTCCTGTTTTTTTGCCTATTTCAGGGTTTCCCAGAAAAGGAATATCAAACGGAGTCCAAACGGAATGAAACCTTTGGGAGAGTTATTTTTGGAACGATATCAACACAGAAGACATGGAGTACATGCGAGGGAATGAAGGAGGCGGCCATGAGGGTCCAGGGCGCGCCCCCACCCTCGTTGGCCCCCTCTGGCTCCCCCGATGCCCTCCTTCCTCCTATATATATCCATATACCCTGAAAACATCGAGGCAATAGAGAAAACCCTAATTCCTAGTTATTAGAGAAAACCCTAATCCCGTGAGATCCCATCTTGGGGCCTGTTCCAGAACTCCGTCGGAGGGGGGATCTACCACACAGTGCTTCTACATCAACACCATAGCCTCACCATGAGTTCTGAGTAGTTTACCATAGACCTTCGGGGCCATAGTTATTAGCTAGATGGCTTCTTCTCTCTTTTTGGATCTCAATACCAAGTTCTCCTCGGTCTTCGAGGAGATCTATTCGATGTAATATTTTTGCGGTGTGTTTGTCGGGATCCGATGAATTGTGGGTTTATGATCAAGATTATGTACGAGAAATATTTGGTTCCTTTCTGAAATCTTTTATGTATGATTATAATATCCTTGCAAGACTCTTCGAATTATTGGTTTTGTTTGGCCTACTAGATCTATAGTTCTTGCAAAGGGAGAAGTGCTTGGCTTTGGGTTCAATCTTGCGGTGTCCTTTCCTAGTGACAGCTGGGGCAGCAAGGCACATATTGTATTGTTGCCATCAAGGATAAAAAGATGGGGTTTATATCATATTGCTTGAGTTTATCCCTCTACATCATGTCATCTTGCTTAAAGCATTACTTTGTTCTTATGAACTTAATACTCTGGATGCAAGCTCGATAGCGGTCGATGTGTGGAGTAATAGTAGTAGATGCAGAATCGTTTCGGTCTACTTGTCACGGACATGATGCATATATGCAATGATCATGCCTAGATATTCTCATAACTATGCGCTTTTCTATCAATTGCTCGACAGTAATTCGTTCAGCCACCATAGAATTCTGCTATCATGAGAGAAGCCACTGGTGAAACCTATGTCCCCCGGGTCTATTCTCAACATATTAATCTCCAATCTACTTTACTCTGTGTTATTTACTTTCTGTTCTTATATCCAGAAATACCAAAAATATCACACTATCATATCTATTAGATCTCACTTTCGTAAGTGACTGTAAAGGGATTGACAACCCCTTATCGCGTTGGCTGAGAAGTTCTTATTTGTTTGTGCAGCTGTGAGGGACTCGCGCGTGGTCTCCTACTGGATTGATACCTTGGTTCTCAAAAACTAAGGGAAATACTTATGCTACTGTGCTGCATCACCCTTTCCTCTTCGAGGGAATACAACACAAGCTCGAGAAGTAGCAAGAAGAATTTCTGGCGCCGTTGCCGAGGAGACTCACGCCACGTCAAGTCAAGATTTGATCTCCCGTCAACTAGCCAATTTCTGGCGCCGTTTCCGGGAGGCTTACGCAAAATTCATATACCAAGTACCTATCACAAACCCTTATCCTTCGCATTGCATTTATTTGCCTCTCGTTTTACTCTCCCCCACTTCACCCTTGTCGTTTTATTTGCCCCTATTTTTGCCGTGTGTTTACCGTTCACTTGCTTCTTGTTTGCTTGTGTGTTGGCTTGCTTGCTTGTCACTATGGCTCAGAACAATACCAAATTGTGTGACTTTTCTAATACCAACAATAATGATTTTATTAGCACTCTGATTGCTCCTATTACCGATGCTGAATCTTCTGAGATCACTATTGCCTTGTTGAATCTTGTCATGAAAGATCAATTTTCTGGCCTTCCAAGTGAAGATGGCGCTACCCATTTGAACAACTTTGTTGATTTGTGTGATATGCAAAAGAAGAGGGATACTGATAATGATATTGTTAAATTGAAGCTATTTCCGTTTTCACTTAGAGATCGTGCTAAAACTTGGTTTTTCTCTTTTCCTAGAAATAGTATTGATTCATGGAATAAGTGCAAATATGCTTTTATCTCTAAGTATTTTCCTCCCGCTAAGATTATCTCTCTTAGAAATGATATTATGAATTTTAAGCAACTAGATCATGAGCATGTTGCACAAGCTTGGGAGTTAATGAAATTAATGATACGTAATTGTCCTACACATGGTTTGAACTTATGGATGATTATACAACACTTTTATGCTGGCTTGAATTTTGCTTCTAGAACCTTTTAGATTTGGCCGTAGGAAGCACTTTCATGGAAACTACCTTAGGAGAAGCTACCAAAGTCCTAGATAATATTATGGTTAACTACTCTCAATGGCACACCCAATCTACTAGTAAAAAAGTGCATGCTATTGAAGAGATTAGTGTTTTGAGTGGAAAAGATGGATGAACTTATGATTTTTTTGCTACTAAGAGTGCTTCTTCCGATCCTAATGATATACCTTTATCCACGTTGATTGAAAATAATAATGAATCTTTGGATGTAAATTTTGTTGGGAGGAATAATTTTGGTAACAATGCTTATAGAGGAAACTTTAATCCTAGGCCTTTTCCTAGTAATTCCTCTAATAATTATGGTAATTCCTACAATAACTCTTATTGAAATTTTGGTAAGATGCCCTGTGAATTTGAAACTAGTGTTAAGGAGTTTATGATTTCGCAAAAAATTCAATGCTTTGCTTGAAGAAAAATTGCTTAAGATTGATGAGTTGGCTAGAAGCGTGGATAGAATTACTCTTGATGTTGATTCCTTGAAACTTAGATCTATTCCACCTAAGCGTGATATCAATTAGTCTCTCAAAGCCATGAGAATTTCCATTGATGAATGCAAAGAAAGAACCGCTAGGATGCGTGCTAAAAAGAGTGCTTTATGAAAGCGTGTTCTTCTAGTTATCATGAAAATAAAGATGAAGATCTGAAAGTTATTGATGTGTCTCCTATTAGATCCTTGTTTTCTAGTATGAATCTTGATAAAGATGGGACTGGAGATGAGTCTACTTTAGTTAAAAGGCGTCCCAATGATTCAGGGTTTTTAGATCTTGATGCTAAAATTGTTAAAAGTGGGAATGAAGAGATTAAAACTTAGCATAGTGGTGAACCCACTACTTTGGATTTCAAGGGAATCAATTATGATAATTGCTATTTGATAGATTGTATTTCCTTGTTGCAATCCGTAGTAAATTTTCCGCATGCATATAGTCAAAATAAGGCTTTTACCAAACACATAGTTGATGCTTTGATACAATCTTATGAAGAAAAACTTGAATTTGATGTTTCTATACCTAACAAGCTTTATGATGAGTGGGAACCTACTATTAAAATTAAAATTAAAGATCATGAATGCTTTGCCTGGTGTGTTTTGGGTGCAAGTGTTTCCACTATCCCAAAAACTTTGTGTGATTTGTTAGGTTTCCATGAGCTTGATGATTGTTCTTTAAATTTGCATCTTGCAGATTCTACCCTTAAGAAACCTATGAGATGGATTAATGATATTCTTATTGTTGCCAATAGTAATTATGTGCCCACAGATTTCATCGTTCTTGATATAGATTGCAATCCTTCATGTCCTATTATTCTTGGTAGACCTTTCCTTAGAATGATTGGTGCAATTATTGATATGAAGGAAGGAAATATTAGATTCCAATTTCCGTTAAGGAAAGGCATGGAAACTTTCCTAGAAATAAAATCAAATTACCTTATGAATCTATTATGAGAGCCACTTATGGATTGCCTTCCAAAGATGGCAATACCTAGATCTATCCTTGTATCGTGCCTAGCTAGGGGTGTTAAACGATAGCGCTTGTTGGGAGGCAACCCAATTTTATTTTCTTTGTTTTTTGCTTCTGTTTAGGAATAAATATTGCATCTATCTTCTGTTTAGATGTGTCTTTGTGTTTTAATTTGTGTTTGTGCCAAGTAGAACCTTTGGGAAGACTTGTGTGAAGTTTATATGATCATGCTGTAAAAACAGAAACTTTAGCGCTCACGAGATTAGCCACCAGATTTTACTGCAGAGTGCTATTTAGTTGATTATTTTTGCAGATGATTAATAGACTAATTCCTCACGTTTACCAATTTATTTCAATGTTTTTGGTGTTACAGAAGTATTCGAAAGTTATAGATTAATACGGACTGTTCTGTTTTTGACAGATTCTGTTTTTCGTGTGTTGTTTGCTTATTTTGATGAATCTATGAGTAGTATTGGGGAATATGAATCATAGAGAAGTTGGAATACAGTATGTTTAACACAAATATAAACAAAGAATGAGTTAATTACAGTACCTTAGAGTGGTTTTTTTGCTTTCTTATACTAACGGAGCTCACGAGATTATTTGCTAAGTTTTGTGTTGTGAAGTTTTCAAGTTTTGAGTATGGCTTTGATGGACTATGGAACAAAGAGTGGCAAGAGCCTAAGCTTGGGGATGCCCAAGGCACCCCAAGGTAAAATTCAAGGACAACCAAAAGCCTAAGCTTGGGGATGCCCTGGGAAGGCATCCCCTCTCGCCTTCATCTATCGGTAACTATACTCGGGACTATATTTTTATTCACGACAAGATATGTGTTTTGTTTGGAGCGTCATGTATGATTTGAGTCTTTGTTTTTTAGTTTGCCACAATCATCCTCGCTGGACACACCTTTTGAGAGAGATAAATATGGTTTTGAATTTTTTAGAATACTCTATGTGCTTCACTTATATCTTTTGAGCTAAATAGTTTTGCTCTAGTGCTTCACTTATATCTTTTAGAGCATGGTGGTGGTTTTATTTTGTAGAAATTGTTGATATCTCATGCTTCACTTATATCCTTTTGAGAGTCTTTTAGAACAACATGGTAATGTGCTTTGGTTATAAAACTAGTCCTAATATGATAGGCATCCAAGATGAATGTAGTAAAAACTTTCATATAAAGTGCATTGAATATGATGAGAAGTTTAATACTTGATGATTGTTTTGAGATATGAGGATGGTGATATTAGAGTCATGCTAGTGGAGTAATTATGAATTTGAGAAATACTTGTGTTAACGTTTGTGATTCCCGTAGCATGCACGTATGGTGAACCGCTATGTGATGAAGTTAGAGCATGAGGTATTTATTGAGTGTCATCCTTTGTGTGGAGGTCGGGGGCGCGCGATGATTAACTCCTACCAACCTCCCCCCTAGGAGTATGTGTTGATTACTTTGTTTTGACGACTCGTAATTTTTTGCAATAAGTATATGAGTTCTTTATGACTAATGTTGAGTCCATGGATTATACGTACTCTCACCCTTCCACCATTGCTAGTCTCTCTTGTACCGCGCAACTCTCGCCGGTACCATACACCCACCATATACCTTCCTCAAAACAACCACCATACCTACCTATCATGGCATTTCCATAGCCATTCCGAGATATATTGCCATGCAATTTCCACCGTTCCGTTCATATGACACACTTCATATTGTCATATTGCCATGCATGATCATGTAGTTGACATTGTATTTGTGGCTAGGCCACCATGCATAATTTCTCAGACATGTTACTCTTGATTCATAACACATCTCGGTACACCGCCGGAGGCATTCATATAGAGTCATACTTTGTTCTAGTATCGAGTTGTAATCTTTGAGCTGTAAGTCCATAAAATTGTGATGATCTTCATTATTAGAGCATTGTCCCATGTGAGGAAAGGCCAAATAAAAGAGATGGCCCAAAGAAATATATAGAGAGGGGCTAAATAAAAAAAAGAAAAAAAAAGAGAAAGCACCTCCAAAAAAATGAGAGAAAAGAGAGAAGTGACAAGCTACTATCCTTTTCCACACTTGTGCTTCAAAGCAGCACCATGATCTTCATGATAGAGAGTCTCTTGTTTTGTCACTTTCATATACTAGTGGGAATTTTCATTATAGAACTTGGCTTGTATATTCCAACGATGGGCTTCCTCAAATGCCCTAGGTCTTCATGAGCAAGCAAGTTCGATGCACACCCACTTAGTTTCTTTTGATGAGCTTTCATACACTTATAGCTCTAGTGCATCTGTTGCATGGCAATCCCTAATCACTCACATTGATATCTATTGGTGGGCATCTCCATAGCCCATTAATACACCTAGTTGATGTGAGACTATGTTCCTCTTTTTTGTCTTCTCCACAACCACCACTCTATTCCACCTATAGTGCTATATCCATGGCTCACGCTCATGTATTGCATGAAAGTTGAAAGGTTTGAATTTTTTTGAGTATGAAAACAATTGCTTGGCTGATTCCGGGGTTGTGCATGATATGAATATTTCATGTGATTAAGAGGGAGCATAGCCAGACTATATGATTTCGTAGGGATAACTTTCTTTGGCCATGTTATTTTGAGAAGATATGATTGCTTTGTTAGTATGCTTGAAGTATTATTATTCTTGTGTCTATATAGACCTTTGTCTTGAATCTTTCGGATCTGAAAATTTATGACACAATAAAGAGAATTACATTGAAAATTATGTTGGTTAGCATTCCACATCAAAAATTCTGTTTTTATCATTTACCTACTCTAGGACGAGCAGGAATTAAGCTTGGGGATGCTTGATACATCTCCAACGTATCTATAATTTTTGATTGTTCCATGCTATTATATATTATGTTTTGGATGTTTAATGGGATTTATTATACACTTTTATTTTATTTTTGGGACTAACCTACTAACCCAAGGCCCAGTGCAGATTGCTGTTTTTTTGCCTATTTCAAGGTTTTGCAGAAAAGGAATATCAAACGGAGTCCAAACGTAATGAAACCTTCGGGAGAGTTATTTTTGGAACAATATCAACACAGAAGACTTGGAGTAAACGCGAGGGAACGAAGGAGGTGGCCACGAGGGTCCAGGGCGTGCCCCCACCCTCGTGGGCCCCCTCTGGATCCCCTGACGCCCTCCTTCCTCCTATATATATCCATATACCTTGAAAACATCGAGGCAATAGGAAAAACCCTAATTGCACCGCCGCAACCTTCTGTTCCCGTGAGATACCATCTTGGGGCCTGTTCCGGAGCTCCGCTGGAGGTGGGGATCTAGCACGGAGTGCTTCTACATCAACAACATAGCCTGACCATGAGTTGTGAGTAGTTTACCACAGACCTTCGGGTCCATAGTTATTAGCTAGATGGCTTCTTCTCTCTTTTTGGGTCTCAATACCAAGTTATCCTCGGTATTCGAGGAGATCTATTCGATTTAATCTTTTTGCGGCGTGTTTGTCGAGATCCGATGAATTGTGGGTTTATGATCAAGATTATCTACGAGAAATATTTGGTTCTTTTTTGAAATCTTTTATGTATGATTATAATATCTTTGCAAGTCTCTTCGAATTATTGGTTTGGTTTGGCCTACTACATCTATAGTTCTTGCAATGGGAGAAGTTCTTGGCTTTGGGTTTAATCGTGCAGTGTCCTTTCCTAGTGACAGTAGGGGCAGCAAGGCACGTATTGTATTGTTGCCATCGAGGATAAAAAGATGGGGTTTATATCATATTGCTTGAGCTTATCCTTCTACATCATGTCATCTTGCTTAAAGCATTACTTTGTTCTTTTGAACTTAATACTCTAGATGCATGCTGGATAGCGGTCGATGTGTGGAGTAATAGTAGTAGATGCAGAATCGTTTTTGGTCTACTTGTCACGGACGTGATGCTTATATATAATGATCATGCCTAGATATTCTCATAACTATGCACATTTCTATCAATTGCTCAAAAGTAATTTGTTCACCCACCGTAGAATTCTGTTATCATGAGAGAAGCCACTAGTGAAACCTATGGCCCCCGGGTCTATTCTCAACATATTAATCTCCAATCTACTTTACTCTGTGTTTTTTACTTTCTGTTCTTATATCCAAAAATATCAAACTATCCTATCTATCAGATCTCACTTTTGTAAGTGACCATAAAGGGATTGACAACCCCTTATCACGTTGGCTGCGAAGTTCTTATTTGTTTGTGCAGGTGCGAGGGACTCGCGCGTGGTCTTCTACTGGATTGATACCTTGGTTCTCAAAAACTAAGGGGAAATACTTATGCTACTGTGCTGCATCACCCTTTCCTCTTCGAGGGAATACAACGCAAGCTCGAGAAGTAGCATAGTGCAACAAGACCAAGACCAGCAGGACAGTAGAACGGAGGTCATCGCAGAGCCCACGGCGGAGTCACCACCAGAGCCTTTGGCAGGCGAAGACCACCTTTTGTGAGGATATCTTGTACTAGCTGCCTCCCTTCAAATTTGGCCGTTGTGGGATCCCTTCCCGCTCAAAATTTGGGAAGAGGACCCTGCCACTATAAATAGGACTAGCCACCACCATTGGGAGGAGATCTCATCGGATGGGGATTTGATCTCATCTTGAGCTGATAGGATCATTGAGACCACCCACACACACCAGAAGCTCACTCGAGCACAAGAACCCCTCTCCTCACGAGGTTGTTCTCCCATGTACTAGTTCTTCCTCAGCCTACAAGGCAATCCACCACACCACACTGGATTAGGGTATTACACCACAATGGTTGCCCGAACCAGTGTAAACCTTGTGTCCCTTGTTCTTTGGATCTGACGAGCTAGGCCTAGGGATCGACAAGTAGACGAGCTAGGGAGGAAGGAGAGATCTTCGTGCGCACCCTAGAGTTCAAACCTCAAGGGTTTTGCCCGAACCCAAGATCTGACACGATCCAGCCGATCCAAGCACCAAACGTATGGCACCTCCGTGTTCAGCACACATTCAGCTCGATGATGTCCCACGAACTCTTGATCCAGTTGAAGTCGAGGGAGAGTTCCGTCAGCACGACGACATGGTGACGGTGATGATGAAGTTACTAG
The DNA here is from genome assembly GCA_902687465.1 of Secale cereale. Taxonomy (NCBI): domain Eukaryota; kingdom Viridiplantae; phylum Streptophyta; class Magnoliopsida; order Poales; family Poaceae; genus Secale; species Secale cereale. The sequence goes on along the minus strand of LR738710.1, from coordinate 546,535,604 downwards.
CGAGGGATTCGCCTAAGCACTACGACGATATGACCGAGGTATGTAACTGTCGAGGGGGGCACCGCACACGGCTAAGAAATCAACTTGTGTGTCTATGGGGTGCCCCATAGTCATGTATATGAAGGAGGGGAGGAGGAGAGGGCCAGCCCTCTCTATGGCGCGCCCAAGGGGGGAGTCCTACTCCCACGAGGAGTAGGTTTCCCCCTTTCCTAGTAGGAGTAGGAGAAGAAGGAAGAGGAAGAGAGGGAGAAGGAAAAAGGGGGGGCCAGCCCCCACCCCGATTCGGATTGGGCTTGGGGGGGGGGGGCGCCCTCCACTTGGTTGCCTCCTCCTCTCTTCCACTAAGGCCCAATAAGTCCCATTGACTCCCCGGGGGGTTCCGGCAACCTCCCGGAACTCGGGTAAATGCCCGAACTCACCCGAAACCATTCCGGTGTGCAAACATAGCCTTCCAATATATTGATCTTTATGTCTCGACCATTTCGAGACTCCTCGTCATGTCCGTGATCACATTCGGGACTCGAAAATACCTTCGGTACATCAAAAATACATAAACTCGTAATACCGATCGTCATCGAATGTTAAGCGTGCGGACCCTACGGGTTCGAGAACTATGTTGACATGACCGAGACTAATCTCCGGTCAATAACCAATAGCGCAACCTGGATGTTCATGGCTCCTACATATTCTACGAAGATCTCTATCGGTCAAACCGCATAACAACATACATTGTTCCCTTTGTCATCGGTATGTTACTTGCCCGAGATTCGATCGTCGGTATCATCATACGTAGTTCAATCTCACCACTGGCAAGTCTCTTTACTCGTTCCGTAATACATCATCTTGTGACTAACTCATTAGTCGTTTGCTTGCAAGGCTTATTACGACGTGTATTACCGAGAAGCCCCAGAGATACCTCTCCGACACTCGGAGTGACAAATCCTATTCTCGATCTATGCCAACACCACAAACACCTACGGAGACACCTGTAGAGCATCTTTATAATCACCCAGTTACGTTGTGACATTTGATAGCACACGAGGTGTTCCTCCGGTATTCGGGAGTTGCATAATCTCATAGTCATAGGAACATGTATAAGTCATGAAGAAATCAATAGCAGTAAAACTAAATGATCATAGTGCTAAGAAAACGGATGGGTCTTGTCCATCACATCATTCTCCTAACGATGTGATCCCGTTGATCAAATGACAACTGATATCTATGGTTAGGAAACAAAACCATCTTTGATTAACGAGCTAGTCTAGTAGAGGCATAGTAGGGACACTCTGTTTTGTCTATGTATTCACACATGTATCAAGTATCCGGTTAATACAGTTCTAGCATAAATAAAAGACATTTATCATGATATATAAGGAAATATAAATAACAACTTTATTGTTGCCACTAGGGCATATTTCCTTCAGTCTTCCACTTGCACTAGAGTCAATAATCTAGATTACATAGTAATGATTCTAACACCCATGGAGTTTTGGTGCAGATCATGTTTTGCTCGTGGAAGAGGCTTAGTCAACGGGTCTGCAACATTCAGATCTGTATGTATCTTGCAAATTTCTATGTCTCCCTCCTTGACTTGGTCGCGGATGGAATTGAAGCGTCTCTAGATGTGCTTGGTTCTCTTGTGAAACCTGGATTCATTCGCCAAGGCTATTGCTCCAGTGTTGTCACAAAACATTTTCATTGGACCTGATGCACTAGGTATTACACCTAGATCGGATATGTACTCCTTTATCTAGTCTCCTTCATTTGCTGCTTCTGAAGCACCTATGTACTCCGCTTCACATGTAGATCCCGCCATGACGCTCTGCTTGGAACTACACCAACTGACAGCTCCACCGTTCAACAAAAATACATATCCGGTTAGAGACATAGAGTCATCCGGATGAGTGTCAATGCGTGAATCGACGTAAACATTTATGATAAGCTCTTTGTCACCTCCATGAAAGAGAAACATATCCTTTTTCCTTTTCAAGTACTTCAGGATGTTCTTGACCGCTGTCTAGTGATCCACTCCTGGATTACTTTGGTAACTCCCTGCTAAACTTATAGCAAGGCACACATCAGGTCTGGTACACAGCATTGCATACATGATAGATCCTATGGCTGAGGCATATGGAATGACTTTAATTTTCTCTCTATCTTCTGCAGTGGTCGGGCATTGAGTATTACTCAACTTTACACCTTGTGACACAGGCAAGAACCCTTTCTTTGACTGATCTATTTTGAACTTCTTCAAAACTTTATCAAGGTATGTGCTTTGTGAAAGTCCAATTAAGCGCCTTGATCTATCTCTATAGATCTTGATGCCCAATATATAAGCAGCTTCACCGAGGTCTGTCATTAAAAAATTCTTATTCAAGTATCCTTTTATGCCATCCAAAATTTTTGTATCATTTCCAATCAACAATATGTCATCCACATATAATATCCGAAATGCTACAGAGCTCGCACTCACTTTCTTGTAAATACATGCTTCTCCAAAAGTCTGTATAAAACCATATGCTTTGATCATCTCATCAAAGAGTATATTCCCACTCAGAGATGCTTGCACCAATCCATAGATGGATCGCTAGAGCTTGCACACTTTATTAGCACATTTACGATCGAGAAAACCTTCTGGTTGCATCATATACAACTCCTCTTTGAAGTATCCATTAAGGAATGTAGTTTTGACATCCTTTTGCTAGATTTCATAATCATAAAATGCTGCAATTGCTAACATGATTCTGACAGACTTAAGCATCGCTACGGGTGAGAAAGTCTCATCGTAGTCAACTCCTTGAACTCGTCAAAAACCTTTCACGACAAGTCGAGCTTTGTAGGCAGTAACGTTACCGTATGCGTGAGTCTTCCTCTTGAAGATCCATTTACTTTCAAAGGCTTGCCGATCATCGGGAAAGTCAACCAAAGTCCACACTTTGTTCTCATACATGGATCCCATCTCAGATTTCATGGCCTCAAGCCATTTTGCGGAATCAGGGCTCATCATCGCTTCCTCATAGTCCATAGGTTCATCATGGTCTAGTAACATGACTTCCAGAACCGAGTTACCGTACCACTCTGGCACGGAACGCACTCTGGTTGACCTACGAGGTTCAGAAGTAACTTGATATGAAGTTTCTTGATCATCATCATTAGCTTCCTCATAGATTGGTGTAGGAATCCCCGGAACTAGTTTCTGTGATGAACTACTTTCCAATTCGGGAGAAGGTATAATTACCTCATCAAGTTCTACTTTCCTCCCACTCACTTATTTCGAGAGAAACTCCTTCTATAGAAAGGATCCATTCTTAGCAACGAATATCTTGCCTTCGGATCTGTGATAGAAGGTGTACCCAACAGTTTCTTTTGGGTATCCTATGAAGACACATTTCTCCGACTTGGGTTTGATCTTATCAGGTTGAATCCTTTTCACATAAGCATCGCAACCCCAAACTTTAAAAAATGACAACTTGGGTTTCTTGCCAAACCATAGTTCATAAGGCGTCGTCTCAACGGATTTAGATGGTGCCCTATTTGACGTGAATGCAGCTGTCTCTAAAGCATAACCCCAAAACGATAGTGGTAAATCGGTAAGAGACATCATAGATCGCACCATATCTAATAAAGTACGCTTACAACATTCGGACACACCATTACGCTGTGGTGTTCCAGGTGGCGTGAGCTGTGAAACTATTCCACATTGTTTCAAATGAAGACCAAACTAATAACCCAAATATTCGCCTCCGCGATCAGATAGTAGAAACTTTATTTTCTTGTTACGATGATTCTCTACTTCACTCTGAAATTCTTTGAACTTTTCAAATGTTTCAGAGTTGTGCTTCATCAAGTAGATATACCCATATCTGCTCAAATCATCTGTGAAGGTCAGAAAAAAAACGATACCCGCCGTGAGCCTCAACACTCACTAGTCGACATACATCAGTATGTATGATTTCCAATAAGTCAGTTGCTCGCTCCATTGTTCCGGAGAACGGAGTTTTAGTCATCTTGCCCATGAGGCATGGTTCGCAAGCACCAAGTGATTCATAATCAAGTGATTCCAAAAGTCCATCAGAATGGAGTTTCTTCATGCGCTTTACACCAATATGACCTAAACGGCTGTGCCACAAATAAGTTGCACTATCATTATCAACTTTGCATGTTTTGGCTTCAATATTATGAATATGTGTATCAATACGATCGAGATCCAACAAAAATAGACCATTCATCAAGGGTGCATGACCATAAAAGATATTACTCATATAAATAGAACAACCATTATTCTCTGATTTAAATGAATAACCGTCTCGCAACAAACAAGATCCAGATATAATGTTCATGCTCAACGCTGGTGTTGGGGAACGTAGTATTTCAAACAATTTCCTATGATCATGCAAGATCTATCTACTAGAAGCATAGCAACGAGAGGCGAGAGTGTGTCTACGTACCCCCATAGACCGAAAGCGGAAGCGTCTAGTGACGCGGCTGATGTAGTCGAACGTCTTCGTGATCCAACCGATCCAAGCACCAAACGTACGGCACCTCCGCGTCCAGCACACGTTCAGCTCAATGATGTCCCATGATCTCTTGATCTAGTTGAGCTTCACGGGAGAGTTTCGTCAGCACGACAGCGTGGTGACAGAGATAATGAAGTTACCGACGCAGGGCTTCGCCTAAGCACTGCAACGATATGACTGACGTATGTTTCTGTGGAGGCGGGCATCGCACACGGCTAAAACAATGTTGCCTGTGTGTTCTAGGGTGCCCCCTGCCCCTGTATATAAAGGAGCAAGGGGGAGGTCCGGTCGGCCCTAGGGGCGCACCATAGAGGGAGTTTTCCTACTCCTAGTAGGAGTATGAATCCCTTTTCCTATTCCTACTAGGTGTATTAAAGGAAGAAGAAGGGAAGAAGGAAGGAGAGGGGCGACCCCCCTACTCCTAGTCCAACTAGGATTCCCTGCGGGGGGCGGCCAGCCCTAGTGTTCTGCCTCTCACTTTCCCTCATGGCCCACTATGGCCCAATACTCCCCCTCGGGGGGGGGGGGGGTCCAGTAACCCCTCCGGCACTCCGGTTTTCTCCGAAATCAGCTAGAACACTTCCGTGTCCGAATATAGCCGTCCAATATATTAATCTTTATGTCTCAAACATTCCGAGACTCCTCGTCATGTCCGTGATCACATCCGGGACTCCGAACTACCTTCGGTACATGAAAACTCATAAACACATAATACCGATCGTCATCGAACGTTAAGCGTGCGGACCCTACGGGTTCGAGAACTATGTAGACATGACGAAGAATAATCTCCGGTCAATAACAAATAGCAGAACCTGGATGCTCATATTGGTTCCTACATATTCTACGAAGATCTTTATCGGTCAAACCGCGTAACAACATATGTTGTTCCCTTTGTCATCGGTATGTTACTTACCCGAGATTCGATCGTCGGTATCATCATACCTAGTTCAATCTCGTTACCGGCAAGTCTCTTTACTCATTCCGTAATACATCATCTCATGACTAACTCATTAGTCGTTTGCTTGCAAGGCTTATTATGAAGTGTATTACCGAGAGGGCCTAGAGATACCTCTCTGACACTCGGAGTGACAAATCATATTCTCGATCTATGCCAACACCACAAACACCTTCAGAGACACCTATAGAGCATCTTTATAATCACCTAGTTACGTCATGACGTTTGATAGCACACAAGGTGTTCCTCCGGTATTCGGGAGTTGCATAATCTCATAGTCATAGGACCATGTAAAAGTCATGAAGAAAGCAATGGCAGTAAAACTAAACGATCAAGTTGCTAAGCTAACGGATGGGTCCTGTCCATCACATCATTCTCCTAATGGTGTGATCCCGTTGATCAAATGACAAATCATGTCTATGGCTTGGAAACATAACCATCTTTGATCAATGAGCTAGTCTAGTAGAGGCATACTAGGGACACTTTGTTTTGTCTATGTATTCACACCTGTACTAAGTTTCCGGTTAATACAATTCTAGGATGAATAATAAACATTTATCATGATATAAGGAAATACAAATAACAACTTTATAATTGCCTCTAGGGCATATTTCCTTTAGTCTCCCTCTTTAACTAGAGTCAATAATCCAGATTACATAGTAATGATTCTAACACCCCCATGGAGTCTTGGTGCTGATCATGTTTTGCTCGTGGAAAAGGCTTAGTTAACGGGTCTGCGACATTCAGATCCGTATGTATCTTGCAAATTTCTATGTCTCCCTCCTTGACTTGATCGCGGATGGAATTGAAGCATCTCTTGATGTGCTTGGTTCTCTTGTGAAACCTGGATTTCTTCGCCAAGGCTATTGCTCCAGTGTTGTCACAAAAGATTTTCATTGGACCCGATGCACTAGATGTTAGACCTAGATCGGATATGAACTCCTTCATCCAGACTCGTTCATTTGCTACTTCCGAAGTAGCTACGTACTCCACTTCACATGTAGATCTCGCCACGGCGCTCTGCTTGGAACTGCACCAACTGACAGCTCCACCGTTCAATAAAAATACATATCCACTTTGTGACTTAGAGTCATCTAGATCACTGTCAAAGCATGAATCGACGTAACCATTTACGATGAACTCTTTGTCACCTCCATAAACGAGAAACATATCCTTTGTCCTTTTCAGGTACTTTAGGATGTTCTTTACTATTGTCCAGTGATCCACTCCTGGATTACTTTGGTATCTCCCTGCTAAACTTATAGCAAGGCACACATCAGGTCTGGTACACAACATTGCATACATGATAGATCTTATGGCTGAGGCATAGGGAATGACTTTCATTTTCTCCCTATCTTCTGTAGTGGTCGGGCATTGAGTCGTACTCAATTTGACACCTTGTAACACAGACAAGAACCCTTTCTTCGACTGATCCATTTTGAACTTCTTCAAAACTTTATCAAGGTATGTGCTTTATGAAAGTCCAATTAATCATCTTGATCTATCTCTATAGATCTTGATGCCTAATATATAAGCAGCTTCACCGAGGTCTTTCATTGAAAAATTCTTATTCAAGTATCCTTTTATGCCATCCAGAAATTCTATATCATTTCTAATCAACAATATGTCATCTACATATAATATCAGAAATGCTACATAGCTCCCACTCACTTTCTTGTAAATACAGGCTTCTCCAAAAGTTTGTATAAAACCATACGCTTTGATCATCTCTTCAAAGCGTATATTCCAACTCCGAGATGCTTGCACCAGTCCATAGATGGATCGCTAGAGCTTGCATACTTTGTTAGCACCTTTAGGATCGACAAAACTTTCTGGTTGCATCGTATACAACTCCTCTTTTAGGTATCCATTTAGGAACGCAGTTTTGACATCCATTTGCCAGTTTTCATAATCATAAAATGCGGCAATTGCTAACATGATTCGAACATACTTACGCATCGCTACGAGTGAGAAAGTCTCATCGTAGTCAATTCCTTGAACTTGCTGAAAACCTTTTGCAACAAGTCCTGCTTTGTAGACAGTAACATTACCATCGGCGTCGGTCTTCCTCTTGAAGATCCATTTATTTTCAATGGCTTGCCGATCATCGGGCAAGTCAACCAAAGTCCACACTTCGTTCTCATACATGGATCCCATCTCAGATTCATGGCCTCAAGCCATTTTGCGGAATCTGGGCTCATCATCGCTTCCTCATAGTTCGTAGGTTCATCATGGTTTAGTAACACGACTTCCAGAACTAGGTTGCCGTATCACTCTGGTGCGGAACGTACTCTGGTTGACCTACGAGGTTTAGTAGTAATTTGATCCGAAGTTTCATGATCATCATCATTAGCTTCCTCGCAAACTGGTGTAGGAATATCTGGAACTAGTTTCTGTGATGTGCTACTTTCCAATTCGGGAGAAGGTACAATTACCTCATCAAGTTCTACTTTCCTCCCACTAACTTCTTTCGAGAGAAACTCCTTCTCTAAAATGGATCCATTCTTGGCAACGAATATCTTGCCTTCGGATCTGTGATAGAAGGTGTACCCAACAGTCTCCTTTGGGTATCCTATGAAGACACATTTCTTTGACTTGAGTTTGAGCTTATCAGGTTGAAGCTTTTTCACATAAGCATCGCAGCCCCAAACTTTAAGAAACGACAACTTTGGTTTCTTGCCAAACCGTAGTTCATAAGGTGTCGTCTCAACGATTTAGATGGTGCCCTATTTAACGTGAATGCAGTTGTCTCTAAAGCATAACCCCAAAACGATAGTGGTAAATCGGTAAGAGACATCATAGATCGCACCATATCTAATAAAGTATGGTTACGACGTTCGGACACACCATTACGCTGTGGTGTTCCGGGTGGTGTGAGCTGTGAAACTATTTCACATTGTTTTAAATGAAGACCAAACTCGTAACTCAAATATTCGCCTCCACGATCAGATCGTAGAAACTTTATTTTCTTGTTACGACGATTCTCTACTTCACTATGAAATTCTTTGAACTTTTCAAATGTTTCAGACTTGTGTTTCATCATATAGATATACCCATATCTGCTCAAATCATGAGTGAAGGTCAGAAAATAACGATACCCCGCATCAATATGTACGATTTGCAACAAATCAGTTGCTCGCTCCATTGTTCCAGAGAACGGAGTTTTAGTCATCTTGCCCCTGAGGCATGGTTCGCAAGCACCAAGTGATTCATAATCAAGTGATTCCAAAAGTCCATGAGTATGGAGTTTCTTCATGCGCTTTACAACAATATGACCTAAACGGAAGTGCCACAAATAAGTTGCACTATCATTATCAACCTTGCATCTTTTGGCTTCAATGTTATGAATATGTGTATCACTACGATCGAGATCTAACAAGAATAGACCACTCTTCAAGGGTGCATGACCATAAAAAATATTACTCATATTAATAGAACAACCATTATTATCATATTTAAATGAATAACTGTCTCGCAATAAACAAGATCCAGATACAATGTTCATCCTTAACGCTGGAACCGAATAACAATTATTCAGGTCTAAAACTAATCCCGATGGTAGATGTAGAGGTAGCGTGCCGACGGCGATCACATCGACTTTGGAACCATTTCCCACGCGCATCGTCACCTCGTCCTTAGCTAATATTTGTTTAATCCGTAGCCCCTATTTTGAGTTACAAATATTAGCAACCGAACCAATATCAAATACCCAGGTGCTACTACGAGCATTAGTAAGGTACACATCAATAGCATGTATATCAAATATACCTTTGTTCACTTTCCCATCCTTCTTATCCGCCAAATACTTGGGGCAGTTCCGCTTCGAGTGTCCAGTCCCTTTGTAGTAGAAGCACTCAGTTTCAGGCTTGGCTCCAGACTTGGTTTTCTTCGCGGGAGTAGCAACTGTCCAGTCCCTTCTTTCTCTTGCCCTTTTTCTTGAAACTTGTGGTCTTGTTAACCATGAACATTTGATGCTCCTTTTTGATTTCTACCTCCGCAGCTTTGAGCATAGAGAAGAGCTCGGGAATTGTTTTCTCCATCTCTTGCATGTTATAGTTCATCATGAAGCCTTTATAGCTTGGTGGCAGTGATTGAAGAACTCTTTCAATAACACTATCTTCATTAACTTTGCAACCAAGTTGAGTAATATGATTGTAGTACCCAGACATTCTGAGCAAGTGTTCACTGATAGAACTATTCTCCTCCATCTTGCAGCTATAGAACTTATTGGAGACTTCATATCTCTCAATTCGGGCATTTGCTTGAAATATTAACTTCAACGATTGGAACATCTCATATGCTCCATGACATTCAAAATGTCGTTGAAGTCCCGATCTAAGCCGTAAAGCATGGCACACTGAACTATCGAGTAGTCATCAGAACGAGCTTGCCAGACGTTCATAACGTCCAGAGTTGCTCCTGTAGTAGGCCTGTCACCTAGCGGTGCTTCCAGGACATAATTCTTCTGTGTAGCAATGAGGATAAACCTCAAATTACGGACTCAGTCCATGTAGTTGCTACCATCATCTTTCAACTTAGCTTTCTCTAGGAACGCATTAAAATTCAGGGAACGGTAGCACGGGCCATTGATCTACAACAACATAGATATACAAAAACTATCAGGACTAAGTTCATGATAAATTAACGTAAATTAATCATATTACTAAAGAACTCCCACTTAGATAGACATCCCTCTAGTCATCTAAATGATCACATGATCCAAATCAACTAAACCATGTCCGATCATCACGTGAGATGGAGTAGTTTTCAATGGGGAACATCTTATGTTGATCATATCTATTATATGATTCATGATCGACCTTTCGGTCTCAAGTGTTCCGAGGCCATGTCTGTACATGCTAGGATCGTCAAGTTTAACCCGAGTATTCTGCATGTGCAAAACTGTCTTACATCCGTTGTATTTGAATGCAGAGCTTATCACACCCGATCATCACATGGTGTCTCGGCATGACGAACTTTCGCAACGGTGCATACTGATACGTCTCCAATATATCTGTATTTTTTTATTGTTCCATGCTATTATATTATCTGTGTTGGATGTTTAATGCGCTTTATTATGCAATTTTATATTATTTTTGGGACTAACCTACTAACCCAAGGCCCAGTGCAAATTCCTGGGTTTTTGCCTATTTCAGTGTTTCGCAAAAAAGGAATATCAAACGGAGTACAAACGGAATGAAACCTTCGCGAGGATCGTTTTTGGAACAAACGCAACCAAGAAGACTTGGAGTACATGCCTGGGGAGCCAGAGGGCGGCCACGAGGCAGGACGGTGCGGCCAGGGGGTAGACGCGCCCCCGCCCTCGTGGGCCCCTCGTAGCTCCACCGACATAATTCTTTGTCATATATATACTCATATACCCTGAAAACATCTGAGAGCACCACGAAACCCTATTTCCACGACCGCAACTTGCTGTACCCGTGAGATCCCATCTTAGGGCGTTTTTCGGAGCTCAACCAGAGGGGGAATCGATCATGGAGGGATTCTACATCAACACCATAGCCTCTCCGATGAGTTTTGGTAGTTTACCACAGACCTTCGGCTCCATAGTTATTAGCTAGATGGCTTCTTCTCTCTCTTTGGATATCAATACAAAGTTCTCCTCGATCTTCTTGGAGATCTATTCGATGTAATACTTTTTGTGGTGTGTTTGTCGAGATTCGATGAATTGTGGGTTTATGATCAAGATTATCTATGAACTATACTAGATTCTTCTCTGAATTCTTATATGCATGATTAAAATATCTTTGCAAGTCTCTTCGAATTATCAGTTTGGTTTGGCCTACTAGATTGATATTTCTTGCAATGGGAGAAGTTCTTAGCTTTGGATTCAATCTTGCAGTGTCCTTTCCCAGTGATAGTAGGGGCAGCAAGGCACGTATTGTATTGTTGCCATCGAGGATAAAAATATGGGGTTTATATCATATTGCATGAGTTTATCCCTCTCATCATGTCATCTTGCTTGAGGCGTTACTTTGTTCTTATGAACTTAATACTGTAGATGCATGCTGGATAGTGGTCGATGTGTGGAGTAATAGTAGTAGATGTAGAATCGTGTCGGGGGAAACTGTCCGCCACGAACACCTATGGGACCGGAGCCCCTTGTCTGTGCGGTACGAGGGCGGAGGGAGCACAAAGAGCAGATCGGAGCGGACGCGCGGGCAGTCTTACCCAGGTTCGGGCCGCACGGATGCGTAAAACCCTACTCCTGCTTGGTTATGTATTGAGTGGGACGCTCGGGAGCTTGAAGAAGCAGCTACACCGTGCGTGAGAGTAGTCTAGGTTTCGAACCCCCTCCACGTTGTGCATGGGCCTCCTTTTATAGTGCAAAGGGGTCACCGACAGGTGTCAACGTAGGAGAAAGGGGTAAAAAATGTAAAAGAGGTGGTAGTTGTAATAGTGCGGGAACAGTGGAGCTACAGTACAGAACAGTGGTCTATACCTACTTTAACAGTGGGGGACAAGGGCATTCAATGCCCGTCGCCGTCGACCCCAAAAGCTCCCGCCTTAGCGTCTCCGTCCGCCACGGCGACGGATTTATCACCGTGGTGTGCCACCGTGTACCCCAGGCTGCACAGCCATCCGCCACGCGTCCCTGGTTAGGCCCCAGGGCGACGCGTGGGCCGATGAGCTGGAGCGCGGGCACACAGCGTGGCCTTCCCGGCAAGCGCCTTGCCGGGGCCTTGATCTTGCCGGGCCCGGGAACTTGCCGCTCCCCGGGCCCCTTGCCGGGGCGCGCATAGCGCCGAGGCAACGCCTTCTAATCTTCCTGGCAAGCTCCTCTTGCCAGGGTCTTGTGTTAGTGGAACAGCCTTGAGCCTGGTACGGCCTTCCCGGCAAGCTCCTCTTGCCGGGATCTCGATCTTCTGTTTTGTATACTTTGTTTTTGAATGGTTTAATAGGAGGCAGGGAGGTCTCCGGCGAGCACGCAGTAAACCTTGCCGCGGGAAGCTGCAACTGCCCGTGCACAAGTTGGGGTACTAGGATACCCCTACCTTAGTACACCGACAGGAGCCCCCGGGCCTGGGCCACACGCGGTGCCGAGCGCTGTTGGGCCAGGCCCAAAACAGTGCACGGGCACCCGCGGCCCGCGGCGCGCCGAATCCGCTTCCATATCCGCCGCACCCCACGGTAACGGCACGCGTCGATTGCGGCGCCGTGGGATGGGACGTGCCCACGATCTCTTAATGGAAAGGGGAAAACGCCCCCCACTCCCCCATAAAAGCAGAGGCAGCGGGCGCGGTTCCCCTCCCTGTGCTCTCATTACGTCGTCTTCTTCCTGCAAAAAGATTCCTTCTTGCGCTCCGCCTCCACAGCTCCGCCGCCGCCTAGCTCTTCGTCCCCTTCCTTCCGCCGCGTCCGCCATGGCCCCAAAGGGCGACAAGGGGAAAGCGGAGAAGTCCAAGAAGGAGAAATCCGAGCAAGCAGCCAAGCTCATCGCTTACCGGAAGCGGAACGTCGTCTTCTCGCCGAAGCTCGGTGTGGACGAACTCTGGAACAAGTACTACTTGTTCTGGTCCAAGCGCACCGATGCGCATCCCCGCACCCGAGCATACCCGGCCGCCGCCAAGGACCACTATCCCGGCGGGTATTACTTCTTTGCTCCCTTTTTCCACTGTGGTCTCTGCCCTCCATTTTCGAACTTCTTCTGTGACATCATGAATACGTATGGCTTCCATCTGCTTGATTTCACCCCCAACGCCATCCTCACCATGGCCGTTTTCGCACATATGTGCGAAAACTTCATAGGAGTCCACCCCAACGTAGCCCTCTTTAGACACTTTTTCACCCCTAGAGCCGAGGCAGATGCCCCTCTCTCCGGATGTATTTCTTGGGTCTTCCGTCTCGGGAAGAAGGGGTCGTACTTGCCGGGGGAGCTCCGCGGCAAGTGGGAGGAATGGCGAGCTGAGTGGTGTTGGATTGTAGAGGACCAGCCGCAAGCTTTCACCGCGCCGCGCACAACGCCTATCGCGCGCGGCAGAGATTGGAGCGAACTAGACTCCGACGACGTCAAGCTCGACATCGCTCTTGTCCGGATCCTCCGTCTTCGGCTGGCCCGGCTGTCTGTTGCCGAGGTGGGCGCAGATTTCCTCCGCCGGCGCATCGCCCCCCTCCAGGACCGGAAGAGGCCGGCCTGGTTGTACGGCGGCCCGGCAGACATTATGCGGCTGCGCCCTGGACTTAATTTTAACTTCACCACTCTGGAGCTGCGCGGGATGGTACGAGAGCTCTTCAAGTACGACCCGGCGCACCCCGAGTGGTTCCGGACTCCCCGGGAAGTGGTGCCGCTCTGCAACAACGCCGCGAGGGACCGAATCCTTGCCATGATGCCGATGTGCGACTCGCATGGCTTGGACCGTTCGTGGATCGCCCCGAAGCCAATCGACGTCCTCAACTTCTACGACAACCTCGTCGAGGTGGCGAGCAACAAGGAGGACCTCAAGCTGCATACGCGGGACACCACCGAGCAGGAGATCGCCTACATAGCTTCCCGGGCTGAGGAGGCCGCCGCAGCCGCGGCGGCAGGAATCTTCGGATTCTCGCCGGAGGAGGCGGAGGCCGAGGAGGCGTCCACCCAGCCGGAAGAGGCGGAGATCCGTCGGTTGCTGAACCTCCCACCCGACGCGCTCGCCGGGGTCCCCTCGTTGAGGCACTCCGGGATCCATGGGATCGCGACGGAGGCCGCGGCAAGGGAGGGAACCGCCGGAGGAAGCAGAGGCGCCGCGAGGGGCGGAGGCGCCAAGGGGAAGAGGGCCGCAGCGCTGGATGCTGGGCCCAGCGAGCCGGCCGAGGCAGAGGAGGAGGAGGAGGAGGAGGCCGAAGACTCCGGCGGATCTACGGAGTTATACGCCGACGACCTCTCCTCGTCGGAGAGCTCCCCGCCTCCGGCAAGCCCGAAGGAGTCCCCGGCAAAGCGCCTCCGCAAGGCGGCGACGGGGGAAAGGGCACAGGCGCCCCGGCAACAGCCACCCCGGCGGGCGGCTCCCCGGGGGAGTCAAGCCGCGCCAAGGCCGTCCGGCGCACCAGCCGCAGCAGAGGCGGGCCGGGCGCGGACCACGACGGAGGCGCCCCGCAGGCCGGCCGCGAGCCGGCAAGGGTCTTCTCGGAGCGGAGCAACGGTTCCGCCCGCCCCTCGGGCGCCGGCAGCCACAGGGGCTGGGTCTTCGCAGCCCCCAGCCCCGGCGAGTACCAAGCGCGCGAGGGAGTCTTCGCCTCCCGCTCCTCGCGTCGACGCGCCCACGGTGGAGTACGACTTCTCCGCCCTGAGCGAGGACGACGAGGAGGACCAGGAGTAAGGATCCGAGATTCTTCATCTTCTTAATTCTTGTCTTGAGCTTCTGTTGATGCTAACTCTATCTTCTGTTTTGGTTTCAGGACCCTGGCCCACCGCGCCGCGAAGAAGGCCAAGGCGCCCGAGGCCGAGGTCGCGGAGGACTCGGCAGCGGCGGCAGCGGAGGGCGCGCCGGAGCCGAGCCTGCCGGACTCTGGCACTGCTCCGATGAGCAGCCCCCAGCGCAGCCCGCAGCGCAGCCCCCAGCGTAAGTCTGGGGTTCTTTCTTTTTGCTTGTCGGGGTGCGTCTGAGGTTTTTGACTTTGTCTTCATGTTTTGACATTTCTTGTTTCGTTTCGTGCAGAGGAGGAGCCGCAGCGGGAAGAGCGCCCGGAGACCACCGCCGAGGAGCTGCAGGCACCGCCATCCCCGCCAAGGCAGGACTCTCCGGCAAGGGAGAGTGCTCCGTCAAGGGCGGGTACTCCGCCAAGGCAGAGTACCCCGCCAAGGACGAGCAGCCCGGCAAGGGCGGCCACTCCGCCAAGGCCAAGTTCCCCGGCGAGGGCAACTACTCCGACGAGGCCGAGCTCCCCGGCGAGGGAGCCCGTCGCCGAGGACGCCCGCCAAGGTAACCTTTATAACTTGTCTTCTTGGCTTGTCTTTTTTGGATATTTGCTTGAGTCTTGAATTTCTTTGTCTTCTTCTTCTTTCTAGATCTTCCTCCTCCTGCGCCTATGGAGACGGAGGTAATCATTCTCGAGGAGGAGGACGCGCAGGGCGGTGGCGGCGACGCTCCAGTCGTCGAGGAGGTGGGCGAGGCCGCCGAGCCGGCCGCGCAAGAGACCGCTCCGGCTGCGGATGCAGCGGCCGGGGAGGGAGA
This sequence comes from Secale cereale, assembly GCA_902687465.1. NCBI lineage: Eukaryota > Viridiplantae > Streptophyta > Magnoliopsida > Poales > Poaceae > Secale > Secale cereale. The sequence goes on along the minus strand of LR738710.1, from coordinate 546,519,960 downwards.
CGGTGGCCGCACCGCCGACCCGGAGGTGGCGGGAGCATCGGATGCTGCGCCGGCCACCGGTCCCTCCACCGGCGAGGAGCAAAGGTTTTATCTTGAGGCCCCCAATGGCGTCTTCATCCAGATGCCGTGGGGGTCCTCGTCGCGAGCTCCTGCGGAAGGCGAGGCGTTCGACGGAGAGGTCCTCGCCTCCGCAGGCCTGAAGATAGTCCAGGCGCCCGGTGGAGGTGAGGGGCCCGAGGAGGAGCGATTGCTTCATCAACTCCTGGCCCTTTATCGGGCCAGGCAAGCAAAGCTCGCTTCCCGGGAGGCTCTTGCCGCCAAGGCTGCGGCGGAGATGGAGAAGCGTGCGGCGGAGCTCAGCGCCGCCAACCAGGCTGCTCTCCGCCAGGTGGCGGAGGAGCGAGAGCGTCTCGCCGGCGAGTACCAAGAGTGGGTACTCGAGAGGGCCGAAGCCGATGAACAGCAGCGCCTCGCCGGGGTGGAGATGTCCCGGCGAGAGGGAGAGCTCGCGCAGCGGAAGGTGGATCTGGATTCTCATGAAGAAGACCTTGCCGCTCGCGAGGCTGCCCTTGGCGGGGAGCTGAAAGAGGCGAAGGCCGCCGCGGCTGCCGCGGAGGACGCCAAGAAAGAGCTCGCCGCCAAGGTTGAACAACTGGAGAAGGCGATGAAGGTGAGCACCGAGAAGGTTGCCGCGCTCATCCTGGAGCGCGAGAAGGATGCGCACACCAACTCAGAGCTCCAGGTGAGTTTGTCCCAGAGGGGTGACGAGCTGAAGGCCGCCAAGGATTCTATTGAAGACTTGGAGCTGAAGGTCACCACCCTGAAGGAATCGCTTGATGCTGCCCGGGCCCAGGAGGCAAAGCTGAAGGATGAGCTCCGCAAGGAGCGAACCTTGATGGAGAGCGTCAACAAGGCCTCCGAGCTCTTCCGGCAGACTATCGAGGTGTGGACCGAAGAGCTGGTTTCTTCTGCGTCCAACATTGACCAGGAGTTGCTTGCTTTGAAGGTTGAACATCTTATCTACTCGCCGGATCCAGATCTCCCGCACAGCGCCAAGCTCAGCCTCTTCTTCAGAGGGGTCGCTCCGGCCCTTGCAGGTCTCCGGAACCGCATCCCCGCGCAGCTGGCCGAGGAGTCGCGCCGTCTCTGCGCGGGAACTCTGGAGCGGGTCTTGACGAAGATCGTGTACCGCAACCCGGGGATCAACCTCACGAACGTTCTTCGCAGCTTGCCGGCAGATGCGGACACGGAGGCCCTGAAGGAGCAGGTCGGCCACATCATCGCCAAGGTGGCAAAGCTTGGCAGGAAGGAGGGCGACCGCGTAGACTAGGGCCCCATTTATCTTTATCTTTTTGTTGCTGCACATTATGTTATGAACTCATTAGTCCATTGCGACAAGTTATCCTTGTAAGATATTTGCTTTACTTCAATCGATCAGTGCAATGTTATCTTCCTTGTTCCCATCTTTGACTTTGTATGTTTTTCACCCTACGCTCCCGGGGAGCTTGCCGGCAAGGGGCCCTTGCCGCGAGCGCTGAGCGCTGGACTCTGAGCAGCCTGCTGGCCAAGGTCCTCGCCGGCAAGCAACCTCGCCGCAGCAAGTCGCAACGCACTTAGCTTGCTGAGTGTACTCGGAAACGAGGCAAGGGCGCGACACTTGTCGCAGCTCACTTAAATCGTTGAGTGGACTCGAAAACAAGATAAGGGTGCGGCAAGCTATGGGTAGGTTCCTCCGCGCACAGGTTTTCTATACAAAGTGTGATCGTTCAAGGAAGACAACCAAAATTTAAAATTAGAACTGGTCAAATTCTAACAACTTATCTTTCATATGCTGCTTGCTGCTTGCTTATGTTGCTTGCTTTCCGGTAAGGCTCTTCTTACTTGAACGGCACTTAGTTCCTCCTCCATCTCCTTCCCCCCCCGGCAAACTTGTGCGCGAGGAACGTTCCTTCTGCTTAAGAGAAAAAGGAAAAGGAGAGGGAAACAAGCATATTGCCTTTCGGCGTAATAGTGCTTACCGAATGTCTAAGTGTTGCATCAAATGCCAAATAAAACATGCAAATAGCAAAGAGAAGCATGCGAAAGGCAATCGATGCAAAAAACACGAAATCTTTACTGATGCACGGGGTCTGCGCCCGGCTTTGTACAAAGGGTTACATGCAACAGCGGCAAGGCTTGTACAAAAGGTGGTTGCCGGAGCGGATCACGGCAACCGCGCCTTAGGGGTGAAACTTGCGAAGATGCTCTATGTTCCAGGAGTTGCTCACCGGTAAGCCTTCTTCGGTCTCGAGGCGGACAGCGCCGGGCCTCGTAACTTGTCTCACCCGATAAGGGCCTTCCCACTTCGGCGTCAACTTGTTGGAATTCTTGGCGGACTGAATACGCCGAAGAACAAGGTCGCCTTCCTCGAGACTCCTGGCCTTGACTTTGCGGCTATGGTAGCGACGCAAAGCTTGCTGGTATCGAGCAGCTCGTACAGCAGCCTGGAGACGTCCCTCCTCAAGGAGCAATGCGTCATCTTGCCGCAGTTGCTCTTGCTCGAGCTCATCATAAGCGAGCACTCGAGGAGATCCGTATACGAGTTCCGTGGGGAGAACTGCTTCTGCTCCATAGACTAGAGCAAAAGGTGTCTGTCCGGTGGCTCGACTTGGTGTCGTTCTGATTGACCAAAGAGCCGCCGGGAGCTCCTCTATCCAATTCCTTCCGCACTTGCGCAGCCTGTCAAAGGTCCTTGTCTTGAGTCCGCGCAGCACTTCAGCATTTGCCCTCTCCGCTTGGCCGTTGCTCCTCGGGTGGGCAACAGAAGCGAAACAGACCTTGGCGCCAAGGTCTTGGACGTACTGCATGAAGGTGCGACTAGTGAATTGCGTACCGTTGTCGGTGATGATCCTGTTAGGGATCCCGAAACGGCAAACAATCGACCTGAAGAACCTGACTGCTGACTGTGCTGTCACCTTTCTCACTCGCTCTACTTCTGGCCACTTTGTGAACTTGTCGATTGCAACGTACAAGTACTCAAAGCCCCCGACAGCGCGAGGGAAAGGGCCGAGGATATCGAGCCCCCAGACCGAGAAGGGCCATGACAAAGGGATTGTTTGGAGAGCTTGAGCTGGCTGATGAATTTGCTTTGCATGGAACTGGCACGCTTCACACTTGGTTACTAGTGCAGTTGCATCTTGGAGGGCTTCTTGCCAAAAGAACCCTTGCCGGAAAGCTTTCCCGGCAAGCGCCCTTGCGCCAATGTGGTGGCCGCATATGCCTCCGTGTATTTCTGCCAACAGCTTCTGTCCATCTTCTCTGGAGATGCATTTCAACCTGACACCGTTGAGTGTTCTTCTGTACAGTTCGTTATCCACAAACTGATACATACTTGACTGCCTGGTTATCTTCTCTATCTCTTGAGGGTCGTCGGGAAGTTCTCCAGTTTGCAGAAAACGGACGATCTGCTGTGCCCATGCCGGAGCCCGGGGCTCGACGGCAAGGACTAAAGGCTCGAGGGCCGCTGCGGGAACCTCAGCTTCTACGGCAAGGACCTCTGGTCCTGTCGGAGCTGACGGTCCCCCGGCAAGCTCGCCGGGGCGAGGCTTGTCGGGAACACTCGCTTCAACTGTACAAGCCCGAGGGCTCGCAGGAGCAAACTGTTCCTCAGCGTTGTTGTTGATCTTGGGAACTTTGGCGGCGGGCACAGGAAGATCCGCCGGCAAGTAGTCGCCGGAGACCAACTTTCTTTTCTTGGACTGCCCAATTGATGGTGTGACTGATGGTTGAGTCAGCTTGAGCAAAAAGGTCCCTGGTTCCACAGGTAACTTCATTGCGGCGCACTTTGAAAGGCCATCTGCAATCTCATTTTGGGCTCTTGGGACGTGCTCCATCTGCAAACCTTCAAAGTGCTCTTCAAGCTTTCTCACCTCATCGACATACGCTTCCATCAAAGGACTCTGATAGCTTTTGTTAACTTGTCGGACCACCAACTGAGAATCTCCCCGCACAATCAGCTTTCTGATCCCAAGTTCGGCCGCAATCCTGAGGCCGGCAAGCAAGCCTTCATATTCTGCAGTGTTGTTTGTCGCTTGCTCCCTGGGAAAGTGCATCTGGATAACATATTTGAGGTGCTCTCCGGTGGGCGCGATGAGTACCACGCCGGCACCGGCGCCTTGCAGCGAGAAGGCACCGTCAAAATACATTACCCATTCACTTGTCGCTTCTTGCACGGGTATACTTGTTTCTTGAACTTCTTCTTCTGGCGTTGGGGTCCATTCAGCGATGAATTCTGCCAAAGCTCGGCTCTGTATGGTTGAAGTACTTTCAAACTTGAGTCCAAAGCTTGACAGTTCCAGTGCCCACTCGACAATCCTGCCTGTTGCCTCTGGATTGTGCAATATCCTCTTCAACGGAAAGCGAGTGACCACCGTTATCTCATGGGCTTGGAAGTAGTGACGCAGCTTTCTTGAAGCCATGAGGAGGCCGAAAAGCAATTTTTGCACACCAGAGTACCTCGATCTAGCTCCCTGGAGAAGGGAACTTACAAAGTACACCGGGCGCTGCACCATCTTCTTCCGCACCTCTCCTTGTTCCTGCGCAGAGTCTTCCTTGTCGGGGCCAGAGCTTGTCGGGGCAGCCCCCTGCTTGTCGCTAGATTCGCTTGCCGGTGATGCTGACTCCTCGTCGGACTCCCTCTCCGCTACTAACGCAGCACTAACCACCTGGTTGGTTGCCGCTAAGTATAGCAACAACTTTTCCTGTGGTTTAGGTGCGACAAGTATAGGAGTGGAGGACAGGTACCGTTTCAAATCCTGCAACGCCGCCTCCGCTTCCGGAGTCCACTTCATGGGACCTGCCTTCTTCAAGATTTTGAAAAAAGGTAGGGCGCGTTCTGCGGATTTTGAAATGAACCTACTGAGGGCAGCAACGCAACCTGCAAGCCTTCTGACATCCTTGACGCGCTTCGGGGCTTCTATCTGCTCGATGGCTTTGATCTTGTCGGGGTTGGCTTCAATCCCCCTCTGTGATACAAAGAACCCGAGAAGCTTGCCGGAGGGGACTCCAAAGACGCACTTCTCGGGGTTCAGCTTGAGTTGTATCCTGCGCAGGTTCTGAAACGTTTCTTCCAAGTCTTGAATCAGTGTTTCTTTGCTCTTGCTCTTCACCACGATGTCATCCATGTAGGCTTCTACATTCCTGTGGATCTGTGGCTCAAAAGCAGTGTACACTACCCTTGCAAAAGTTGAGCCTGCATTCTTCAGTCCAAATGGCATGCGGATAAAGCAATAGGTGCCACATGGAGTGATAAATGCAGTCTTCTCTTCATCTTCCTTAGCCATGAAAATCTGGTGATAGCCTGAGTATGCATCAAGAAAACAGAGTAGCTCACATCCGGCGGTGGAGTCAACGATCTGGTCAATGCGCGGCAAAGGGAAGGGATCCTTGGGACATGCTTTATTGACATCAGTGAAGTCTATACACAGTCTCCACTTCCCGTTGGCCTTGCGCACGACGACTGGGTTTGCCAACCACGTCGGATGGATCACACCTCTAACTAGGCCTGCTGCCTCTAGTTTCTTGATCTCCTCATTGATGAACTCTTGGCGCTCCACGGCTTGCTTCCTCACTTTTTGCTTAATGGGCCGCGCATGAGGGCAGACAGCAAGCTTGTGCTCAATCACCTTCCTGGGAACACCGGGGATGTCAGATGGTTGCCAAGCAAACACATCGACATTCGCCCGCAGGAAGGCGACGAGCGCGCTTTCCTATTTGCTGTCAAGGGTGGCACTGATGGTGAAGGTACCACCAGTGCCATCCTCCTTTGCGGACACTTTCTTGGTCGCCGGAGGAGCAGCCATTCCTTTCTTGCTCTTGCCGGTGGAGCTCGATGGAACGTCCTCGACGGCGGCGCAGCACTCCGAAGAGGTGCGGTTGCCGGAGTGGGTCCCAGAGCACTTGCCGGACTTGGTCTTCGTCTTCTTCCCCCCGGGAGCTTCAGCGGCAAGAGTATCCTTCTCGGCCGCAGCTGCCGCATCCCGGTAAATCTTGTCGGCGCAAATAAGCGCATCTTTCTTGTCGCTATGGACAGTGATGACGCTTATCGGCCCCGGCATCTTCAGCACGTTATAGGCGTAGTGGGAAGCTGCCATGAACTTGGCGAGGGCGGGACGGCCGAGTATTCCATTGTAGGGCAATGGAATATCGGCAACGTCAAAAGTGATGCGCTCAGTCCTGAAGTTGAGCTCCCCGCCAAAGGTCACCGGCAGAGTAATCTTTCCCTTGGGCTTGCTCCTTCCCGGGTTGATTCCTTGGAACGAACCGGTCTCTTCGAGCTCGCCGTCTTGAATCTGGAGTTTCTTGATCACAGCAGAGGAGATCAAGTTTAGCCCGGCCCCGCCGTCAACCAACATTTTGGTGACCTTGAGGTTGCGGATGGTGGGGGAAACCAGCATCGGCAAGCACCCGACCGCCGTGGTGCGGTCAGGGTGATCCTCAAGGTCAAAAATGATGGGCGTGCTGGACCATTTGAGGAGCCTGCGCGACTCCACGGGCGGCTCCGCTGCATTCACCTCACGCACCCACTGTTTCAGCTGGCGGTGGGAGGTGTGCAGAGAGGCGCCACCGTCGACGCACAAGACCTCCGTGGCTTTCTGGAACTCCTGCTCGCTGTTCTCGTCGTCCTCCATGTCTTCATCGTCGTCTTCGTCGTTGTCGCGGCCCCGGGGAGGTCGATCTCCTTGCCGCTGCTTGGCCTTGCCGCGGCGTCCTCCCCGGCCATTGAATGGCCGCTTCTTGCTGGGCTCTTCCCCGCCACCTTGGGCCTTCTCCTTGTCGCGCCTCTCGTACTCAGCTTTTTGCTGCTCGACGAGGTACTCGACGCGCTTGCAGTTGGAGAGGTCGTGACCCTTGGTGCGGTGAATCTTACAGTATTGCTTGTCGGAGCTACCCGGCTTGTCGGCCGCCGCCGCAGGGGCAGGCTCCTTGCCGGAGCCGCCGGCCTGCGCTTGCTTGGCGGGGGCCTCCTTGCCGGACTTCTCGACGGCAAGCACTTCCTTCTTGCCCTTCTTCCTGTTGTTCCGCCGCCGGCTCTTCTTTGCCGGGGCGGCGTTGTCGCTGTCGCTTCCCCCTACGCCAGCATCCTCCCCGGGGAGTTTCCTCCCCTCTTCTGCACGGGCGCACTTGTCGGCAAGAGCGTAGAGCTCGCTGACGTCCCTGATCTTGGTCATCGCCATCTCCTCACGCATGCGGCGGTTACGCACGTTCTGATGGAACGCGCTGATAACCGCAGCAGGGTGAACGTCGGGGATGTTGTGCTGTACCCGGCTGAAGCGTTGGATATACTTGCGCAGGGGTTCGCCTTCCTTCTGGGCCAAAATGTGGAGATCGCTCTCCTGACCGTGGGGTTTGTGGCCGCCGGTGAAGGCGCCAACAAACTGATGGCAGAGGTCGGCCCAAGAAGAGATAGAGCCTTCCGGCAAGTGCATGAGCCACGAACGGACGTTCGGCTTCAGCACGAGCGGGAAGTAGTTGGCTAAGATCTTCTCGTCGCGCCCCCCGGCAGCTTGCACTGCTATAGTGTAGACGCTGAGGAACTCCGAGGGGTGCGTCTTGCCGTCGTACTTCTCCGGCACGTCGGGCTTAAAGTTCTTCATGCTGGGCCACTGGACGCGCCGCAGCTCGCGGGTGAACGCAGGGCAGCCTGCCGCGTACGGCAAGTCGCCTGGTTCACCGGGCGCGGGTGCGTCGACAGTGTTCCCAGCTCTCTTGTCAGATTGTCGCCGAGCTTCTCGGCGGCGCTCGATCGTGGTCCGAGCGTCTTCATCTCGCCGGTCGTCGAGGACCTGGCGCTGGTCCCGACGGGCCCGCGGGTCCGACGAGGCTGTGGAGCCGTCGTCGGGATTGTTCCGGCGGGGCGGCGTCTTCTGCTTCTGCGGCGGGGAGTGCACGCTTGTCGCACCCCCGGCAGTCTTGTCGCCGATAGCCTTCGTCTTCTCAGCCTGCCGCGGCCGTGAGGCCGACGGCTGCTGCGGAGAGTCGTTGTTGGCGAAGTCTATCAGGCTCCGGATAGTGGCCCTCCATTCCTCGGCCTTGTCGGCCGCTGGAGGAAAATTGAGGAGCAGCTGCGCCCTTGCGAGCGCTTCTGCCGGAGTAGTGGGGAACGCGGGCGAGCGGTGCGAGGAGCGGGACACGCTCGGACTTCTAACGACGTTAGAAGGAGCGGGGTCCCGCGCTGGCGCCTTCGCTTTGCTTGTGCCCGGACGGGGGTCCGGGGCGTCCCGCGAACCTCCAGTATGGCCTTGTCCCAGCAAGCGGATACCACCTCCCGTGGTATGGCGCTGCGGGGTCATCGTGTGCTGTGATGGACGCGGCGCGTCCACGGAGACCGAGGTCCGGTCATCCGTCTTGTTCTTGGATCTGGTGGCACCGTGAGTGTCCTCGCCGGCAACCACCCTTCCGACGGCGTCTCCCCCGCCCACCGTTGGCTCTGGTGGCGGCGGGTGAGAGGCAGACGGGCCCCCGACCTCCGAAGGCTTCTTCTTCGGGGCCATGGAGTTGTCGCTGATGAAGTTGGAGAGGTTGATGAAGAATGCGCCCGCGCGAACGCCGGATCAGGTTCGCACAACCTCGACGCCCCCTACCTGGCGCGCCAAAGATGTCGGGGGAAACTGTCCGCCACGAACACCTATGGGACCGGAGCCCCTTGTCTGTGCGGTACGAGGGCGGAGGGAGCACAAAGAGCAGATCGGAGCGGACGCGCGGGCAGTCTTACCCAGGTTCGGGCCGCACGGATGCGTAAAACCCTACTCCTGCTTGGTTATGTATTGAGTGGGACGCTCGGGAGCTTGAAGAAGCAGCTACACCGTGCGTGAGAGTAGTCTAGGTTTCGAACCCCCTCCACGTTGTGCATGGGCCTCCTTTTATAGTGCAAAGGGGTCACCGACAGGTGTCAACGTAGGAGAAAGGGGTAAAAAATGTAAAAGAGGTGGTAGTTGTAATAGTGCGGGAACAGTGGAGCTATAGTACAGAACAGTGGTCTATACCTACTTTAACAGTGGGGGACAAGGGCATTCAATGCCCGTCGCCGTCGACCCCAAAAGCTCCCGCCTTAGCGTCTCCGTCCGCCACGGCGACGGATTTATCACCGTGGTGTGCCACCGTGTACCCCAGGCTGCACAGCCATCCGCCACGCGTCCCTGGTTAGGCCCCAGGGCGACGCGTGGGCCGATGAGCTGGAGCGCGGGCACACAGCGTGGCCTTCCCGGCAAGCGCCTTGCCGGGGCCTTGATCTTGCCGGGCCCGGGAACTTGCCGCTCCCCGGGCCCCTTGCCGGGGCGCGCATAGCGCCGAGGCAACGCCTTCTAATCTTCCTGGCAAGCTCCTCTTGCCAGGGTCTTGTGTTAGTGGAACAGCCTTGAGCCTGGTACGGCCTTCCCGGCAAGCTCCTCTTGCCGGGATCTCGATCTTCTGTTTTGTATACTTTGTTTTTGAATGGTTTAATAGGAGGCAGGGAGGTCTCCGGCGAGCACGCAGTAAACCTTGCCGCGGGAAGCTGCAACTGCCCGTGCACAAGTTGGGGTACTAGGATACCCCTACCTTAGTACACCGACAAATCGTTTTGGTCTACTTGTCACGGACGTGATGCCTATATACATGATCATGCCTAGATATTCTCATAACTATGCGCTCTTCTATCAATTGCTCGACAGTAATTTGTTCACCCACCGTAGAATTTGCTATCTTGAGAGAAGCTACTAGTGAAACCTATGCCCCCCGGGTCTATCTTCCATCATATTAATCTTCAGTCAACAAGCTATCTTGTATTTTGCAATCTTTACTTTACAATCTATACAAAAAAAATACCAAAAATATTTATCTTACTATCTCTATCAGATCTCACTTTTGCAAGTGCCCGTGAAGGGATTGACAACCCCTTTATCGCGTTGGTTGCAAGGTTCTTATTTGTTTGTGCGGGTACGAGGGATTTGAGTGTAGTCTCCTACTAGATTGATTCCTTGGTTTTCAAAAACTGGGGGAAATACTTACGCTACTTTGCTGCATCACCCTTTGCTCTTCAAGGGAAAACCAACACATGCTTAAGAGGTAGCAAGAAGGATTTCTGGCTCCGCTGCCGGGGATCTCTACGCACAATTCATATACCAAGTACCCATCACAAACTTTTATCCCTCGCATTACATTATTTGCCATTCGCCTCTCGTTTTCCTCCCCCCCACTTCACCTTTGCCGTTTTATTCGCCCTTCTTTTCTGTTCGCTTGCTTCTTGTTTGCTTATGTGTTGGATTGTTTGCTCATCACTATGGCTCAAGACAATACTAAATTGTGTGACTTTTCGAATACCAACAATAATGATTTTATTAGCACTCCGATTGCTCCTATTACCGATGCATAATCTTGTGAAATCAATGCTGCTCTGTTAAACCTTGTTATGAAAGATCAATTTTCTAGCCTTCCTAGTGAAGATGCCGCTACCCATCTAAACAACTTTGTTGATTTGTGCGATATGCAAAAGAAGAGAGATGTTGACAATGATATTTTGAAATTGAAGCTCTTCCCATTTTCGCTTAGAGATCGTGCTAAAACTTGGTTCTCTTCTTTGCCTAAAAATAGTATTGATTCATGGAATAAGTGCAAAGATGCCTTTATCTCTAAGTATTTTCCTCCCGCTAAGATTATCTCACTTAGAAACGATATTATGAATTTTAAGCAACTTGATCATGAGCATGTTGCACAAGCTTGGGAGAGGATGAAATTAATGATACATAATTGCCCTACACAAGGTTTGAACTTGTGGATGATTATACAAAACTTTTTATGCTCTGGATTGAATTTTGCTTCTAGAAATCTTTTAGATTCGGCGGCGGGAGGCACTTTCATGGAAATCACTTTTGGAGAAGCTATTAAACTCCTAGATAATATTATGGTTAATTAATCTCAATGGCACACTGAAATATCCACTAGTAAAAAAGTCCATGCGATTGAAGAGATTAATGTTTTGAGTGAAAAAATGGTTGAACTTATGAAATTATTTCCTAATAAGAGTGTTTCTTCTGATCCTAATGATATGCCTTTGTCCACATTGATTGAGAATAATAATGAATCTATGGATGTGAATTTTGTTGGTAGGAATAATTTTGGTAACAATGCTTATAGAGGAAACTTTAATTCTAGGTCGTTCCCTAGTAATTCCTCTAATAATTATGGTAATTCCTAAAACAACTCTTATGGAAATTTTAGTAAGATGCCCTCTGATTTTGAGACTAGTGTTAATGAATTTATGAATTCGCAAAAGAATTTCAATGCTTTGCTCGAGGAGAAATTGCTTAAGATTGATGAGTTGGCTAGGAACGTGGATAGAATTTCTCTTGATGTTGATTCTTTGAAACTTATATCTATTCCACCTAAGCATGATATCAATGAGTCTCTCGAAGCCATGAGAATTTCCATTGATGAGTGCAAAGAAAGAACCGCTAGGATGCGTGCTAAAAGAGATTGCTTTGTGAAAGCGCGTTCTTCCAGTTTAGAGGATCATAAAGATGAAGATCTCAAAGTGATTGATGTGTTCCCTATTAAATCCTTGTTTTCTAATATGAATCTTGATAAAGATGGGACTGGAGATGAGTCAACTTTAGTTAAAAGGCGTCGAAATGATTCGGAGTTTTTAGATCTTGATGCGAAAATGGTTAAAAGTGGGATTAAAGAGGTCAAAACTTTACATATCAATGAACCCACTATTTTGGATTTCAAGGAATTTAATTATGATAATTTCTCTTTGATAGATTGTATTTCCTTGTTGCAATCCATGCTAAATTCTCCTCATGCTTATAGTCAAAATAAAGCTTTTACCAAACACATTGTTGATGCTTTAATGCAATCCTATGAAGAAAAAGTTGAATTAGAATTTTCTATCCCTAGAAAACTATATGATGAGTGGGAACCTACTATTAAAATTAAGATTAAATATTATGAATGCTATGCTATGTGTGATTTGGGTGCTAGTGTTTCCACAATTCAAAAAACTTTGTGTGATATGTTAGGGTTCCATGAACTTGATGATTGTTCTTTAAATTTGCATCTTGCTAATTCTACCATTAAGAAACCTATGGGAAGGATTAATGATGTTTTTATTGTTGCAAATAGGAATTATGTGCACGCATATTTCATCGTTCTTGATATAGATTGCAATCCCGCATGTCCTATTGTTCTTGGTAGACATTTCCTTAGAACGATTGGTGCAATCATTGATATGAAGGAAGGAAATATTAGATTCCAATTTCCATTAAGGAAAGGTATGGAACACTTTCCTAGAAAAAAAAATCAAATTACCTTATGAATCTATTATGAGAGCCACTTATGGATTGCCTACCAAAGATGGCAATACCTAGATCTATTCTTGTATCATGCCTAGCTAGGGGCGTTAAACGATAGCGCTTGTTGGGAGGCAACCCAACTTTATTTTATTTTATTTTACTTTTGTTTAGTAATAAATAATGCATCTAGCTTCTGTTTAGATGTGGTTTGGTGTTTTAATTAGTTTTGTGCCAAGTAGAACCTTTGGGAAGACTTGGGTGAAGTCTTTGTGATCATGCTGTAAAAAACATGAAGTCTTTGTGATCATGCTGTAAAAAACATAAACTTTTGCACTCACGAGATTTGCCACCAGATTTTACTGCAGAGTGCTATTTGGTTGATTATTTTTGTAGATGATAGACAAATTCCTCATGTTTACCAATTTATTTCAATGTTTTTGGAGTTACAGAAGTATTCGAAAGCTACAGATTAATACAGACTGTTCTGTTTTTGACAGATTCTGTTTTTCGTGTATTGTTTGCTTATTTTGACGAATCCATGGCTGGTATCGGGGGGGGGGGGTACGAACCATAGAAAAGTTGGAATACTATAGTTTTAAAACCAATATAAATAAAGAATGAGTTCAATACAGTACCTTAAGGTGGTGGTTTGTTTTCTTATACTAACGGAGCTCACGAGGTTTTCTGTTAAAGTTTTGTGTTGTGTAGTTTTCAAGTTTTTGGGTAAGGATTTGATGGACTATGGAACAAAGAGTGGCAAGATCCTAAGCTTGGGGATGCTCAAGGCACCCCAAGGTAAAATTCAAGGACAACCAAAAGCCTAAGCTTGTGAATGCCCCGGGAAGGCATCCCCTCTTTCGTCTTCGTCTATCGGTAACTTTACTTGAGACTATATTTTTATTGACCACATGATATGTGTTTTTCTTGGAGCATCTTGTGTGATTTGAGTATTTTCTTTTTAGTTTACCACAATCATCCTTTCTGTACACACCTTTTGAGAGAGACACACATGAATCGGAATTTATTAGAATACTCTCTGTGCTTCACTTATATCTTTTGAGCTAGATAGTTTTGCTCTAGTGCTTCACTTATATCTTTTTAGAGCACGATGATGGTTTTATTGTATAGAAATTATTGATCTCTCATGCTTCCCTTATATTATTTTGAGAGTCCCTTTGAACAGCATGGTAATTTTCTTTGGTTATAAAATTAGTCCTAATATGATAGGCATCCAAGATGGGTATAATAAAAACTTTCATATAAAGTCCATTGAATACTATGAGAAGTTTGATACTTGATGATTGTTTTGAGACATGAGGATGGTGATATTATAGTCATGTTAGTGGAGTAATTGTGAATTTGAGAAATACTTGTGTTAAAGTTTGTGATTCCCGTAGCATGCACGTATGGTGAACCATTATGTGATGAAGTTGGAGCATGATTTATTTATTGATTGTCTTCCTTTGTCTGGAGGATGGGATTGCGCGATGGTTAAATATTACCAACCCTTCCCCTAGGAGAATGCGTTTAGCTCTTTGTTTTGATAACTTGTAGATTTTTGCAAAAAGTATATGAGTTCTTTATGACTAATGTTGAGTCCATGGATTCTACGCACTCTCACCCTTCCACCATTGCTAGCCTCTCTTGTACCACTCAAATTTTGCCAGTACCATACACCCACCATATACCTTCCTCAAAACAGCCACCATACCTACCTATTATGGATTTTCCATTGCCATTCTGAGATATATTTCCATGCAACTTTTCACAGTTCTGTTCATTATGACACACTTCATCATTGTCATATTGACATGCATGATCATGTAGTTGACATTGTATTTGTGGCAAGGCCACCATGCATAATTTTTCATACATGTCACTCTTGATTCATTGCACATCCCGGTACACCGTTGGAGGCATTCACATAGAGTCATATTTTATTCTAGCTTCGAGTTGTAATCTTTGAGTTGTAAGTAAATAAAAGTGTGATGATCTTCATTATTAGAGCATTGTCCCAGTGAGGAAAGGATGATGGAGATGATGATTCCCCCACAAGTCGGGATGAGACTCCGGACTAAAAAAAGAGGCCATAAAAAAGGAAAAAAAAGGAAAAGGCCCAAAATAAAAAAAATGAGAGAAAAACAGAGAAGGGGCAATGCTACTATCCCTTTTCCACACTTGTGCTTCAAAAGATCACCATGATCTTCATGATAGAGAGTCTCTTGTTTTGTCACTTTCATATACTAGTGGGAATTTTCATTATGGAACTTGGCTTATATATTCAAATGATGGGCTTCCTCAAAATGCCCTAGGTCTTCGTGAGCAAGCAAGTTGGATGCACACCCACTTAGTTTCTTTAGTTGAGCTTTCACACACTTATAACTCTAGTGCATCCGTTGCATGGCAATCCCTACTCACTCACATTGATATCTATTGATGGGTATCTCCACAGCCCATTGATATGCCTAGTTGATGTGAGACTATCTTCCTCCTTTTTTGTCTTCTCCACAACCACCACTCTTTTCCACCTATAGTTCTATATCCATGACTCACGCTCATGTATTGCGTGAAAGTTGAAACAGCTTGAAAAGAATTAAAGTATGAAACAATTGCTTGGCTAAAACCGGGGTTGTGCATGATTTAAATATTTTGTGTGATGAAGATAGAGCATAGCCAGAATGTATGATTTTGTAGGGATAGCTTTCTTTGGCAATGTTATTTTGAGAAGACGCAAATTGCTTTGTTAGTATGCTTGAAGTATTATTATTCTTATGTCAATATTAAACTTTTGTCTTGAATTTTTCGGATCTGAACATTCATGCCACAATAAATAAAATTACATTGAGAATTATGTTGGGTAGAATTCCACATCAAAAATTCTATTTTTATCATTTACCTACTTGAGGACGAGCATGAATTAAGCTTGGGGATGCTTGTTACGTCTCGAAGGTATCTATAATTTTTTATCGTTGCATGCTATTATATTATCTGTTTTGGATATTTAATGGGCTTTATTATGCACTTTTATATTATTTTTTGGACTAACCTCCTAACCCAAGGCCTAGTGCAAATTGTTGTTTTCTTGCCTATTTCGGTGTTTCGCAGAAAAGGAATATCAAACGTTGTCCAAACGGAATGAAACCTTCGCGCGGATTGTTTTTGGAACAAACGCAACCCAGAAGACTTGGAGAACACGCCTGGGGAGCCACGAGGTGGCCACGAGGCAGGAGGGCACGCCCAGGGGGGTAGGCGTGCCCCCACCCTCGTGGGCCCCTCGTAGCTCCACCGACATACTTCTTCGTCCAATATATACTCATATACCTTGAAAACATCCGAGAGCACCACGAAACTCTATTTCCACCACCACAACTTTCTCTACCCGTGAGATCCTTTCTTGGGGCCTTTTCTGGAGCTCCACCGGAGGGGGAATTGATCACGGAGGGCTTCTACATCAACACCATAGCCTCTCCGATGAGTTATGAGTAGTTTACCACAGACCTTCGGGTCCATAGTTATTAGCTAGATGGCTTCTTCTCTCTCTTTGGATCTCAATACAAAGTTCTCCTCGATCTTCTTGGAGATCTATTCGATGAAATACTTTTTGCGGTGTGTTGGTCGAGATTCGATGAATTGTGGGTTTATGATCAAGATTATCTATGAACAATATTTGATTCTTCTCTAAATTCTTATATGCATGATTAAAATATCTTTGCAAGTCTCTTCGAATTATCAGTTTGGTTTGGCCTACTAGATTTATCTTTCTTGCAATGGGAGAAGTGCTTAGCTTTGGGTTCAATCTTGCGGTGTCCTTTCCCAGTGACAGCAGGGGCAACAAGGCACATGTTGTATTGTTGCCATCGAGGATAAAAAGATGGGGTTTATATCATATTTCATGAGTTTATCTGGCTTAAGGCGTTACTATGTTCTTATGAACTTAATTCTATAGATGCATGCTGGATAGTGGTCGATGTGTGGAGTAATAGTAGTAGATGCAGAATTGTTTCGGACTACTTGTCATAGACGTGATGCCTATATACATGATCATGCCTAGATATTCTCATAACTATGCGCTCTTCTATCAATTGCTCGACAGTAATTTGTTCACCCACCGTAGAATTTGCTATCTTGAGAGAAGCCACAAGTGAAACCTATGGCCCCCGGGTCTATCTTCCATCATATTAATCTTCAGTCAACTAGCAATCTTTTATTTTGCAATCTTTACTTTTCAATCTATACAACAAAAATACCAAAAATATTTATCTTATTATCTCTATCAGATCTCACTTTTGCAAGTGACCGTGAAGGGATTGACAACCCCTTTATCGCGTTGGTTGCAAGGTTCTTATTTGTTTGTGCACGTACGAGGGATTTGAGTGTAATCTCCTACTGGATTGGTACCTTGGTTCTTAAAAACTACGGGAAATACTTACGCTACTTTGCTGCATCATCGTTTCCTTTTCAAGGGAAAACCAACGCATGCTCAAGAGGTAGCACATACTCAGGAAGAACACTTGTACCTTGAAATTTTGTAAGGGATCATCTTATAATGCTACCGCCGTACTAAGAAAAATAAGAAGCATATAAAGATAAACATCACATGCAATCAAAATATGTGACATGATATGGCCATCATCATCTTGTGCTTTTGATCTCCATCTCCAAAGCATCGTCATGATCTCCATTTTCACCGGCTTGACACCATGATCTTCATCATAGCATCATGGTCGTCTCGCCAACTACTGCTACTACTACTATCGCTAACTCATAGTGATAAGGTAAAGCAATTACATGGCTTTCGCAATTCATACAATAAAGAGACAACCATTAGGCTCCTGCTGGTTGCCGATAATTTACAAAACATGATCATCTCGTACAATAACGTATAACTCATCACGTCTTGACCATATCACATCACAACAAGCCCTGCAAAAAAAAGTTTGATGTCCTCTACTTTGTTGTTGCAATTTTTACATGGCTGCTACGGGCTTAGCAAGAACTGTTCTTACCTACGCATCAAAACCACAACTATTTTTCGTCAAGTGTGTTGTTTTAACCTTCACAAGGACCGGGCATAGTCACACTCGATTCAACTAAAGTGAGAGAGACAGACACCCACCGGTCACCTTTAAGCAACGAGTGGTCGTAACGGTGAAACCAGTCTCGCGTAAGCGTACGGGTAATGTCGGTCCGGGCCGCTTAATCTCACAATACCGCCGAATCAAAGTATGACATGCTGGTAAGCAGTATGATTATTATCGCCCACAACTCATTGTGTTCTACTCGTGCATATCATCTACATATAGACCTGGCTCATGATGCCACTGTTGGGGAACGTAGTATTTCAAAATTTTATACGATCACGCAAGATCTATCTAGGAGAAGCCTACCCTCGTAGACCGAAAGTGGAAGCGTTTTGTAACGCGGTTGATGTAATCGAACGTCTTCGCGATCCAACCGATCCAAGCACAGAACGTACGGCACCTCCGTGTTTAGCACACGTTCCGCTCAATGATGTACCACGAACTCTTGATCTAGTTGAGGTCGAGGGAGAGTTCCGTCAGCACGACAGCGTGGTGATGGTGATGATGAAGTTACTAGCGCAGGGCTTCGCCTAAGCACAACGATGATATGACCGAGGTGTGTAACTATGGAGGGAGGCACCGCACACGGCTAAGAAATCAACTTGTGTGTCTATGGGGTGCCCCTGGTCACGTATATAAAGGAGGGGAGGAGGAGAGGGCCGGCCCTCTCTATGGCGCGCCCAAGGGGGGAGTCCTACCCCCACTAGGAGTAGGTTTCCCCCTTTCCTAGTACGAGTAGGAGAAGAAGGAAGAGGGACAGAGGGAGAATGAAAAAGGGGGGCCGGCCCCCCACCCCAATTCGGATTGGCCTTGGGGGGGCCTCCACTTGGCTGCCTCCTCCTCTCTTCCACTAAGGCCCAATAAGGCCCATTGACTCCTCGAGGGGGGGGGGGTCCGGTAACCTGCCGGTACTCCCGTTAATGCCTGAACTCATCCGGAAGCATTCCGGTGTCCAAACATAGCCTTCCAATATATCAATCTTTATGTCTCCACCATTTCGAGACTCCTCGTCATGTCCGTGATCACATCCGGGACTCCTAACTACCTTCGGTACATAAAAATACATAAACTCATAATACCGATCGTCATCAAACGTTAAGCGTGCGGACCCTACGGGTTCGAGAACTATGTAGACATGACCGAGACTCATCTCCGGTCAATAACCAATAGCGGAACCTGGATGTTCATATTGGCTCCTACATATTCTACGAAGATCTTTATCGGTCAAACCGCATAAAAACATACGTTGTTCCCTTTGTGATCGGTATGTTACTTGCCTGAGATTCGATCGTCGGTATCATCATATCTAGTTCAATCTCGTCACCGGCAAGTCTCTTTACTCATTACGTAATATATCATCTCGTGACTAACTCATTAGTCATTTGCTTGCAAGGCTTGTTACGATGTGTATTACCGAGAGGGCCCAGAGATACCTCTCCGACACTCGGAGTGACAAATCCTATTCTCTATCGATGCCAACACCACAAACACCTTCGGAGACACTTGTAGAGCATCTTTATAATCACCCAGTTATGTTGTGACATTTGATAGCACACAAGGTGTTCCTTTGGTATTCGGGAGTTGCATAATCTCATAGTCAGAGGAACATGTATAAGTCATGAAGAAAGCAATAGCAGTAAAACTAAACGATCATGGTGCTAAGCTAACAAATGGGACTTGTCCATCACATCATTCTCCTAATGATGTGATCTCATTGATCAAATGACAACTCATGTCTATTGTTAGGAAACATAACCATCTTTAATTAACGAGCTAGTCTAATAGATGCATACTAGGGACACTCTATTTTGTCTATGTATTCACACATGTATCAGGTTTCCGGTTAATACAGTTCTATCATAAATAAAAGACATTTATCATGATATATAAGGAAATATAAATAACAACCTTATTATTGCCTCTAGGGCATGTTTCCTTCAGGTTTTACCTCTTTGAGAGGGCCCAAACTGGATAAATATTGTCTCTGCGTTCCTTGTAACCCATCGATCCAGGATCTACACCTCAGGACCCCTACCGAAAATCTGCCTCTTTTTGACACCGACATTGGTGCTTTCATTGAGAGTTTCAATGTGGAATCGCTGAAGAATCAATGGCTCGCTTAGTCATGAGCGATGGAATCTGCAACATGGACGTCTCCATTCTCGGGCAACTTTTCGCGTTGGGCAGCATCGTGCTGCACGCTGGTCTGACCGGCTGCCTTGGCCATTAACGTTAAGAGTGACCCCTCAAAAAAATTGTTGTCGCGAAGCAATTGGTTCGGTGCTCGTCCAAAGGAAGTGACTGCGACTAAGAAGATTGAAGACTAAGTGAATACGTAACATTTATTTCATTATTTCTCTTCTCTTTATTGAGTCATAGGACCACCACAATACTAAGAGGCATGTAGCATTTGAAGCTTTGATTCTCTGATGCTAAACCCAAATCCTATGTAAGTTGCGAGAGAAATCTCTTTCTGTTCTGAGCAAATACTTGCCAGCAAGAGACTGTGATCTTCTTCGCCACGCGAGATTTGTCTCTGATCAAGGAGTTAGCATTACTTGGTCCCCAAGTAATCTTACCGTTGCTCTTGAAATCCGACCATTATGAACGCGTTAGTTGTCCATTGGCTGGACCGCGTGTCCAAAGTGGTCATTTCCCACGAGGGAAGGCTGCGATTATAAATAGCCACCCCGCACTGGTGTTGTCTGGTGGCATCTCCATTTGATTGTGAGAAGATTGTTGAGCAACCCCCTCTCTTGAGTGATTTGAGTTTAAATCCACCGAGAGAAAGCCCCAGAGCCAAACAAATTAGATAGTGGTTCAACATCATTCAAATCAAAGTCCAGTACGCTCCGCCTATTACTGTTGAGAGCTGCAAACTCTCTAGATGGTTATGTGTCTATTTCTCCAGAGACCAAGAGTAATTGTGGTTCTTGAAGAAGAAGTCTGTAAAGGTTTGGAGATCACCTCAAGTATCTACCACGAGTGATCAGCATTGGTTGACGAACCAATTTCGAGGAGAATAGGGCGAAGAGAGTTTATCTTTTGTGTTAAATCGCAACCCCTCCAACGAGACGTAGTCCTTGTGCAGAAGGGCGAACTGGTCTACCAAATTCCTTGTCGCCATCGAGCATCACTGGTTACCTCTTCTTCTCCTCTTTACATTTGAACTATTTCAATCATGTGATTTGTCTTGATGCATGCTTTTAGTTTCCATTCGTATGTTTATATTCGCTGGCTGTACATTGTTCTCATTCGCTCCTCTCCTGGGTTCCAAGAGTTTTGATATTTCCGAAGAAATTTTAAAATTCACATTCACCCCCTTTGGTAGACATACTTCGTTCCTACAATTGGTATCAGAGCAAGGTACTCCGTGACTCTGCTCATTTTGGTCTAACCAGCTTAGAGTTTAAGTATGTCTTCACTGAGCTACAAGTCGCATCTCAAGACCCCCATCTTAGATGGGATGGACTATCCCTTCTGGAAAGAGGAGATGAAGATTCATCTCCGAGCTATTGATGATGATATGTGGAACGTGGTGCGGACTGGATTCATGGTTGAAGTGCCCCAGGTTCCCACTGACTGCGAGAAGAAACTATTTCAGATGGACTTTCAAGCTAAAGATGAAATTGGTGGCCATCTCTCTCATGCTCATTTTTTCGATGTCGTCGGTGTGAAACTGCAAAGGAATTGTTGGACAATCTTGAAAAGGTAAATGAGGGTGTTTCAACTCAAAAAAGAAGCTCATATTGATACTCTTCGGGTGAAGTTCAATAGGTTCAAGCGAATCGGAAATGAAAGCTGTCAGCAAACTTTCGATCGTCTGAGTGACATTGCAAATGAGTTGCAAGGTCTCGTCGCCAAAGATATCATTGATCACGAAGTAGTGAAGAAACTGCTCAAATCTCTTAACAGCTCATTCGACACACTAGATCTGATGATTAGGGAACGAGCTGATTTCAAAACTCTCGATTCTGCTAACATCATGGAAAGGCTAAACACCCACGAGGAAAAAGAAGAAGAAAAGAGATATCTCTATGGCTCAAGTCATCGCAAAAGTCATGCTCTTAAGGTTGTGGCTGATTCTTCCTCATAAGGAAATGCTGAAGAAGATTCAGACGCCCTAGAAAGATTAACAAAGATCTCGCATTAATCATGAAAAGATTCCAGTGCCTTCACAGGAAGAACCAATTCCAGAAGAAAGATTCCAGCAACTCTGGCGGTTCAAAATCTTCATCAAAACCTACTGGAGATTACACCTTCTTCAAGTGCAAAAAGCCAGGACATTTCATTTCAAACTGCCCTCTGTGGGAAGTCGAAATCCGTGCCAATGGAAGATATGATTCTAGAAACAACCATGGAAAAGGCAAGAGCAAGAACTATGACTACGATGATGAGAAGAAAACGAAGAAATTCTTCAAGAAGAAGGACGACTCCGCCTCCAAGTCTTCGTCAAGATCTTCCTCAAGGAATCCCTCCAAGTCCTCCTCCAACTGCAAGAATACCTCTCGCAAGGCCAAGACGTACATTAGCAAGGAGATGGACTCGAATGAAGAAGAGTCATCTCACTCCGAAGAAGTTGATGAATCTGATGAAGATTCTGATTCCAGCATGGCTGGTATAGCATGTTCATCCACCCCTGCATCAAACTTCTTCGAATTAAAGCCACGACGAATCTCCTGCTTACTTCTTCATGGCCAAAGCTTCGAAAGAAAGGGTATCCTTAAAACATCGCAAGGTTCACTCCAGTGATCAATATTCTCCAGATGAGGATGACCATGCTAAACAGATCAAAATTGCTAATATACAAGAAAACTCTCTTGAGAATGTTGAGAAAACCCTGAGGAAATTTGAAGGTTGTTGGTTGAGGAGATGGAGAAAAATCAGTCGTTGACATAAGAGCATTCCGCTCTCAAGTCACGAATGGAAGAACTATCAAATCGTCGTGATTTTCTCTCGACTGACCACGAGAGATTGACTTATGATTACCTAAAAAAGAAACAAGAACTCGAGTCGCTGAGAGAGGCTCATGATGACTTGACCAGAGAAAATTCTCTTCCCAACCAACAACTCAAAGAGAAACCTGAAGTGTTTATACCACCTTTCTTAAAATGCCTTGAACGCGGCAATGCTGAATATAATGTTGAATCTTTTGTGATTGCTAACCCCTCTATCGAGTAAAATGGTTATGTGTCTGATGAAAATGCTAGGTTGAAGGATCTTATTCAGACAGGAATGTTCATGTCTCTCAAAGGGCATCAAACCCTTTGCGATGTTCTGAAGAAATCCATTCTTCACAAAAATCCCAGGAAAGAAGGTATCGACTTTGAAAGGAAACTGAAAGAAAATGGCTCCTACTAGGAACGTGATCAATATCCTCGCACTGTGCGGGTGCGTGCCAAGAGCAAAATGCTCAATCCAGCTTTACTTTCGGGGTATGACTCTTGTAACACCCCAAAAATTTAACCATATTTCTATTAAATAAAATTTTACCAGAAATAAATTTTTAATTGTAGGAGGCTATTTATAATTTCAGAATTTCTTCTGTCTTCTGTTTTCCAAAATTCTTCCCTCCTTAGAAAATTATTTTTGTTAAATATCATGGACTTTAGTAGTTTTTCCTAGATCATTTCATTTATATTTTAAAAACAATAGGAAATAATTTCATAATAAAATTTTCCCTAGAATAATTCTGTTAATAGCATTTTCAATCTCTGAAATGCTTCTATTGCACTAAGACCCTTTTTTTAATAATTCTTTCAAAATTCCACAAAAATTATGAGAGGTCATGTGATGCCTATATATCACTTTTATGCAAAAACTTAACTTGATCTTTTGAAAATTTTGAGTGAATCATCCTCTTTTCAATTCACTCCCATTCTTGAGTTATAACTACAACCATAATTTCCTATCTCCAATAATTCTGAAACTTTTCGACCTTGTAGTCATTCAACCAAAACCTTAAGTCCAGGAGATCAGCTCAATTTGCATCTCTTGAGTTCAAAAAATATCCCTCTGTAGTTTCTGTCCATTATTGAAGTTTTGTAAAGGTTGCACTAACAAGTTTCTCTTTTTGCAAAACTAACTCCACCATCATCTCTATAATCTAAAGAGACCGCATCCTGCCACGTTCCAAATCAAACAAGGTTCCCTATCTAGCTCTAGAATGTCATCAAACACCTTATGGACATGGCTGAAATTTTGCAACTCTCTGAACCCTATGTTGCAGTAGATCTTCTGGCCAAACTAACATGTCCATTAACTCTCTCATAACCAGGTTCACAACACTGCCAATTTGCACTGTTATCAAAAACCCCTAGGTGGCCCTAAAATTTTGTCGAGCACCCTCAGTGGGTGTCCGGAGCACGCAGTGCATGCCCAGAGCGTGTGAATTGCACCCGCGATGCCCGAGCCTTTGTCACTCCCCAACCCCTTCTCCCACTTGTCCTGATCCTCTGCACAGCTAGCCACGTTGTCCCCGTACCCTCCGACACCAACCCTTGGCCTCTAGAGCCAGCCACCGGTGTCCAGGACGACTAAAGCCACCGCCCGACGAGTCCTGCTTGGCCACATCTCCAACCGAACTGCCTCGCCTTGATTCCCAACGGCTCGAGCTCATCCGCAACTCACCGAACGCACAAAAGCCACACCGGCCACGCCACGTCCTCGCCATCGTACTCCTTCACCATGCATGACCATCGCCACAGTCAGCTCGGGACAGCACCGCCCAAGGCATGTGGCACGTCTCCGAGCCAGCCAGTGAGCCCCTGCATCACAGCGAGACGCCGCCGTCCGCACCAACCACACACCAACCTCAACGGCTTCACGTGCCGCTGTAATGACCTCCGTTGCCACGCTTATCTTCGGGGGCCCGCGAACCGACCTCCCCATGCTGTACAAGGCTACCCCAGGCTTTCCCAGTTCATAAACACTTCTCCTTCCCCCTCCACAAACTCTCCCGAACCTTAGCATGACCATATATGGCCGTCTTCTTCCTCTCCGACAACTTCGGCCCCCGCCACCCTTCGGTCAAATCCGACGCAGCCAGAGCCTGCCCCACTCCGTTTTCTCCACTAGTAACCCCCTCGTCCTCTCACGATCCATCCCGCTCGTCAGACCCATCGGAGATGACCCGTCGTCGAAACGCCCAACTTGCCTCCGCCGGAGTTCTTCGAGTGAGCTCGCTGTCGGCGACTTCGTCCACTCCGACGACCAAGGAGGGTACCCACAGGACCGCTTAGAACTCCGGAGCTCGTGTATGGCCCCAGTTTCCCAAACGGCGCCACCGTTCGCCAGTGAGGACCAAAGGAGTTCCACATCTGTTTTGCCGGAGAGGGAGGCGCGCACGAAGACCGGTCAAACCTGACCAGTGGGCCAGGCGGGACCACTATCAGTGACCCACATGCCACCTGAAGCGTTTTAAGTGAAGGCGTATCTCTGGAAGTATGTTTCCTCCTCTGGAAAGTGTATTCTCTTCAGAACCGTTTTCTTTTTCAGTTTTAATTTAAATACAGATTTTGGTCCAACTTTGACTGCCTCTAGTTTTTTAACCACAACTCCAAATGACTTCATTCTTATTATGTTATTCTTCAAATTTCATTTAGTTTATTTTACTATTTAGTTCAAAAAATTTCAAACAACTTTTTAGCACTTTTTTGGCTTTATGTGGTAATTGCAATATTTTGAAAATAGGAAAAGGAGCCCAAATGACAACGCCCACACGTGTGGTAGTTTTGCAACTCCCCCACACGCGTGGATAATCGTCCAGTCGAGTATGCCTGAATCTTAACACAATTTGGCAGAATTTGTGTGCCACGTAGGAAGGGGCTGATGTGTGGGCGTTTAACAGTTTCGCCCGGACGCCCGTTTCTTATATGCAGAGGTCACGATTGCCAAGCGAACGTGCGGTGGAACTACCGTCGCGCCCGCACGCCACACACGTCTCCTTTTCATGGACTCTTCATCCCCTCCGCCGTCTGCTCTTCCCCTCCCCCACGCTGCAGTTCCCCCACCTTGCCCGGCTTTTCTTCCCATTTCCCCACACGAGCACCCCGATTCGAGAGCAACGACAAGTTCTAGGCGGAGCGGAGGAGAGCGGGCAGTGGCGGTGGAAGAGTCGCGGGTCTTCGTGGCCGTCACTGGTGTTCGAGCAACCGAAGCGTCATCACCAGAGCAGTCACCGTGCAGAGGTAAGGTATCCACGCTTCTACCAATCCCAATCTGCCTCCCCTCTTCCCGGTTAACATGCTACTCAAATCCTTCGAGATTCGGGTGGATTTAGGGGCGCTCGCGTGTTCCCCGTCGGCGGGGAACTCATAGGTGTGCCATTAGGCCAACATTACCTAGTTCTGTTTCCGCCGTGGTGGAAGTCATGCCGCCGAGGCTCTCCCGTTCTGCGGCGATCTCTCTGTTTTCAGAGATTAGACGCCTTCATGTCTAGGTTGCAGCGATCCTGCTGTTTTTTGTTAGTTTGATGGTCTCGTGGGCAATGTAGGGGTGATTCTTGTGATCCAAATCCGGGCCTCAGAGTAGGGTATGAACCCTGTATCTAGTTATCTGCATTTCGATTGTAGGTTAATGGCAGTTGGGTGTTCCATGAAACTGACTTAATTGCCATGCTGTTTTGTGCAAACATGGTAACTTGAATCTACTGGTTTAGCTACAACTTGCCTAGTAGATGGTAACAACCTATTTGAACCCAAACTGTCATTTGACATGTTTTTGCACCGATTCAGGGGTCAAGTTACCTACTATGCTTGTAAGAAGATGACAACTACATGTTTTACACCAAGACTTTATTTGCCATGTTGTTTTGTGCAAACATGGCGACCTGAACTTATTGGTTCAACTACAGTTTTCCACTATGTTTATTGTTAGTAGAAGGAAACTGCTTAGTGAAACCAAAACTGACAGTTTTTCCATGTTTCTGTAGTGATTCAGGGTGTCAATTTCCTACTGTGCTTTTAAGAAGACGACAACTACCTCTTTAGAGCAAGATATTATTTGCTATGCCTATTCTTTAGTGTTTCTATTTTGACAGCTGCTTGTTGTGCTTAGGAGCACATGGCAACTCTGACTTTACCCTAAGATATTAATTGCCATGCATTTCAAGTGTTACATGGCAATTCCCCTACTATATTTTCAGTTTGCGGGTGGAAACTCCCTCTTTTTACCCAATATATTTTTCTCGGTACACATGGCAGTTTTCATTTGTCGTCGACGATATCCATTGCCTTGTTACTTCATGCATCTATTTTGCATTTTTTACTGTGTTTTTTCAGTTCTACTTATGTGTACTTGTTCTTACCGTAGCATCATGGTTCACGATGACCACCAAGACGATGATGATGACTACAGGGAGGCACCGCCATGGAGTCGTGGGACTGGTCATACGAAAGACAGTGACGAGCTTCTTTCCCCCCTGTTTATTGTGTTATAGAGATTACATTCATTTTTCAGTAGTATTTTTTAGCATATTGAACATGGCAAGAATGGCCTTTTTCTGTTATGTAGAAGAAGAAACGCTCGCGCAATAGGGCTTCGCAAGAACGCCTAACTATATTAACCAAGGGTTTAAGTGATGATCAGAAGAAAGCTGCTAGTGAGATGGGGATGCAGGCCTTGTTGGAAATTCGATGCCAAAATCTAGTGAAATTGACCAGTCCTGGCAACTGCAATTGGTCGGGCATGGCAACTGCAGTTATTCACACATGGCAACTGCAGTTGATCAGGCATTGCAACTGCAGTTGGGCACACATGGTAACTGTAGTCTTGTCAACTGCAGTCCTCACATGTAACATCCCAATTTTCAATTTGGATGTTAACATAGATCATTCATATGCATCCGTCGTTTGAGCATTTAGAATTTGAGTTTAACTAAAAATTGGTCCAAAGACTTTAAGCAACTCAAGGACCCAAGTGAGAGAGTTGGAAGTTTTCCCAAAGCGGTCCCTCTATTTTATTATTTTACCAGTGAGGTTGGATCAAATATTCTTTTTGCCAAATTCATTTTTCAATATTTTAAATAAATGAGAGAAGATAATATGACTTCTTCAAAAACATAATAAAAGTGTTGGAATTTGAATTTTGAGTAAAAAATATTTTTATTCGATTTTTATTTGCAATTTATTATCTTCAAATTTGCATTAAAAAGTTATTTTCATTTTGGCATTTTTTTTATTTCAGAAAAATGTTCACTTTGTTCCAAATATTACATGGGAACGAGGACAATTGTTTCTGAAATTTTTAGTTTTTTATATTTTATTTGATTTTTTCTCATTCAGCGAATTTATATATAAAATAAAATTGGTTTTGGGCCAAGCCAGCCCAGCCGACCCAGCTGGGTCGCCACCGCCTTCGCCGCGCAGCCGAGCCAAACTCCGGGTTGCCGACGCCGCCCCGGCTTGCCCCTTCCACAAGCCGCCTCGCCCCCGGAATTTATAAGCGCCGAGCCACCCCCCCTTGTCCTACACCGCCGCCGCCTCCCGCAGGCGAGCTGCCGCCTAGCCGCCGCCTCGCCTCGCCGCCGCGCCGCCTCGCTCGCCGCCACCGCCGGACGTCGGAGCCACCGCCGGAAACCCGCAGCCGCCGCCACCGCCGGAAACCCGCAACCGCCGCCCATGAACCCGGCCCGGCCAGCCGACCGATCCGATCCGCGAGGTATAAAACCGCCCGGTTTTTCTTTTGGTTTTATTTTCGTTTTTTAAATCCTAGATCGTTTTTTTAGAAAACCTAGATTGATTTTTTAGATTTTATTAAACAGCGAACGTCCATTGTTTAGTTTCAGAAAACGAACGTTCCCTATTTATATTTTTTTTCTGTTTTTTTTCATCAGGGACCTATCTGCGATTTTTTTTAAAGATGAGTCCCTCGTTTTCAAACGATCATTCCTTTTTACTCGTTAGTCGGACTTAGATGAAACCAACGCCAATTTCTTCGTTTCGATCTTATCTTTACAGTAGCGCAACTCAAATTTGATTTTGAAAGTTTTTAAATTGGAATTCAAACATATTTGTATTTGAATTTCTTTTGATTGTAACTTGAGTTTTGTAACTCCGTTTGAGTTAATTCTGTTTGCAAATCAAAGCTCTTGACCTAAACTTTCTGAGAAGGCCAAAGTCCCTTAATTTTGGTACTATTAGAAATTGTTTTCTTTTGCAAGAGCTATTCGTTTGTTTTCGAGTTCTTTCGAGTTTCGTTCTTCGATTCCGTTGCATGATTGCTTATGTATGCTATTGTTTGAATGCGATAGAATTCCCGGAGTGCGAAGCGTGCTACTACGAGTCACTAGGTTTCAATGATCGTCAGCAAGGCAAGTTCATACTTTGATCATACTTTCCAATACCCAGTTTTATTGCATTAGTTATATCCTCAAAGATTGCATGAGTATGACTTGATCACGTGTGGTATTGCTTAGTAGTTCATGAGGTAGGAAACCAATGACTTGAGATAAACCCAAGGGAATATACGTTTTGTTAATTATTGCTTAGCCATTCTTGTAGACGTGGATTGGTATGTGTGATTTGGTGAAAGTTGTGAGTGTAATAACATCTAAGGGAATGTGTAAGGTGGTAACTTTAATACACCACTAGGTGGATTGGTTGCAGGACACCTGGAGAATCTAGTGTTGTCCAAGGAAATCCCGGAGGACCCGTGTGATTATCCTATAGAATGCCACCTAGGCTCAAAGGGATCATATATCATTCATGCCTAAAAACTACTGTGTGCAGCCACATGCCAATATGGGCTCTGGCATAGTTGAGTATGTTGTGTGAGCTCTTTCAGTGGTGAACTAGCAGATGTTGGGGAAAGTAGGTGTAACTGTTCATCCGGGGTAAAGAGTAAATGCTTCTGAAAAACTGTGTCTCGGTCATTCGTTTCTCAAACACCATGCAGTGCAAGAAAATAAAGGAGGCGATCGAGTCTTGTGGGGAAAAGTGCATAAACCTCTAAGAGTGTACAAACTATTCATGAGTAGCCGTGTCCCCGTTTATGGACATCTTGAGTATCCCGGTATTTGAATTATGGACCGATCTCAACACTCTATTTAATTAACTTGTTGGGTTATTAATGACTTTGGTAATTTGGGATTGAGATGGAAGACCCATTTGCTACTTCTCGAGCTTGCGTTGTATTCCCTCGAAGAGGGAAGGGTGATGCAGCACAGTAGCGTAAGTATTTCCCTCAGTTTTTGAGAACCAATGTATCAATCAAGTAGGAGACCACGCACGAGTCCCTCGTACCTGCACAAACAAATAAGAACCTTGGAGCCAATGTGATAAAAGGGGTTGTCAATCCCTTCTCGATCACTTAGAAAAGTGAGATCTGATAGAGGTGATAAGATAATATTTTTGGTATTTTTGATATAGAGAAAAAGTAAATAATGCAAAGCAAAGCAACGGCGAAAGAAATTGGCAAGTGGACGGGAAATTAATATGGTAAAGATAGACCCGGGGTAATAGGTTTCACTAGTGGCTTCTCTCATGATAGCATATTTCTATGGTGGGTGAACGAATAACTGTCGAGCAATTGATAGTAAAGGGCATAGTTATGAGAATATCTAGGCATGATTATTGTATATAGGCATCATGTCCGTGACAAGTAGACCAAAAAGATTCTGCATCTACTACTATTACTCCACACATCGACCGCTATCCAGCATGCATCTAGAGTATTAAGTTCATAAGAACATAGTAACGCCTTAAGCAAGATGACATGATGTAGATGGATAAACTCAAGCAATATGATGTAAACCCCATCTTTTTATCCTCGATGGCAACAATACAATAAGTGCCTTGCTGCCACTACTGTCACTGGGAAAGGACACCGCAAGATTGAACCCAAAGACAAGCACTTCTCCCATTGCAAGAACTATAGATCTAGTAGGCCAAACCAAACCGATAATTCGAAGAGACTTGCAAGGATATTTAAATCATGCATAAAAGATTTCAGAAAAGAATCCAATATTGTTCATAGATAATCTTGATCACAAACTCACAATTCATCGGATCTCGACAAACACACCACAAAAGATTACATCAAATATATCTCCTCCAAGATTGAGGAGAACTTTGTATTGAGATCCAAAGAGAGAGAAGAAGCCATCTAGCTAATACTATGGACCCGAAGGTCTGTGGTAAACTACTCACAACTCATTGGAGGGGCTATGGTGTTAATGTAGAAGCCCTTCGTGATCGATGTCCCCTCCGGTGGAGCTCCGGAACAGGCCCCAAGATGGGATCTCATGGTTACAGTAGGTTGCGGCGGTGGAATTAGGGTTTCATGGTGCTCGTTAATAGTTTCAGGGTACGTAGGTATATATAGGAGGAAGAGGGACGTCAGGGGAACAACAGGGGGCCCACGAGTGTGGGGGCGCGCCTACCCCTTGGGCACGCCTCCTGCCCTCGTGGCCGCCTCTCTTGCTTTGTGGTGTGTACTCCAAGTCTTATGTGTTGACATCGTTCCAAAAATAACTCTCCAGAAGGTTTCATTCCGTTTGGACTCCATTTGATATTCCTTTTCTGCGAAACAATGAAATAGGCAAAAAAAAACAACAATTTGCACTGGGCCTTGGGTTAGTAGGTTAGTCCCAAAAATAATATAAAAGTGTATAATGAAGCCCATTAAACATTCAAAACATAATATAATAGCAGGGAACAATAAAAAATTATAGATACGTTGGAGACGTATCAAGCATCCCCAAGCTTAATTCCTGCTCATCCTCGAGTAGGTAAATGACAAAAACAGAATTTTTGATGTGGAACGCTACCCATCATAATTCTCGATGTATTTTTCTTTGTTGTGGCATGAATGTTCATATCCGAAAGATTCAAGACAAAAGTTTAATATTGACATAAGAATAATAATACTTCAAGCATACTAACAAGGCAATCATGTCTTCTCAAAATAACATGGCTAAAGAAAGTTATCGCTACAAAATCATATAGTTTGGCTATGCTCTATCTTCATCACAAAAAATATTTAAATCATGCACAACCTCGGTTTCAGCCAAGCAATTGTTTCACACTTCAAGATTTTCAAACTTTTCAACTTTCACGCAATACATGAGCATGAGCCATGGATATAGCACTATAGGTGGAATGGAGTGGTGGTTATGGAGAAGACAAAAGAGGAAGATAGTCTCACATCAACTAGGCGTATCAATGGGCTATAGAGATGCCCATCAATAGATATCAATATCAGTGAGTAGGGATTGCCATGCGACGGATGCACTAGAGCTACAAGTGTATGAAAGCTTAACAAGGGAAACTAAGTGGGTGTGCATCCAACTCGCTTGCTCACGAAGACCTAGGGCATTTGAGGAAGCCCATCATTGGAATATACAAGCCAAGTTCTATAATGAAAATTCCCACTAGTATATGAAAGTGCCAAAACAAGAGACGATCTATTATGAAGATCATGGTGCTACTTCGAAGCACAAGTGTGGAAAAAGGATAGTAGCATTGTCCCTTCTCTCTTTTTCTCTCTTTTTCTCTTTTTTTTTCTTTGGGCCTTTTCTCTTTTTTCTCTAGTTTTTTATGGCCTCTTTTTTTCTTTTTTTTTCTTTCGTCCGGAGTCTCATCCCGACTTGTGGGGAAATCATAGTCTCCATCATCCTTTCCTCACTGGGACAATGCTCTTGTAATGAAGATCGTCACACTTTTATTTACTTACAACTCGAAGCTAGAACAAAATATGACTCTATGTGACTGCCTCTGGCGGTGTACCGGGATGTGCAATGAATCAAGAGTGATATGTACGAAAAATTATGAACGGTGGCTTTCCAAGAATACAATGTCAACTACATGAGCATGCATGGCAATATGACAATGATCAAGCGTGTCATAATAAACGAAACGGTGGAAAGTTGCATGGCAATATATCTCGAAATGGCTATGGAAATGCCATAATAGGTAGGATGGTGGCCGTTTTGAGGAAGGTATATGGTGGGTGTATGGTACTGGCAAAAATTGCGCGATACAAGAGAGGCTAGCAATGGTGGAAGGGTGAGAGTGCATATAATCCATGGACTCAACATTAGTCATAAAGAACTCATATACTTATTGAAAAAATCTACGAGTTATCAAAACAAAGTACTCAACGCATGCTCCTAGGGGAAGGGTTGGTAGGAGTTAACCATCACGCGATCCCGACCTCCACACAAAGGATGACAATCAATAAATAAATCATGCTGCAACTTCTTCACATAACGGTTCAACATACGTGCATGCTACAGGAATCACAAACTTTAACACAAGTGCCTCTCAAATTCACAATTACTCCACAAGCATGACTCTAATACCACCATCCTCATATATCAAAACAATCATCAAGTATCAAACTTCTCATCATATTCAATGCACTTTATGTGAAAGTTTTTACTATAACCATCTTGGATACCTATCATATTATGACTAATTTTATAACCAAAGCACATTACCATGCTGTTCTAAACGACTCTCAAAATAATATAAGTGAAGCATGATAGATCCATAGTTTCTACAAAATAAAACCACCACCGTGCTCTAAAAGATATAAGTGAAGCACTAGAGCAAAACTATCTAGCTCAAAAGATATAAGTGAAGCACATAGAGTATTCTAATAAATTCCAATTAATTTGTACCTCTCTCAAAAGGTGTGTCCAGCAAGGATGATTGTGCTAAACTAAAAAGCAAAGTCTCAAATCATACATGACGCTGATGGCTTCTCGCCCCTCGTTGGTTACCCCAAGTGGAAGGTTTGAGATGCAATGTAGCGGTAGTTTTCCCTTGGCAACGATACCAAGGATCGAATCCCCTGAGACTCCAAGGGTCAACAAGAAGGTGTCAACTGCTAGCGGCGCAACTTAGCGATTGACAGGACCTGCACACAGATACAAATAACTTTGCTCCCAACGAGTACAGAGAGGTTGTCAATCCCTCCGGCCATGTCGTTTACGAAGGATCAAACGCAAGAGATAATAGTGATAGGTATGACTGCAACTAGTAAGTAAGAACAGAAAGTAAATAGCGGGTGTGATCAGTGATGGTAATATGGACCGGGGTCCCATGATGTTCACTAGTGATGTCTCTCTCCCAAAAGACGATAAAACAACTAAGCGAGGTAAACGAATTACAGCTGGGCAATTGACAGGATTATGTGCGCAAACCAATGCTAACTATGCTGCAAAGAAAGGTAGAGGCTCAAAAGCATGGGCGGTACGCCAAGGCAAGTAGACCGAAATCCATCTGCATCTACTACTAATCATCCACCTTGAGATATCTATCCAGAACATCTCGTTGGTATTAAGTTACGAGTCCCACCCATAGTGTAAACTCAAAGCAACATACAACTGCATTAAAAGAAATTTGCGTAAAGTAAACAATCTTTGCACCCGCAAGTACAAGCACCGTTGTTTTCCCCCTTGTGGCAACAGCACATCCCCTAGACTCATGTTTCTGTCACTCAAGCTAGTCATCGAGGGGCATGAACCCACAATCAAGCATAACGTTCCCTCTTGGAGTTACTACCTACTACTTGGCCAAAGCAATAAACAGCAACGGAGAACATGCAAGAATTACTCAAGAACATAAATATAAAATAGGTGAATCAAATATATTACTCGCACACAATCTGAACATAATCTCATAATCCATCGAATCCCAGCAAACTCATCATAGCAACAGCATAAGGATTACATATGTGCCTCGATCATGTAGGGCAGCTCACGAGGTCTAATCGGTGAAGAACAAAGAGGGGAGGAGAACATCACATAGCTATTGGTCATGGACCTATGGTCCAAGGGAGACTACTCACAACTCATCCGGGAGGCGTCCATGGTGGTGGAGAAGCTCCCGGTGGTGATCCTCCCCTCCGGCAGGGTGCCGGGAAGAGTTCTCCTGGTGCTCCCGATCTTGGAAGCGCGGCGGCGGTGGAACAGAGATGAGATCGCGAAAAAGGGTTCCGTCCTCGAGGGTTTCGGGACGCGGTGTAAATATATGCCAAAGGGGGGCGTCAGAAGAGGCAAGGGGGGCCCAGGCGCCCTGGCGGCGCGGCCAGGAGGGGGGTCGCCCCCTCTGGTCGCCTGGAGCCCTGCTGGCCCCCCTTTGGCCCTACTTTGTCCGCATGGAAGCTTCCGGAACGCTGATTTTTTATATATTTTTCCCAGGATTTTTCTGGCAATTTACGTAATGGGAAAACCTGAAATACAAAAACAGCAGAAAACAGAAACTGGCACTGGGGTGCACTGAGTTAATAGGTTAGTCCAAATATGATCAAAAGTGTATGGAAGTGCATAAATATCATAGCAATATCACACAAAAGAGGCATGGAGCAAGCAGAAATTATAGATATGTTTTGGACGTATCAACATCCCCAAGCTTAATTCCTGCTCGTCCTCGAGTAGGTAAATGATAACAAGCATAATTTCTATGGTGACATGCTACCAACCATATAAGGACTTTTCACAGTCACATGACAAATGCTTACTGAAATAATGAATCTGTAGTATTTAAGTTGCCTCATGAGAATATCACAAAGAACTGAAAGTTTTACAATATGATACTGAAACACTCAATAGATTTGTAGTGAGCATGGTGTGCAAACATGACAAAGTGGTACTTCGCTTGCCCCCTTTAGTGAAGCAAAACATAAATGCAGGGGCACCTCCAAGGTTTAAGTGACGACTAGATATAATGATTTCAGAATAAACGATATCATAGTCATGCAGAAGACAATGGTACTTTGGGACAATGCACATTACACTCAGGATGACAATCATGCTCTCAATAGTTGGTGCTTTAAAGAAAGAAGGTGGAGACTCTCGAACCGTGGCTTTTGATGGCAAGGTTGAAAACCCGTGGTCGGAAACAAAAACTAAACATGTACCAGAGCTCTTGGTTTTTAAAAACAGAGGTAAAAATTATTTTTTTGGAATATGCATATTTCGTCAACGAATGCTAGTAGATAACTCAATTACTTCTCGAGCTGGACAAGTTTCGAGGAACGGCTCCCGCATGAGGACGATCACATCCCCTTAATCTCCTATGTTTATCACTGCCAAAGTTTTCTGATTTCTCATGAACAAAGCGTGAAGGAGGGTTTGTTTATTGTATATTTTTTAATGAGCCGGGCGCACACTTTGCGAGTTCCTTCTCGTATTAGGGGTTTGCACATTAGACATGCAATCCCGGGGTGAAGCTTGTCCAACTTAAAAAGATCATGAATTAACTACTACTTCCTCATGAGCTAAAACAGAGGCACAAAAGAGAAATGCTTTTGATTAATTTCGAGATGGTACACGAAAGTCTTCGTTAGGAATGGCAATTAAATACCATGTATAGGAAGGTATGGTGGACTCATATGGCATAACTGGTTTAAAGGATTTAGGATGCACAAGCAGTCAGTCCGCTTAGTACAGGCAAGGGTTAGCAAAAGGCTGGGAGCGACCAACTAAGAGAGCAATGATGGCCATAATCATGCAGAGCGACAAAGCAACATTGAATCGGGCATGGAAGTTATATCGCTACTCAGAAATTAAAGATCATCAAGGCTTGATAGACTTTCTTTACAGTCTTAAATATGCGTGAGCATACGCCAAGTCAATCAAAATAAATTCTTGGAGGAAGATATCACTAAACCATACCACATCATAGGCAAACAAATCATGTTGGTACTTCAATAACACATTAAGAACCCCCCCAGCTATTTGAGACTAACCATAAGAAAACATGAACTACTAAGCACCATTATGCACATATCATTTTTATCATAGACATATCAACCAGTGCCACTGAAGCCAACTCTCTTAACAAGATAAGCATGATAACTCAAGAGAGTTCCAGCGACCAACTAAACAAAAGCTCTTTAAAAAGTAAAGTATGAAAACTAAGAGCTGAACATGACAATAGCTATTGAAAGACAAAGAACATACACAGCAAAGCTAAACATGAAAATCCCATGTTATGTTCTAGGTTGAAGTGGAGCGTGTTTCTCTCCCACACAAAGAAAGCTGAGTTCCAACTTGTTATGAACAGCAAACAAAGCTAAAGAAAACTAAAAAGGAAACTAAAAGCAATACGCTCCAAGCATAGCACATAACACATGAAGTGATTAAAATATAGTGGAACGAAAGACGAACTGATAATTGTTGATGGAGAAGGGGATGCACGGGGGCATCCCCAAGCTTAGATGCTTGAGTCTTCTTGAATATTTCTTGGGGGTGCACGGGGGCATCCCCAAGCTTGAGCGTTTGACACTCCTGAATCTTTTTATCATCTTCCCTCGCACACTTGAAAACTCCCTTCATACATAACTCATCACAATCTGATTAGCGAGGTTAGTACCCATAATAAAATAATTTTTCCTTGCTGGAAATAAGGATAATCTTGAAGGTCTACTGTTTCTCAAGATTGCCAAAAGGTTTTTGCAAAGAAAAAGCAAGCTCAAGGTTTGCAAAACCAAGAAAAGGCAAAACAGGACAGAATCTGTGAAAAACAGACCAGCAGGTAGTAAATAATTTGTTCGGGGCACTTCTGCAACTCAAATCAAAAAACTCAGAACAGACGCCCGAAAGCCAATTGTATAGAGCACGCTGTAGAAAAAATTCAGACCAAAAAGATGATCTGGTGATTTTATACGAATTTTTCTGTCCAAGGACAGAATCTGTTTCCTGGACAACACGTCACAACTTTTGAACTTTCTTGCAATCAGAGGCTAAACTTGGCACAAAGCTGAAAAGTAAAGATACAATGATGATTCTACAGTAGTAACAAACATCAAGACACAACAAAAGCAAAATAAAATTTTATTCATTGTGGGCTGCCTCCCAAAAGCGCTTTCTTTTATGCCTTTAAGCTAGGTATAATGCAAAGAGATTAAGTTGTATCAATTGAACCGTCATCAAGATCATCAAAAATCTCTTCAATAGTACAACTAGTCTTAAGAGGACTTTCGAATAAAGGCCTAATAGAGATACTTCTAGGGAGAAGACCAAAAGG
Organism: Secale cereale; assembly: GCA_902687465.1. Classification (NCBI taxonomy): domain Eukaryota; kingdom Viridiplantae; phylum Streptophyta; class Magnoliopsida; order Poales; family Poaceae; genus Secale; species Secale cereale. The sequence continues at coordinate 546,482,595 of LR738710.1, read as the reverse complement.
AAAAAAGTCAAGGGAAGATTCATTTATTAATTTATCAAAGAGAGGTGTTTCTTCCAAAGTCTTCACAGTTTCAACCCCTTTGGCAATAGATGGATTACTTTTGGAGCGGGGAGCCTTTGGAACGTAAACGAACTTAGGCTCCTTCTTTGCCGGAGTTTCTACCTTTTTGGTTTTGATTGAGGAGAAAGTAGTTCCTAAAGTGTCAAAGATTTCCTCAATCTTGTCTATCCTAGAAGAGTCCAAGTCATGGGATTTGATGGTCTCCAAAGTTTTGAGAATTTTATGCATGGAGCTATCAAGCCTATTCAAATTCCCTTGGATCTTACGGTCCAACTCATTTATCTTATTAATGTTTGGCATCTCTAGCTCTATCTTTTCAAGTTTTTTCATAATGTGAGCTAGGGTAATGTCCTCGTGAATGCTAACAAGAGGGGGATTTCCAACAAGATTTTCAATAATACTAAGAGATTCCCAAACTGGGGCTTCTAGGAAATTTCCATTGATAGCAGAATCTAGAATAAACCTATTCCAAGAAGTAATTCGAACATAAAAATTTCTAAGCAGGATAGTAGTAGATTGCTTCTTGGTGGCTCTTTTATGAGAATCATTAATTCTATACCAAGCATCTTTTAGACTTTCTCCACCTCTTTGTTTAAAGGTGAGAACTTCTGCCTCACCAAAGGCAAAAGGACCAGACATAATACCAACTAAAAAGCGAGATAACTATTTTTGTGATTTTTGATAGAAGACACTAAAGCAAAAACTGAAAGGTAAACTAACAAGACTAAAAAGCAAAGGTAAAAGATAGCGTGCAACTCCCCTATCTTGAAGAGTGGAGTCCCCGGCAACGGCGCCAGAAAACTTTGCTTGATGGCTTCTCGCCCCTCGTTGGTTACCCCAAGTGGAAGGTTTGAGATGCAGTGTAGCGGTAGTTTTCCCTTGGCAAAGATACCAAGGATCGAATCCCCTGAGACTCCGAGGGTCAACAAGAAGGTGTCAACTGCTAGCGGCGCAACTTAGCGATTGACAGGACCTGCACACAGATACAAATAACTTTGCTCCCAACGAGTACAGAGAGGTTGTCAATCCCTCCGGCCTTGTCGTTTACAAAGGATCAAATGCAAGAGATAATAGTGATAGGTATGACTGCAACTAGTAAGTAAGAACAGAAAGTAAATAGCGGGTGTGATCAGTGATGGTAATATGGACCGGGGTCCCATGATGTTCACTAGTGATGTCTCTCACCCAAAAGACGATAAAACAGCTAAGCGAGGTAAACGAATTACAGCTGGGCAATTGACAGGATTATGTGCGCAAACCAATGCTAACTATGCTGCAAAGAAAGGTAGAGTCTCAAAAGCATGGGCGGTACGCCAAGGCAAGTAGACCGAAATCCATCTCCATCTACTACTAATCATCCACCTTGAGATATCTATCCTGAACATCTCGCTGGTATTAAGTTGCGAGTCCCACCCATAGTGTAAACTCAAAGCAACAGACAACTGCATTAAAAGAACTTTGCGTAAAGTAAACAATCCTTGCACCCGCAAGTACAAGCACCGTTGTTTTCCCCCTTGTGGCAATAGCACATCCCCTAGACTCATGTTTCTGTCACTCAAGCTAGTCATCGAGGGGCATGAACCCACAATCAAGCATAACGTTCCCTCTTGGAGTTACTACCTACTACTTGGCCAAAGCAATAAACAGCAACGGAGAACATGCAAGAATTACTCAAGAACATAAATATAAAAGAGGTGAATCAAATATATTACTCACACACAATCTGAACATAATCTCATAATCCATCGGATCCCAGCAAACTAATCATAGCAACAGCATAAGGATTATATATGTGCCTCGATCATGTAGGGCAGCTCACGAGGTCTAATCGGTGAAGAACAAAGAGGGGAGGAGAACATCACATAGCTACTGGTCATGGACCCATGGTCCAAGGGAGACTACTCACAACTCATCCGGGAGGCGTCCATGGTGGTGGAGAAGCTCCCGGTGGTGATCCTCCCCTCCGGCAGGGTGCCGGGAAGAGTTCTCTTGGTGCTCCCGATCTTGGAAGCGCGGCGGCGGCAGAACAGAGATGAGATCGCGAAAAAGGGTTCCGTCCTCGAGGGTTTCGGGACGCGGTGTAAATATATGCCAAAGTGGGGAGTCAGAAGAGGCAAGGGGGGCCCAGGCGCCCTGGCGACGCGGCCAGGAGGGGGGCCGCCCCCTCTGGTCACCTGGAGCCCTGGTGGCCCCCCTCTGGCCCTACTTTGGCCGCATGGAAGCTTCCGGAACGCTGATTTTTTATATATTTTTCCCGGGATTTTTCTGGCAATTTACGTAATGGGAAAACCTGAAATACAAAAACAACAGAAAACAGAAACTGGCATTGGGGTGCTCTGAGTTAATAGGTTAGTCCAAATATGATCAAAAGTGTATGGAAGTGCATAAATATCATAGCAATATCACACAAAAGAGGCATGGAGCAAGCAGAAATTATAGATACGTTTTGGACGTATCAGACGCTCCAAGCAAAACACCTATCATGTGGTTAATAAAAATATAGTCTCAAGTAAAGTTCCCGATAGACGAAGACGAAGACGAAACAAGGGATGCCTTCCCGGGGCATCCCCAAGCTTAGGATTTTGGTTCTCCTTGAATTTTATCTTGGGGTGCCTTGGGCATCCCCAAGCTTAGGCTCTCGCCACTCTTTGTTCCATAGTCCATCAAATCCTTACCCAAAACTTGAAAACTTCACAACACAAAACTTAGCCAAAAATCTCGTGAGTTCCGTTAGGATAAGAAAACAAACCACCACTCAAAGGTACTGTAATGAACTCATTATTTGTTTATATTGGTATTAAACCTACTGTATTCCAACTTCTCTATGATTCATATCCCCCGATACTACTCATAGATTTATCAAAATAAGCAAACAACACACGAAAAACAGAATATGTCAAAAACAGCACAGTCTATAGCAATCTGTAACTTTCAAATACTTCTGTAACTCTACAAAAATTGAAATAAATTGGTGGACGTGAGGAATTTGTCTATTAATCATCTGCAAAAACAATCAACTAAAAATCACTCAATAGTAAAACATGGTAGCTAATCTCGTGAGCGCTAAAGTTTCTGTTTTCTATAGCATTTTCGCATAAACTTCACCCAAGTCTTCCCAAAGGTTCTACTTGGCACAAACACTAATTAAAACCACTGTTCAAGAAATCTTCCGATTCAGCGATTTATCGTCCGATTTATCGCTACTCTTGGGGTGACCGATAAGATTATGCCTTATCTTCATCATTTATCATTTGGGCCGATTTATCGCTATGACAAGCAATTTATCGGGAATCTACCGATAAATCGGGCCTATTCGTAGCACTATGTTTGCAAGAACTATGCTTATTTGTGTTTTATGAACCTTGTTACGCAATATGTAATGTTTTTCTATTTTGTTTGCAATTATATCAGGATTCAAAGGCTAGGATTCAAAGTAACACTTCTGTCTAATATTGTTTTGGTGTTGAATATAGCATATTTTAGTGTTGAGAACCTGGGATTTGAAAAAAATGGCCGATTAATAGTCGATCGATAAAATTGATTAATCGCCCGATTTCCGATTAATCTCTATTTCCCAGGTGACCGAGACGATAACGATAAGCGATATCCTCAACATTGATTAAAACACAAAACCACATCTAACCAGAAGCTAGATGAATTATTTATTACTAGATAGAAGCAAAATTAAAGAAAATAAAATTGGATTGCCTCCCAACAAGCACTATCGTTTAACGCACCTAGCTAGGCATATTTTTAGTGATGCTCTCATGAAAGACAAGAATTGAAGCGCAAGGAGAGCATCATAAAGCACATGGCAAACATATCTAAGTCTAACATACTTCCTACGCATAGGCATTTTCTAGGAAAACAAATCAAGACAAGCAATATCTAGTATATGCAAGGAAGAAAAAGAAAATAAAATCAATCTCAACATGAAGAGAGTTAATTTTGTAACATGAAGATTTCTACAACCATATTTTCCTCTCTCATAATATTTGCATGTAGGATCATAAGCAAATTCAACAATATAGCTATCACATAACATATTCACAACACGATCCACATGCATGCGAAGTTGACTCTCTTCCAAAATAGTGGGATTAACATTAACTAAAGTCATGACCTCTCCAAACCCACTTTTAATATTATTGCAAACATTATTACCAATCTCATATATATCATGGGGCTTAAATAAGTTTTCAAGATCGTAAGAAGCATCATCCCAATCATGATCATTGCAACAAGTAGTGGGCATAGCAAAATAAGCATCCCCAAGCTTAGGGTTTTGCATATCATTCGCACAACTGACATTAATAGAATTTATAATAACATCATTGCAATCATGCTTTTCATTCAAAGAGCTATCATGAATCACTTCATAATTTTTTTCTTTCAACACTTCATCACAATTTTTAGATTCACGAATTTCAAGCAAAACCTCATAAAGATAATCTAGTGCACGCAGCTCACTAGCAATTGGTTCATCATAATTGTTTCTCTTAAAAATATTAGCAAGTGTACGAGGATCCATAATTTAGCGAGCAAAGATGCAAGCTAATAGAGGGCACATCGCAAAACAAGCAAACAGAAAGGCCAATGGAAAAAGGGCGAATTAAACAGCAAAGGTGAAGTGGGGGAGAGGAAAACAAGAGGAAAATAATGTAATGCGAGGATAAGTGTTTGTTATAGGCACTTGGTATATGACTTTTGCGTAGATCTCCCCGGGAACGCGCCAGAAATTGGCTAGTTGCTGGGAGATCAAATCTTGACTTGACTTGGTGTGAGTCTCCACGGCAACGGCGCCAGAAATTCTTCTCGCTACTTCTCGAGCTTGCGTTGTATTCCCTCGAAGAGGAAAGGGTGATGCAACACAGTAGCGTAAGTATTTCCCTCAATTTTTGAGAACCAAGGTATCAATCCAGTAGGAGACCACGCGCGAGTCCCTCGTACCTGCACAAACAAATAAGAACCTTGCAGCGAACATGATAAAAGGGGTTGTCAATCCCTTCTCGGTCACTTACAAAAGTGAGATCTGATAGAGGTGATAAGATAACATTTTTGGTATATTTGATATAGAGAAAAAGTAAATAATGCAAAGTAAAGCTATGGCGAAAGAAGTTGGCAAGTCGATGAGAGATAAATATGGTAAAGATAGACCCGGGGGCCATAGGTTTCACTAGTGGTTTCTTTCATGATAGCAGATTTCTACGGTAGGTGAACGAATTATTGTCGAGAAATTGATAGAAAAGCGCGTTGTTATGAGAATATCTAGGCATGATCATTGTATATAGGCATCACGTCCGTGACAAGTAGACCGAAACAATTCTGCATCTACTACTATTACTCCACACATCGACCGCTATCCAGCATGCATCTAGAGTATTAAGTTCATAAGAACAGAGTAACGCCTAAAGCAATAAGACATGATGTAGAGGGATAAACTCAAGCAATATGATGTAAAACCCATCTTTTTATCCTCGATGGCAACAATACATTACGTGCCTTGCTACCCCTACTGTCACTGGGAAAGGACACCGCAAGATTGAACCCAAAGACAAGCACTTATCCCATTGCAAGAACTATAGATCTAGTAGGCCAAACCAAAGCGATAATTCGAAGAGACTTGCAAGGATATTTAAATCATGCATAAAATATTTCAGGAAAGAATCTAATATTGTTCATAGATAATCTTGATCAGAAACCCATGATTCATCAGATCTCGACAAACACACCGCGAAAGATTATATCGAATAGATCTCCTCGAAGATCGAGGAGAACTTTGTATTGAGATCCAAAGAGAGAGAAGAAGTCATCTAGCTAATAACTATGGACCCGAAGGTCTATGGTAAACTACTCACAACTCATCGGAGGGGCTACGGTGTTGATTTAGAAGCCCTCCGTGATCGATGCCCCCTCCGATGCAGCTCCGAAACAGGCCCCAAGATGGGATCTCACGGGTACAAAACGTTGTGGCAGTGGAATTAGGGTTTCATGGTGCTCCTCGATAGTTTCAGGGTACGTAGGTATATATAGGAGGAAGAGGGGCGTTAGGGGAGCAACAGGGGGCCCACGAGGGTGGAGGGCGCGCTCCTGCCCTCGTGGCCGCCTCTCTCGCTTCCTGGCGTGTATTCCAAGTCTTCTGTGTTGATATCGTTCCAAAAATAACTCTCCCGAAGGTTTAAATCTGTTTGGACTCCGTTTGATATTCCTTTTCTGCGAAACACTAAAACAGGCAAAAAAAATAGCAATTTGCACTGGGCCTTGGGTTAGTAGGTTAGTCCGAAAAATAATATAAAAGTGTATAATAAAGCCCATTAAACATTTAAAACAGAATATATAATAGCATGGAACAATAAAAAATTATAGATACATTGGAGACGTATCACCATTCTCAATATTGCTTAATACAACTGTGTAGTAAATAAAATTTATTCCTTTGTTGTCGGGAAAAACTAGCTTTATGCAAAATAAACCTTGCAACCTCCACCAGCCAAATATGCATAAAGTTGTAGACATTTGTTCATCATTACTTGATACAGTTTGTTCTTGCCAGCATATTCAATGTGCTGACTTACACGGCTGCAACGTCTCATGTTGCAGAATTTACCGATGAAGAATAAGGTGCAATTAGGTCGTTGTCGTGCACTCAATGTTTGCCGTTGAGTTGGATGAACTCAACTTATCTTCAATGCTTCTACAAGATTTCATATTAGTTTATGGCCTTCATCCATCTTATTGTAATAAGACTCCTTATGAGGATTTTAGATGTAATAAAGTGTGATTGAACTCGATCTAGGGATGACATTGAGGACAGAGACTCCAGTCCATTCGGATCAAGGTCGCTGCATGGCAATTACAGTTGTTCGGGCATGGCAACTGCTGTTGGTCACACATGGAAAGTGTAGCTGACCAGTCCTGGAAACTACTATTTATCACACATGGCAACTGCAGTTGATCAGACATGGCAACTGCAGTTGATCAGACATGGCAACGACAATCATACACTAATTGGCAAATGCATTTGTCCACAGATGGCAAATACATTTGACCAGGCTTGGCAGCTGCAGTTTTATCATTTTTTTTGTTTTGCATCAGCTACATACGCTAATGTCATTCATTTTTCATTTTTGTCACACCTCGTAATTGCCTAGTCTTTCTTTAGTTTGTTTTTCGGATACATGGTGCGCACAATCATTTTTTTACGTCTCACCTGCATAAGATGTTGATGCCAGGTATCCGGTTTCTAGCTATTGCCACATGCTGCATGTTTGTCCCGCGTTTTCAAAATACTCGTAAGTATGCCATCCTTGCATGGTTTTTTGCCACATCAACATGCTTGCATGATATTTTCTAGGTTCACAATACCTTGATTTACCACATGTGCTACTTGAAGTTGGTCTCTCGCATCTGTATTACCGATATCCCCCTGTGGTGCAACTTGCCATGGTATTCCTGGTGGCGTCCTTGTATCGTAAGAACCTGCGAACAATGTCAACGTGATACATAAGAAGAATGCCATTTTCATGTCCACAAACATGTCAAATGTCACTTTTTATTCATGCATCGTACCTATGTCTGCGTACTACAGTAGTAGTGGCTACAATGGTCCTAATGAAATGAGTTCATTGTACCCTACCGCATCCCAAGGTGGCGCTTGTGGCTGTCCGAAAAACCAAGGATTAAGCTTGTCTCCAGGATTCATGCTGCTTCTCCCCTTGTTTTTTCTCACTCCTGTAGAATGATTTAATCACTGCATGAATGAGAATGAATTATTCTTCCCATACCATTTCGTTGTTTCCACAAAAGGAAACACGACAATCTTATCATACGACTGGTATAAACCCCTACCATAGCATGGCAAGTAGAAACACTTTAGTCGTACATCTTTTCGATAGTGCATGCATATTCATTCTCTTCCTACAATATGGATGGCAATTACCATGTAGGAATGGTGACAACTAACTATATAACATGGTGGCAACTACCAGCAAAGTTGGGTGAAAACTTTTTTCCTTTAAAGTTGCCGTCTGAAATACTCTGTTATGCACTGGTCCTCCCTCATACTAAACTGTTTCCGCCATCCTCTTTGTTTGAATCTTAGTGAGCCTTAACCTACTTTCGAGTACAGTTTGATGGCAACCCCAAACTTATAGCTTTGTACAAACTTCTGATCGCAAGCATTATACAGATCAAATCTAGGATACATGATGACAATTTTGTGGATTTTGGAGGCGAAGGAGAATGGCCGGACTCATGTGGTTTTAAATTGATGCATCACAAATCTAGGATGTCTCTGGTCTGGTATCCATGACCATGTGGATCCAATCGCCATCTATGCGGGAAATCTCGATGTAAACTTAGAAGGGGGATGAGAATAGGAGAATGACCTGATCCAAGATGTTTCTCACCTTTGTTGAGTTCGTTGCAGTGTTTTTCGTTGAGGGGGCGCTAGTTATCTGATCTGGTTACCATGGTAAATCGTGAAGAAGAGGAGGGAGGTAGGGGAAGATTTGTCGATCCGGATGTTGGATAAGACTAATGGTGGCTACTCTGGCGCACAGGCAGGGAGGGACAACGGCCGAGGGGTGGATTTGGTCGTGCGGGCTGCGGGGTGGCTCGCTCGAACGTGTCGGCAGTTGTACTACACATCAGACGTACAGGTTGCAACGGGGGGCGCCCGGACGTGCTCGTGGGGGCGGGCCTGCATCGATGCCACATGGGGTGTGCGACACATACCCCCTAGGTGCCACAAGCGTGGTGAATATCGGTGTCTAAAAGGAAGGGAGATAAAAATTTCAAAGTTTTGGAGTGCACCCAATCTTTCAGCATGCTCAAGGCAAGCATCTTGAACACATGATATGGTGAAGGCATAATTGTTTGTTGGCAAGTATAATTGAATTATGAATATGTTGAAATCATATAGAATTTACATATTATTAGTCATACATGCATGATCCCTTTGGGGGTACTTTTATCTTCATTTAAACATTAAGCATAAGTGAGTGTGGTTATTTTCACGTGCCATATATGCCTCTGTTGGTCCAGGCTAATTTGTAGGAAGAATCGGTCACGAGAAAAGTGACTGTGAGACTGAAATCACGTTGCGACGAGAATGATCAGTGAGGGTATGTTGGGACATACCAGGTGGTGACCCTGTTGGGTACTACCAAGAGAATATATTGTGCTAATCATTGCAGGAAAACTTGAACCTCCTGAGTTGACCGTAGATCGAGTCTTGCTCCGGTAACCCCCATACTGGTTGCGTGCTAACACGTGTCCCCGCCACAGGTAGGGTATGGTTTAGTAAGTTGTTAACCCCTTTCCCTGCACGCACCGTACAGAGAGGCCACGATGAAGGTTTCTAGGTACTGGTTATAATGCCAGTCATCGAGTCAGGGGGGAAGGGTGTATCCAGATGGGCCGAGAAGGGGGCACCCCTTGTAATCCATGCATGTTAGTAGTGATCCCATTCTACTCGAGATGATAGTCTCCCCACCTTAGAGTGCTTCTTGAACTATGCTTTGGGTGATTCCGGGTATCCGGAAAGTTAATCTGGTGTGTGCTGGTCAGGTGTGTTTTCAACCCAAAGGCCGAAATGGTAATTAGTCAATGTGTCGGTGTTGGCTCGAGAAATCCTATACACGTGGGCAAAGAGTACACCATCTGCAGAGTAATATCTATTCGAATAGTCATGTCCACGATTAAGGACTATAGTCTGGGTGGGTCAAGTGTCGGTCTTAGTGTCAGTCTCCGGAGGAAATAATTAAATTGACCATGGTTCATTTTGGAGGATAATTATAGTCACTATTAGTGCTATTATTAATATTATGGTTGACATGAATATTATTGTGGACTAACACTTTCCTCTTATGTGCAACGTTGAGTATCTCTTGGGATGGCTAGACTACTTGAGATACTCAATTTTATTTTCATTTCTGAGTATCACTTGGGATGGCTAGTCCACCTGGATAATCATTTATTTTCAAGACCTCTCGAGGCGTCACTTTTAGACACCCGTTTGGCAATTCTTTTCAAGACCTCTCGAGGCGTCACATTCAGACACCTGCTTGGCATTTTTCTTGGAATTCCTCGGGCAGTCCAACGCCCGATGTTCCATTTCATTTCCTTGATTTACTAATAACATGATTTACTAATAACATGATTTATTTATTTATCCTTCCGCACCGTACTAATATTATCATGCCATGCTTTAATTTTCAGTCAGCACATGCATATAATTTAATTCATCATGAGCATACGCATTCGGTATATCCTTTAGTCTTCATGAGTACATTCAAACGTACTCACTGGCTTGCCCCCGGCTATTGTCTTAGCCAGATCATGATTCAGAGAGGAGTACTACGAAGACACCCCTGCAACCTAGGATTCAAACATAGCAGCCATGCGAGATAGGAGTTATCCAGGTGAGCTGTTCCTGTGGGAATGGACTCCCATCAACGCTCGAGACCCAAGACTCGCTTCCATCATCCGCCACTAGAAATCATTGTTATACTCAATGGACCTTTATGGTCTTGTACTCAAATTCTTGTAACGGCTTGGAATTATGTATCAATGAAATGTCCACCAGCAACAGTAATCCCAGGGCTGGTGATGACACAATAGTCATTTGCTGGGATTTTATGTCCCGAAAAACCGGCCCCCGACAACTCTCCTATACCTGAATACTCTTATGATAATTCTCCGAACAACTATGAGCTATTAAAAAACCAACATGGTGAGGCTATTGCTCGCTATGTTGGACCAAATAGCAGGAATGCCCCCCCCCCAAATAAAGCTATCTGAGTGCCCAAGAAAACTATCGAAGCATTACCTATTACTACATTACTAACAATGCAGGCAGAAAATGCTCCTTACTTCCTTAAACAAGTTTGACAGCACGAGTATATGCATATCTCATTCAACCACTATACTCATTCGTATGGAAAGAATTTTAATGCCTATTCCTTCGATTATGCTCACACTTCTTCGATTAACAATCATGGTTATCGAAAGAAATCATATCCCGCTCTCGCTCTCTTGTTTTGAAGGCACCTACAAAGATGATGGGTGGTTAAGAAAGCCTAATTCCTCTGCAGGACTATGTCTCCAGGTGTACCGAATGGATAATAGATAGTGGATGCACTAGTCATATGGCTGGAGACAAGTCGTTGTTTGTCGACCCCAACTTAACTGCTTCATCACAGAAGTATATCACTTTTGGCGACAACAACAAAGGAAAGGTAATTGGGTTAGGTAAAATTGCTATATCCAAAGACAAGAGCATTCATGATGTTTTACTTGTTCAGTCTCTTTGATTCAATCTCATGTAAGTTGGCAAGCTTTGTGATCTAGGCATGCTAGTTCTATTTCCTATATCCAAATGCATCGTTTTTATGGCCTCTGACAATTCCTTCATCTTCGAGGGAAATAGAAAAGGTGATTTATATATTGTGGATTTCTCTAAGGGTCACTCAGTCCAAACTTGTTTGCTTGCAAAAGAAACCGGAGGATGGCTGTGGCACCAAAGACTTGGCCATGAAGGTATGAGAAATTTGCAGACTCTCGTGAAGAAAAATCATCTCCGTGGCATTCCTGATGTAAAATTCGACAAGGATTGTCTCTATGGTGCGTGTGTGGCCGGTAAATTGGCCAAGAAGCATCACTCGTCAAAAACTGTAATGAACACAACAAGACCTCTGGAAATTCTTCATACAGATTTATTTGGACCTCAAAACTATGCAAGTTTCGGAGGCACTTGCTACTTCTCGAGCTGGCGTTGTATTCCCTCGAAGAGGAAAGGGAGATGCAACATAGTAGCGTAAGTATTTCCCTCAGTTTTTGAAAACCAAGGTATCAATCCAGTAGCAGATCACGCGCGAGTCCCTCGCACCTGCACAAACAAATAAGAACTTCGCAGCCAACGCGATAAGGGGTTGTCAATCCCTTTACGGTCACTTACGAAAGTGAGATCTGATAGAAATGATAGTTTATATTTTTGGTATTTTTGTTTATAAGAATAGAAAGTATAAGCGGAAGAAGTAAAGTAGAAGTAGACTGATATGTTGAGAATAGACCCGGGGGCCATAGTGTTCTCAAGTGGCATCTCTCATGATAGTGATATTCTACGGTGGCTAAACAAATTACTGTCGAGCAATTGACAGAAAAGCGAATAATTATGAGACTATCTAGGCATGATCATTGTATATAGGCATCACATCCGAGACAAGTAGACCAACTCCTGCCTGCATCTACTTCTATTACTCCACACATCGACCGCTATCCTGCATGCATCTAGTTTATTGAGTTCATAGGAACAGAGTAATGCCTTAAGCAAGATGACATGATGTAGAGGGATAAACTCAAGCAATAAGATATAAACCCCATCTTTTTATCCTCGATGGCAACAATACAATACGTGCCTTGCTGCCCCTACTGTCACTGGGAAAGGACACCGCAAGATTGAACCCAAAGCCAAGCACTTCTCCCATTGCAAGAACTATAGATCCAGTAGGCCAAACAAACCAATAATTGGAAGAGACTTCCAATGATATTATGAGCACACATGATGAGTTCAGAAAAGAACCAAATATTTCTCGTAGATAATCTTGATCATATACCCACAATTCATCGGATCTCGACAAACAAACCGCAAAAAGAGATTACATCGAATAGATCTCCTCGAAGACCGAGGAGAACTTTGTATTGAGATCCAAAGAGAGAGAAGAAGCCATTTAGATACTAGCTATGGACCCGAAGGTCTGTGGCAAACTACTCACAACTCATGGTGAGGACAATGATGATGATGATGTAGAAGCACTCCGTGATGGATCCCCCCTCCAGCGGAGCTCCGGAACAGGCTCCAAGATGGGATCTCATGGGAACAGAAGGTTACGCCGGTGGAATTAGGGTTTTCTCTTTGTTGGTGATGGTTTCGGGGTACGTAGGCTTATATAGGAGGAAGGAGGACACAGGGGGACTCACGAGGGACCCTCGAGGCAGGGAGGCGCCCCCCACCCTCGTGGGCACCTCGTGGCCCCTACTCCATGGTTCTCAAGTCTCCTGTGCGTGATTTTCTCCAAAAATATCTCTCCCGAAGGTTTCATTCCGTTTGGACTCCGTTTGATATTCCTTTTTTGCAAAACCCTAAAACAGGCAAAAAAACAACAATCTGGACTGGGCCTTTGGGTTAGTAGGTTAGTCCCAAAAATGATATAAAAGTGTATGACAAAGCCCATTAAACATCCAAGACATCATAAATAATAGCATGGAACAATCAATTTTTTTTGATACGTTGGAGACGTATCAAGCATCCCCAAGCTTAATTTCTGCTCGTCCTCGAGTAGGTAAATGATAAAAACGGAATTTTTGATGTGGAATGCTAACCAACATAGTTTTTCAATTGAATTCTCTTAAATGTGGCATGAATTTTCAGATCTGAAAGATTCAAGATAAAATTCTATATTGACATAAGAAATAATAATACTTCAAGCATACTAACAAAGCAATCATGTCTTCTCAAAATACTATGGCTTAAGAAAGTTATCCCTACAAAATCATATAGTCTGGCTATGCTCCCTCTTCATGACACAAAATATTCATATCATGCACAACCCCGATTTCAGCCAAGCACTTGTTTTCATACTCTATTCTTTCAAACCTTTCAACCTTCACGCAATACATGAGCGTGAGCCATGGACATATCACTATGGGTGGAATAGAGATGTGGTTGTGGAGAAGACAAAAAGGAGGGAGATAGTCTCACATCAACTAGGCGTATCAACGGGCTATGGAGATGCCCGTCAATAGATATCAATGTGAGTGAGTAGGGATTGCCACGCAACGGATGCACTAGAGATAAATATGTATGGAACCTCAACTAAAGAAACTAGTGGGTGTGCATCCAACTTGCTTGCTCACGAAGACCTAGGGCATTTGAGGAAGCCCATCGTTGGAATATACAAGCCAAGTTCTATAATGAAAATTCCCACTAGTATATAAAAGTGACTAAGCATGAGACTCTCTACAATGAAGAAGATGGTGCTACTTTGATGCACAATTGCGGAGGGGCTTTATTGATTTAGCCTTTCCTCCCACGGGACAATGCTGTAATAATGATGATCATCACACTTTCATTACAACTCGATACTACAACAATTATGACTCTATATGAATGCCTCCGGTGGTGTACCGGGATGTGCAATGAAACAAGAGTGACATGTATGAAAAGTTATGCATGGTGGCCTTGCCACAAATACGATGTCAACTACATGATCATGCATGGCAATATGACAATATGAATCGTGTCATATGAATGGAACGGCGGAAAGTTGCATGGCAATATATCTCAGAATGGCTATGGAAATGCCATGATAGGTAGGTATGGTGGCTGCTTCGAGAAATAATATGGTGGCTATTTTGAGGAAGGATATATAGTGGGTGTATGGTACCGGCGAAAGTTGCGCGATACAAGAGAGGCTAGCAATGGTGGAAGGGTGAGAGTGCGTATAATCCATGGACTCAACATTAGTCATAAGAACTCATATACTTATTGCAAAAATCTACGAATCATCAAAACAAAGCAATCAACGCATGCTCCTAGGGGGGAGGTTGGTAGGAGTTAACCATCGCGCGCCCCCAACCTCCACACAAAGGTTGACACTTACAAATACCTCATGTCTAACTTCGTCACATAGCGGTTCACCATACGTGCATGCTACGGGAATCACTAACCTTAACACAAGTATTTCTCAAATACATAATAACTCCACTAGCATGACTCTAATATCACTATCCTCATATCTCAAAAAAATTGTCAAGCATCCAACATCACATCGTATTCAATGCACTTAGTGTGAAAGTTTTTACTACATTGATATTGGATGTCTATCATGTGAAGACTAGTTTTATAGCCTAAACACATTACCATGCTGTTTTAATAGACTCTCAAAAGGATATAAGTGAAGCATTAGAGTTCAAAAATTTCTTCAAAGTATTATCACCACCGTGCTCTAAAATATGTAAGTGCAGCACTAGAGCAAAAACTATTATACTCAAAAGATATAAGTGAAGCACATAGAGTGTTCTATCAATTCCTAAGCCATATTTAACTCTCTCAAATAGGTGTGACCAGCAAGGATGATTGTGGAAATCTAACAAGCAAAGACTCAAATTATACAAGACGCTCCAAGCAAAACACATATCACGTGATGAATAAAAATATAGCTCCAAGTACAGTTACCGATGGATGAAGACGAAAGAGGGGATGCCTTCCCGGGGCATCCCCAAGCTTAGGCTTTTGATTGTCTTGAATTTTACTTGGGGTTCCATGGGCATCCCCAAGCTTAGGCCCTTGCTACTCTTTGTTCCATAGTCCATCAAAGCAATACTCAAAACTTGAAAACTTCACAACACAAAACTTAGACAAAAATCTCGTGAGCTCCGTTAGTATAAGAAAGAAAATCACTACTCAACGGTACTGCAATGAATTCATTTTTTGTTTATATTAGTGTTAAACCTACTGTATTCCAACTTATCTATGGTTCATACCTCCCAATATTACTCATAGATGCATTGAAATAAGCAAACAACACACGAAAAACAGAATATGTCAAAAACATAACAGTCTATAGTAATCTGTAGGTTTCAGATACTTATGTAACTCCAAACAATTCAAACTAAATTGGTAAACATGATAAATTTGTCTATTAATCATCTGCAAAAAGAATCAACTAAATAGCACGCTCCAGTAAAATCTGATGGCCATTCTAGCGAGCGTTAACGATTCTGTTTTTCAATGCAAGATCATATAAACTTCACACAAGTCTTCCCAAAGGTTCTACTTGGCACAAACACTAAGCAAAACAAGAAACTACATCTAAATAGAAGCTAGAAGCAATATTTATTCCCTAACGGTAGAAAAAACAAAAAAAAAAATATAAAATTGGGTTGCCTCCCAACAAGCGCAATCGTTTTACGCCCCTAGCTAGGCACGATACAAGATAGATCTAGGTATTGCCATCTTTGATCTTCATCCTTTTAATGGTGTCAAGCTTGAATCCGAGAGGTTCTTTACGTTTCCCTTCATATTCGGAAATCTTTAGATCTAAAGCATCCAACCGCTTATTACAAAGAGGAATCAACATATTCATGCGGTGGAGATTCCCACTAACACTCTTAAGAGGTTCAAGAAACCTTTGTAATATTTTTGTTACTTCGTAAATTTTTGCAAAAACTTGCGTCCCTTCCTGGGTTGAATTTGACCCTTTTTGGGGAGGTAGTGTTCCCACTATTCCCTCTATAATTTAATTCGCAATACTAGGATCAACTTCGATAAAATTCCCTTTGGCAACGCAATCCAAGAGTTGTCTATGAGACATATTTAATCCAACATAAAAATTGCGAAGCAAAATTACAAAATTCACCTCTAAGGTGCACTTACGATAAGATTCCATCATCCTAAACCAAGCATCTAGTAAGTTTTCTCCTTGCTTTTGTTTGAAGTGAAGCACTTCAAACTCGGGAGACAAAGGAGCGGACAAGGGACTAGCCATAATGACAAGCAAGCAAGCAACACACATAAGCAAACAAGAAGCAAGCGAACGATAACACACGGCAGAAGAAGGGCAAATGAAACGGCAAGGGTGAAGTGGGGGAGAGGAAAACGAGAGGCAAAAAATGTAATGCGAAAGATAAGGGTTTGTGATAGGTACTTGGTATATGACTTTTGCGCAAGCCTCCCTGGCAACGGCGCCAGAAATTCTTCTTGCTACTTCTCGAGCTTGTGTTGTATTCCCTCGAAGAGGAAAGGGAGATGCAGCACAGTAGCGTAAGTATTTCCCTTAGTTTTTGAGAACCAAGGTATCAATCCAGTAGGAGACCACGCGCGAGTCCCTCCTGCACAAAAAAATTAGAACTTCGCAGCCAACGCGATAAGGGGTTGTCAATCCCTTTACGGTCACTTACGAATGTGAGATCTGATAGAGATGATAGTTTATATTTTTGGTACTTTTGTTTATAAGAACATAAAGTAAAAGCGGAAAAAGTAAAGTAGAAGTAGATAGATATGTTGAGAATAGACCCGGGGGCCATAGTATTCTCTAGTGGCTTCTCTCATGATAGCGATATTCTACGGCGGGTAAACAAATTACTGTCGAGCAATTGATAGAAAAGCGAATAATTATGAGACTATCTAGGCATGATCATTGTATATAGGCATCACGTCCGAGACAAGTAGACCGACTCCTGCCTGCATCTACTACTATTACTCCACACATCGACCGCTATCCAGCATGCATCTAGTGTATTGAGTTCATAAGAACAGAGTAACGCCTTAAGGAAGATGACATGATGTAGAGGGATAAACTCAGGCAATAAGATATAAACCCCATCTTTCTATCCTCAAGGCAACAATACAATATGTGCCTTGCTGCCCCTACTGTCACTGGGAAAGGACACCACAAGATTGAACCCAAAGCCAAGCACTTCTCCCATTGCAAGAACTATAGATCTAGTAGGCCCAACCAAACCAATAATTCAAAGAGACTTGCAAGGATATTATGAGCACACATAAAGAGTTCAGAAAAGAACCAAATATTTCTCGCAGATAATCTTGATCATAAACCCACAATTCATCGGATCTCGACCAACACACCGCAAAAATAGATTACATCGAATAGATCTCCTCGAAGACCAAGGAGACCTTTGTATTGAGATCCAAAGAGAGAGAAGAAGCCATCTAGATACTAGCTATGGACCTGAAGGTCTGTGGTAAACGACTCACAACTCATGGTGAGGACGATGATGATGATGTAGAAGCACTCTGTGATGGATCCCCCCTCCGGCGGAGCTCCGGAACAGGCTCCAAGATGGAATCTCACGGGAACAGAAGGTTACGGCGGTGGAATTAGGGTTTTCTCTCTGTTGCTGATGGTTTTGGGGTACGTAGGCTTATATAGGAGGAAGGAGGACACCGGGGGACTCACGAGGGACCCACGAGGCAGGGGCGCGCCCTAGGAAGGGGGGCGCGCCCCCACCCTCTTGGGCACCTCGTGGCCCCTACTCCGTGGTTCTCAAGTCTCTCATGCGTGATTTTCTCCAAAAATATCTCTCCTGAAGATTTCATTCCGTTTGGACTCCGTTTGATATTCCTTTTCTACAAAACCCTAAAACAGGCAAAAAACAGCAATCTGGACTAGGCCTTTGGGTTAGTAGGTTAGTCCCAAAAATGATATAAAAGTGTATGACCAAGCCCATTAAACATCCAAGACATCATAAATAATAGCATGGAACAATAAAAAATTATAGATACATTTGAGACGTATCAGCAGTCATTATGGTCTGGTTATTGTTGATGATTTCTCTCGTTACACTTGGATATTCTTTCTCGAAGGCAAAACCAGCACCCAAGAAATCTTCAAAAGATTCGCCAAGAAAGCCCAAAATGAATATGATGTGCGAATTAAGCATGTCAGAAGAGACAATGGTACCGAGTTCAAAAATACTCATATCGAAGATTTTCTCGATGAGAATAGTATAACCCATGAGTTCTCTGCCGGATACACTCCCCAACAGAATGGAGTTGCTGAGCAAAAGAATAGAACTCTCATCAAGATGGCAAGAACAATGCTCAGTGGTATAAAACTCCTATTCACTTCTGGGCTGATGCTATTAACATTGCTTGTCATGTTGTGCATCGTTTTTATCTTCACAAATTCCTGAAGAAAACTTCATATGAGCTCATGACTGGCAAGAAACCATATGTTTCTTATTTACGTGTTTATGGTGCACCTTGCTATATTCGTGACATGAATCATAATTCCAAGTTTGCACCTAAGGCACATGAAGGTTTTCTTCTTTGTTATGGCTCAAACTCACATACTTACTGTGTCTATAACTCTCACCATGGGAAAGTTATGGAAATGGTAAATGTGCGGTTTGATGGATCTAATGGCTCCCAAAAGGAGCACCTGCCTAATGTCATAGATGAACCACCTATTTTGGATTCTATTCGGCAAATGGCCATTGGGACCGTAAGGGCAGTTGAAGGAAATGTACCTGACTCCTTCGATGATGATGCCCCCATGACTCAAAGCAGAACACGTCAAGCCACTGCCGAAGAAAATGCCACTATGAACACAAATGACAACCAAAATGCAAATGCCAATCAAAATGGCAATCCCAATGAAGCTGGCAACACTAATGCTCTTCCCGATGCTGATGCCAAGGAAAATAATAATGATAATCAAGATGAAAATCCTCACCCATGAGTGGTTAATCGAGTTGACCCTACATTAATTCTCGAAGATCTAGAGAATCCAAGTTACCGACCCACAACTCGCTCTCGCAATCGTTTGGCTAACTACTGTGGCAGTTTTTCCTTTGTCTCATTGACAAAACCTACCAAGTATGAGGAAGCCATGAATGACCCCGATTGGATGAATGCCATGCAAGAAGAGTTGGTCAACAAACCGAATCCTAAGAAGCACAATATCATCGACACAAAATGGATATTCCAGAATAAGCAAGATGAAAATGGCATTCTTGTGAGAAACAAAGCACATCTTATCGCTCAAGGGTATATACAGGTAGAAGGTACTGATTTCGGTGAAACATATGCTCCTGTTGCCTGCCTTGGGGAAATCGTATTCTTCTCGCTTATGCAAACTACAATAATATCCTGATTCATCAAATGGATGTGAAAAGTGCTTTCCTTAATGGTGAAATTGATGAGGAAGTATTTGTTAGGCAGCCACGTGGCTTTGATAACCCTCAGTTTCCTATCAAAATTTTCAGGTTGAAAAAGGCTCTATATGTGCTAAAGCAAGCCCCTTGAGCTTGTTATGAAACCTTGAAGAGGTTTGTGCTCGATAAAGGGTTCAAGCCCGGATCCACTGATTCCACTCGTTCTATTGATGGTGATCTATTCGTGTGTCAAATTTATGTGGATGATATAATTTTCGGCTATAATAACAGAGAAATATGAAATGTCTATGATGGGTGAACTTAAGTTCTTTCTCGGGCTGCAAATACGTCAATAGGACAACATAATTTGCATATATCAGGAGAAATATCTGAGAGACTATCTGAAGAATTTTAAAATGCAAGATTGCAAACTGAAGGGCTACAAAACTCCGATGCCCATGAATGGTCAATGATGTATACTATGCAACCTTCTTCTTGTAGACTCGTATTGGGCCTCCAAGCATAGAGTTTTGTAGGATAGTAGTAATTTCCCCTCAAGTGGATGACCTAAGGTTTATCAATCCATGGGAGGCGTAGGATGAAGATGGTCTCTCTCAAACAACCCTGCAACAAAATAACAAAGAGTCTCTTGTGTCCCCAATAGACCTAATACAATGGTACGTTGTATAGGTGCACTAGGTCGATGAATAGATGGTGATACAAGTGTAATATGGATAGTAGGTACATGTTTTTGTAATCTGAAAATATAAAAACAGCAAGGTAGCAAGTAGGAAACATGAGTAAAAACGGTATTGCAATGCTTGAAAACAAGGCCTAAGGTTCGTACTTTCACTAGCGCAAAATCTCTCAACAATGATAACATAATTGCATCATATAACAATCCCTCAACGTGCAACAGAGAATCACTCCAAAGTTCCTATCGCGGAGAACATAACATGAAATTGCATGTAGGGTACGAAACCACCTCAAAGTTGTTATTTCCGATCGATCTATTGGGCTATTCCTATAAGTGTCACAAACAACCCTAGAGTTCGTACTAAAATAACACCACATGACACACATCAATAAACCCTAATGTCACCTAGATACTCCAATGTGACCACCAGTATTCATGGGTTAATTATACCATATGCATCACATAATTTAAAATTCATAATATTCAATCCAAGACATAGAACTTCAAAAGCATCCCGAGATTTCTATCGGAGAATGGAATATGAAAATTCGTACCAACCCCTATGCATAGATTACCCCAATGTCACCACGGGAATCTGCAAGTTGATAACCAAAACATACATCAAGTGGACCAATAGAACATCCCATTGTCACCACGGATATCCCATTGCAATACATACATCAAGTGCTCTCACATCCAAAGATTCAAGCCGACAAAAATAAACCTCAAAGGAAAGATTAAATTAATCACAAGGTAGAGAGGGAAGAACACCATAAGATCCAACTATAATAACAAAGCTCGCAGTACATCAAGATCATGCCAAATCAAGAACATGAGAGAGAGAGAGATAAAACACATAGCTACTGGTACAAATCTTCAACCCTGAGGGTGGACTACTCCCTCCTCATCGTGGTGGCCTCCGGGATGATGAAGATGGCCTCCGGGGACGATTTCCCCCTCCGGCAGGGTGCCAGAACGGGGTCCCGAGAGGTTTTTCGTGGCTACAGAGGCTTGCGGCGGTGGAACTTTCGACCTAGGTTTCTTTTTGGTGGTTTCGGGATTTATTGGATTTTTTGGCGTTGGTCTCACGTTAAGGGGGCGCTCGAGGGTTAGGGTGCGACCCTAGGCTTGTGGCCTCCTCTACCACATCCTAGTCTAGCTCCGATGCTCCGAGGGTCTCTTTTGGTCCATAAAAAATCACCGTAAATTTTAAACCCATTCCGAGAACTTTTATTTCTGCACAAAAAACGACACCACGGTAGTTCTGCTGAAAACAACGCCAGTCCGGGTTAGTTCTAATTAAATCATACAAAAACCATATAAAATTGTTGTAAACATGGCATGGATACTTCATAAATTATAGATATGTTGGAGACGTATCAGCATCCTCAAGCTTAATTCCTGCTCATCCTCGAGTAGGTAAATGATAAAAGAAATAATTAATGAAGTGTGAATACTAGCATAGTGCATAAGTTTTATCAATGATAATTCCAAACACTTTTTCTAGCATCAATATATATATATATCATAAGCAGTAGCTCATCTCATAAAACTTCTCATGATCAAGTAGCAAGCTATTCACATGTAATGGTTGACACAATGCATTTTCTTAACACTATCATGTAATCTTTCTTATAATGGCATGAATCTTCAGATCAATATGATTCAAAACAAAAGTTTAATATTGACACAAAAGCAATAATACTTCAAGCATACTAAAAAGCAAAATCATGAAACTTCAAAAGTAACATGGCTAAAGAAAGTTATCCCTACAAAATCATATAGTCTTGTTATGCTCCCTCTTCTCAACACAAAGTATAATTCATGCCCACCCCAGTGTCAGCCAAGCAATTGTATTCATACTTTTACATTCTCAAACTTTTTCAACTCTTCACGCAATACATGAGCGTGAGCCAAGGACATAGCACTATGGGTGGAATAGAAGGTGGTACTAGACAAAACAAGGGAGAAAGTATCACATCAACTAGGCAAATTAATGAACTATGGAGATGTTCATAAATTGATATCAATGTGAGTGAGTAGGGATTGTCATGCAACGGATGCACTAGAGCTATAAGTGTATGACAACTCAAAAGAAAACTTAGTGGGTGTCCATCCAACTTGCTTGCTCACGAAGACCTAGGGCAATTTGAGAAAGCCCATCGTTGGAATATACAAGCCAAGTTCTATAATGAAAAATTCCAACTCATAATATATGAAAGTGATAACACATGAGACTCTCTATCATGAAAAACATGGTGCTACATTGAAGCACAAGCATGGAAAAGGATAGTAACATTGTCCCTTCTCTCTTTTCTCTCATTTTTTGGAGACTCCTATTTTTTTGGAGACTCTTTTTCTCTCACTTTTTTCTCTTTTTTGGAGACTCTTTTGGCCCATTTTTTCTATAACCTCACATGGGACAATGTTCAAATTATGATGATCATCACAGTTTTATTTACTTACAACTCAATGGTCAAAGCAAACTCATGACGACAGAACGGTGGAGTTACATGGCAATATTTCTCGAAATGGCTATGAAAATGCCATGATAGGTAGGTATGGTGGCTATTTTGAGGAAGGGTACAAGGTGGTTTAATGCACCGGCGAAACTTGCGCGGTACTAGAGTGGCTAGCAAAGGTGGAAGGGTGAGAGTGTGTATAATCCATGGACTCAGCATTAGTCATAAAGAACTCACATACTTATTGCAAAAAGTTTTATTAGCCCTCAAATCAAAGTACTACTACGCATGCTCCTAGGGGAGAGTTTGGTAGGAGTTAACCATGGCGTGCTCCCGACTTTCACACAAAGGAAGACAATCAAGAATAAATTGCGCTCCAACTTCATCACATAACTAGAAGACCATACGCGCATGCTACGGGAATCACAAACATTAACACAAGTAGTTCCTTAATCCCATAATTCACTACTAGCATGACTCTAATATCACAATCTTTATATCTCAAAACGATTGCAAGGAATCAAACTTCTCATATATTCAATGCTCTTTATGAAAGTTTTTTATTATATCTCACTTGGATGCCTATCATATTAGGACCAATTTCATAACGAGTGCATGTTACCATTATTATTTATAAGACTCTCAAAAAGATATAAGTGAAGCACGAGAATAAATGACAAACTACTCCAAAAAGATAAAAGTGAAGATCAATGAGTAGTCGAATAATTATGTAGCTATGTGAAGACTCTCTCTCATTTAAAAAAATTCAGATCTTGGGATATTATTCAAATAGCAAGAAAAATAAAATAAAATGACATTGCAAGGATAGCACATATCATGTGAAGAAGCAAAAACTTAGGTTCAACCAAAACTGGCCGATAGTTGTTGAAGAAGAAAGGTGGGATGCCAACCGGGGCATCCCCAAGCTTAGATGCTTGAGACTCATTGAAATATTAACTTTGCATGCGTTGGGCATCCCCAAGCTTGAACTTTTGTGTCTCCTTAATTCCTCTCATGTCGCGGTTTCCCTATATCTCAAAAACTTCATCCACACAAAACTCAACAAGAACTCGCGAGATAAGTTAGTATAAATCAATGCATAGCAAATCACTAAAATTATGATTTAACATTGCGTACTAAATTCCTCTGCATATTTAATACTCCTATCCTCAAATAAAATTATTGAACACGCAAACCTATGTAAAAATGCAAACATAACAACAATATGTCTAACGAGGACAGTCTGTAAAGAGTGCAATTTTACTCATACTTCCCTTCATCAAAAGATTCTGAAAAATTAACACGTTACAGATAACTCATTCATGCTCAATGTGTAAAAATTTCAAGATTTTATCACGTACAGACGTTCCACAAAAATTCAGTCAGTGATAGAAAACTTTCTGTTTTCAAGTAGTAACATAAAGACTTGCAAAATAAGCATGGTAAAGGCTAAACTTAAAATTTTTATCGATACAAAGGATAAAAACATGTCTCTGAATAAAGGCAAGCAAATATAAGCAAAATAAAATGATGCTGCAAGAAAAACGCATATCGTGTGACGAATAAAAATATAGCTGCAAGTGAGTGATACGTCCAAAGCGTATCTATAATTTGTGCTTGCTCCATGCCTCTTTTGTGTGATATTGCTATGATATTTATGCACTTCCATACACTTTTGATCATATTTGGACTAACCTATTAACTCAGTGCACCACAGTGCCAGTTCCTGTTTTCTGCTGTTTTTCTATTTCAGGTTTCCCCCATATTAAAAGTGCCCTAAAAATTCCGGGAAAAATACAGGAAAAATCAGCGTATCGGGAGCTTCCAGAAAAACCAAGGCAGGGCCAGAGGGGAGCCTGGGGGGGCCCAGGCGGCCACCCGGCGCGGCCCCACCCCTGGCCGCGCCAGGGGGCGCCTGGGGCCCCACCTCGGCCTCTGGTGACCCCCTTTGGCATATATATTGCACGTGTCCCGAAACCCTCGAGGATGGAACCCTTTTTCGTGATCTCATCTCTGTTCCGCCGCCGCCGCGCTTCCAAGATCGGGAGCACCAGGAGAACTCTTCCCGGCACCCTGCCGGAGGGGAGGATCACCACCGGGAGCTTCTCCACCACCATGGACGCTTCCCGGATGAGTTGTGAGTAGTCTCCCTTGGACCATGGGTCCATGACCAGTAGCTATGTGATGTTCTCCTCCCCTCTTTGTTCTTCATGGATTAGACCTAGTGAGCCGCCCTACATGATCGAGGCACATATGTAATGTTTCTGCTGTTGCTATGATGAGTTTGCTGGGATCCGATGGATTATGAGATTATGTTCAGATTGTGTGTGAGTAAAATATTTGATTCACCTCTTTTATATTTATGTTCTTGAGTAATTCTTGCATGTTCTCCGTTGCTATTTATTGCTTTGGCCGAGTAGTAGGTAGTAACTCCAAGAGGGAACGTTATGCTTGATTGTGGGTTCATGCCCCTCGATGACTAGTTTGAGTGACAGAAACATGAGTCTAGGGGATGTGCTGTTGCCACAAGGGGGGAAAACAACGGTGCTTGTACTTGCGGGTGCAAGGATTGTTTACTTTACGCAAAGTTCTTTTAATGCAGTTGTCTGTTGCTTTGAGTTTACACTATGGGTGGGACTCGCAACTTAATACCAGCGAGATGTTCTGGATAGATATCTCAAGGTGGATGATTAGTAGTAGATGCAGATGGATTTCGGTCTACTTGCCTTGGCGTACCGCCCATGCTTTTGAGCCTCTACCTTTCTTTACAGCATAGTTAGCATTGGTTTGCGCACATAATCATGTCAATTGCCCAGCTGTAATTTGTTTACCTCGCTTAGCTGTTTTATCATCTTTTGGGAGAGATACATCACTAGTGAACATCATGGGACTCCGGTCCATATTACCATCACTGATCACACCCGCTATTTACTTCCTGTTCTTATTTCCTAGTTGCAGTCATACCTATCACTATTATCTCTTGCGTTTGATCCTTTGTAAACGACTAGGCCGGAGGGATTGACAACCTCTCTCTACTCGTTGGGAGCAAAGTTATTTGTATCTGTGTGCAGGTCCTGTCAAGCGAAAGTTTCTGGCGCTATTGACACCTTCTCATCGACCCTCGGAGTCTCACGGGATTCGATCCTTGGTATCTTTGCCAAGGGAAATTTGCCGCTATGCTACATATCAAACCTTCCACTTGGGGTAACCAACGAGGGGCGAGAAGCCATCAAGCAAGTTTCTGGCGCCGTTGCCGGGGACTCCACTCTTCAAGATAGGGGAGTTGCACGCTATCTTTTATCTTTGCTTTTTAGTCTTGTTAGTTTACCTTTCAGTTTTTGCTTTAGTGTCCCTTACCAAAAATCACAAAAATAGTTATCTTGCTTGCTGCTGCTATGGGTTCCACCGAGAACACCAAGTTGTGTGACTTCACTAGTCATAACAACGATGACTTTATCTGCACGCCTATTACTACACCTGCCACTTCAGCACCCTCTTATGTAATTAAACCTGCTTTACTAAACCTAGTTATGAAAGATCAATTCTCCGGTGCTGGAGATGATGCTGCTTTGCACTTAAATAATTTTGTTGAGCTCTGTGATATGTAAAAGTACAAAGAAGTAGATAGTGATATTTTTAAGCTTAAGCTTTTTCCTTTCTCCTTGAGAGGAGGAGCTAAAATTTGGTTTCAATCCTTGCCTAGAAATAGCATAGATTCTTGGGACAAGTGCAAGGATGCCTTTATTGGGAAGTACTATCCCCCTGCTAAAATTATCCAACAAAGGAGTAACATAATGAATTTTAAACAATTGGATAATGAACACGTTGCCCAAGCTTGGGAACACATGAAATCTCTTGTCAAGAACTGCCCTACTCATGGTTTGACTACTTGGATGGTTATCCAAACTTTTTATGCAGGCTTTAACTTTACCTCGCGGAACTTGTTGGATTCGGCCGCGTGAGGAACCTTTATGTCAACTACACTTGGTGCTGCCACGAGGCTTCTCGATGAGATGATGACCAACTATTCCCAATGGCACACCGAACGCGCTCCAACAGGTAGGAAGGTAAACTCTGTCGAGGAGATTTCCTCCCTAAATGAAAAAGTTGACTTGATCATGTCTCTACTTTCCAAGCAATCTCCTATTGATCCTCATGATGTTCCTTTAAATTCTTTGATTGCTCAAGATCAAGTAGATGTGAACTTTATCTCTAGAAACAATTTCAATAACAATGCTTATAGGAGTAATTTTGGTAGCAACCCTAGACCGTTCCCCTCTAACTCCTATGGGAACAACAATGCTTATCCTAAGACCAAGAACTCCACTTCTGAACTAGAGATTATGCTTAAAGACTTTATCACTACCCAAAAAGCCTTCAATAAGAGTGTAGAAGAAAAACTAAACAAACTAGATAATCTCTCTTCGAAGGTAGACAATTTAGCCCATGAGGTAGAATTGCTTAAAATTAGAACTTCCCCTCTTGAGGAGAGGAAGACTACTCCTATGAATGCTATTCAAGTGCAAATTAATGAAAATATTAGGATGATGGCTAAACTTAAAGAGAGATGGGCTAGAGAAAAGGAGGAAGAAGATAGAATTAAGAGCCTTCCTACCCACCACACTGTTGCTACTATCCAAGTTGTTGAGGATATCCAAACTCTTAGCACCCAATGCACTCCTGGTCCCATTGGACCTCTTAATGGTGATGCTATGACCTCAACCGTAGAAACTCCTATGACCATAGAAGCTACCAAACAAGTGAGCCTAAAGGACACCACTACCACTTTACTTGATAGTAGTGACCTTGATTTTGATAATTGCACCCTTTCTGAAGTTATTTATTTTCTTCACAAGATGTCTAGAGATCCCCGCACTAGCACACTTAACCTTGCCTTCACGGAGCATATCACTAATGCTCTCATCAAAGCTAGGGAGGAGAAGCTTAGGGTAGATGCCTCCATACCTAGAAAGCTAGAAGATGGTTGGGATCCTATGATTAGAATTAAGTTGAATAACTTCTCTTGCTATGCTTTATGTGATGTTGGAGCTAGTACCTCCGTTATGCCCAAAAGAATGTATGATATGCTTAAATTGAAACCTTTTGATCCTTGTTCTTTTGGTGTTCGTCTTGTTGATTCTTCCGTAAAGAAACCTTTGGGGAGGATCGACGATGTTCTTATCATTGTCAATGACAATTATGTTCCCGTTGATTTTACTATTATGGATATTGAATGTGAACCTTCATGTCCAATTATTTTGGGACGTCCTTTTCTTCGCACCGTTGGTGCTATCATTGACATGAAAGAGGGGAATATAAAATTCCAATTTCCTCTCAAGAAAGGGATGGAACACTTCCCTAGAAAGAATATTAGGT
This sequence comes from Secale cereale, assembly GCA_902687465.1. Classification (NCBI taxonomy): domain Eukaryota; kingdom Viridiplantae; phylum Streptophyta; class Magnoliopsida; order Poales; family Poaceae; genus Secale; species Secale cereale. The sequence goes on along the minus strand of LR738710.1, from coordinate 546,454,320 downwards.
TACCTTTTGAGTCTGTTACACGGGCTAGCTATTCTTTTACTCTTGATAAAACTTGATCCTCTCTTTTTGCATTATGCCTAGCTTAAAGGCATAAAAGAAAGCGCTTTTGGGAGGCAGCCCACAACAAATAAAATTTTATTTTGCTTTTGTTGTGTCTTGATGTTTCTTACTACAGTAGCATCATCATTGTATCTTTTCTTTTCAGCTTTGTGCCAAGTTTAGCCTCTCATTGCAAGAAAGTTCAAAAGTTTTGACGTGCAGTCCAGAAAACAGATTATGTCCTTGGACAGAAAAATTCGTATAAAATCACCAGATCATCTTTTTGATCTGAATTGTTTTGACAACGTGCTCTATAGAATTGTCTTTCGGACGTCTGTTCTGAGTTGTTTGATTTGAGTTGCAGAAGTGCCCCAAAAAACTATTTACTACCTGCTGGTCTGTTTTTCACAGATTCTGTCCTGTTTTGCCTTTTCTTCATTTTGCAAACCTTGAGCTTGCTTTTTCTTTGCAAAAACCTTTTGGCAATCTTGAGAAACAGTAGCTCTTCAAGATTATCTTTATTTCCAGCAAGGAAAAATTATTTTATTATGGGTACTAACCTCGCTAATCAAATTATGATGAGTTATGTATGAAGGGAGTTTCAAGTGTGTGAGGGAAGATGATAAAAAGATTCAGGAGGGTCAAACGCTCAAGCTTGGGGATGCCCCCGTGCACCCCCAAGAAATATTCAAGAAGACTCAAGCGTCTAAGCTTGGGGATGCCCCCGTGCATCCCCTTCTCCATCAACAATTATCAGTTCGTCTTTCGTTCCACTATATTTTAATCACTTCATGAGTTATGTGCTATGCTTGGAGCGTCTTGCTTTTAGTTTCCTTTTTAGTTTTCTTTAGCTTTGCTTGCTGTTCATAACGAGTTAGAACCCAGCTTTCTTTGTGTGGGAGAGAAACACGCTCCACTTCAACCTAGAACACAACATAGGATTTTCATTCTTATCTTTGCTGTGTATGTTCTTTGTCTTTCCATAGCTACTGTCATGTTTAGCTCTTAGTTTTCATGCTTTTCTTTTTAAAGAGCTTTTGTTTAGTTGGTTGTTGAACTCTCTTGAGTTTTCATGTTTATCTTGTTAAGAGAGTTTGTCTGTTGCACTGAGTTGTGTGTCTTAACTTAAAGTAGGTAGTTGAGGTTGCTATTTAATTTTAGTAGTAACTTGCAATAGTTTTGAGGTATTGCCATGAGTAATGTCTGAACTTTTGGTGTCAAGAGCTTTAGCCTATTAGTGATAGATGTCGTATTTTGGGCAATCCGTGTTTATTTTCGAAAACCTACAAAATAGTTGAGAACTTTAGCTACTAAATGGATCACTAATATTTGGAGGGATCAAATATTAGAGTACACTCACGTATCATGAGTCGAGGCTGCGCAAGGATAACCAAATCCCCATACACTCCTCCTCGGGGTACTTATCTCTTTGAGAACCTCCTAATTAGATTGAGAGTTACCGATAATAAGTGCATGAGTTCTTTGGACTAATGTGAGTATTCGAAGGTTGACACTTCCACCTAACCATATTTTTCTAGCCTCTTCGGTACCGTGCATTGCCCTTCCTCACCTCGAGAGTTGGCGCATACCTCGCCGGTGTATCCAAATCCTTGGCAAGATACGCTCTGTCATCATAAGCCTCATTATATCCTTCCTCAAAACAGCCACCATACCTACCTATTAAGGCATTTCCATAGCCTTTCCGAGATACATTGCCATGCAACATCCATCCTCTCATGACTTGATCTTCATGTCATACATGCTTTTTGCTTGATCGATGAGCCGCATGCTAGTTGGGCCTTGCCCTAATCATTGCTACATGACGCGCTAGTATCATTGCATATCCTGCTACTCTGGCAGAGGCATACATTTGCATACATCATGATAGTTTCATTTTCTTTATGTTGAGTACTTTTGTAAAGTGTGAAAGATATTCTATACTTCTTGTAATACATAGAGTGTTGCCCCTTAAGTGAGGAAAAGATCCCAAAGAGGACAAATCAAAAGATCCCAAAGAGGACAAAATCAAAAGATCCCAAAGAGGACAAATGAGAGATAAATAGAAAGAGCCATTAAGGCCACAAATAAAAAAATAGAAAAAAAGAGAAAAAGAAATAAAAAGAGAGAAGGGGGCACACTACTATTTCTTTTGAGAGATCCACACTCGTACTCCATCTTATACCTTGTGCTCCATAGAGATTATCATTTATGCATAAAGCTATGTGGGGACCTTTACACTATAGAACTTGGCTTGTATATTCCAATGATGAGCCTCCTCAAAAGAGCTCTAGGTCTTCTTGAGCAAGCAAGTTGGATGCACCCCCACTAGTTCCATTGGAGAGCTTACCTTAGCTCATATGTGCATCCGTTGCATGGCAATCCCTACTCCTCACATCATATCTTTCATTTGGCTTTCTCTCGCCGATGATTGTCCTCATTGATGTGAGCCTTTCACACCTTTTTTGTCTTCCCCCTCTATCATTTTTCACTCTTTGCCATCCTAAGTGTCGACTTTCTTGCTTACGCTCATCCATTGCATGAGTGCTCAAAATATCGAAAGGGAGTGGATCATTTTGACTTGTACCTGGCTGACGGTCTGGGGATGAGTCAAGATAAGATTCCAAAGAAGACCAAGTGTGAAACTTTAGTAGATTAAGTTCTCAACAATACAAAAACTATGTTTTACTCTCTCATATATCCCTATCCCCTTTCTTGCACGCAAACACCATTTGGATACATTCGAGTCACGGACAGCGAGAGCTCTTGCACCTTTATGTTCTTATGTTACTTGTTACAATGCTAATATAGACTCTTGTTTGTTATGACTTGAATTGGATTACATGCCTTGATTACTTTACTTAAAAGTTTTTATATGGTTGATAGCATGTCACCACAGAAATTATGCTTGTCATCATTTACCTACTCGGGGACGAGCAGGAATTAAGCTTGGGGATGTTGATACGTCCAAAACGTATCTATAATTTCTGCTTGCTCCATGCCTCTTTTGTGTGATGTTGCTATGATATTTATGCACTTCCATACACTTTTGATCATATTTGGACTAACCTATTAACTCAGTGCACCACAGTGCCAGTTCCTGTTTTCTGCTGTTTTTCTATTTCAGGTTTCCCCCATATTAAAAGTGCCCTAAAAATTCCGGGAAAAATACAGGAAAAATCAGCGTATCGGAAGCTTCCAGAAAAACCAAGGCAGGGCCCGAGGGGAGCCTTGGGGGGCCCAGGCGGCCACCCGGTGCGGCCCCACCCATGGCCGCGCCAGGGGGGGCGCCTGGGGCCCCACCTCGGCCTCTAGTGACCCCCTTTGGCATATATATTGCACGCGTCCCGAAACCCTCGAGGACGGAACCCTTTTTTGCGATCTCATCTCAGTTCCGCCGCCGCCGCGCTTCCAAGATAGGGAGCACCAGGAGAACTCTTCCCGGCACCCTACCGGAGGGGAGGATCACCACCGGGAGCTTCTCCACCACCATGGACGCTTCCCGGATGAGTTGTGAGTAGTCTCCCTTGGACCATGGGTCCATGACCAGTAGCTATGTGATGTTCTCCTCCCCTCTTTGTTCTTCATGGATTAGACCTCGTGAGCTGCCCTACATGATCGAGGCACATATGTAATCTTTCTGCTGTTGCTATGATGAGTTTGCTGGGATCCGATGGATTATGAGATTATGTTCAGATTGTGTGTGAGTAATATATTTGATTCACCTCTTTTATATTTATGTTCTTGAGTAATTCTTGCATGTTCTCCATTGCTATTTATTGCTTTGGCCGAGTAGTAGGTAGTAACTTCAAGAGGGAACGTTATGCTTGATTGTGGGTTCATGCCCCTCGATGACTAGTTTGAGTGACAGAAACATCAGTCTAGGGGATGTGCTGTTGCCACAAGGGGGAAAACAACGGTGCTTGTACTTGCGGGTGCAAGGATTGTTTACTTTACGCAAAGTTCTTTTAATGCAGTTGTCTGTTGCTTTGAGTTTACACTATGGGTGGGACTCGCAACTTAATATCAGCGAGATGTTCTGGATAGATATCTCAAGGTGGATGATTAGTAGTAGATGCAGATGGATTTCGGTCTACTTGCCTTGGCGTACCGCCAATGCTTTTGAGCCTCTACCTTTCTTTACAACATAGTTAGCATTGGTTTGCGCACATAATCCTGTCAATTGCCCAGCTGTAATTTGTTTACCTCGCTTAGCTGTTTTATCGTCTTTTGGGAGAGAGACATCACTAATGAACATCATGGGACTCCGGTCCATATTACCATCACTGATCACACCCGCTATTTACTTCCTGTTCTTATTTCCTAGTTGCAGTCATACATATCACTATTATCTCTTGCGTTTGATCCTTTGTAAACGACAAGCCCGGAGGGATTGACAACCTCTCTATACTCGTTGGGAGCAAAGTTATTTGTATCTGTGTGCAGGTCCTGTCAAGCGAAAGTTTCTGGCGCTATTGACACCTTCTTGTCGACCCTCGGAGTCTCACGGGATTTGATCCTTGGTATCTTTGCCAAGGGAAATTTGCCGCTACGCTACATCTCAAACCTTCCACTTGGGGTAACCAAAGAGGGGCGAGAAGCCATCAGTGAGGTTACCGATACTATTGAAGACGAATGAGGGGATGCCTTCCGGGGAATCGCCAAGCTTAGTTGCTTGGGTCTTCCTTGAATATTACCTTGGGGTGCCTTGGGAATCCCCAAGCTTAGGGTCTTGCCACTCCTTATTCTCCTCATATCGACATCTCACCCAAACCATGAAAACTTCAATCACACAAAACTTAACGGAACTTCATGGAATGTGTTAGTATAATAAGCAAATTATTCACTTGGCTACTGTCAAAGACAAGATTAATAATTGTTCTCACACAATTCCTACTGTACTCTATGATTTCCACAATTTATATTAAGCAATATAAGCCATAGAGACCATAAAACAAGTAAACTATGCATTGCAAACATAATCTGTCATAAACAGAACATCATGTGTAAAGACCTGAATAATAGTCCCCCTTCTGCACATCTAAACATTCCGAAATATTGGAACCACATAGGCAAATTTTATGCCAGTCAACTATAAACAATTTAGAATTTTATCACGTTCCAGTGAAGCACTGAAATTCCAGCACTCTACACTAAAGTTTCTATTTTTGCACAGAATCAAGTCAACTATCATCCACACTGTCACAAAGGCTTTACTTGGCACTTTATTAAAATAAAGCATATACTACATGATTACTATAGTAGCTTAATCATGTGGAAACACAAAAACAATAGGTATAAATATTGGGTTATCTCCCAACAAGCGCTTTTTAATGCCTTTTAGCTAGGCATGATGATTTCAATGATGCTCACACGTAAAGATAGGAATTTAAATATAAAAGGGGGCATCATGAATCACATTGCAAACACACTTAAGTCTAACCCAGTTCCTATGCATAGGGATTTTGAGAGAAAACAATTTATGGGAACACGAATCTACTAGCATAGGAAGGCAAAGCAAGCGCAACTTCAAGATTTTCAACGCATAGAGAGGAAACTTGATATTATTGCAATGCTAACAAGCATATGTTCCTCTCTCATAATAATTTCCAGTAGCATCATGAATGAATTTAATAATATAACTATCATATAAAGCATTATTTTCATGATCTACAAGCATAGAATTTTTACTACTCTCCACATAAGCAAATTTCTTCTCAATCAAAATAGTGGGAGGAGCAAATTCAACAAAATAACTACCATGAGATACTTGATTGGCATCATGATGAAAAGTTTCATGGTTATTAGTATTCTTTATAACATAGGTGACATCACAATAATCATCATAAATAGGAGGCATGCTTTCATCATAATAAATTTGCTCATCAAAACTTGGGGACTAAAATACCATCTTCATCAAACATAGCATCCCCAAGCTTATGGCTTTGCATATCATTAGCATCATGGATATTCAAAGAATTCATACTAACAACATTACAATCATGCTCATCACTCAAATATTTAGTGCCAAACATTTTATAGATTTCTTCTTCTAACAATTGAGCACAATTTTCCTTTCCATCATTTTCACGAAAGACATTATAGAGATGATTAATATGAGGCAACCTCCATTCCATTTTTTGTAGTTTTATTTAATAGGCCAAACTAGTGATAAAACAAGAAACTAAAAGATTCAATTTCAATATCTAAAGATATACCTTCAATAAGTTCTTTCTCGGGCTATAATAACAGAGAAATATGAAATGTCTATGATGGGTGAACTTAAGTTCTTTCTCGGGCTGCAAATACGTCAATAGGACAACATAATTTGCATATATCAGGAGAAATATCTGAGAGACTATCTGAAGAATTTTAAAATGCAAGATTGCAAACTGAAGGGCTACAAAACTCCGATGCCCATGAATGGTCAATGATGTATACTATGCAACCTTCTTCTTGTAGACTCGTATTGGGCCTCCGAGCATAGAGTTTTGTAGGATAGTAGTAATTTCCCCTCAAGTGGATGACCTAAGGTTTATCAATCCATGGGAGGCGTAGGATGAAGATGGTCTCTCTCAAACAACCCTGCAATAAAATAACAAAGAGTCTCTTGTGTCCCCAACAGACCTAATACAATGGTACGTTGTATAGGTGCACTAGTTCGGCGAAGAGATGGTGATACAAGTGTAATATGGATAGTAGGTATAGGTTTTTGTAATCGGAAAATATAAAAACAGCAAGGTAGCAAGTAGGAAACGTGAGTAAAAATGGTATTGCAATGCTTGAAAACAAGGCCTATGGTTAATACTTTCACTAGTGCAAGATCTCTCAACAATGATAACATAATTGCATCATATAACAATCCCTCAACATGTAACAAAGAATCGCTCCGAAGTTCCTATCGCGGAGAACATAAGATGAAATTGCTTGTAGGGTAGGAAACCACCTCAAAGTTATTTTTTCTGATCGATCTATTGGGCTATTCCTATAAGTGTCACAAAAAACCCTAGAGTTCATACTAAAATAACACCACATGAAACACATCAATCAACCATAATGTCACCTAGATACTCCAATGTCACCAGAAGTATCAGTGGGTCCATTATACGATATGCATCACACAATTTCAGATTCATAATATTCAATCCAACACGAAGAACTTCTAAAGCATCCCGAGATTTCTATCGGAGAACGGAATATGAAAAGGCGTACCAACCCCTATGCATAGATTACCCCAATGTCACCATGGGAATCCGCAAGTTGATAACCAAAACATACATCAAGTGGATCAATAGAATATCCCATTGTCACCACGAATATCCCATCGCAAGACATACATCAAGTTCACTCACATCCAAAGATTCAATCCGACATAAACCTCAAAGGAAAAGATTCAATTCATCACAAGGTAGAGAGGGAAGAACACTATAAGATCCAACTATAATAACAAAGCTTGCGGTACATCAAGATCGTGCCAAATCAAGAACATGAGAGAGAGAGAGAGAGAGACAGAGAAAACGCATAGCTACTAGTATAAACCCTAAGCCCAGAGGGTGGACTATTCTCCCTCCTCATCATGGTGGCCGCCGGAATGATGAAGATGGCCTCCGATGATGATTTTCACCTCCGGAAGGGTGCCAGAACAGGGCCCCGAGAGGTTTTTTGTGGCTGCAGAGGCTTGCAGCGGCGGAACTTCCGATCTAGGTTTCTTTCTAGGGGTTCCAGGATTTATAGGAATTTTTGGTATCTGTCTCACGTCAGGGCGCGCTTGAGGGGCCCACAAGCCGTAGGGGCGCGCCCCTAGGCTTGTAGCCTCCTCGACCACTTGCTGGCCTAGGTTTGATGCTCTGGGGGTCTCTTTTGGTCCATAAAAAATCACCATAAATTTTCATCCCATTCCGAGAAATTTTACTTCTGCCCAAAAAACGACACCATTGTAGTTCTGCTGAAAACAATGTCAGTACGGGTTAGTTCTAATTAAATCATATGAAAACTACATAAAACTATTGTAAACATGGCATGAATACTTCATAAATTATAGATACGTTGGAGATGTATCCATCAGCTGGATGCGGATGTGTACGGTAAAGATTATGATCAGAAAGCTTATCGTTCGATGATTGGTTATTCACTCTACATATGTGCATCTAGCCCTGATATTATGTTGAGTGTTTGTATGTGTGCTTGTTTTCAGGCTGCACTGAAAGAATCGCATCACCAAGCAGTCAAGCGTATTCTAAGATATTTGCCTCAGACACCCCACCTTAGGTTTATGGTATCCTAAGGGAGCATAGTTTGATCTCGTTGGACATTCAGACTAAGATAATGCAGGTGACCGGGTTGACAGGAAATCTACTTCGGGGACATGCCGTTTCCTCGGTAGATCTGTGAAAGTTGGTCGTCAACGAAGCAAAATTCTCTCTCTCTCTCTCTCTCTCTCTCTCTCTCTCTCTCTCTCTCTCTCTCTGGCTGAGGCTGAATATATTGTTGCTGGCGCGTGTTGCACTCAATTATTATGGATGATATAGATTCTGAAGGATTATGGCATCAAGCTGAAGAAGATTCCTCTATTGTGCGACAATGAGAGTGTGATCAAAATTGCACACAACCCTTTGCAGCATTCTTGCACCAAGCATATAGTAGATAGACATCATTTTATTCGTGATTATGTCGCTCGGGAGGATATTGCTACCAGTCATGTCAGTTATGAAGAAAATCTCGCTGATATCTTCACCAAGCCTCTCGATGAGGAAAGATTCTATGCGTTATGGTGTGAGCTAAATAACCTAGATTCCGCAAACCTGCAGTAAGCTGAACTCGGCACCCGTACAATCAATTTCACATCTTAGAAGGAATGGGTGCACAACACTCGAAGAGTTTGAAAATTTTGACAATGTGAAAAATTCTTTCTGAGAGTGAATATATTAATGAAGAATTATACTAATCGGGTGCCACGATAATTGTGCGATGCTCGGGGTCATACAGTTCTTATACGGCGGGTCACGCCATCACAATTTACCTTCGTTGAGTTGCCACTTCGCCTCTTCACCACGGTCGCATTCCGAAGCCCTACCGCATTGCTCCGCCTCGAGCTCGATGACGTCGATCATCTTCGCCGCTTTGTTGCTGGAAAGAGGTCGTCGGGGTCATTCCTCGCCGTTAAGGATCATCTTCCTCCCCGCACCACCATAGTTGCTGCACATCACCGAGTTAGGGTATGTGTAGTGCAAACTTGTTATTCCGTTCATCTTGTTCGAGTTCGTCTGCAGTAGTATTTACCAGTATTTACTGCATTTCTCAGATCTTTACTAATAGGTAACTTGTGCGGATATGGTTTGTAGAAGTCCCTCCCATCCGAAATATTCAGATCTAGGGTTTGTGTTCTGTCTCGTACAAACGGAATGCTTAGCATGTTAACTAGTATATTCTTTGAACCTACTAGTTCATTCTACACATTTCTTTCATCCGAAACATTTCTCAAAGTCTACATCTACTTCTTCTTCAAAAAGTTTTCTTTCACAAAACTTCGCTGTGAGGATTCGTAACCATGTCCCCATTCTCCCTCACATATATCCTTATTCACAGGTAAGAGTAGTCAGTTGAGGATTCGGCTCGACTAGTGAGTCTGGTTGATGGAGATGATGTTGTTCTAGGCACAGTAGATGAATCCAAAGCTCCAAATGCCAAGGGCCCAACGGTAGGCCCATCTACTAGCAAGCGCAAAAGAACCGAGCAAAATGCCGACGAGCAAGAAGATAATGCTCTGAAGAAGAAGAGGGGTGGCAGACAAGCGTACACAAACACATCTGAATATATCTCCCATGATCATTATGATATTGTTCTAGGAGAAACCAAGCAGCAGAGAGATAAGCTTCTGAAGTGGATTCGATGTCACTGGGTGCGCATATGGTTCAGTTATGAATTTGTTCATCCTCAGTTTGCTCAAACAATTCCATTTCATCCACCATGGGGTGACTACCGAGAAATTTCTCTCATAAGACCAAATGATCCCCAGGAGAGAACGCCACCACCACCAAATGCTCATGAGTCCTCCCTTCTCACACCCGAATCTTATCCTGTGAGCTAGCTAAGCATCGGCAAAATTCCATCAAGCGAGCGAAGAGGGCTGAATAGCAAAAGGCTCATTAAGAGGAAAACTGCCGCCTTCTCAAAGATGACATAGAGAAGAAAAAGACCGAAGGAAAATCCGAAGGTCGCTCTAAATGCAAGCCTGATCCTACTGCTGCTGCATCAAAGCGAAAGAGTTCTCCAAAGAAGAAAATGACTGAACCAACCGATAAATTTGCCACAAGTGATTCTTCAGATGATGATGACCCTCCGCTCACAAAGTAAGAAGTTGCTGCTGCTTTCAGTGAGCAAGTGAATATCACTACTTCTACGGTGTTGCCTGATCTTCGGGTCTCAATGGTTGTAGAAGGACCACCAAAGAAGATTACTTCTAGGAAAACTTCTGCTATCACTGTCACTATGAAACGGCATGTGAATACTACTCATCCAGATGCTATAATTTTAAAGGATTTGGTAGTTGACACTCCTGTGAGTACTGCTAAGCCAGGCGAACAAATTCCCAAGCCTGACTTGAAGAAAATCAATGCGCCTACTACCGAGCATAATGCTCCTCAAGCTATTGCTTCGACGGAGAAGGTTGCTAAGTTTGCCCCTACATTAAATCAGCCATTGGCTTCTAAACCTCCTTCCGAGCAAGTTCCAGTGCAAACTGCTCCAATTGTCAATCTGATGCTCCTCACTACTATAATCATATGTTCATCATGGAGCAACTTGATAAATTGGTGGACAATCCATTCGATGGTGATGTGAACTCTCTGCCTATCCATCCTGAAGTTATTTCATAGGCCACTTCTGTTGTTCAAGAAATGAGAGAAGATGAAGTTAAAATCAACACTCTTTCTGCCGAACTAAATGACCTTGATGGTCGAATGAAAACTGCTTTTTCCAAGTTTGTCATTAAAGCACTCAAAGATTCCTGCAAGGACATCAACCATGCCATGACTCTCCTCTACCACAGAAGGTTACATTTTCACATAGATCTAGATGAAATTGTTCCCAAGAGCTGCAATGAGCATCAACAAGAGGTTACTAGCTACAATGATTTGGTCAAAGGCCATATTGATCAAGCTGCTAAGCTAAAGAAGAAGCAATGAAAGAAAATTGCAAAAAAAAATGTACCTCATGCTCTGACAGAAAAGTCACCTGATCGCCCGTAGGCTCTGTCTTCGAAAGAAAAATCTCTAGAGCCAGTTATTCCATCGCAACCCCCAGTAAATGACTCGGATGCCTCCCTCGCCAAGGCCAACTGAATCAGTGCATGTGGCCTCCCCTGCTCAAGCTGATATTCCATGCCAGCGAAATATTTCTAAGGAAGGTGAAATCCTTAGCTCCAAGCCCCAAGCATCTCCGGCTCGGCCTCTCCAGCTATTCAGCAACAACAAATTCCAGTGGAACAATCTCAACCACCTCCAGTACTTGATTTGGCCTCTGTGCCTATAGTGAAGGAACCTGTTCAGCTGCCCACTGCCTCTATAGCTCCCTCTATTGTGCCACCTGCTCCATCACCAATTAAGTTATCCATCGACATAGTGACAGGAATACCAGATGTTGGTAACTCTAAACGAAAATATGTTTCTGCTCGCCGTACTGACTCCATTGTATATGGTGATGAATTTTTCTCACCTTAAGATGAACTCACATACTCAAATTCCTGTGAAGAATGGCCCTTGTTATCGTCAGGAGCTGGCGCGAAAGGTCCTCTTTTCAATCGGAATACACATCCTGTCATGGAATTAACATGGCAGATGTCCGGTTTAACGAACTTGATAATGGAACCATCGCACGGGTTAACTTGAAGGGGTTAAAAGCACACAAAGGACACAGAGGGTTTATACTAGTTCGGCCCCTTCGATGAAGGTAAAAGCCTACGTCTAGTTTGGTTTGGTATTGCTTGGGCGTCGATGAACAGGGAGTGAATCGCTTGCCTGTGTTTCGACGGGTTGCTTCTCTCTTCCCCTGAACCGTCGCCGGGTCCTCCCTTTATATAGAGGCGACGCCCGGTCCGGTTTACAGAGTCTCGAGGCCGGCTCATACTTGTGTCCGCCTCGGTCTCTGCTCTTTCTTCCTTATCTCTCAAGTTACATGATCAGGCGGTTTACAAACCATAACTCTATACATGGGCCCTAAGATCTCATGGGCCGTAGCCTCTATTAAATATTACAATGATACAAATATATTACAATAATCCGGTTTACACTAGCCGGTTCATACCTGCTAGTAATATCCCTGACATTAGGCCCCAGAATGATTTGAACTTGTTCACATCAATCTTCCCAGTCTTGCATAATCTTCCTTCTTGTGTCTTCTCATTTTTGTAAACCGGCCATGACGTCATCCTTGAAAGTCACTTAATTTAACCATGACATCACTTCCGCATTTAACGCACCCAGCTGTCTATCGGCTTTGTTTAAAGGCCATCCCGAGAATCGAGGCGACAGAGGATCTTTATCCAATCTTTTGCCTCCTCAATCCCGCGCCTGTCGTTTCAACTCTGCCCTTCTATAAATACCGCTGCCTCCGTTCTTTATCTCCTTCCGTTCGTTCTTCTTCTTCTGTCGCCCGAGCTTAAGACTCCGTCGTCGCCCGTCGAGCTCAAGTCTCCGCCGTCGTCCGTCGAACCCAAGTCTTCGCCGGCCGCTGCATCAACCTGAGTGCGACCAGAGAACCTCCACCGCCGCTTCTTGCTGTTCCAGGTATTTCATCTTCCTCGCTGTAGATCTATAGCTCTAGGGTTCTTCCTCGGCTCTCCACCATTAAACCTCAGTGACAGCTTCGTCCGTTCATCGTAGGCGCCAAGTTCGCAGTAATTTCAGCCTTTAAATCTTGCCCTTAAACTTGCTTCTGTTCCGCTGATGTATGCTTTAGATCTCATCCTTTAGATTTACCTGCTTTGTATAAGATTCTTACAGTTCTTCCTGTAATAGTCTTGTATTTACTTCTCTTTTTCCTGGGTGCTCAGATCTGTTTTACTTTTAGCTGTCTGCGAAAACTTGTTTCTTCACCTTTGTATATCTGTAGAGTATTCTCCGGTTTAAACAGTCATATGCTGCTTCTGTAAAAATTCAATAGCGAACACGACGGTTTAGCTCTTTTCTCTTTTGTTCTCATGAACCGGTAGTAATACATTTTCCTGTTTATTGCCGGGTTAGCCATATCATTAGTCCCTTTGTCTAAACCGTTGCGTGATCTTTGCATATATCTTCCGGTTTATACCACTGTACTTCGAATAATCCGGGTTTACACTTTACCCTTTCAGCACTTGTTCTTCTGTTGCTACGGCCAAACAGTTTGTCTCTTGCAACTGGGTTCCTTCCATTATTACGGAAGAAGATTTAGCAAATGCTGCTGCAATCGGCACTTTAGGCCCTCAATCCGTTTTAAAGTGGCAGGCTCCAGGAGATGAATGCCCTCCTACTCCCAAAGAGGGGGAAATTATTGTCTTCTTTGACCACATTGCTCGAGGCTTTACTCCTCCCGGTTCAAAGTTCTTCCGGGATGTGCTTGCCGCCTTCCAACTTCACCCTTAGGACATAGGTCCCAATTCTGTTTCCAACGTCTGTGATTTTCAAGTTTTCTCAGAGGTGTACTTGCAAGAAGAGCCGTCTATCGACCTCTTCCGGGACTTCTTCCACCTGAACCGGCATACTGAGTTTACCAGCGGACCTCATCAAGAACTGGGCGGGGTCAGTATTCAGAAAAGGAGATACACAATCTTTCCTCATGCCGCTCTCCACACGCACCCCAAGGAGTGGAACAAGTCTTGGTTTTATTGTATTGACACTTCACCTGAAGGGGAAAACCCACTGCCGGGTTATCGCTAGCACCGTCTTCCGGAGGACCACCCTTTGCCGCAGCGCCTCAGCTCCTCAGAGCGGCCCCGGTTTGCTTCTCAACATGCCAGGCTAAAGGCCTTTATGGCCAATGGCTTAACCGGAGTAGATTTTACGCGCTGGTGGCTTTCTTGGAGTATCCTTCCTCTGAGCCCGCGCCCAAGCTTGATGTATAAATATTCTGGTAAACCAGATGATCCTCAACGGTTTTCCAAGGAAAAACTTTCCGAATCGGAAGTTATTGAATCGGCTAAGAAGATGCTCAATGTCTCCTTAGACGAATGCAGCCAAACCGGATTGGCTCCGTACTACAAGAAAAACAAACTGCCTGCAGTAAGTCTCATTCTCTGTCATATGTTTTTAATCCGTTCCTTTAAATTGTTCTTTCAATTATCTTTCATCTTTTGAACAGGCTGATGATCCCTTTTGGAAGAGGAAGCCACAAGAGAAGGCCGGAAAACAGCCACGCCGGAAAGCTTTCGCTATCAAGAAGAGAAAGGCGGCTGCAGGCTCCGGTTCACATGCTGAAGATGATGATCCGGACTCTGAGGTATGGGTTAATCCGGCTTTGACTTGTTCACTTTTTATCCATATTTGTATTTAACGGTAACTTTTCACAGGAGTTGGCTGAAGGAGATAAACCGGCAGAAATTGAGGTAACTATTCTTTCTTCTGATTCAAAACCACTTCCACAAAAAAGTCGTCGGACAGTCCGGAAATATCAGTTCTCTCACCCTTATGCTCAATTGGATCCCAATTTTCTTTTGAAGAAACAACAACATGAAGCCCTTCGCCGGACCACCCGCCATAGCGGCCTTGCAGTGGAATCATTCGGAATATCCCTTACTCCGGCTCGGAGGCGCCGCTCTGAGGTTATACTCTCTCCAACTCTTCTTCACCCAAAGGCCGGGCTTATGCGCAAACCACTTAAACCGTCTGACCCTGATTATCAGGATACTCCTTTATCTTCTTCCGGCGAATCAACTGCCACACAACTCCCACCCCTGAAAACTGTCCCAGGTTAAGTCTTATAATTTTTCCGGTTTATGATTGCACTTTGCTTTACAGTTCTGACTTATTTTTCCAATTTCTTTCAGCAAGCCTAAACCCAGCAAAAATGCAAAAGCCACCAAACCAGCGGCTGCTATTGATGATCCGGCGGTTGATCCGGATACAACCGTCCCTCCAGAAGGCGAGCCCACAATGCCGCTTGAAGATCCCGCTCCTATGGATCATACCACTGCACCTGAAAATCCCAATACCGAGGATGTTCGTGAACCGGCAAGTCCTGCCCGGGCCAATTCTCCTCGGACCAATCCGGCTCCTGCCAGTCCGGTTCACACTACGACCCCACCACCAACGACTGCTTCTCCGAAAGTTCAAGTAATTGGCACAGCTTATACCGCTCCTGCTGAGCCCACTATCCTAGCCAAACACGCGGCTAAAGCGGAGAAGTTGCATCAAGAAAAGGGCAAATGGAGTACAGAACTGTCTAGCCTTGTCGATATGAGTGCTCAGGAGCTTTATTCCGGGTACTTGAACCGTCTTCATAGCAGTCGAGATTATGAAGCGGGCTTGGTTAACCTGATGAAGGACAAGTATGAGGTAATCCTTTGCTTTTGATTTTTGCTTTTGATGTGCTTCTATCTATATCATAGTAGCCCCCAAGTTCCAGTTTAGCTACGTCCAGAAGGTGAACCGGTACTTTCCTGATTAAACAAATGGTCTTACATTAGCCCCCAAGTGCTAGGGGCATAACTCGGTTTATGTGCCTGGGACTTGTCTGAATTTTTCCTTTGATATTTCAACTATCCATTAGCCCCCAAGTGTCCAGTAGACAACTTGTTTGTGTGCTTGAGACTTGTCTTTGAATTGCTTTTGTTTGACGCTTCAACTTCCCATTAGCCCCCAAGTGTCAAGTAGACAACTTGTTTGTGTGCTTGAAACTTGTCTGACTTTTGCTTTTATTCCACTTGATTTTTATTGCAGGCTGATTTGAACCGGAGAGCTGAAGAGGTCACTGAACTCCGGAACAGACTTGCTGAAACGGAGTCTTCTGCTTCTAAGGCCAAGAAAGATTTGGCGCTGAGCATAAAGACTGTCGAACAGCTGAAGAAATTCTTTGAGGAGGAGCGGACCGCCTTTGAGGTTCAGAAGAAGGATCTGGAAAAAAGGGCAAAGGACGCTGAGGAAGCCCTTAATCCGGTGACTGAAGAGTTAACCGACTTAAAGCGGCAAATAGAATTGATGACTTCTGCTGTCTTCGGTAAGTACTTAATCTGTATTCCTGCTTTCATCCTTGCAATTTTAATCCGTTCTGGTTTAACTATGATAATCATATCCAGGGCACCGTGTCACCTATCTTGGGGATGATTTGCGGAAAAAACTCAAGGCGTGTTATACTTTGGTCGAGCAGCTGTATTCCGGCGCTCAAAGGATCATAAGTGCAACATCCTTCAATAAACCGGCCCCTATGACCATCCAAGGTACATTAGAAAAACTGTCTGTCTTGCCCGTGCGCTTGGAAGAAGTTAAGAAGTCTGCTGCTCGAGCCGGTTCCCTCATGGCGCTTACCAGACCAAAAGCGTGGGTTCCGGACTTTGATCCGGAAGAATCTTTGAATGGGTATCCCAATACTAAAGATGACGGATCAACTTTTACTGCAAAAGATCTCCACGCCTTGACGAAGGAGATGCGTCCTCTCGCTACCAAGATTGCTGCCGAATCAGACTTGTCCAGGTATCATCCGGGGTATGATTTACAGAACGAGCGGGAGGATCGGCCGGTTTATGATACCGTCAATCTAATCCCACCAGTACGCCCTCATACTTTCGCCCCAGATATTGATCCGTCTGAGCTCATCAATGAAGAGATGTACTTTCGTGCTTTAACGAAAACCAATTGGTGCGTCCCTGACTTCCAGCCGCTTCAAGAAGAGGAGAAGACTCCGGAACAAACAGATCCCCAGCCGTCGCAGCAGTAAGAAGCGTAGATCATAGTATGTCTTTGTAGTTGCAGTCTCATGTTGCTGGATAATCTTTAATCCGTTCAGGCTTGCTATGCCTTGTAATAGGATAGCTTAAAACATTATCTGCTTTGATCCGGATGCCCCAACTTGTTGTTTTAATGTTGCCAATTTAAATTTTGTCTGATGTGGTTTATCCTGCACATCATCTGTTCCTGCATAGACAATACTGAAAATATGTCCTAGCGGTTTTACCGCTGGACCAATTAAATTGCTCTCACAAAATATATCAAACAAGTGTTTTGTTTGTACCAAAAAATAACTTCATACCTGCCATCAAGCATACTTGATATTTTTAATCCGGTAGAATTTAAGAATTTTCTAAAGGAACCTTTGATAGACCCAATAATAATCCCGGGTTTGATAAAAGACACCGGTTTAGACCACGCTGGAATCTTGTCCAGACATTTGTAGATATACTTGGCTTTTGCCTGATGGCTGATCCGGGTTATAATGAACACCGGTTTAACTCATGCTGGTATTCATGACCCAAACTTTTAACTCATGCTGGTGTTCATGACCCAGACTTTAATTTTGTAGATATGTGGTCAACTTCTGGAATTATCCCACTCCGGATTAAAGAACCATAAAACATAAATACCAGAAATGCAAATTTGCAAATAAAACCATGTAGTCGAGGCTTTTTATGAGCTGCCAGGCTCAAAGCAAGGTTCAGCCAATCACTGGATGCGGGTACCATCCAGAGGGCCGGTCGATGGATGCGGGTACCATCCATAGGAACCAGATATGACCAACAGGGGTTAAGCTAGAATGCGGGTACCATCCTGCCCCCTGCCGGCCATATAAAACTTTGCCAATCACTGGATGCGGGTACCATCCAGAGGGCCTTTATGGTTCGGGTACAACCATAGGAAGAACTTTGCCAATCACTATATGCGGGTACCATCCAGAGGGC